>CM077090.1:61650350-62250350 GCA_039513925.1 Platanthera zijinensis
TCCAGGTAATTGTTTAAATTTTGTTTTTTTATTTATTACTATACAAACATTTTGTTGATAAATATTTTTTAATAATTTTCAGGAAAATATTACTTGGTAGATTCTGGTTATCCTCTGCAAAGAGGATACTTGAAACCGTATCAAGATACGTGGTATCATCTACCAGACTTTGCTCGTGGTGGACGTTGAGCTGAAGGATGTCGAGAGATTTTCAATCACGCACACTCCTCGCTAAGAAGTGTGATAGAACGATCATTTCGGGTTTGGAAGAAGAAATGGGTCATACTGAGGGACTTGCCAAGCTATCGTTTTGACAAACAAGTAGCTATTGTGATCGCCATAATGTGTTTACATAATTTCATTCGTCAGCACTCTTCGCATATGGACATTGATTTTAGTGAATCTGAGGCAAGAGATCGAGACCATGGGATGACCTCACAAGGGCGCCAAGAAACATGCAATGATACAGGAGGTGGTGTAGAGGAGATGAGAACGCTACGTAATATTATTGCGGATCAACTGTATGAAGCTAGAGCATAGAACATAAAAAAATGTATGAATGAACCTTTATTTGGTGTTATTAAAGACCCTTTATTTTGTGTTGTGTTATTTCAATGAAAAATTTTATTTTTTTCATAATTTAAATGGTTGGTACTTAAAAATTTGAAGAATTTTTTTTTACTAAAAACTCCGTTTTGTATCCAAACAACTTTTCAAAAACTCCGTTTTGCAAACTATTTTTCACCCAAACAGTTTTTTAACAAAACTGTGTTTTAAAGAATCAGCACTTTTTCAATCAGCAACAGTTCATCAGCAGCTTTCCATCACTAGCAGCCCAATCAAACAGAGCCTAAGAAATAGAGGGAGAGAGAGAGAAAGGAAGAGAGAAGAGAGAGGGAGAAAAATATATTTTTGTACTTCAACACCTATATTTTTTACAAAATAAAAATTGTAGTCATGATTTAGATTTTTTAAGGTCATTTTGAGTACTCATATGTATATGTTGCAGGCGCAACCCTCTTTGATGCGGGCGCAACCCACTTTGATATGGGTGTAACCTGCTTTGATGCGGGTGCAACCCGCCTTGATGAGGTTGCAACCCGCCTTGATGAGGGTGTAGCTCGCAACGACACATCGAGCACGGACGAAGCCCGTACGGAGGTGGGCGAAGCCCTCCAGGATGCGGTCGAAGGCCGCCGGAGAGCATCAAGCACGGGTGAAGCCCGTGCGTAGATGCTCGTTTGTGTGTGTGTGTATATATATATATATGTATATATAGGGTTATACGAAAAAGCGAGCTTGTTGGGTACATTGGAAAGTGTGTACCTGATTTGAAGAAGCCCAACCTAGCTCAATGATATACATCAAGGTGTATTTGATGTTTCTTTTTAGTTGACATGTGCAGGTGAAGGATTGATAAAGTATGCAGCAAAATTCTAAGTCCAAGTGTCGACACAGAGGAAGTAGTGTCGACACATAGAAGAAAATAGTCGACACAACACTGGGAAACAGTGTCGACACATAGCAGTTAGTCTACAACTACACTGGGAAAAAGTGTCGACACAGAAGAAGTAAGTCGACACAACACTGGGAAGCAGTGTCGACACATAGCAGTTAGTCTACAACTACACTAGGAAAAAGTGTCGACACAGAAGAAGTAAGTCGACACAACACTGGGAAGCAGTGTCGACACATAGCAGTTAGTCTACAACTAAACTGGGAAAAAGTGTCGACACAGAAGAAGTAAGTCGACACAACACTGGGAAGCAGTGTCGACACATAGCAGTTAGTCTACAACTACACTGGGAAAAAGTGTCGACACAGAAGAAGTAAGTCGACACTTACTAAGTTATGATTCTACAACAACTGTGTCGACACACAGGACTTGTGTCGACACACTGAAGAGTCAAGACCAAGTTATTTTCAGAAGGAGCTGTGTCGACTCAAAGGCAACTTAGTCGACATCACTGAAGACTGTGTCGACACCAAAGTCAATTGTGTCGACACAAATAAACAGATGGTCTCGACACTTTCTGACAGACTGTCTCGACAACTTATGGTTCAAGACTAAGGCACAGGACTTGTTTGGAGACTTGACAGTTGAGGATTGCCACCAGTTAACTGAAGCTGTCAGACTTGTCAGAAAACGGTTAGAAACCGGATCAGCCGGTTACCATGAAGAAAGTCTATAAATAGATGGATTCAGAAGGAGAAAGCAACTGTTGAAAAACATTGTTGAGAATCAAAAAGTTGAGAAGGATTACGATCCAATTCATTTCAAGAAAGTGCTAGGCACTTAAGAAGATCTTCTCCGGGAGATCTAAGAAGACTATCTAAGGATAGATCAAAGAAGAGTTCTAATCAGAATTTAGAAGAATCATTCAAAGTGCTGGATAGAGAGAGATCAAGCCAAAATTTGAAGAAGAAGAAAGAAACCACCAGTGGATTCTCAAGAAGCTGTTTGGAAATCAACTCAGCTAAGTTCTTATTCAAGAAGCTTTGAAGAAAGCTCAGATACAGTTGATTGCATCAGCTGATCAAGAATTATCTTGGCCTTTTCTCTCTCAACTTTGGCAAGACAGTTTAATAATCTTTTCTATATTTCTGTAGGATCTGTTTACACTGATCTGAGTTGTAAGCCTATGTTATAAAGGCTGAGTGTAGGAGTGTTGAACTCTGAGTGGTAGGGCTGTTTGCCTGAGTGTAGGAGAAGGATATTCTCTGAGTTGTAGGCCTTGGGGCAAGGCTGAGGTAGGGCAGTTGTGCCTGAGTTGTAGGAACCAGTTGGGTTCTGAGTTGTAGGATCTGTTGATCTGAGATAAGTGGAAGTTTGGCCGAATCTAGCATACTGCTAGATAGGTGAAGGGGGGAAAGTGGATGTACCCAGACCTTGGGGAACCACTATAAAACATTGTGCAATCTGTGATGCTTTATTTTCTGTGATTACTGTACTTATTGTGTTAGCTATTGAATTGAATTCTGCCTAGAAGTTTTTATAAGAAAAGCAAAACCTATTCACCCCCCCCCCTCTAGGTGTTTAGGCTGCCTTGAAAGTTAAACTATCAAGTGGTATCAGAGGGAGGTTACTCAAAAAGGACTTAACAGTCTGAGGTAGATCTGAAAGGCAGATTCAAGATTCAAGAAGATGGGTTTTGGAGAGAATCATAAGGAGCTAGGGTCTATGAAATTACCCATATGCAAGAAGGAAATCTTTGGGATCTGGAAAGAGAGAGTCAGATTGTTTATGGAAGCATCTGACCCAAGGATTTACATCACAGTACAGGAAGGGCCCTTCATTCCAATGAAGATATCTGTTCTTGATGCAAATATCCAAATACCAAAGACTTATTCAGAAATGACCAAGGATGAAATCATCTTGGCAACCATGGACAAAAGGGCACAGAACATCATTGTTAGTGCCATAGATGATTCAACATTTCAAAATCTGATTCACTGCAAGACCTCCAAGGAGATGTGGGACACATTGATTGTCTACATGGAGGGATCTGAAGAAGTAAGGCTGGACAGAAAGTCTATGCTAAATCAGGAGTATGAAAGCTTTAGACAAGGAAAATCTAATAGCATAACTGAGTGCTATAAGAAATTCTATAGAATTGTGAATGAGCTAATCTCCTATGGAAGAGTCTTCAGTACCTATGAACTGAATGACAAATTCTTAAGATCCTTATCAAAGGACTGGGATACAAAGATCTGTGCCATAAGAGAAGTGGCTAAATTGGCAGAGATATCTCCTCCAACCCTGCTTGGAAAGTTACTATCCTATGAAATGCAACTTATGGTAAGGAAGGAGGAGGAAAGAAACTCAAGAGGAGAGCATAGAGAAAAGACTGTGGCATTTAATGCTGAAGCCACTAGAAAGAGTAGGAGGAAATCACCATCTCCTCCTAAAGAAGTTGAAGAAGATAGTTCTGAAAATTCAAATAAGGGTTCAGAAAGCTGTGATTCAGATGCAGACTTTGCTGCATTTACAAGGCAATTCCAAAGGTTCTTGAAAAAGAAGCAATGGAAGTCTAGGCCTTCCACATCACAGCAAGTTGATGACTATTATCAGAAGAGAAGGTCATCAAGGAAAGAGAAAAGCAGATCAAAGCCCAGCAAAGCCACTACTTCAAAGATTGTCTGCTATTGTTGCAATAGGCCTGGACATGTAGTGGCTGATTGTCCTGACAAAAGGAAGGAATCTTCAGAAAAGAAGAAGACTTATCAGAAAGGCAAGAAGGAGAAATCCTTTGTAGCAAAGAAAGATAAAAGTCTGTCAGACCAGTCAACTTCAGAATCAGGATCTGAAGCTGAAGCATATATTGGACTATATGCTGCATCTGAGGAAGAGGAGTGTATGCAGTTGCTAGACTCCATCAATGAACATCAATGCATGGGTTTGATGACAAGATCAGAAGAGGACATATGCCAGAATCAGTCTGGTCCTAATGAGGTAAACTGTCCTTCCTGTACATCTGTTTGTAGTACAAGTGAAGAATCAGCTACATCTGCATCAAGTGATGAAGATGCATCTGGATCTGAAGGAGATGTCTATCAATTGATAGACAAGTATGGGGACTTGTTGCAGGCCCTTAAGAAAAGCAAGAACCTGGTTAAAACACAGGCTCAGGAAATTGCTGAACTAAGGGTAGCAACAACTGAGTTAGAAAAAGTCCTTGATCAAAAATTAAATGAAATTGCCAAGCTGAAGAATATAACTATTATTCAGATGGGCACAATTAATTATACTAATGATCAAGTAAAGAGTCTGGAGGCCAGACTTAGAATTGAAAGGGATTTAGTGGCTAGTTACTCTAAGCCAAAATCTGTCTTACCCTTGATAGATGAATTTGTCACTCAGAAGGGTAAGGCTGGATTAGGATTTAAAGGTAACTCCAGGACTGGCAGATTCAAGAGGAAAGGCAAAGCCCCTATTCAGCCACTAAACCTTTCAGTCCCCATAAAGTTTAGTAAGGAGAAAGTGCCTTCTAACATATATGATCATGAAGACATTCAAGGTCATATTAAGACAAATGTTCTGAAGAACAAGGGTGTTAAGGCAAGCAGGCCTACCTATGGTCATAAACCCAATGGTTTTAAGAAATCAGTAGGTGAAGTTGCAACAGCACCAGCAATGAACAGAAATTCTTCTGACAAGGATGTATCTAGATCTAGATACAATAAGTTTGAATGTTGGTGCTGTGGCAAGAGGGGCCATTTTGCATTGGACTGCTGGTATAACACAAGTGTTATAAAGAATAAGAGTCTACCTGTTAGAAAAGGTTATGATAACTTTATTAATGCTAACCTGAACCAAGGACCCAAGACTTACTTGGGTTCTAAGGGTAAGTAATTCTGTATTGCAGGTGAATCCAAGTAACCATGCCCCTATATGGTACTTGGATAGTGGTTGTTCCAGGCACATGACTGGAACAAAGGGGCTGCTGAAGGAGTATTCATCTGTCAAAGATGGACATAAAGTGATCTTTGGTGGATCTGAAAAAGGAGTCATCAAAGGGTTTGGTAACATTTCTTCTAACCTAATTACTATCACCCAAGTGGCCTATGTAAAAGGTTTGAAACATAATCTAATAAGCATAAGCCAGCTGAGTGATCTAGGATATGACATTTCATTTGGTAAGGATGGATGTCATATCAAAAGGTCAAGTGATCAAGAGATCATTTTGACTGGGTATAGGAAGAGAAATGTATATTGCCTTAATTTTGAGTGTGAAAATAAGGCTTCCCCCATTTGTCTTGTAGCTAATGACAATGCTTCCCATTGTGTTAAGTGGCACAAGAGATTGGCTCATCTAAACTACAAGACAATTGGCCAACTCATTAGTAAAGAACTAGTGAGGAATGGGCCTCAAGTTAAGTGTATAAAGGAAGGGGTATGCTCAGCTTGTCAAAAGGGCAAGCAGACAAAATCCTCATTTCAAAGCCTTGAAAACAAGGATTCTGTGAGGTGCTTATACCTCTTGCATATGGATCTTTTTGGTCCTATGCCAGTTCATAGTCTAGGTAGGAAGGTCTACACTTTTGTGGTTGTAGATGACTATTCTAGATTTACATGGGTGTTCTTTCTAAGACAAAATATGAAACCCCAAGTGTACTACTTATTTTGTAAAGCAAATTCAGAATGAACTGAATAGTACAGTGGTCAAAATCAGAAGTGATCATGGTACTGAGTTTCATTCTGAAAGCATAACAAATTTGTGTAAAGACTTTGGGATTTTCCAAGAGTTCTCCTCACCAAGAACACCTCAGCAAAATGGAATTGCTGAAAGAAAGAATAGAACATTAATTGAAGCTGGTAGAACTCTATTGAGTGACACCTCTCTCCCAGAATATTTTTGGGCTGAGGCAGTTAACACTGCTTGTCATGTCATCAATAGGGCTTCTATCACCAAAAGCCACAAAAAGACTCCCTATGAGATTGTGAAAGGCAGAAAACCAAATCTATCCTATTTTAGGATCTTTGGTTGCAAGTGCTATATACTTAACAATGGCAAGTCATATTTGACTAAGTTTGCTGCCAAATCCCAGGATGGAATATTTGTTGGGTACAACACAAATAGTAAGGCCTATAGAGTCTTCAACTTAACTACTCAAGTTGTTGAAGAATCTGTGCATGTTGTATTTGATGAAACAAGATTAATCAATTGTGAGTTGTCTTGTAGATCAAATGACTCAACAGGTATAAGCAAGAAGATGGACAAGCTCTCCATTGCTGAAGCTTCAAAGGAAGATGGAGCATTGGAAAATGAAGGCTGCTGTCCAGGGGGAGTACAAGAGATAATGGAAACTGATGAAAACCAAGAGGCTCAGCAGAATGAAGAAGCTGGAGATGCTCAACCTGAAGGGAATCTTCCTCCAGCTATAAGATATCTAAGAGATCATCCAACTGATCAGATAATTGGTGATCCAAGACAAGGAGTGCAAACTAGAAGCAGAAATCAAAGCACAGTTTTGCATTCAAGTTTCTTGTCCCAAATGGAACCTAAGAAGGTTGAAGAAGCTATCCAAGACCAGCACTGGATTGATGCTATGCAAGAGGAGCTGAATCAATTTAGAAGATGCAAAGTCTGGGAGCTTGTTCCTAAACCAAGAGGCCACAACATAATTGGCACTAAATGGATCTATAGGAACAAGCTAGATGAAAGTGGGATAATAGTGAAGAATAAAACAAGGTTAGTTGCAAAAGGATACAGGCAGGAAGAAGGAATTGACTTTGATCAAACCTTTGCTCCAGTAGCAAGGCTAGAGGCAATCAGAATGTTCCTTGCCTATGCAGCCTACCAAGACTTCAAAGTATACCAAATGGATGTGAAGTCAGCATTTCTGAATGGTGATCTTAAAGAAGAAGTATATGTAGAGCAGCCATCAGGTTTTATAGATCCTCTTAAACCTGATTATGTGTATAAGCTTAGGAAAGCTTTGTATGGGTTAAAACAAGCTCCAAGGGCTTGGTATGAAACCCTGTCTACCTTCCTCATTGAGAATAAATTCTCAAGAGGAAAGATAGACAAAACTCTATTCCTTAGGGAATCCAAAGGAAAGATCATCTTAGTCCAGATCTATGTTGATGACATAATCTTTGGATCTACTGAAAACAACCTTTGTAAAAAGTTTGCCAAACTTATGCAAGGGAAGTTTGAGATGAGCAGTATGGGAGAACTTAAGTTCTTCTTGGGACTCCAAGTAAGACAGACTGATGATGGATTGTCCATATCCCAGTCTAAGTTCACCAAAGAATTAATTAAGAAATATGGTATGGATTCATCCTCCTCCATGAGAACTCCTATGGGAACAAGTATGCCTATATGCAAAGATGAGGCAGGTAAACCTGTTGATGAATCATTGTATAGAGGAATAGTTGGGTCTCTACTATATCTCACTGCTAGTAGACCTGACATTATGTATGCTACATGTGTCTGTGCTAGGTACCAAGCCTACCCTAAAGAATCTCATTATACTGCAGTCAAAAGGATTCTGAGATATCTAAAGGACACTCCTACTCTAGGTCTTTGGTACCCTAGGAATAGAGATTTTCTACTAACAGGCTATTCAGATGCAGATTTTGCAGGATGTAGAGAGGATAGAAAGAGTACTACAGGTACTTGTCAATTACTGGGAGGAAGACTAATATCTTGGAGTAGTAAGAAGCAGACCAGTGTGGCAATTTCCACAGCTGAGTCAGAGTATATTGCTGCTGGAAGCTGCTGTGCACAGCTATTATGGATGCAGCATCAGCTTAAGGATTATGGTATTCAGGTAAGTAGAACACCCCTTTTATGTGATTCAAAGAGTGCTATTTCTATTGCTAATAATCCAGTTTCTCATAGTAGAACTAAGCATATAGAAATCAAATACCATTTTCTTAGAGAACATGTAGAAAAAGGAGACATCTCATTGGAATTTGTAAAAACAGATTATCAAATAGCAGATGTATTTACTAAGCCTTTAGATGAAACCAAATTCAATAAATTCAAAATTGAATTAGGTATGTTAACCATTGATTAATGTATTAATAAAATCATTAACAATGCAATTGAAGTGGTATATAAGTAAGTAAAGGTAATAACAACATAATCAAGTGTTAAAAAGGACACATTGAAGTTACAGAAATTGGCTAAGTAAGAATGTGTCGACACATTCAGTAGTAATGTGTCGACTCAGAGAAATTATGTCGATAAGTCAGAAATATTGTGTCGACACAGAGAATATGTGTCGACACTTGAGAGTTATATTGTCGACTTAACCAGAAATATAATGTCGACTCAACTAGGAAAATGGTGTCGACACTTACAGAATATGTGTCGACACTTATCCTTAGAGTCGACACAGAATTTCTGTCTATCTAAGGTGTCGACATAACCACAAATTGGTATCGACACATAGTAGGCTGAAGTAATGTCGAGGCATAGAAGTTTGTATCGACACATTCCGTCTGTGTCGACACATTTTGACTGTTTTTGGCGCCTTTTGAACTTCTTTCAATTGAGGCTATAAATAGGTCAAAAACTCATTCTGTCGACACGCTTTCAAGGTTTTCGAGATTAAAACCCTGTATCGACAGTCTATCTTTCTCTCTTCTCTCAAGCTTTCTCGACGAACCGATGGCGCCAAGGATTGAAGACAACATTAATGAAGGGTATGAGTTGGTGCGCCAGGCCTTTGCAGAGGCGCCGCCAGATGTTCAAGGAGTTATCACCCTCCTCTCTGAGTCAACATGCATAAAAAGGAAATGACAGATTGCTTCCACAAGGGTGGCAATGCTGTGGTTTATCTAGCTAAACAACAGGAGGCTATTACTACAAAGATGGATGACATTGCTTTGAAGCAAAGCTATGTTTTGGAAAACCAGCTAAGAATGAATGATAATTTAACTGAATCTCATAATGAGATCATTGAGGAGGTAAAGAAGATTGTTCCAAGTCTGCCTGCAGATAGAGCCAAAGAAAGGGAAGAATTTGAAAAGAATTTTCAAGCTGCCATTGCATCTGTTAAGACTGCCATCACAACCTCTCAAAAAAGAAATATCTGAAAAGCTTCAAAAGTTAAAACCATTTTTTAAAGAGGGTGTGAATTATTTGGATGGCCAAATAAGATTTCAAAAGGAAGATCTAAGAGATCATGTATCTAGAGAAACCATAAAGGGGGAGAGGATGCTAATTCATGCAGGCTCAGAGCACACCAAATGGGTGACCAATAGCATTCGAGCCACTTTGGGATATCCCCCATTGTGTGATGATGCTATGGTGGCTGAGTCAGGAATACAATCAAATCTACTTGAAGGCAATCAACCTGAGGTTGCCCAAGTCATTTACCCCCCTCCAGATTTTGACATGATTGATCAGAAAGTTCAAGGAATGTATAGTCCTCCAAAGGAGGTTACTAATATTGTCTTTGGGAAGGTTGATAAGCCTGAGGCTACTCTGAAAGAACAGCAAGAAGCTCTATTAGCAAAGAAAAGATTCAGAGAGCAGGCTGTACTTAAGCCAGATTATGAGCAGTGGAGTCCTACTTCAAGGAACATAATACTCACTGCATGGAAAGCTGTACAAGATAAAGTTCATGAGAGAGGGAAGTGGTACAATGAGACAGAATGGCAGAAATATGAGGCAAGACAGGAAGCAATAGTCCAATTTAGAAGGAAAGCTAAGCTGGGGAGGCTGCCATCTGATGCTAAGGAGCCAAGCAAGTACTTTCCAAAGCCTTTTCACTACTTTGAAAGGCAAAGGATCAAGGAAGAAGCTCAGAAGAAAGCTGATCTAAAAGGAAAGAAGATAGCTGAAGCATCAGAAGCTCCTGTGACAGCTACAATTCAATCTGGAAAAGGGATTATCATTAAAGAGCCTGATCAATCCTGATTATGTTTTTTTTTTAATTCCTTCATATTGTTTTGTAATGTTGTGATGTAATCATTAAATGAAAAACAATGTAATCAAACATTACCCAGTTATAAACAAAATGTTGTTTGACATATTATAATGTGCATTCTGTGATGGATTATTTTGTTTATGTTTTGTTTATATTAAGTATTCCTGTCATGTCATATATCATCATTTAGTACTGTTTATAATTGGTGTATATCATTGGCTATAAGGGCTATGACTTCTCCAAATAGGGGGAGATTGTTGGGTACATTGGAAAGTGTGTACCTGATTTGAAGAAGCCCAACCTAGCTCAATGATATACATCAAGGTGTATTTGATGTTTCTTTTTAGTTGACATGTGCAGGTGAAGGATTGATAAAGTATGCAGCAAAATTCTAAGTCCAAGTGTCGACACAGAGGAAGTAGTGTCGACACATAGAAGAAAATAGTCGACACAACACTGGGAAACAGTGTCGACACATAGCAGTTAGTCTACAACTACACTGGGAAAAAGTGTCGACACAGAAGAAGTAAGTCGACACAACACTGGGAAGCAGTGTCGACACATAGAAGTTAGTCTACAACTACACTGGGAAAAAGTGTCGACACAGAAGAAGTAAGTCGACACAACACTGGGAAGCAGTGTCGACACATAGCAGTTAGTCTACAACTACACTGGGAAAAAGTGTCGACACAGAAGAAGTAAGTCGACACAACACTGGGAAGCAGTGTCGACACATAGCAGTTAGTCTACAACTACACTGGGAAAAAGTGTCGACACAGAAGAAGTAAGTCGACACTTACTAAGTTATGATTCTACAACAACTGTGTCGACACACAGGACTTGTGTCGACACACTGAAGAGTCAAGACCAAGTTATTTTCAGAAGGAGCTGTGTCGACTCAAAGGCAACTTAGTCGACATCACTGAAGACTGTGTCGACACCAAAGTCAATTGTGTCGACACAAATAAACAGATGGTCTCGACACTTTCTGACAGACTGTCTCGACAACTTATGGTTCAAGACTAAGGCACAGGACTTGTTTGGAGACTTGACAGCTGAGGATTGCCACCAGTTAACTGAAGCTGTCAGACTTGTCAGAAAACGGTTAGAAACCGGATCAGCCGGTTACCATGAAGAAAGTCTATAAATAGACGGATTCAGAAGGAGAAAGCAACTGTTGAAAAACATTGTTGAGAATCAAAAAGTTGAGAAGGATTACGATCCAATTCATTTCAAGAAAGTGCTAGGCACTTAAGAAGATCTTCTCCGGGAGATCTAAGAAGACTATCTAAGGATAGATCAAAGAAGAGTTCTAATCAGAATTCAGAAGAATCATTCAAAGTGCTGGATAGAGAGAGATCAAGCCAGAATTTGAAGAAGAAGAAAGAAACCACCAGTGGATTCTCAAGAAGCTGTTTGGAAATCAACTCAGCTAAGTTCTTATTCAAGAAGCTTTGAAGAAAGCTCAGATACAGTTGATTGCATCAGCTGATCAAGAATTGTCTTGGCCTTTTCTCTCTCAACTTTGGCAAGACTGTTTAATAATCTTTTCTATATTTCTGTAGGATCTGTTTACACTGATCTGAGTTGTAAGCCTATGTTATAAAGGCTGAGTGTAGGAGTGTTGAACTCTGAGTGGTAGGGCTGTTTGCCTGAGTGTAGGAGAAGGATATTCTCTGAGTTGTAGGCCTTGGGGCAAGGCTGAGGTAGGGCAGTTGTGCCTGAGTTGTAGGAACCAGTTGGGTTCTGAGTTGTAGGATCTGTTGATCTGAGATAAGTGGAAGTTTGGCCGAATCTAGCATACTGCTAGATAGGTGAAGGGGGAAAGTGGATGTACCCAGACCTTGGGGAACCACTATAAAACATTGTGCAATCTGTGATGCTTTATTTTCTGTGATTACTGTACTTATTGTGTTAGCTATTGAATTGAATTCTGCCTAGAAGTTTTTATAAGAAAAGCAGAACCTATTCACCCCCCCTCTAGGTGTTTAGGCTGCCTTGAAAGTTAAACTATCAGAGCTGCTCGTTTTTCACCAAATATGCGCAAATGGAAAAAGCACCTATATGCGTTCATTTTTTTCGAAAAGTGTTCCACATGAAAGTTGTAGATCTCGTCAAGAACTACAACTTTCATGTTGAACACTTTTCGAAAAAATGCACTCAAATAGGTGCTTATCAAATAGGTCGCGCATGAGAGTTCCCCCCGCACAGATCCGGATAGTGGACGATGCTTTTTCCATTTGCACTCAAATAGGTCCTCATTAGTGCAGGACGATAAGCATCGCCCACTGCCCTAACGGTAGTATTACCCCCTGTCAAGCCCAATGCTCGAATATTTTTTCTTTCTCTTGTTATCTCAACTCTCACCGCCCTCACACCATAATTAAATATTTGTTTTGTTTTTCAAATGTTTTATTATTTTCACAGGAAAATTTTGAGTACTTTGAAATAAATTATATTTTGTCTTTACTTCTCCACCTTAGTTAGACATATGATAATTTAAGATAGAGAACAGACAATTAACAGGCGAGTAGTCTAATTATTAATTGAATATTATTAAATAAGGTATTTGTTGCAGACTAACTCGGTGTCCCGGTCGGGCCAGAATAAACTGGACCACCTTAGCTCTCGGGACGGCCGAGCGTGCACACGGTCAATGAAAAGTGAGAGTTGATACAAGAGATTTTAACGTGGAAAAACCTCTCAACTGGGTAAAAAACCACGTGAGCGGATCTGTGCCGTTCAAAGTCCACTATTAGCTTGTGGTTACAACATGTTTGGAGAATTGATGGTGACAGGCCGCTCCTCGTTACAACTTGGGGGTGGGAGAGAAGAAATGAGGAGGCCTGAGGCTCCTTAAGAAATGAGGAGGCCCGGGGCTCCTTTTATAGCCTCCAGGAAGTTGTCATGGTGGGCCCCCACTAACCTGTTTGTTAGTGGGTGGTTACCTGCGAATCAGACGGCGATGGAGGCTCCATAGTGATCGGACGGTGGACAACCTGCACACGGCGGTGACGGAGGTCGTGGCGGCGGCCAGCGGCGGTTGACGGTCGAAGAGAAGAGTGATGACGGCGACGGCCGTGGCTTTGGGAGAGGACGGCGGCGGCGGAGGCCTTGAGATGATAGAGACGGCGTCCGACGAAGGTAGGGGCGTGCCGTCGGCGAATGCTGGCATTCACCAAAATCCTGCATACGTAGGATTAGCAAATAATCCTGCGCGCAGGATTAGCAGTTAATCCTACGCGAGCAGGATTAACCCTAAACCTGCGCGCATAGTATTAGCCCCTAATCCTACGCGTGCATGATTAGCCACTAATCCTACAAGCACTGTACGAGATTAATCTCGTGCAGGCATGATTAGCTACTAATCCTGCACGCACTGTGTGGGATAAATCCCGCGCGTGCATTGTCCGTGGGATTAATCCCGCGCACGCACAGTTCACTGGATTAATCTCGCGCGTGCACGGTGCTCGAGATTAATCCCGTGTGCACGGTGCCTGGGATGAATCCCGCATGCGGGGGGAACTCTCATGCGCGACCTTCGCCGCATTGGGCAATTGCCGCGCGGGAAGCCCTTACAGAGCGGCTTCGACGGCCATGTCATAGGGTCGCTCTTTGCATGAAAATATCGCAACATACTCAAGGTGTAATATGCATGGTGCATAGAGCACACAATTATGTGATGCATGCGACGTGTGTGCATAACACAATGTGCGTAGCACGCACGGGGCGTATTGTGCATTGTGCATGTGAGGTGCATTGCTTGTGATGTGTGCTTAGCATGCGCAATATGCGTTGATTATGGGTGATGTGTGCGAAACGTGCGCAATGTTCACTCATACGTGGAGGATAAGAGGTTCTCGAGATGTGAGTTTTTGGTGCCCCTGAGTTTGCCATCGGGGTACCTTGTGCACATGGTTGGAGGAGGAATCCCGTTGTTGCGAGATATAAGCATGTGGATGTGGCCCTTCCATCTTCATTGAGGTAGAAGGGATCCTTAGTTGGTGAGGTTCTCTTGTCGCTTTGAGGAATGATCATAACCAGGACGTTTTTTGATTTCGCCAGATTGGATCGGAGCTGAGGGAGGAATTAGAGGAGGCTCAATCATCTTTGGAGGTGTAGAGGACTATGCAGATACTAAAGCGTGCTCAATAGGAGGCTTCTTGTTTGGAGATGGAGCTCGGTGCGGCAAAGGCCCAAGTGGAGGCATTATCTTTCGATAGTCGTGCGTCGGAGTTGAAGGCTGCTGGACTCGCAGAGTAGTTGGAGTCGTTGGAATACATGCGAGACCGTTCCCTGATTGCGGAGGAGGTGCGTGATGAAAACTGGTCCAAGAAGGTGGAGCCTCAAGGTGATGCCCATGACTTAGCCCTCGGGAGTGGAGTGGCGAAGGCCTTTCGATTTGTCCGCCAACACCTAGGATGCGACACCTTTGGCTTCAACTTTGATGACATTTCTGAAGATGAGTGCTTTGATGTCGATGCTGGTGATGAGTAACGGTCTCATGTTTTTGTACTTGTATGTTTTTGTATTCTTCCTTCAGCAATTTGTGTCGTGTGTCGTTTTTGTAGTGGGCGCTCTTATGCGCTAATCTGTATGACATCATTATTTTTTAATGTCACTTAGCTATTTTGTTTTTCCTTTGTCTCCTTTGAGTACTGTTTTGCAAGTTTGGCTTATGGGAGAGTATGGGAGAAGTGCTTCACGCGAACTAGATTCACAACTTCATTTGCACAGTTCCATCCTACCGCTTAGTTTGCGCGGTTCTAGCCTGCGGCTTAGTTTGCAAGGTTCTAGCATGCGGCTTTGTTTGCACGGATCTAGCCTGCGGCTTAGTTTGAACGGTTCTAGCGCACGAATTTCTTTGCACGGCTCTAGCCCGTGGCTTTGCCGTTAGGGGAAGGCCCCCATGGGGAGTTTGTATGATTTGGGCTCGCGACTTAATTTTTGCGGGTTGTAATCGCGGCTTAGCTGTGAGGGGGGCAGGGCCCCCATGGAGAGTTTGAACGAGTCAGGCTCGCTGCATAGTTTGCGCGGGTTGTAATCTCGGCTCTACCATGAGGGGGAAGACCCTTACGGGGAGTTTGCATGAGTCGGGCACGCAGCTAAGTTTGCATGGGTTGCAAGTGTGGCTTTATTGTGAGGGGGGAAGGCCCCCACGAGGATTTTGCTATGAGGAGCACACTGCACAGGGGCAGTTTCTATAAAAAGTGCGTAGCCCGAAGGCAATTTTTGTGAGGAACGCGCTGCACGGAGGTAGTTCTTGTGAGGAGCGTGCTACCCAAAGGAAGTTGTTGTGAGGAGCGGGCTGCTCGGAGGCAGTTGTTGTGAGGAGTACACTGTAAGGAGGCAGTTACTGTTTAGAGCACGTTGCTCAGAGACAGTTATTATTTAGAGCGCGCTGCTCGGAGACAGTTGTTGTGAGGATCGCACTACTCGGAGGCAGTTTCTGTGAGGAGCGCACTGCACAGAGACAGTTGCTGTGAGGAGCGCACTACACGGAGGCAGTTGTTGTGAGGAGAGCACTACACGGAGGCAGTTATAGTGAGGAGCGCACTGCACGGAGGCAGTTGCTGTGAGAAGCACGCTGCACGGAGGCAGTTGCTGTGAGTAGCGCGCTGCACGGAGGTAGTTGCTGTGAGGAGCGCGCTGAATGGAGGTATTTGCTGTTAGGAGCGCGCTGCACGGAGGTAGTTGCTATGAGAAGCGTGTTGCACGAAGGCAGTTGCTGTGAGGAGCGCGCTGTACAGAGGCAGTTGCTGTAAGGACCGTGCTGCACGGAGGCATTTGCTGTGAGGAGCGCGCTGCACGGAGGCAATTGCTATGAGGTGTGCACTGCACGGAGGTAGTTGCTATGAGGAGTGTGTTGTACAGAGGCAGTTGCTGTGAGGAGCGCTCTACACGGAGTCAGTTGCTGTGAGGAGCGCGCTGCACGGAGGCTGTTGTTGTGAGGAGCGCGCTGCTCTAAGACTGTTGTTGTGAGTGTAAATGGACGCCTTTGTACTTGGGCAAAGTGAGTATGCCTTTCAAATTGCATGGATGATGCTCTCTTTCTATAGGCCTACAATAAGAAAACTTTTAAAGTTTTTAGAGTTACAGTCGTGAGACAGTTCTTGCGGAAATTTACCTGAAAAATTCGTAAGAAAGTAAAATTGATAAACACTTCAATTGGCAGAGCCCTATTGATATGTATGAAGCCCTCTCTTGGGATGATCGACTTTGGGGTTGCCCCCTACCCCCAAGTCCATTCTAGCAAGCAGTTGGTCAGCGGATTTAGTTCTTAGCCCTGTAAGAATCTCCCCTGGTGGCCTTGATTGATGAGATACTCGATCTCCTCCTTAAGTTTTGAGCAGTCTTCTGTGTTGCGTCATCGTCCATAGTGGGACTCATAATTCTTTGCTTGGTCCCCCGTATTTTTAGTTAGGGGTCTGGGATTGCGGAGAGCCTCGCTGCTTTGGATTGCGTAAAGCATATTTGTTCAGGTGGTATTGAAGGGCGTTTAATCCTAGGGCAGCTGATTTCTCTGTTTGACATGTTGGCGTTGCCCGTTCCGACGTTCTTCTCGGAATCTTCCTTATTGGTGTTGAGGGGCCAGCTCCTTCTCCCTCTTATGCTTCTTTTTCCTATCAAACTGTTGACAATGAGCTTAAATAGCCTCGTCAACTGCGATTTGCGCCTTTACGCGGTGTACGAGGTCGGGGTAGCTAGGGACGGTTTCCGTCATTATTGCTGAATAGAATCCGCTAGGATGGAGACTCCCAAGAAACACTCCTCTCAAGGGTTCTGAGTCGACCCCTGGGATTTGGCGAGCTTCTACAGAGAACCTACGGAAGAAATCTTGTTGGGTACATTGGAAATTATGTACTAGATTTGGAGAAGCCTCACCTAACTCAATAGTATACATAGAGGTGTATTTGATGGAATATTGACTTTCAGTGTGCAGGTTTAAGAAATGCAAGAAAAATTTCTAAGTACAAGTGTTGAAACCCGGAACTTGTGTCGACACCTGATGCAGCAGCTTTGTCGACACCCAGGAGTTATGTCAACACCAGAAGCAAGACCGCGTCGATACACGGGACTTGTGTCGACACACACTCAATGTCATCTATCAACAACATCTATACTGAGTCTGGAAGGCTTGTGTCGACACACGGGACTTGTGTTGACACACACTCAATGCCATCTATCAACAACAACTATACTGAGTCTGAAAGGCTTGTGTTGACACACAGGACATGTGTCGACACACACTCAACGACATCTGGACACACACTCAACGATATCTGGACAAACACTCAACGCCATCTATCAGCATTAGCTATGTCGAGACCAGGAGAAGTTGTGTCGACACACAGGACTTGTGTCAACACATACAACAGAAGCTGTGTCGAGAAGATAAAGAATAACTGTGTCGACACATAGGAAGCTGTGTCGACATTATCAAGAATTGTGTCGACACTTAGTCTATTTGTGTCGACACATTTGAAGTATTTTGCTGACTGTTCCCTGCTGTGATAGAAGTTCAATGAAGGGTCAGTTATCATGACTGAAGACATGATAACTATCATAAGTAACAAGACTGACATATCTATCAGTACTGTCAGAAGACCGTTATAAACCGGATCAGTCGGTAATCATGGATGAACTCTATATAAAGGGCTGTGTAACACCCTAAATTTCAATTGGGAGTTCAGGCTGGGTGACATGGCCTGGGACACAGGCGTGTCCCAGGGCGTGTCCAACTCTAGGTTCTCGGCTGTGTCGTGAGAGCCTGAAAAAAAAAATGAAGTCCACAAGCGTTGAGATGCCACACGGCCTTGGACACGAGCGTGTCCCAGGGCGTGTCCTGCTCGGGTTGGTAACCGGGCGGCGTTGAGTGGCATTGAGTTTGGAAAATGGCCTGTGACACGGGCGTGTCACAGGGACGTGTTTGGCACACGACCAAGGACACGGGCGTGTGCCTTAGCCGTGTTCTGCTCGGGTTGGCAATCTTGTGTTGAGTGAAGGACATGCCCCTCAGCACGGGCGTGTACTTACTAACAAGGGCGTGTCAGGGGTTTGACACGGGCGTGTCTCGGCCCGTGTTCTGGGCTTGGTGAGTCGGTTGGTGTACCGCTTGCAGTACATGTCCTGTGACACGGGCATATCACAGGCTGTATCAACCGCAAAATTAGACTTTTCAAGCGATTTGTGGCCGTTCGTTTCCCTCATCCTAGATCTAATGGCCCAGAGTGTTTCCAGCTGGGTTTAACTTCGGGATTGGCATGAAGTGGTCATTCAAGCCTTGGCCATTATCTTTCTAAATAGAAGAAAGAGAGGAGAGCTTGGAGGAGGAAAGGAGAAGCTTTCTGACCGCCGGTGGAGCTTCAGCGGTCCGAGTCGAGAGCCGAGTTCAACGTTGTGGAGGCAAGACCGTCGCGATGATTACCATCCGGCTAGTTTCTCCATGGCTCTGAAGCGATCATCAATGGTAACGATCTCCTTCTTGGACAAGTGAAGTCCTACTTTATGCATGTGCATGGGATCCTCCACCAAGAGGTGGAAAGCGTAAGCGATTCCAGCGGTTGAGTCTGCATTTAGATCCAGAAGTGTGTAGTATGGAATAGGCATGTTGTGTGAAGCCCATCTGGATGGATGTCTAGATTGGTGATGCTGCGAACTGGAGAAGACTCCGTGTATAAATCGGTTAACCTGTGGAGAAGGTGAGGATTATTGTGAATTGTGAGAAGGATGCTTTGCATAGCTCCTTTGGTTGGATGCTCGGCACGAGCTGGTTGTTGGAATGGAAAGTGGCACCGTGTGCCTGTGTTATGAGATGGATATGAGATGGATTATGAGCACCTCTGAGTGGATGGGTACGAGAGGCCTCCAATAGGAGTTTTGCGGCTGATGCCAATAGCCAACAAGTTGAGAATCTCTGAGTGGGTGGGCCACCCAACAAGTTCAGTGGTAGGATCGGGTGAGCGGTCGATTGGTGGCAATGTAGCGGGGCGATTTCCCTAGGCTTGTTACACTACGTGGGTAGGTCGATTGATAGTGCTCACGGTTGCCGTGAGGTGCATGCCTCTGAGTGACACGGGTACGTGAGGTCTTCAACAGGGGTTTTGAGGCTTATTCCCGGTCAACAAGTACACACCTCGAATCGGTGGTGGGACCTTGAGGAGTTCAGTACACCATAATCATGCCCTGAGTGCACGGAGCGTCTATCACGAAGGCCAGCATTTTTGATGTAATTGTGGCAGATATATATACATGTTGTGATTGTATTACATGCAGGGAAGGAACCACTGCCCCGGGTAAGGGGTAGGGTCGTTATAATTGGCCAGCTGAATGCTGACCGTTGCTTTGTGAATCACCCTTGGGGTGGACGTTCTTATGCAGGTGTTGGGCGTTGATAGATTGAGCGGGCTGAAGCCCTTACTGCTGCTGTTTGGCACTTGAAGGCCGTGCGAAGATTTAAATTTCATGTGTGGCCGGATTGCGTGCCAATGTATGGAGTCATATGTTTGTAAAGAGAAACTTGTAAGGCCTTAAGGTCGTGAGCGGTGTGCTTGTATACATTCCTGGTCTTTTATATAAATGTGTTATTTATATAATAGTGGACATTCATGGATTGAGTTCGAGCAACTTTTAAACATCCACTAGAATACTCTGGGTTAGGGTGCGATGGTATTTTGGTATTAACTTGTGACCTCACCGTCTGTTTGTGGCATATAATGTGGGGCCCCGGCCGGACCTTCTATTATATGTTATTTAACGGGTCGGGTTGTTACATTTTGGTATCAGAGGCCCTCGATTTTCCGCTTTCAAATTCGTGGCCGAATTCTTTTGTCGGTGGCGAGCACGTGTACGTGCGAACCGTTTTAACATAATTGAACTCAAGAATGTCCACTACGAATGCATGCGTGTGTATTCGGTATGTTTACCGTTTTGGATTGGAGGTTGATTATTGATATCTTGTTCACATATAGATGACAAAGAGTTGAGCTGGGCAGTTTGAGCCCCAGCGTTCAGATGAGAGTGTTGCACCAGCTGAGGTGGCCACACCTCCTCCTTCTGCGGAAACCATACGCTTAGTTGTGGAGGTGATATTTGCCTTGTTTCAAGCACAACCTGTTGGGCAGGCAAGGTCTGTAGTGGAGCCAGTTCGGGTTGGTGCGAGGCAAGAGCGTGTTGAAGCTCGGGTGGATGAGCGAGTGACTGACGAGCAACTGAAGCAGTTTATGGATTTTCATCCACCTACGTTTGTCAGGGCGAATTCCCCAATGCAGGCGGAAGATTGGCTTTCAAGAGTGAAGAGGATCCTGACAGCGCTCAGGATTGATGAGGGGCAGAGAGTTACGTTAGCCACTTTCCTTCTGGAAGGAGAGACAAGACTGTGGTGGGATGAAGTCGAGCTACACCAGTTGACAGGCAAAGGCCTGAGAGAGATTATCGAAGGACGAATTCTCAAAAAAATTTTGGGCAAAGTATTTGCCAGTATCGCGGAGAATTGCAATGGAGAATGAATTTCAATGTCTGGTGCAAGGTGAGAAGACTGTGGATGATTACCTGCATGAATTTACCAGGTTGGGGCGTTATGCGGGGTCGACTTTTGCGGAAGAAGCGTGGAAGACGAATAGATTCTATGAGGGACTCCGAGATGAGTTGAGATTGGCGCTTCCGAGTTCAGTGAACCAAGGATTCCAAGCCTTAGTCGATACAGCCTATGCGCTGGAGAAGGACGTGAAACGGGTGTGGGACAAGAAGAACTTGATGGTGGAAAAGTAAGAGTTCAAAGTTCCGCAGTCCGATCAATCGGAGTTTAAGAAATGAGATAAGAAGAGGTTCAGGCCCGCTGAACAAATGTATTCGGGTGTTGCTTCGGGCGCTACGTTTGGTCATGGACGTGTTGAGTCGCGTACCTGTTTCACCTGTGGGAAGCAGAGGCATATCGCCCGAGATTCTTGGAGTGGCGCCTCGAAGGGTGAGAAAAAATCAGGTGCGTCCTATGAGGAAAAGGGTAAGGCAGTGGCGGAATCATCTGCATCCCGGGCGCAACTGCAAGTGTACAATCTCGAAGTATAGGAGCCGCAAAGCTCATATCTCGAAGTACAACAGCTTCGAGTGTATAACCTGGAGTTGCAGGAGGCTGTCAAGAAGCTGCTTAGAGATGCGGTTGAGCGGAAATAAAGTGGAGTGTACACTTTATTGCTTTTGTGTTGTACTTTGTACATATGGCATGTTTGTGTGTTTATGAAAACACTAGTGTTTGTGCGATGTCGTGGGGCGAGACAAGTTGCGGCCTCTCAGCTCGCAACCCGGATCGTTTTTGTTTTTATTGCAACGGAGTGGTTGTGTTGATATCTACGTTGCGCTAAATTTCGGGACGAAATTTTTGTAAGAAGGGGACGATTGTAACACCACATATTTCAATTTGGAGTTCAAGCTGGGTGACATGGCCTGGGAAACGGGCGTGTCCCAGGGCGTGTCCAGCTCTAGGTTCTCGGCTGTGTCGTGAGAGCCTGAAAAAAAAAAATTAAGTCCACAGGCGTTGAGAGGAGACACGGCCTGGGACACGGGCGTGTCCAAGGGCGTGTCCTGCTCAGGTTGGTAACCGAGAGGCTTTGAGTGGCGTTGAGTGTGTGATGCAGGCCCACTCTTTCGAGCATTTGGGTGGCCGACGTAACTAGCACGGTGCTCTCCAATATCCCGCACATCACACTCAAGCATTAAATGCAGCAGCGGTTTAATTAATATTGTTACTATTTAAAGATTATGGGTGATTCGCGAGGCCCCTTAAGATAATACCAAGGCGTAGGCCAAGGTCCTCTCAAGCGAAAAGAACCCACACGGTTCGGTCGAGCGTTGTTGTACCAAAAGAGAATCCACCGAAAACAAAAGATTCGGACGAGGGTGGTTCTCTCCCAACAAAATAAAACGAGGGTTTCCACGCCTCACGAACTTAAACAAAAGAAATAAACACGACAATAACTAAAATAAATTAGCCACGAAAATTCACGCGTTACACAAGCCACACAATTTGTCAATGCCACAAGATCTATCTAAAGAAGAGAAACACATAAAGATGGAAATGTTCGTTACCCAACCGGATTTGATGAATCTGGTTCACTCTAATAGAATCGTTATTCAACGGCTCCGCCAGAGTTATGCCGGAGGGAGAGAAATCCGTCGTCTTCTTCGTATCACGCTATATTTGGAAAGTCCCGGCGAAATCTTCTGAATATGGAAATAATATTTCCCAATAAGGCAGGAGAGAGAAAAGGTGGCAGGATATCGAAAATAATTAAGGAATGATATAATTCAAATATGGTAGGTAGAGAATTTATGGACGGGGATATATTTTGAATATGGTAAATACGGGGGAATATAGTAGAGAATACTTTGGATTAGGAAAGAGATTTGGTGTGGAGGGAAAGAGGAGAAGGTGGGGCTCGATTTTAGTGGTGGTGGAGGGGGCTCGGGTTTGAAGAGGGTGAGGGCTGCTCGGGTGAGGGAGTTTTTGGTGGTGGCCGGGTCTTGTGAGGGAGGAGTTAGGTGGCGGATTTGGAGGTTGGTGATGGAGGTGGCTCGGCTAGGGTTGCTAGGAGGTGGCTCGGGTTGGTTGGGGGAGAGAGGTGGCCGGTTGTGTGAAGGATGAAGAGGATGGTAAGGCTTGGGTAGCAAGGATGTAAAGAAGTGATGAAGGGAGAAGGGGAGGAGAAGGGAGGCCGAAAGAGAAGGGGAGGAAGAGGGTGGCCAGCGGCCAATGAAGAAGAGGAATAGAGGGGGGCCAAAACTTGCCTTGGAGAAGGAGGAGGATTTCAATCTTGAAATTGGTTATCTTTTAATTCATTCACTAGAGAAAAACAAAGGAGTACATGCCTTTATATAGGCTTTACAATCAAGGGAAAAGGGCTACATGCAACCCACATGAAAATGAAATAAACACAACACATACACCATGGTTTTATAACATAACCATGTTACAAATAATACATGAAATTAAACATGAATTAAAAATGATAATTTCAAAATAAAACAACTAATAACATATATTATTACTCAATTATTATTTATTAATATATATTATTAATAAATAATAATTGGGCTTGCGCTCCGGACGGCTATTGTGGAGACGCTTCCAAGGGTCTCCCGTAAGCATGCTGTCGCCGTCATCAAAGTGTTGCGGGCCGACATCTCCATTCAAATCTACCGGGTCGCCATCATCGTCAGAGGGAGGATGCTCCTTGGCCACATGTCATGGGAAGTCGACTTCATCAGTGTGGCACACGGCCTGTGACACGGGCGTGTCACAGGGGCATGTTTGGCACACGACCAAGGACACTGGCGTGTGCCTTAGCCATGTTCTGCTCGGGTTGGCAGTCTTGTGTTGAGTTAAGGATACGCCCCTCAACACGGGCGTGTACTTACTGATACGGGCATGTCAGGGGTTTGACACGGGCGTGTCTCGGCCCGTGTTCTGGTCTGGGTGAGTCAGTTCGTGTACCGCTTGCAGTACACAGCCTGTGACACGGGCATATCACAGGTCGTGTTAGCCGCAAAATTAGACTTTTCAGGCGATTTGTGGCCGTTCATTTCCCTCATCCTAGATCTAATAGCCCAGGGTGTTTCCAGCTGGGTTTAACTCCGGGATTGGCATGAAGTGGTCATTCAAGCCTTGGCCATTATCTTTCTAAAGAGAAGAAAGAGAGGAGAGCTTGGAGGAGGAAAGGAGAAGCTTTCTGACCACCGGTGGAGCTTCAGCGGTCCGAGTCGAGAGCCGAGTTCAGCGTTGTGGAGGAAAGGCCATCACAGTGATTACCATCCGGCTAGTTTCTCCATGGCTCCGAAGAGATCGTCAAGTGTAACGATCTCCTTCTTGGACAAGTGAAGTCCTACTTTATGCATGTGCATGGGATACTCCACCAAGAGGTGGAAAGCATAAACAATTCCAGCGGTTGAGTCTGCATTTAGATCCAGAAGTGTGTAGTACGGAATAGGCATGTTGTGTAAAGCCCATCTGGATGGATGTCTAGATTGGTGATGCTGCGAACCGAAGAAGACTCCGTGTATAAATCGGTTAACCTGCGGAGAAGGTGAGGACGATTGTGAATTGTGAGAAGGATGCTTTGCATAGCTCCTTTGGTTGGATGCTCGACACGAGCTGGTTGTTGAAATGGAAAGTGGCACCGTGTGCCTGTGTTATGAGAAGCATATGAGATGGATTGCGAGCACCTCTGAGTGGATGGGTACGAAAGGCCTCCAACATGGGTTTGGCGGCTGATGCCCATAGCCAACATGTTGAGAACCTCTGAGTGGGTGGGCCACCCAACAAGTTTAGTGGTAGGATCGGGTGAGCGGTCGATTGGTGGTAATGCAGCGGGGCAATTTCCCTAGGCTTGTTACACTACGTGGGTAGGTCGACTTATTATGCTCACGGTTGTCGTGAGGTGCGTGCATCTGAGTGAGACGGGTACGTGAGGTCTTCAACTGGGGTTTGGAGGCTTATGCCCGGTCAACAAGTACACACCTCGAATTAGTGGTGAGACCTTGGGGAGTTCGGTACACCATAATCATGCCCTGAGTGCACGGAGCATCTGACACGAAGGCCAGCATTTGTGATGTAATTGTGGCAAATATATATATACATGTTGTGATTGTATTGCATGCAGGGAAGGAACCACTGCCCCGGGTAAGGGGTAAGGTCGTTATAATTTGTCAGCTGAATGCTGGCCGTTGCTTTGTGGATCACCCTTGGGGTGGACGTTCTTATGCAGGTGTTGCGGGTTGATAGACTGAGCGGGCTGAAGCCCTTGCTGCTGTTTTTAGGCCCTTGAAGGCCGTGCCAAGATTTGGATTTCATGTGTGGCCGGTCTGCGTGCCGATGTATGAAATCATATGTTTGAAAAGAGAAACTTGTAAGTTCTTAAGGTCGTGAGCGGTGTGCTTGTATACATTCCTGGTCTTTTATATAAATGTGTTATTTATATAGTAGTGAACATTCATGGATTGAGTCCGTGCAACTTTTAAACTTCCACTAGAATACTCTGGGTTAGGGTGCGATGGTATTTTGGTATTAACCTGTGACCTCACCGTCTATTTGTGTCATATAATGTGGGGCCCCGGCCGGACCTTCAATTATATGTTATTTACGGGTCGGGTTATTACAGGCTGATCCATAACAATCAGAAAAATAACATAATACAAAACAAAATCAAGAGGAGAAATAACTGACTCAACAGAGATTGAGAACCAGTGAGGGGGAGCAAGAGGCAATCCCATAAGAAGGCAGATCCTGGAAAGTCTGCAAGTAAAATTCAGATTTGATTCTGAATTCAAGAAGGAAGCTGATTGAAGATCAACTCCAACTCCAATTGAAGATCAACCTTATTTTGTTCAAATTCAAGAAGCTTTGAAGAAGCTAAGTCAGGTTGGATCTAGAGTATTCAGCTCAATCAAGAAGTTCTCACCCTTTTAACTGTTGAACTTGGTGAAGTTTTTATTTCCTTAAACAAACTTTTATTATTAAGATCTGTTATAGATCTGAGTTGTAATCCTAAATTTATAAAGGCTGAGGTAAGGCTGAGTGCCTGAGGTGTAGGACTTGAAGAAGTTTGAGTTGTAGGCTTGGAGATAAAGGCTGAGGTAGGGTTGTTTCCTGAGGTAGGATTCTTGGGAAGAATCTGAGGTAGTACTTGAAGAAGTCTAAGTTGTAGGAACCTATCAGGTTCTGAGTTGTAAGATCTGTGGATCTGAGCTAGTGGAAGTAAGTTTGGTCGAATCCAGTTCTCAACTGGATAGGCGAAGGGGGAAAGTGGACGTACCCATAACTTGGGGAACCACTATAAATCTTGGTGTGATGTGCTGTGTATTTTCTGTGATTGTTTTTGTGATATTTGTGCTGTGTTAATTGCCTTAATTGTTAAAAAGGATTAGAACCTATTCACCCCCCCTAGGTGTTTAGGCTCTTGAAATCAAATCTTTCAAGTGGTATCAGAAGGAGGTTGCTCAAAAATAGACCTAATAGTCTGAGTAAATCTCCAAGGCAATTAACAATTAGCAAGAATGGGTTCAAATGAGAATCAGAAGGAATTTGGATCCATGAAACTGCCCATCTGTATGAAAGAAAACTTTGGGATATAGAAAGAAAGGGTCAGATTGTTCGTGGAAGCATTTGATCCTAGAATTTACATCACAGTACAAGAAGGTCCTTTCATTCCAATAAATATATCAGCTCTTGATACTAATCTCAAAATCCCAAAGAGCTATTCTTAAATTACTAAGGATGAGATCATTCTAGCAACTTTAGACAAGAGAGCACAAAACATAATTGTGAGTGTTATAGATGATGCTACATTTCAGAATTTGGTACGTTGCAAAACCTCCAAGAAGATGTGGGACACCTTGATTGTCTACATGGAGGGAACTTAAGAAGTTAGAGAGGATAGTAAATCTATGTTGAATCAAGAATATGAAAGCTTCAGACAAGCTAAGTCAAACAGCAAAGCAGAATGTTACAAGAAGTTCTTTAGAATTATAAATGAACTGATGACCTATGGAAGAGTCTTTAGTACATATGAATTGAATTATAAGTTTCTCAGGTCACTGACCAAGGACTGGGATACAAAAATATGTGTCATCAGAGAGATGGCCAGGCTTGCTAATACACCTCCACCAACCTTGTTTGGAAAACAGTTATTTTATGAGATGCAGCTCACTACCAGAAAGGAGGAAGAGAAAAGCAGTGGGTATGAGTATAAAGACAAGTTAGTAGCCTTCAAAGCTGAAGCCACAAGAAAGGATAGGAGAAAATCTCCTTCTCCACCCAGAAGAAGTGCTGAGGCTGAAGCAGAAAATCCTGACATCAGTACATCAGACGACCACAATTCTGATGAAGACTTTGCTGCCTTTACAAGGCAGTTTCAGAGGTTCATGAAGAAGAAGAAGAAATAGAGAACCAAACCATCTTCATCCTTCTTCAACGATGATTATTACAAGAAGAAGAAGACTTCTAAGGAGGACAGGTATGCCTCTAATCCTAGTAAACAAACTACCTCTAAAATTGTTTGTTATTGCTGCAATAGGCCTGAATATGTCATAGCTGACTGTACTGATAAGAAAAAGGAGACCAAGGATAAGAAGAAGCCTCAAAATAAGGGCAAGAAGGAGAAATCGTTTGTTGCCCAGAAGCAGAAGAGTTGACTGACTCTTCATCCTCAGAATCTGGAGAAGAGGATGATGCAGAAGCTTATATTGGGTTGTTTACTACAGAAGAGGATTCTATGGAATCAGAATGCTTGCAAATGCTGGATTCCATAAATGGAGGTGAAGACTATTGTTGTAGAGGGCTGATGGCTCTTTCAGAAGAAGATTAGTTCCAGGATCAGCCTGGTCCAAGTAAGGTATAAAGTTTATCCTTAGCTTCTGATTATTTTACTGGATCAGAATCAGAAGCATCAACATCAACAGATGTGGATGATTCAGAATCTGAGAGGGATGTACATCAATTAATTGATGAGTATGGTTGTTTGTTGCAAGCTCTTAAGAGAAGCAAATTCCTTATCAAGAAGCAGGCTGAGGAAATTGAATCTCTCAAATTGGCTGCATCAGATTCAGAAAAGATGTTGGATTTGAAATTGAATGAGGTTGCCAAACTGAAAAACATAACTGTTATTCAAATGGGCACAATCTCCTTCAAAGAAAATCAAATCAAAAATCTGGAAGCAAGACTCCAGAAAGAAAAGGATCTAGTGGCTAAATTTTCAAAGCCAAAGTATGTCTTGCCTTTAATAGATAACTTCATATATCAGAAAGGAAAGACAGGACTAGGCTTTAAGGAAAGAATAAGGGCAGCCAATTCTCAAGAAAAAGAAAAAGGCCCAGTTCAGCCACTAGCTATGAAACCCCCATATTTCTTTTAGAAAAGTGATGCAACCTACTAATAGGTAAGATCATGACCTCACTCATGGTCACTGTGAGTATGGTGATCTCAATGGCAAGGGTGCATATGCTAATAGGCCACCATATAAGCAAACCCATCAGGTTTTTAATGAATCCTTGGGGTATGCTGCTACAACACCTACACTTAAAAGGAATACTGGAAACAATGTTGTGGAGCCTGTATTTAAGAAAAAGTACAATAAATTTGAGTAATGGTGTTATAGCAAGGTGGGTCACTTTGCCATTGATTTTTGGTTCAATACTAGTATTCAGAATAAGGCCAGTTTACCTGTCAGAAAGGATGTAGGTAAGCATATCAGATTTCAAGCTAACCTTAACCTAGGACCCAATAACTATTTGGGTTCTAAGGATAGGTAAATCTTTATTTGATGCAGGTGAGTCCAAGTGGCCATACCCCTATATGGTACTTGGATAGTGGATGTTCCAGGCACATGACTGGAATAAGAAGGATGTTGAAGGACTATTCTCCCATAAAGAATGGACCCAAAGTAATATTTGGTGGATCTAAAAAAGGTGTCATCAAAGGGTTTGGTAACATTTCTTGTAACTCTATCTGTATCACTCAAGTGGCTTATGTGAAAGGTCTGAAACATAACCTAATTAGCATAAGTCAACTAAGTGATCTTGTGTATGACACATCTTTCCTCAAGGGTGAGTGCCAAATTAAGAGGTCAAGTGATCAAGAGATCATTCTGACTGACACTAGGAAAGGGAATGTATATTGTCTTAACCTTAATTGTGAGTACAACAACTCACCTATTTATCTTATTGCAGATGAGAAAGCATTACAGCGTGTCCAATGGCACAAGAGGCTAGCTCATCTGAACTATAAGTCAATAGGACAATTATTTAGTATGGAGCTAGTGAGGAATGGTCCTCAGGTCAAGTGCATTAAAGAGGGTGTTTGTTCAGCTTGCCAAAAGGGAAAACAGACCAAGACCTCTTTCCATGGACTTGATACCAAAGATTAAGTGAGATGTCTATATCTCCTACATATGGATTTATTTGGTCCTATGCTAGTTCATAGTCTAGGTATGAAAGCATACACATTAGTTATTGTGGATGACTATTCTAGATTTACATGGGTTTTCTTCTTGAGGCAGAAATATAAAACCCCTACTATCTTCTAGACTTTTGTTAGACAAATTCAGAATGAAGTTAACAATTCAGTGGTCAAAATCAGAAGTGATCATGGAACTGAATTTCAGTCTGAGTGTATGACAAAGTTCTGTGAAGAACTTGGGATTCATCAGGAGTTCTCCTCACCTAGAACTCCCCAGCAAAATAGAGTTGCTGAGAAAAAGAATAAGACTCTAATTGAGGCAAGTAGAACACTACTAAGTGACACTTCTCTCCCTGAATACTTCTAGGCTGAGACAGTAAATACTGCATGTCATGTACTCAATAGAACTTCCATCAATAAAAGACATATGAAGACTCCCTACAAGATTATGAAAGGCAAAAAACTAAAATTACTACTTTAGAATCTTTGGTAGTAAATGTTATGTCCTAGTTAATGGTAAGCACTACCAAACTAAGTTTGCTGCCAAATCCCTAGAAGGGATATTTGTTGGGTACAGCAATAACAGTAGGACATACAGAATCTACAACTTGACTACATAAGTTGTAGAAGAATCTGTCCATGTAGTATTTGATGAGTCTAAGTTAATTAACAGTGAACTGTATAGCACTTCTGGTAGTTCTACTGGTTTAAAGGAAAGGATGGACAAGCTGACTATTAGTGAAGACCAACCTATAATATTGGATGAAGAAAAGGATGGATATTGTCCAGGGGGAGTACAAGACTCTCTGGATGAAGATCAAGACAATGAAGTGCATCAGAATGAGGAAAGTGAAAAGACCAAGAGGTTGAGAGATTTCCTCCAGCTAGAAGACACTTTAAGGATCATGCTGCACACCAAATCATTGGTGATGCAAGCCAGGGAGTTCTAACCAGAATCAAAAGCATGAACACAGTTCTATGTACAAGCTTTTTATCACAGATAGAACCTAAGAAGTTTGAAGAAGCCATGCTAACACAAACTGGATTGATGTCATGCAGGAAAAGCTAAATCAATTCAGAAGATGTAAAGTCTGGGAGTTGGTTCCTAAACCAAAGGATCACAATGTTATAGGAACCAAGTGGATCTACAAGAATAAATAGATGAGAATGGCACCATAATCAAGAACATAGTCAGACTGGTAGCAAAGGGCTACAGACAGGAAGAAAGGATAGACTTTGATCAAACTTTTGCTCTAGTGGATGGTTTGAAGAAATAAGACTATTCCTGGCTTATGCAACTTTTTAAGGGTTTAAAGTATTCTAAATGGATGTCAAGTCAGCTTTTCTGAATGGAGACTTGAAGGAAGAAGTATATGTAGAACAGCCATCAGGTTTTGTTGATTCTCATCATCCCAACTATGTATATAGGCTTAAGAAAGCTCTATATGGATTGAAACAAGCCCCTAGGGCTTGGTATGAAACTTTATCTGCCTTTCTTATTGAGAATAAATTCTCAAGAGGGAAAATAGACAAGACTCTATTCTTTAGGGAATCAAAAGGTAAGATCATCCTAGTCCAGATTTATGTTGATGACATTATCTTTGGTTCTACTGAAAACAACCCTTGTAGTAAGTTTGCAAAACTTATGTAAGGGAAGTTTGAGATGAGCAGCATGAGTGAGCTTAAATTCTTCTTGGGACTCCAAGTTAGACAGACTGATAATGGATTGTCCATATCTCAGTCTAAGTTCACCAATGAGTTAATTAAGAAATATGGCATGGAGTCAGTCTCCACCATGAAAACTCCAATGGGAACAAGTATGTCTATAGGAAAAGATGAAGCAGGAAAACCTATTGATGAGTCTTTGTATAGAGGGATAATTGACTCTCTACTTTACTTGACAGCTAGTAGACCTGACATCATGTATCATACATGCGTCTGTGCTAGGTACCAAGCTTGCCCAAAGGAATCTCATTATACTGTTGTCAAGAAAATTTTGAGATATCTTAAGGGCACACCTAATCTAGGTCTTTGGTACCCTAAAAATAGAGATTTCTTACTAATAGGTTTTCAGATGCAGACTTTGCAGGCTGCAGAGAAGACAGAAAAAGTACCACTGGAATATGTCAATTCCTAGGTGGTAGGCTGGTGTCATGGAGTAGCAAGAAGCAAACATGTGTGGTTATTTCCACTGCTGAATCAGAATATGTGGCTACAGGCAGCTGCTGTGCTCAGTTGTTGTGGATAAAATATCAACTTGAAGACTATGACATCAAGGTAAGTAGAATTCAATTATTTTGTGATTCTACTAGTGCTATTTCTATTGCTAAAAACCATGTTTCACACAGTAGAACTAAGCATATAGAAATTAGATTTCATTTCATCAGAGAACATGTTGAAAAGGAAGACATAAGTCTAGAATTTGTCAACACTAACAACCAAATTGCTGATATATTTACAAAACTACTGGATGAAAGTAAGTTCAATTATTTTAAAATTGAATTAGGTATGTTGAACCAAGAATAAGATGATAGGTCAACACAAAAATTTTCAAGTGGTATCAATAAGTCCAAAATTTCCCAAGAAATTTTGTCTAAGTTAGAAAGTTGTGTTGACACATGCTAACTGTGTCGACACTATAATTAAGTTGTGTCGACAAAGAAAATAATTGTGTCGATACAGAAATAGAATCTGTGTTGACAGAAAAGTTGGTGTCGACACAACTCTGTCGAGACCTTGTATTAGTATATTTTTGTGTCGACACACAAAAATCAGTGTCGACACACTCTGTCGATACTTTGATAGTATATGTCGACACTGGCAAAAGTATGTTGACACATAGACATGTCGACTTCAACGAAGTTTTGCCGAGACATAGGTCATCTCTGTCAATAAATATAAAATTTGTCGACTAATAAATTTCCTAACTTAAGCACGTCTTTTGACCTACCCTTTACAAGTGCACTATAAATAGGAGAAGACAAAATCTGGTCGACTGTGCTTTCAAAATTTTCGACTCTAGACTTTGTGTCGACAAAGAAATTCTTCTGTCGACTCTCTTCTCTTCTCTCTCGTTCATCAATTGCGCCGTAACATGACGACAAGGTCAATGAGGGATACGAACTAGTACGTAAGGCATTCGAGACTGCCTCGCTAGAAATCAAGGGTGTGATTACCCTAATCACAGAGAATGGCTTGGAGTATTTGGTCTCTAAACCGTCAAGGATATGGAAGAAAGAAGTTCTTGAATTTTACTCATCTGCAACTATGGATTCTCAAGGACAGAAGATGAAGTCTATTATTAACGGTACAAGGGTAAGACTCTCACAGAAGGCAATCAGAAAGTCGCTTCAACTCCCCAAGGTTAAAGAAGATGGTGAAATTACTCCATCCATGACAAAGGATGGACTCAGATGGTGTGGGCTGGATCCAAATACTAAGATAGGATCCTCAATTACAAGGAAGGGAATGAACTCCCAAGGTAACTTTCTATCAAAGATTATAGGCAAAGTAATTCTCTACAAGATAGGAGGACATGATAGGATCTCTGCCTACATGTTCAAACTTATGATCAGAGTAATATTCAAAGTGAAAACAGACTGGTCATCTATAGTTTTTAACAAGATTCAAGAAAGTGTTAAGAAGCCTAATCTGGGTAGGATACTGAGCTTGTATCTGGCTTCCAGCATCCCAGATGTAATAAATCAAATTCCAGGATCTAAGATAAATCACATAAAGAGAATGGACTTGAGAATTCTATCCAGATGGGATAGAGTCTTAACCAAAGAATTTTCCACCCCACAGAAATCTATGAAGAAATATAAGAAGAAGAAAACTACTAACCAGGAAGCAGAATCTTCCAATGATTTTGAAGAATTGGTTGTCTTCAGCTCGGATGAAGAACAACAAGGAAAGTCTCCCACACCACAATAAGATAAAGAAGCTCAAGTTCAAGGGGAGAGCAGTCTACTACCAGAGAACCAGATGGTCTCCACTCCAGGGGGAGACAACACACAGAATACAATTATTCATGAACCTGAACAATCAAAGCTGCCTGCCCAAGGGGGAGGTATTGCTGAAGCTGTACTAGAGAGTGAAAATTCCACTGATACTGTTATGGAAATAGTATCAGAAATCAACAATGAAGCACAAGTCAATACTGAGAAAGAAGCACAGGATGTGCAAGTGTCAGACCAAGCTCAAGATGAGCAAGTCCACTTCTCTAGTTTTGAGAAGTCCCTGGACAAAGATCTTGATGTCCAGGGGGAACCATTAGTTCTAAAAGACAACCTTGTTCCTCCTGTTCAGATGCAGCAAGAGTTAAGTTTGGAAGAACTATTCCCTGACTTCAATGAAACAAGGACTGAAAAGGAGCAGCAAAGGATTGAGAAAGAGATACAAGGAACTGAGGGGGAGATGTCTCAGCATGCCCCTACTGATAAGAAAACTGTGAATATACAAAGCTCATTACAATCTTCTGATGATGAAGAAGCCTCCATGGCTAAGAAAAGGAAGCTGGTTATTATCAGGAAAATGAGAAGAGGCCATAAGAAAGCCTTACAAATAGTCTCTCAACCATCTGCTCAAGGGATGGACTTCAGTTCACTGATGGTACAACTGCAAGTAAAGTTAGATGGGCAAAGACAATCTTTGGAGAAGTATGTGGATGAGACACATAAAGAACTGCAGCTCCAGCTAGCTCAAGAAATTAAATCCATCAGATTTGAAGTAAATTTGAATAAGAAAGAGATGACAGATTGCTTTCATAAAGGAGGTAATATTGTGGTTTACCTGACCAAGCAACAACAGCTGATCAAGTCTGAAATTGAAGACATTGCAGTCAAGCAAGGATATGTTCTAGAAAATCAATTCAGATCAAATGAAAATCTCAAGGACTCACATGCTGAAATTCTCACTAAAATTGGAGGTATAGCCACTGATGTGAAAGCTGAACTTTCTAAACAAATTAAAGATGATCTAGCTGCTGTCCACACAGCCATTGAATCTTCTCAAAAGGCTATTTCTGATCACCTGAACAAATTCAGTGCCTACTACAAAGAAGGTACTTAATATATTTCTTATCAAGTAAGGTTTCAAAAGAATGATCTGAGAGATCATATAGCCAGAGAAGTCATAAAGGGGGAGAGGATATTAGTCAAAGCTAGCTCTGATCATGCTAAATGGGTATCTAATACTATCAGAGCTACCCTTGGATTTCCACCACTGTGTGATGAAGATAACACTGCTGAATCTGGTGTTCAACCTGCTCATATTGAAGGTGTTCAGCAGGAATTTGCACAGGTTATCTATCCTCCAGTAGATTTTTAAACAGTACAGCAGGAAGTTCAGAAAATGTATAGCCATCCATAGGAGGCATAAAATATCATCATTGACAAAGTTGAAATGTCTGTAGCTGCTATGGAAGCTCAAAAAGAGGCCCAGCTTTATAAGAAAAAATTTAGAGAACATGCAGAATTGAAGCCTGACTTTGAGCAGTGGAGTCCTACTTCTAGGAACATTATTCTTACTGCTTGGAAAGCTGTGAAAGATAAGATGCATGATAGAGGCAAATGGTACTCTGAACAAGAATGGAGCAAGTATCAGAAGAGGCAAGATGTCATACATCAGCTCAGAAAGGATATCAAAGCTGGAAAGTTACCTGCTAACTCTGTGGATCCTAGCAAGTACTTTCCAAAGCTTTTGCATTACTTTAAAAGGCAGAAGATTAAGGCTGAAGAGCTCAAAAAGAAAGATCTGAAAGGGAAGAAACCAGCTGAAGATTCTGAAGCCAATGTGCAAGCTAAGATTAAGTCTAGAAAAGGAATAGTGATTAAGGAGCCTAATCAATCTTAGGATAGATAGGCTAGTGTTAAGACCTATGTAATTTTCTGTTCCTTTAAGAATTCTGTAAAGCTACACTACTTTCTGTTTAATGAAGATATCATATTCTGTGATGATATTAATTGTTATTTGTATTTACAAGTTACCCTGATGTGAATTGAATGTATACGTCTTATTCTTTGTTTTATTATATGTGGTGCATATCATTGACTAAGGGTTATGACTTCTCCAAATATGGGAAGATTGTTGGGTACATTGGAAATTGTGTACCAGATTTGGAGAAGCCTCACCTAACTTAATGGTAAACATCTAGGTGTATTTGATGGAATGTTGAGTTTCAGTGTGTAGGTTTAAGAAATGCAAGAAAAATTTCTAAGTACAAGTGTCGACACCCAGGACTTATGTCGACACCTGAAGCAGGAGTTGTGACGACACCCAGGAGTTATGTCGATACCATAAGCAAGACTGTGTCAACACATGGGACTTGTGTCGACACACACTCAACGCCATCTATCAACAACAGCTATACTGAGTCTGGAAGGCTTGTGTCGACAAACAGAACTTGTGTCGACACACACTCAACGTCATCTATCAACAACAGCTAGACTGAGTCTGAAAGGCTTGTGTCGACATACAGGACTTGTATCGACACACACTCAACGACATCTGAACACACACTCAATGACATCTGGACATAAACTCAACGCCATCTATTAGCATCAGCTATGTCAAGACCGGGAGAAGTTATATCGACACACAGGACTTGTGTCGACACATACAACAAAAGTTGTGTCGAGAAGATAAAGAATGATTGTGTCGACACATTGGAAGCTGTATCAACATCATCAAGAATTGTTTCGACACTTGGTATATTTGTGTTGACACATTTGAAGTATTTTGCTGACTGTTCCCTATTGTGATAGAAGTTTAATGAAGGGTCAGTTGTCACGACTGAAGACTTGATAGTTATCACAAGTAACAAGACTGGCATATCTGTCAGTACTGTCAGAAGACCATTATAAACCGGATCAACTGATAATCGTGGATGAACTCTATATAAATGGCTGATCCATAACAATCAGAAAAACAACATAATACAAAATAGAATCAAGAGGAGAAATAACTGACTCAATAGAGATTGAGAACCAGGGAGGGGGAGCAAGAGGCAATCCCACAAGAAGGTAAATCCTGAAAAGTCTGCAAGTAAAATTCAGATCTGATTCTGAATTCAAGAAGGAAGCTGATTGAATATCAACTCCAACTCCAATTGAAGATCAACCTTATTTTGTTCAAATTCAAGAAGCTTTGAAGAAGCTAAGTCGGGTTGGATCTAGAGTATTCAGTTCAATCAAGAACTGATCAAGAAGTTCTCACCCTTTTATCTGTTAAACTGGGTGAAGTTTTTATTTCCTTAAACAAACTTTTATTTGTAAGATCTGTTATAGATCTGAGTTGTAAGCCTAAATTTATAAAGGCTGAGGTAGGGATGAGTGCCTGAGGTGTAGAACTTGAAGAGGTCTGAGTTGTAGGCCTGGAGATAAAGGCTGAGGTAGGGCTGTTGCTTGAGGTAGGATTTTTGGGAAGAATCTAAGGTAGGACTTGAAGAAGTCTAAGTTGTAGGAACCTATCAGGTTCTGAGTTGTAAGATCTGTGGATCTAATCTAGTGGAAGGAAGTTTGGCCGAATCTAGTTCTCTACTGGATAGGCGAAGGGCGAAAGTGGACGTACCCATAACTTGGGGAACCACTATAAATCTTGGTGTGCTGTGCTTTGTATTTTTTGTGATTGTTTTTGTGATATTTGTGTTGTGTTAATTGCCTTAATTGTTAAAAAGGATTAGAACCTATTCACCCCCCTCTAGGTATTTAGGCTCTTGAAATCAAATCTTTCAAATCCTTCAAAAACTCCCCTTCGTCATGGAGGATACCTGAAAGTGGTAAGGGTCGCGGACGATCCTCCGGTTTGCTATAAACTGATCCGCGAACTGTCTCGTTAACTCTGTGAAGTTGGGAATGGTGCCCACCCTCAAGGAGTGAAATCATGTGTGGGCCTGCCCCTTGACAGTGGCTGGGAACACTTGGCAGAGTAACTGATCAGGTGTGTTGTATATCCTCATAATGGTAGTGAAGTGGTTGACATGCTCCAACGGATCGTCTGTTCCGTCGAACGCCTCAATATTCGGCAGCTTGAAACCATGAGGAATTGGATGTGCTAGCATTTGTGGTGCGAGGGGGGAGCCTTGACAGAGTGGTCGGTGAGTATGAATAACCCATTGTCTGCCTTGCTGGTATTCTTCAACGATCACCTCCCAAATCTCTTCCCGAGTGAACCTCTCGAGTGGGGGAAGTCGGGCCTCGTCTTCCCAATTGTGGCGGTGTTGCCCAATTTCAGTTCCTCCATGAGTCGGGTGAGAGGAGCTGGCGGCGTCAGAGTATTCTTCGGGCAGCTCTTGTCTTGGAGCTTCTTGTTCCCTACCATGATTTGGATGTGGCGGATTAACTGGTGCTAGAGGGGGAGCAGTAGGTGCTCCCAGATTTCTGAGTAGAGCAAGCATTTTAGTTTTTTGCTACTCCATTTATCGAACTCACCCCTCGAGGGCGGTGACTGGCATGAAAGCGGACTCTGTGGTGAATGGCACGTCCACCAGAGTGTGGGGCATGCTGGTTCAGTGTGTCCTTCTGGGATGTCCTTCAGCTGTGTGGGCGCTTTTTTTCCATTGAAGCGGATCTTGGATGTTACAAAGGAGGGAGGTCTTGACTTCTGAAGGATGTTGGGAATCGTGGTTCCCACAGACAGCACCAAACTATTGTGGACTAACTCGACGTCCCGGTCGGGCCGGAATAAATTGGACCGCCTTAGCTCTCGGGACGGCCGAGCTGATGACTAGTTTTAGTCATCCTTTTTTGGGGTAATTTAGTAGCTTATTTCCCAAATATCATTTTAATTTTATGCTTTTGTAGGCTTGGTTATTGTTATTTTATGTTATGTTTTTATTATTATAAACTTATGTTTTATTTTGTGTTATGTTCATATTATGTTTGACAAAATTACAAACTTATGTTATATGTCATGTTTTGTTCTATTTTATTTATGTTTGGTTATTTTTATTATCTTTGTGTTATTATTATATCTAATGTTATTTTTATAACGAATATTATAAATTTATGTTTGTTAATGTTATGTCCTATCTTTCTTTTATAACTAATGTTTTAATGATTAAATGTGTGTTTTATGTTTTAGTTATGTGTTATTATTATAACTAATGATTTAGTTATGTATTGTGTTTTAACTTGATGACTAGTTGTATTATTATTATTATAACTAATGCTATGTTTTATTTTGTTGTGTAGATGCAGCCGGCCACCTTTTGGAGCAGCTCTTGTGCATGGCCGAGCCTCATTCAAGCCCAACATGAGCTACCCGAGCCCAAGCATCCAGCCCACCTTTTGGAGCAGCTCTTGTGCATGGCCGAGCCTCATTCAAGCCCAACTTGGTCCAGCCACCTAGTCTACCCGAGCACAAATGAAGCCCACTCTAAGTAGCCCTCTACCCGATCCCCCATGCAGCCCACAAAGCCCATTTGGTGCAGCCCTCTCTCCTTTGCATGGCCGGCCATCCTCCACATTCATTCCTTCTCTCCCCTCATTATTTCACCCATACATTTCCCCTCTTCATTTACATTGAATCTCTTCCCTCCATCATTTAATATATTACATGCATTGGACGGCCACTCTCTTTCTCCCTCTATTTTATTTCTTTCTACTTCACATTCATCCCCCCCTTTATATTTTTATTCACTTCCCTTCATTACAATGCAATGCATGTAGCCATTCTCTCTCCCCTCATTAAAGCCATGCATGAACCTCCTTCCATCCACATGGCCGGCCACCCCCTTGGTTTCCCCCTCTTCATTTCCATCTAGAATGTTCTCCCTCTGCTATATAAAGGACCCCCTTCCCCTCTTGTTGAGGTTAAGTAGTTTTAGTCTAAAAAATAGTTTAGAGTGAAGTTTTTGTAGAGAGCAAGTGAGGTTATTTTCTTATTTTCATGTTGTAGTTTTTATGGTAATCTATTTCCTTTAGTAGTATAATTTTGTTTTGATCTTATTTTGTATCTCTTTTATTTAAGTAATGCAAATGTCATTTCCCTCTCTTATTCTCATTTCCTTTTTCATTATGCTTAGCTAGTTCTTTTTATGCTCGATCGCGATGATCTTTGCAATAGAATAATATCTTTCATTTCATGTTTGCATTTATATTATTCTATTTTTGATTCTTCCTTGAATTATCTTGTATCGACTCCGTATTGCTAGTATACGGTAGTAGATTCCGATCTCCTATTTGAGTAGCCGAGAGGCTTGTGAATATGAAAGATCACTCAAGGAAGGAAGGAGTTGCATGCACCCCTAGAGATAGGATGACATAAATCCTCCGGATTGGAGTCAAATCCAATAGTGCGGGTCACTTCGATTATGCGACTTTAGACTATTTTGACTTGTAAAGAGATTTCGGTCAAAACGTCTACAAGTTAGGGGATTTAATGCTCTAGCGAGATTATTTCCTAATATCGGATCCGTCACGGTCTTAATAGAATTACAAATGTTAAACTAATTTATTCCGTTATTTTATTTCAAGGTGAATCGTCGATCGAGCACTCTTTTCTCGTAATAGTTTATTTCTCTTTAAGTTTAGTTTATTTTAATTTTCAAACTCATTAATCGTTCGGTAGAATAATAGAGTCGTTGTGAGTAATAGTACTTGTCTGCCCCGAGTTTTTATACGACCTTGATATTTTTCATATCCTATGCTATATTTCGATAGGTACACTTGCCTTAATCGAGTATAGATTGGAGAATACGATTTTCTCTATCAAGTTTTTGGCGCCGTTGCCGGGGAAATTTTTGGCAATATTACGAAAGCACCGAGTTTATTACTTCTACTAAAAAAAAAAATTTATTATTATTATTATTATTATCCACCCACCTCATCTTATTTCTACCCAACCTAAAATCTCTCGAAAAGGGTAAGGGGCTTTAAGCGTCACCATTTTACCTAGTACCTTGTCAACCCTTCACCGGGTAGCTTTTGGGAAGTTCGAGAGTCAATCCATTAAAAAAATCTATTTTCAAAAAATATCTAAAAAAAATCATTTATTTTTCTTTTTTCTTTTTGGTAACAGTTTTTTTTATGGAATCATCTTATTTTTGCGCTTTTTGCGGGTCGCCCGACCACTTTTATTCTGAATGTCTTTCGGGAACCCCTCCCTCTTCTGATTTTAATTTTTCTGGGGAAGGTCAAAATGGCCAATTTGACCCTTACTCCAATTTTTATCCAACTTGGGAGATGGGGAACCCGTCTTATTTTTCGTATGATTTTACCCCGCAAAGCGCCGCGCCTCTAAATTTTTATTTTAATTATATCGATAATGGGTATCTTGAATTGCAAACTTCTATTGATAATATTAGTTCGCATTTCAAGACCATGATGGATTATCTTTCTCGCGAGGCCGCCTCTTTTTCTTCGTCTTCTTCTCCGTCTCCTCCAATTTCTTCATGTAATGAGTCACCAGATATCCCGGCTTGTCTTGTTCCTCTCGAGGAGGATAACTATTTAGATATCCCGGATTGTTTCCTTCCTCTTTTGGAAGACACCTCTATGGATATTCCGGTATGCTTCTTACCCGTTGAGGATGACGAGACGTTTCATATTTCTCAATCCGAAGACGTTTGTGATCCAATACGCGTTTAAATTTAACTGTTCCAAATTTTCCTAGTTTTAGCGAATCTACTTTTTCTTCTTCTTTTTTAGATAATTCTTCTTTAGTCCTCTCTACTCCTTCTTCTCCCGAAATTTCACAAGACTCTCCTTCTCCTTGTGAAATTTCCTTTGATGAAGATTCTTTTTCTACTTCCTTTATTCCTCTTTTTATTTCTTCTTCTTTTGACGACCCCTTCTTTCCTATTTTACATACGGCGGAGTTCTTCTATAACTCCGTCCGTTCATTTTTGGGCGTCATTCTCTTGAAGATTCCACCGCATATCGGTGCGGTTCTTCAATTTTTTCTTTTTCTTAGTTTACTCTCCTAAGCGCATACTTAGGGAGTTACCTCTTCACTTTAGTTTTTATTTTCCCTTTAGCTAACAAATAACGTCGGGCTCAGCCGACATTAAACAGAGAGCGCTCTTGGGAGGCACCCCTTGCTTATCCTTTTCTTTCTTTCTTTTTCCTTTTTGTTTTATTTTGCAGGAATAAAACCCCCGGCGATTCGTTTGGCTCCATCATTTCATCTCTTCTTTAGGCCTGAGCCGGTGTCCAGTTCAAGCATGGGGGAGCGACATCTATATTCGGCCTTATGACTCCGGGGAAGTCGTTTTCTTTTTTTTTTTAATTTACTTTTTTATATCCCCCCTCCCCTTTCTTCTTCCTTTTTCTTTCTTGTTTTTATTTTTCATTGAGGGCAATGAAGGGTTTAAGCATGGGGGAGGGTTTAGTTGTTTTATTTCTTCTTTTTCTTTTCAAAAATGTTTTAAATTTCTTTAAAAATTAGTATAGTTTTATTAAGTTTCTTTAGTACTGCTTTTATTTAGCTTTATCAAAAACAAAAAAATTAGAAAAATCAAAAATTCCAAAAAAAGATAATATGTCAAAACCCAAAAAAATTAGAAAAACAAAAATAAAAAAAAATTTGTGCTAAAATCTATTTGAAAAACAAAATCTAAAATTATTTCTATCTTTATTTTTATGTTTCTTCTAGTGATGTGTAGGCCCGTGCGGTTTTTATAGTTCTATGTAGATTATTTTGAAAATGTTTTCTAAACTTATCATTTTAGCATAGTTTAGTTCTACTAGTTTCTTTTTCTTAAATATAGGCATCCGTTTTTTACGTTATAAGTTAGCAATTTGTAGTTATGTCTTTTTATTCGGTTAGTTGCTTACGAATGGTTGTTAGATATCATTAGCTCTTTTTCATTTGCAGGGTAGTCTTTCTTGGTATCTAGAACTTGTACCAAGCTACTCTAGAAGCATTTGCATCGTTTTTACGTTCTTTAGAAATGATTTAGGCCACCATTTTACTAGTTTGAGCTTTTGTTGCCCACCAAAAACATTACCATTGCAAAAACAATTTTGGGCCTTTTCATGTTTCCTTTGTTTTTAGCTCCACCTTTCATTTCACTATATTCACCAAAGCCAAAATGCCCTTCCTATGTTTCACACTATAACCTTGAGCTTAAAAATTATTTTTGTGGGGGGTATTATCTTTGAAATGAATAGGAAATTCTCAAGTCTATTTTTGGAGCTTTTCTTATCAAAATGTTATTGAAAAAAAATGAAAAAAATCAAAAATCAAAAAAATGAATGAAAGAAGAATTTATGTTTGGCCAAGTTTATAAAAGAAAATTTTCATGGCCTTATTTTGTAGTATAAATTGGAGAAATGACTTGCTTGTCATTTCTCATTTTGTTATCATGTTTTTATTTTTGAAGCTCACCTTTGTTTAGTGTCTTAGCCCTCGTGTCTATCTTTGTTTCCACTTCCTAATTATTTACCTAAGCCAAGTCTTAACGTCTATTATAAGTCCTATTGATCTTAGAACGTAAATTCACGTAGTGGAGAAATTGTGAACGTACAAGCCTATGGCCACCATCATTGATGGATTTCTTTGGAGGTTACCTTGGAGTGTTTTAGGGTTAATGTTTATCTAGCAACCTAGTAGTTTGTTAATGCGCCGTTTATTTAGAACCTCTACTTTTGTTTTCCTTATTTTCTTTTATTTTGGATGCCTTGTTTTAAGATTTAGAAATGTGTAGACTTTTCTTATGTTTTAATGAGATTTTTAGGGTTCCGCTTTCAAATTTTCTATTGTGCACTTCTCACCCCACTAGTTGATAACATGGAAATTAGGATAGTTTAATTTTTCATATTTTGCTTTTCTTAACTATGGAACCTAAAATAAAATATATGTCTTTTGTTTTTTCCCTAGTTCTTTATTTCTATTTGCTTGAGGGCAAGCAAATGTCTAAGTATGGGGGAGTTTGATGACTAGTTTTAGTCATCCTTTGTTGGGGTAATTTAGTAGCTTATTTCCCAAATATCATTTTAATTTTATGCTTTTGTAGGTGTTGGAACACCCTAATTTGGATTTGGGTCAGGATCACTATGTCTTTCAGTTTATTAGATTGACCCATCATGTATAGCTAAGGGTCATAGGTTGTGCTAAGTCAGAGGCTCTCAGAGATAGAAGAAATCAGCCAAGAGAAATCAGCCCAGAGAAATCAGTCAGAGAAATCAGCCTAAAGAAATCAGAACTCAACACTATGCTGGAACGTCGAGCTCCGGTCGACGTTCCCTATGCTGGAACGTCGAGCTCTGGTCGACGCCTTATCTCTGAGCTCTGGTCGACGTTTTGTCTCCAAGCTCAGGTCGACGCATTGCTGCGGTCGACGTTTTCTATCAAGCTGCGTTCGACGCTTTCTGTCCAAGCTGAGTTCGACGCTTTCCGTCGAGCTCAGTTCGACGCTTTCTGAGAAGCTCAGTTCGACGCTTTCTGTCCAAAGCAGATCGACGATTTCTACCAGAATTCAGAATGCAAGTTTCCAGGCGGATTTTCAGGATATCTTTTGTCCAATCTAAGCCAGCTGTTATTATTCCAATACAGCTATATTAAAGGACTATTACAGGAATGCTTTTATGAGTATTATAGCCGTTGGAGTATCCAAAAGGAATCAGTAATAAATGCTATTATTCAAATGTCCGCTACTCATCTATCAGGATATATATACACAGATTTACAGAGGAACAATATAGTAGTGAAGAAAGAAGAAAGCAGAATACAGTGAAAATAAATTACAGGAATCAGAGTTCCAGGAAGAACTCAACTCCACCTGTACAACTAAGTGCTCTTCTCAGATATGCTGTTCCAGGAAGCCTGAAGAGACAACTTCTCTACATCAGTCTGAAGGCTTACTGGAAGATCATCATCAAGGCTTCATTATTTACTCTCCAAGACAACTAACATTTCAGCCATTGCTGAAATCATCATGTGCTGGAGCAGTCATCCATTGAAGGCCTATCACCCTGTGCAAAGCTTCCACTCCTGAACCATTCTACATCTCAGGGGGAGCTTTGACATCATCAATCCACTTGTGCTTCTCTCATTTGATTGAGAACAGAGAAGACACCTTCAACTCTTATTTTTCTTTTCCCGCTGTAAAAGGGTTCTTGAACTCCCTTCAAAAGTTCTACTTGGTTCTGAGAGCCTTGTCAAAACTCAGTGGTGGCAAGACACCTGATCAAAAAATCTAGCTTTGGTTTTTGAGCACCTTATCAAAAGCTCATTGGTGTTAGGACACCTGATCAACTCATCCTGAGTGGATTCCTACCAAGGGTGGTAGAAGAGTGGACGTACCCAAGTTGTTGGGGAACCACTATAAAATTCTTGTGTCGTCTGGATTGCAATTTTTATTTCTTGTATTCTTGTTGTGTGTGTTTGCTCTAATCTCTAGGATAGATCTGACTTTCAATTGGTATCAGAGGGAGGTTGGTTATACAACAACTAAACCATTATAGGTTGGTTGCTTATACAGGCTAACACCTGAACCAAAAGATCCTTCTTTTGATCAATCCTAGTTAGATTAATCATTCTATTTTTCACATAGCAAGAATATGGAATATTCTAGCACCAGACCTCCTAAGTGCAACATAAACCAATTTGCACTTTGGAAGACAAGAATTAAATTATATATGAACTCTATTGATGAAGATATTTTTCCTTCTATTTTGACAGGTCTCCCAACATCGGTAACAACAACTAAAAAGGCCAGGCTAGCTGATGTCAGAGCCATGAATATCCTAGCACAGTCATTATCTGATGACTTGTTTCAGGAAGTTGTTGAATGCTCAACAGCTAAGGAGATATGGGATTCTCTTCATCAAATGGCTTCTGAACCAGTGGATGGAACTACAGAAAGAAGCCACAACATTTTATTTGAAGAAGAAGAATCAATATCCCTAGATATTATTTGGGATGTTTCAGATGATGAGTCTTCATTTGAAGATGAAGAAGAGGAAGCAAGGGCCAAAAAATTCTGCTTAATGGCCATAAACTCTTCCTGCAGCAATTTAAAGGCTGAACAAACAGAAGGCAATTCAAAACCTGAAAAGGATCAGGTATTATCAAACTTTAATTTTAGTTCAGTTAAATTAGAACTTCAAAATTTCTGCCAAGATTTAATAAAACCTGAGAAGGAAACAAAACTTCTCAGAGGAATGTTTTCAGAATATATTCAAAGGAAAAAGAAATATTTTAATCAACAAAATGAGTTCAGATCATCGAACTCAGTCTGCCTTTTCATAAATCTGATTCATAAATATAAAGATAAACTAATTAAATTATTTTCAAATCCTTTTCTTATTTGGAATAAATTTATTAGGAAACATCTTTTCTTAAGGCTGTTTCTATCGTATTGATATTTTGTTCAAAATTATTTTAGGACCTCTATGTGTGAATTCTTTGTCAGATACTTTATATTTCTTATAGATCTTTTTCTAAATTCATCTAAATTGAGTCTTCTACTCTAGTTGCATTGGTCAGCAGTGATCATGACACTAAGTTTGAATCTCTTCTGATGAAAAGAAATTCTATTGGAAGGAAGATATCAGACTTTGTTTTTCAGATCCAGAATCCTAAATTTTGCTGGACAAATATCATTTTTCTGCTAACATATCTTTTTTTAAGGAGAGAGCAATCTCTACCATAGCTTTTTGCAGGTACCATCTATAATAGTTAGCTGGATGACTCAATCAAAATCCATCTTTAAGAGTCATCTCAGCCTCCTCCAATCACAATTACTTCATCAACATAGGGGAAGATTGCATTGCCAGCAGAAGTCAGTTTTTAACAATAACAGGAGCCAGCATTGCAAAGCTTTTCTTTTTATATCTCATGCTTTGTAATATTAATTTGTTGTAATATTTTAATTCTCATGTAAATAGTAATCCTAACCCAAATAGGGGGAAATTGTTGGAACACCCTAATTTGAATTTGGGTCAGGATCACTATGTCTTTCAGTTTATTAGATTGACCCATCATGTATAGCTAAGGGTCATAGGTTATGCTAAGTCAGAGGCTCTCAGAGATAGAAGAAATCAGCCAAGAGAAATCAGCCCAGAGAAATCAGTCAGAGAAATCAGCCTAAAGAAATCAGAACTCAACACTATGCTGGAACGTCGAGCTCCGGTCGACGTTCCCTATGCTGGAACGTCGAGCTCTGGTCGACGTTCCCTATGCTTGAGGGCAAGCAAATGTCTAAGCATGGGGGAGTTTGATGACTAGTTTTAGTCATCCTTTGTTGGGGTAATTTAGTAGCTTATTTCCCAAATATCATTTTAATTTTATGCTTTTGTAGGCTTGGTTGTTGTTATTTTATGTTATGTTTTTATTATTATAAACTTATGTTTTATTTTGTGTTATGTTCATATTATGTTTGACAAAATTACAAACTTATGTTATATGTCATGTTTTGTTCTATTTTATTTATGTTTGGTTATTTTTATTATCTTTGTGTTATTATTATATCTAATGTTATTTTTATAACTAATATTATAAATTTATGTTTGTTAATGTTATGTCCTATCTTTCTTTTATAACTAATGTTTTAATGATTAAATGTGTGTTTTATGTTTTAGTTATGTGTTATTATTATAACTAATGATTTAGTTATGTATTGTGTTTTAACTTGATGACTAGTTGTATTATTATTATTATAACTAATGTTATGTTTTATTTTGTTGTGTAGATGTAGCCGGCCACCTTTTGGAGCAGCTCTTGTGCATGGCCGAGCCTCATTCAAGCCCAACATGAGCTACCCGAGCCCAAGCATCCAGCCCACCTTTTGGAGCAGCTCTTGTGCATGGCCGAGCCTCATTCAAGCCCAACTTGGTCCAGCCACCTAGTTTACCCGAGCACAAATGAAGCCCACTCTAAGTAGCCCTCTACTCGATCCCCCATGCAGCCCACAAAGCCCATTTGGTGTAGCCCTCTCTCCTTTGCATGGCCGGCCATCCTCCACATTCATTCCTTCTCTCCCCTCATTATTTCACCCATACATTTCCCCTCTTCATTTACATTGAATCTCTTCCCTCCATCATTTAATATATTACATGCATTGGCCGGCCACTCTCTTTCTCCCTCTATTTTATTTCTTTCTACTTCACATTCATCCCCCCTTTATATTTTATATTTTTATTCACTTCCTTTCATTACAATGCAATGCATGTAGCCATTCTCTCTCCCCTCATTAAAGCCATGCATGAACCTCCTTCCATCCACATGGCCGGCCACCCCCTTGGTTTCCCCCTCTTCATTTCCATCTACAATGTTCTCCCTCTCCTATATAAAGGACCCCCTTCCCCTCTTGTTGAGGTTAAGTAGTTTTAGTCTAAAAAATAGTTTAGAGTGAAGTTTTTGTAGAGAGCAAGTGAGGTTATTTTCTTATTTTCATGTTGTAGTTTTTTATGGTAATCTCTTTCCTTTAGTAGTATAATTTTGTTTTGATCTTATTTTGTATCTCTTTTATTTAAGTAATGCAAATGTCATTTCCCTCTCTTATTCTCATTTCCTTTTTCATTATGCTTAGCTAGTTCTTTTTGTGCTCGATCGCGATGATCTTTGCAATAGAATAATATCTTTCATTTCATGTTTGCATTTGTATTATTCTATTTTTGATTCTTCCTTGAATTATCTTGTATCGACTCCGTATTGCTAGTATACGGTAGTAGATTCCGATCTCATATTTGAGTAGCCGAGAGGCTCGTGAATATGAAAGATCACTCAAGAAAGGAAGGAGTTGCATGCACCCCTAGAGATAGGATGACATAAATCCTCCGGATTGGAGTCAAATCCAATAGTGCGGGTCACTTAGATAATGCGACTTTAGGCCATTTTGACTTGTAAAGAGATTTCGGTCAAAACGTCTACAAGTTAGGGGATTTAATGCTCTAGCGAGATTATTTCCTAATATCGGATCCGTCACGGTCTTAATAGAATTACAAATGTTAAACTAATTTATTCCGTTATTTTATTTCAAGGTGAATCGTCGATCGAGCACTCTTTTCTCGTAATAGTTTATTTCTCTTTAAGTTTAGTTTATTTTAATTTTCAAACTCATTAATCGTTCGGTAGAATAATAGAGTCGTTGTGAGTAATAGTAATTGCCTGCCCCGAGTTTTTATACGACCTTGATATTTTTCATATCCTATGCTATATTTCGATAGGTACACTTGCCTTAATCGAGTATAGATTGGAGAATACGATTTTCTCTATCACGAGCGCGCACACAGTCAATGAAAAGAGAGAGTTGACACAAGAGGTTTTATCGTGGAAAAACCCTTCAACTGGGTAAAAAAATCACGTGACCGGATCTGTGCCGGTCAAAGTCCACTATTAGCTTGTGATTACAATATATTTGGAGAATCGAGGGCGACAGGCCGCTCCTCGTTACAACTTGGGGGTGAGAGAGAATTTCTGACTCGCAATGGGCAACAGGTTGTGCCGAGGGAGTGCTGGATTCTACTTGGTGGCTGGTGTACTTGAGTGCTGGTGATGACCGTCTTCTTCCCTTCTCTGCGCATTTGGGGATTTGGGCGTTTCTCTGGCTCGTAGGCGGCTTGAAGATGACTCGGTAGAGGAGTTCGGCAGAGCTCTGGCCTGAGGAATAAGAAGACTCGGGAGCCAAAAGAAAAGAAATAAGGAGGCATGAGACTCCTTTTATAGCCTCTAGGAAGTGGTCATGGTGGGCCCCCCACTAACCTGGTGGTTAGTGGGTGGTTACCCGCGGATCGGACGACGATGGAGGCTCCTTAGTGATCGGACGGTGGATAACCTGCAAGCGGTGGCTACGGCGGCGGCGTCGGCGGCAGCTGCTGGCAACGGCTGCAGCCGACGATGGAGGCGGCGGCGGCGGCGGTTGACAGTCGAAGAGAGGAGTGATAGCGGCGACGGCCGCGACTTTGGGAGACGACGGCGACAGCGGAGGCCGTGAGATGATGGCGCCGACGTCTGACGAAGGAAGGGGGATGCGCCGTCGGCGAATGCCGGCATCCCCCAAAATCCTACATGCCATATACGGTATGGAGTTGAGTGAGCTTAGGTCACTAAACGCCATAGAGTGAATGGCGTTGAGTGAGCAGAGCTCACTCAACGCCGTCGTGCCATATACGGTATGGCGTTGAGTGAGCTGAGCTCACTCAATGCCATAGAGTGAATGGCGTTGAGTGAGCTCAGCTCACTCAACGCCGTCGTGCCATATACCTTATGGCGTTGAGTGAGCTGAGCTCACTCAACGCCACAGAGTGAATGGCGTTGAGTGAGCTCAACTCACTCAACGCCGTCGTGCCATATACCTTATGGCGTTGAGTGAGCTGAGCTCACTCAACGTCATAGGGTGAATGGCGTTGAGTGAGCTCAGCTCACTCAACGCCGTCTTGCCATATACGGTATGGCGTTGAGTGAGCTGAGCTCACTCAACGTCATAGGGTGAATGGCGTTGAGTGAGCTCAGCTCACTCAACGCCGTCTTGACATAAATTGTATGGCGTTGAGTGAGCTGAGCTCACTCAATGCCATAGACTAAAAAGCATCGAGTGAGCTCAGCTCACTTGACGCCGTCTTCCATAGTTTGTATGGCGTTGAGTGAGCTGAGCTCACTCAATGCCATAGACTAAATAGCGTCGAGTGATATAGCAGTTAATCCTGCGTGCGCAGGATTAACAGTTAATCTTGCGCGCAGGATTAACATTTCATCCTGCGCGCGCAGGATTAGCCACTAATCCCGCACGCAGTGCGCGGGATTAATCCCGCGCGTGCATCATGCGTAGGATTAATCCCTCGTGCGCACAGTGTGTGGGATTAATCCTGCGCACGCACAGTGCTCAGGATTAATTCCGCGCGCACGGTGCCCGGGATGAATCCCGCGTGCGGGGGGTGGGGGAGACTCCCATGCGCGACCATCGCCGCGTGGGGCGATTGCCGAGCGGGAAGCCCCTACGGAGCGGCTCCGACAGCCGTATTGCGGGGTCGCTCTTTGCGGAAAATTACCACGATTGTGCTCACTTAATCCACGGTTCGGTCGAACCCGTTCAGGAAACCTCATTAGTATTATATATATATATATATATATATATATATATATATATATATATATATATATATATATATATTTATATAACGTAACTAACAGCTTTTAATGTTACGTTATATATATATATATATACAAGCAGTCGTGCACGGGGGACCCCGTGCGGGCAATATTTATCGTGGGTGCGACATTGGTCGAGGGTACGACATTTGTCGAGAGGGCGACATTTGACTGAGGTGGCAACATTCGTCGTGGGTGCGACATTTGTGGAGGCGGGCGACATTTGTCGTCGGGGCGACATTTGGCTGAGGCGGCAACATTTGTCGTGGGTGCGACATTTGTCCACGGGGCGACATTTGTCGTGGGGGTGGCATTCGTCGTGGGGGCGACATTCGTCATGGGGGCAACATTCGTCGTGGGGGTGATATTCGTCGTGGAGACGACATTCAGCGTGGGGGTGACATTCAGCGGGGGATGAGCATACAGATTAGTAAACAAATACTACAAAAACATTGCCTTAATGAAGCAGATTTCTGTTTTTATAAAGCTTGAGCATGAGTCTATTATAAAGCTTGAGCGGGCGGCCAGAATCGGCGAGTTTGGTGACAATCACGGCTGTCGCCCCCGCACGGCTTGGTAGAAAATAAAAAAAACCTAATGAAATGCTTCAGTAATCCTTCAACACATATTAAACGTACATATTAAACCTACTGAATCTAAGTCCAGATAATTAATTCAGATAATATTAAACTGTGAGAAGAATGAACACATTAGAATGAGCACATTAGGAAAAAGAGAAACTGAAAACAAAGAAAAAAAGTATTAAATGGACTAAGCTCAGGTTCTTGTATTTTTGAGTGTTAGTATTGTATAAAAATTGCCGACATAAAAAAGTATTACTTAGTAATTAGTTGAATGGACTATATACATTGTTGATGTACAGAGAATGAAGATGCGAGCGACGGATGAAAAAAAAATTACTGGAAAAATTATATGATGCATTGCAAGAAATTACTAATTCATAGCAAGAAATAAACAAAATCATGACACTCACATCTGATATTTCAGATCAATGAAATGCTTATAGGTTGGACCAAAGCAAGAAATTATTACGCTCGCATCTGTTATTTCAGATCACTGAAATGCTTATAGGTTGGACCAAAGCAAGAAATTATTACGCTCGCATCTGTTATTTCAGATCACTGGAGATGGTGATTTATATGCATTGCAAATCACTGGAGAAATTACTAATTCATAGCAAGAAATAAACAAAATCATGACGCTCACATTTGTTATTTCAGATCATCTGTTATAGCAAGAAATACTGCAATGCATTAAAGTTTCTTCCTGCGATGTGGACATTTTGAGACAAATATCATTAGTATTCTGTAATGCAGGCTTCTTCCTGAGATCAAAATTTGTTCAAAATCCGACATGACCGCAACAATGCCAACATTCTTCCTGAAAGCCAAAACTCGAGAATAGATAGCAATGAATTAAGAAATAAAATGGGAATTATCAAGGTAAGAGAACAAACAATTATATTACATGTGGAATATTTGACCAATTAGAGAGGAATATTTGCCAATCCATAATTTTATCAGATTAGAACAACTATATTTGTCATACTTAACTATCAGATTTGAGAAACCCAATTTTTTTAATTTCATGAAGAAGAAAATCCTGTGGAACAGAACTCTCAGAATTTCTATATATGAGGAAGATGAAGAATTGAAATCCCCAAGCATTTCAGTGATTGGGATAAACATTATTCTAGCAATTGGCATAAACACTATTCTAATCTATTCAGAAGATGTGGACATTTTGAGACAAATTTCATTAGTACTCTGTAAACCGACATGAGATCAAATATTGGTCAAAATCCGACATGACCGCAACAATGCCAACATTCTTCCTGAAAGCAAAAACTCGAGAATAGATAGAAATGAATTAAGGTTTCAAATGCTTCAGTTATTCTTCCAGTTTGTCATTTTTTTTCTTCCAGTTTGTTTTTAACTGCAACAATGGCTACCAGCTCGAAAGCTCGGAGAAATACTGACAGTGATACATATTCAGCCTATCAAACTTTTCTCGGCATAGAAAATGTGAATATTGGTATTGGACGGGTCATCGAATTCGATCTCGTCCATCACGCACATATTCACGACCTGTTAGCGATGGCAGGAATAATGTCCGTCATTATATCTGATACGTTTTTGTCCGTGTTAATTAGGGAATTCTATAATCATTTAAAGGATCTTCGTTCCACGGAACTAAACGGTGGAGTGTGATCACTGATACAGGGACAAACAATTGAGATAACTCATTATAATCTCAGGGAAGAATTTGGGTTAATAGATCAGGAAAATGTCATAGATGTCGTAGAAAACTATCGAAAGGATAAAGTCTGGAAGCTTTTGAATATGGTTTTGCATGGTAATTCCATAAAAACCCTCATTCAAACTACGACCACTCTCACTACGAATGTACGACTAGTGCAGGACATATTGAGGCATACTATTTTGCTCATGTCTGGAGATACACGAAAGATTACGGCTCAATTGAGCTATGTCACTTACATGATCTTGGAACGGGAGCCATTTGATATGACAGATTTTGTCCTATCGATAATACGCTACACATTTAGACTAAAAAGTCCAACCTAAAAGAAATTGAATACATTATCACTTGGAGCGGTCATCCAACGCATTTTGTATAAGAAGTACACTTGGATAGATCCAAAACTTTATTTCAATGATTGTGTGCCCTCTATCTTCTCTACGAGTGGTACACCCACCATCGGACGATTAGTACGAGGAGGGTCTACAAGGAGTAGTGAACCAATGCCCACTATCCGAAACCCACCGATTTCAAGAGGTGGATCTTTGCGGGAAGGTTTGGACGGCTTGCGAGATTAGTTCGAAGATCATAAGAGGGAGGTCAAGAAGAATGTTTCGTGAATTCAGAATTTTTTTTAAATTCCTGACAAAGAGCCTCAAGTTGAAGCCAACTCCAGCAAAGGCGGCCGAATGGGAGAATCCGATCGTGGAGCCTACTCGATCGTCTACTCGTCGACCTTGCCAGACAAGAAGCAGTGAATATAGTTATGCAGAAGATCAAGAGGACACTAGTGCAGGGGATAACATGAATTTTTGAAGTTTTCAGGCTGATCTGGAGGTTTAACGATATCGCCTAGCGATAGTAAGTATCACCAGGCGATAGTACAGTTTTAAAATTTTTATATTGTTGTTTGAAATTCTGTGTTGTAATATTATTTGACTAATTCTGTGATTTGAGCGCTGTTGTAGTACGGTTATTGACTCATTATATTATGATTTTCTTAATGCTAATTATCATTTTCTATTAAGTAAAGTTTTTCGTGTACTTATGACGTCAATTCATTAGCTTGATAAGTCAAGGATTCTTAGTTCTTGTCTTAGTAATGAAAAATGGGAATCTGGAAGTGGTTTTGTGAAAATATCCGCAAGCTGTGAATCGGTGCCTATAAGACTTGTTGGGTCCATTGATCCCAATGTCCTGGATTTGAAGAAGGTCTGGCAAATAATGTATACACGTGTGGTGATCTAACTTATGCTCAAGTTTAGTGATTGCAGGATGTCTACTATACATTGATTGGATAGGTTGTCCAAGTGGCAAAAATAGGTATTGTCTAGGCAAACATGTGGATAGACAAAAATTTGTCTAAGTCCACAGGCGTTGAGTGAAGTTTACTCACTCAATGCCAGATGACTTATAGAGCTGAGTGGAGCCTATACAGTCAAAGCCAAAGTAGTGGCAAGCTGAGAAAGTGGTTAAGTCCACAGACATTAAGTGAAGTCAACTCACTAACCGTCATACAGAAAAAGGTTGTGAGACAGGCTAAAGCAATAACAGCCTAATAAGAAACAGACACAGATATTTGGCTAAGTCCAAATGCGTTGAGTGTAGCTTACTCACTCAACGCCAGATAAATAGAATAAAATATGTTAAGTAGTTTGGCATTGAGAAGAGTTTACTCACTCAACGCCAAGGAGCAGAAAAATTTGGCTAAGGCAGTAAGCATTGAGTGAGACATGCTAACTCAACGCTCTCAACGTCATGATTCAGAAAATTTGGCTAAAGAAAAAAGCGTTGAGTAAAGCATTCTCACTCAACGCTCTCAACACTTAAGATGTTAAAGAAGCAGAAAATTGATTAAGGTAGAAAGCGCTGAGTGAGGAGTGCTCATTCAACGTTCTCTACACTCTCAACACCTAAAATACAGAAAGCATGGCTAAAGCACAAGGCGTTGAGTGAGGCATGGACACTCAATGCTCTCATCGCCAAGCATGTAGAAAAGGCTGAAAATAAGCTAAGGCAAAAAGCGTTGGGTGAGCCTTGCTCACTCAACGCTGTCAACACCTAGATAGACAGAATTCTATCTAAGTGTTTTGGCGTTGAGTAAAAATCATTCACTCAACGCCTATTCTACAGATACTTGATTTTGGCTAAGTCCACATACACTAACTATTGGGTTTCTCTGTGAGGATGCCACAACGCTTGTGCACACAGCGGAAGGAATAAAACATCAAGACAACCCAAAAGAGATGGGATCGGGCCATGAAAGTTGAATCAAGAAGTTAACAAATAACTAGGCAAAAATTACCTTAGCGGTGTTGAGTCACAACTTAACGGAGATGCTCCAAGCTTCGAGTTCTTGTCGGTGGCGAGTTCTACGTGGAATAACATCCACACCTCTGCAGAAATCCACACGAGCGGGAGAACCCCGAGCTTCGTCGCACGAAGGGTCGGGAAGAAGATCAACCGTACCTTTGCACTTCCCACAGACTGCTAGGTCCGTGCCAGGGAAAGCAAGACCGGCGACGGTCGCCAGAGATAAGGTCGACGGCGGAGCGAACAGGCGTCGGCGGAACGTTTCCGTCCGGCGGGGTCGGGATTCGGCAGATCGGGAGATCCGCGGAACTCTTCCGTCGGCTTCGATCCGGCTACAGGAAAATCCCGATCATTGTTATATTCCCAAAACCCTAAGTCCCCTATTTATACCAAAGGCATAAACAGTCCAAAGAACACCGCTATCCGCAGACCACCCAAGTTAGGGTTTCAGAGTCATTCGGCGAGAATCATCACAGGTCCGGCGAGAATCATCACAGGTCCGGCGAGAATCAGATCCAGATTCGGCGAGAATTAGCAGACAGATTCGGCGAGAATCATCTGCTGATTCGTCGAGAATCGGGGATAGATTCGTCGAGTATCACCAATCGTCGGGAATCAAACACTTTTGAGTCTCGACGAATTCGTCGAGAGTCGTCGAGTATCACTCGACGATTCTCGACTTTTTGTTAATCATTCGCGATGAATGATTCTCGACGAACTCGTCGAGAGTCGTCGAGTCATACTCGACGATTCTCGACGAATCATTCTCGACGAACTCATCGAGAGTCGTCGAGTCATACTCGATGATTCTCGACGAATTTTCCTTAGTCGTCGTGTCAAACTCGACGACTCTCGATGAAATCCCTTTGGCAACGTTTGCCCGACTCAATCCTGCGAGGTGATTGGTAACCCTTACCAACATAGTCAATCTACCAATTTCTCCACATGCTCTTATGTGCGACCCTGCAGGCTCATATCGCGTTGGCAGTGAGATTACATGTTTGACCACTTCTAGATCACCATGGTAACTCCAACAGTCTCCCACTTGATCTTGAGAGTATCAAACCAAAAACCTCACAAACAATGAGCGGCATCTAGCAATGCATCATTGCTCCCCAAGCAATAAGAGTTCATAACTCATAAGCCTTTATGAACAATGTCACAGCGTTGTCTTTATCCCTTTGTCCCTTACATCCAGAAAGAACTAGAGGCATGGACCGTGTCACCCTCATAATAGCTCAATCCAAATTTCTTGATCTAGAACGGACTTCCAGAGAATGGTGAGTCCAATATCATATATTGGCTTAACCAAGCATGGCCATGCATTTCTCAGTCCAGTTCCATCAAGGGGCCCATGGATGCAACTCCTGTCATATAGGAGGACAAATCCCATATCTGTTCACACACAAACACCCAAATGATTCGTAACGTGCCCAACAACCACCTTTATCATCAACCTTTCTCAAGGAAGACTTTAGATGGCATCAAAGCACGCTCTTCCTCACTTGATGAATGTTGTGACTTCAGGTCAAAGGACCACAACACCATTGTCAATTGAGACCTACTCGTGACACGTTTAGATAACAATCCACAAAGTAGTCTCAGGTTGGGTCTGTCCAGTACAATTTGTTCATTAACAAGTACCCACGTGATGACTTGATATCACAATATCATGACCTGTGAGAACTGGTCATCAGTCAACGCACGTGCTAGTCTTAAGGTATCATCATCACCCTAAGCTTCTATGATGATACAACGACCAGGGACTTTTTAAGAATGAAGCTTCAAAAAAATCATAGGCTCTCACATTCAAGTCACGTACTTGATGTCCTATAGAAGCGAACATTCTAAGGGTATTTATTATGATAACATTTAACTATCGCATAGAGAAAACATAATAAAAGAACATGCCATTAATAGTAAAAGAAAAATCTAGGTACATAATTCATCATATGAATATTTGAGTGGCTTCATTTGGAGATACAAAACCCTCGGGTTGTGTCATGTACACTTCCTCAAGGAGGTTTCAATTAAGGAAAGCCGTTTTGACATCCATCTGCCAGATCTCGTAGTCATAATACGCAGCAATAGCAAGCAGTATCCTTATGGACTTTACCATAGCAATAGGGGAAAAGGTCTTATCATAGTCAATACCATGAATTTGCTTGAAACCCTTAGCCACCAGTCGTCCTTTGAATGTTTGTACATTCCCATCCATGTCGGTCTTCTTCTTGAAGACCCATTTGCACCCTATGGGTCGTACCCCTTCAGGTGGTTCCACCAAGTTCCAAACTTGGTTTGCATACATGGAGTCCATTTCGGATTTCATAGCCTCAAGCCATTTGTCGGAGTCTGGTCCATTCATAGCCTCTTGGTAGGTTGCTGGTTCATCATCATGATCCATAAGATCCACATTACCTATTTGAGACATGAGAAATCCATTTCTCTCAGGATCAAATCTAGGTCTACCATTTCTGCGTAGGACTTGTGTTTCTTGAGCAGGTTCTCTAGCTACAACATCTTGTAGTCCTGTCTCAGAATCCAATTCCGGTTCATTCACTATTTGTGGTCCTTGAACTTCTTCAAGTTCTACATTTTCAGTCTTTCTTGATAAGAACTCTTTCTCCAAGAAGTCGTCAGTCCTTGCGACAAACACTTTGCCCTCAGACGGTAGGTAAAAGTAATACCCTTTCGTTTCCTTAGGATATCCCACCAGATAACATTTATCTGATTTGGGTTCCAGCTTGTCAAGCATTTGACGTCGCACGTATGCCTCACAGCCCCAAATTTTAATGAACGACATATTAGGACGCTTCCCAGTCCATATCTCATATGGTGTCTTCAGAACCGTTTTCGTTGGAGTGCGATTCAGTGTCATTGCAGCAGTCTCTAAAGCAAAACCCCAAAAGGAAACAGGCAAGTCTGCATGACTCATCATCGAACGTACCATGTCTAACAAAGTACGATTTCTCCTCTCAGACACACCATTGTGCTGTGGTGTTCTAAGTGGAGTGAGCTGTGATACAATACCACACTTTTTCAGATGATCACGGAACTCATGAATCAGATATTCGCCACCTCGATCAGATCGGAGTGATTTAACCCTTTTACCCAACTGGTTTTCTACTTCATTCTTGAACTCTTTGAACTTTTCAAAGGTCTCGGATTTGCACTTCATAAGATACACATATCCGTATCTACTGAAATCATCAGTAAATATAACGAAGTAGAAATACCCACCTCTAGACATGGAGCTCATGGGTCCGCATACATCACTATGTACAACACCCAAGAGATCCTCAGCCCTCTCAGTATAATCAGTGAAAAGGGATTTAGTCATCTTGCCTAACAAACAAGATTCGCATTGCTCAAATGATTCATAATCAAATGAGTCCAAAAGTCCATCTTTATGGAGCTTGGATATGCGCTTCTCATTTATATGGCCCAAACAACAATGCCAGAGATATGTAGGATTTGAGTCATTTATTCTTAGTCTTTTATTATTTTCTACATTATAGATCTGATGGTCCAAGTTCAAAACATAAAGACCATTAAACAATTTGGCTATAGCATAACAAACATCATTCTTAAATATAGAACAACAATTGTTCTTCATTATAAAAGAAAATCCAATCATGTCCAAGCATGAAATAGATATAATGTTTCTAGTTATGGCCGGAACAAAATAACAGTTATCTAGTTCTATTACAAGCCCACTGGGAAAAGAAAGACGGTAAACCCCTACGGATATAGAAGCAACTCTTGCTCCATTGCTGACTCACAGGTCCACCTCCCCTTTACTCAGCAATCTTCTCCTTCCCAGTTCCTGCATATTTGTACAAATGTGAGAACCACATCCGGTATCCAATACCCAAGATGAAGGAGGAGAGAGGTTTATTTCTATAACGTAAATATTCGAAGCGGAAGTCATACCTCCCTTCATTTTCTGCAGACCCTCAATATAAGAAGGACAGTTCCTCCTCCAATGACCAGCCTTGCCACAGTAGTGGCATTTCCCTTCCTTCATCGTGCTCTTCTTTTTCATCAGTGTAGAAGACTTGGGCTCGAGATGTGACTTAGGTCCCACCTTCGTCTTCTTAGATCCCTTGGCCTTGCCCTTGACCTTATGCACCATCAGTATGGGGCTGGCAGGCTTGGCCTTCTTCATATTGATCTCGGCAGTTCTTAATATGCTTAGGAGCTCGGGCAGTGTCTTGTCTATTTCATTCATGTTGTAGTTCAAGAAAACTGCTCGTAACTATCCGGCAACGATTACAGGATCATATCTGTGGCCAACTCTTGACCCAGAGGAAAACCCAGCCTTTCAAGGTTCTCTATATACCCAATCATCTTGAGTACGTGAGTCCCTACTGAGTCTCGAAATCCCATCTTGCACTGAAACAACGCTTTTGTGACGTCGAACCTCTCTTGACGAGCATGCCCTTGAAACATTTTCTTGAGATGCTCGTCAATCTCCTTGCACCCCATGATCTCATGTTGCCTCTGAAGCTCAGAGTTCATGGTTGCAAGCATAAGGCATTCGACGTCTAAGGCGTCATCAGTATACTTCTTATAAGTATCTTTGTCAGCACGGGAAGAATTCCCGGTCGGCACCTCGGGTGCTTCTTCTTCCAAGACATAGAGCTTTCGCTCTTGCCTGAGAACAATTCTCAGGTTCCTGTACCAGTCCATGTAGTTAGTCCCATTGAGCGTATCCTTCTCAAGGATGGCTCTGAGAGACAGTGTGGAGTGTGAACCACTTGCCATGGAATTCTACAAGAATTCATGCAGAATAATATCAGTACCAAAATTTCAAATACAATTTATTTTAATTTGGACTTCAATTAAAACTCCCACTATTTTATTCGAAATAATAGCCCTCACTATCAATTCGGAGAGTTCATGCGAGCTACTCTCTGTTGGAACACCCTATTACTAATTTGGGCAAGGATCACTATGTTTTTAGGAAATCAGTTTGACCTAGATGTATATTTGAAAAGGTCAAGTTAGAATGAGTCTAGGGCTTCGAATTTAGGTTTGAAGCTGCCCCCAGGACCATTCAAGGATTCAGACTTAGAGCTGAGACAAAGACAATTATCGTCGAGCTCTGGTCGACGAAACGTCGAACTCCGTTCGACGCTCTCTGAGCTCAACTCTGCTAAGTCGTCGAACTCCGGTTGACGATCTTCGAGCTCAGATCGACGATCTGCCTTCAGCTTAGTCTTCAGGTCGCTGAGCTCCGGTCGACGATCTTCGAGCTCAGGTCGACATTTTCTGTCTGATGATCATTTCAATCTCTGAGCACAGGTCGACGATCGTAGAGCTCAGATCGACATTTTTCCTGAGAGATCGACGACTTTGAGGATTCAAATTCAGTCAGCTTTTTGAATATTTTTCAAATTCTCTCAGCATTTATTTCAAGAGATCTGCTAGCCGTTTTCATTTATTCTGGAGCAAGTTTCAAGGGATTTATCAGAGAATGTTTATTGGACTTTCCTCCAGAAGACAAAATATTTATGGAAGACATTTATTGACTGCTAACGGCTATCTTGGATAAAGGATCATCAGAGAATAAAACATCTTACAGCATATCAAGAAAAAAATTAATCTATCACTCAATACAGACATACACAGATAGTTAGAAAAACTCAGAGGAAAATCAAGTGATCAATCCTGAAAAGTTTGATTGAATATTGGTATATTGAAAAGTGATCATAGCTTCAACATCAAGGACTCCAGACAATTCATATTTCAGCCTCTGCTGAAACCATCTTCTGCTTGAGATCTGAAGCTTTTGAAGACCTATCACCCTAGCAAAGCTCTCATCTCTGAACCATCTACATCTCAGGAGGAGCTTTGACATCACAATCAATCCACTAAGTCTTCTCTCAGTGATTGAGACAGAGAAGACAACTTCACCTCTTGTCACAACCCGCATTTTTTCCCAACAATTTAATTATATCAGAGCAAGGGGAAAAATACGCGTCGTGATGCCACGCCGTGCAGGGGATAACTGCAGACATTCAGGCAAGACTCCAAACTCTACGATTTTAAAAGGAAACATAAATTGTTATGAATGAAATCCAGTTTAAGTTATGACGGTCGCTGTATCCCTCGGCTTAGTGAATCATCTAGTCCACGATTTAAAATATAAGGTATACGCTTGCGGAAGATACTTGTTTAAATTGACTCTAATATTCTACAAGAGTATAAATGTCCCCGAGGAACAACTCATAATATGCAAATCCTAGATTTATAATAAGTATAGAAAGTCTTTACGCTAAATAGAAAGTAGTGGCTTAGTTTTGAAAGAGATGACAAGTATGCTTTACTAATAGTAGGGTTTTATAGGTTAAAAATATCTAACATGCAATCCTAGCAATAAATCATCCCAGAGAGCAAGTAATGTAAACCAAACATAAGGAAACCACAACAGCTAGCAAGTGTCCAAAAAGGTCAACAAACCTGTGGGCGTCAACAACCTGACACGAACCCACGGTATGAATATGTCTGAAACTGGGCAAAGAAAACTAAAACAACAAACTATCTCGCTACGGTGAGGGGGAAAACTACAGCCAAACTGCTGCTGCTAAGGCTCCAAAACCGGCTCCACTACCTGCTAATGCTCCAAACCTGAGGCATTCCAAAGACAGAACACTTCAGCAAGAGGTTACAAATGGTGGCAGAAAAATAAGCCAAAATAAATAAAGGTCAAAAGGGGTACCAACCCAAGACCAAAACCATTAAAGTAAAGTACAAAAAGAAACAAGGCATCATCAGGAAAAAAACTCTTACGTGATTCGTCACCAGAGTACACCAGACGCACGAGGCTATAAGGTGACAACATGAATAAATCATAAGGAAGAAATACAAAACCTTTATTAGGCACCTGTGGTCGACTCTACCCAAAAACACGGGCGAGGTGGTCACTCAACTGGACACACCCCTCATGAATAATTTATCTGCTTAACTGCGAGGGAGTCTCATACTCTCCACCATACACCGCAGATACCCAAAAACCCGGTAGACCTCCACAAGGTACAATAAAGGAGTCAGACAATGCGGAGGTGGTTTTATCCACTAACTCCCGCAATTTTTAGAAACCCAAAGAAACCACAACACAAATATATCTCGAGATTTGGCTCGTCGGATTCTACTTGACACTTCTAGTTTCAAGACATGGTTGATCAACCTTAAGTAATAATTCACAATCCTAGATAAACTTTAATACGATCAATAACGATAGGTAATGCATTTAAAGGCATTAATAAGACACATCAAGAATGATTAAATATATCATGACAAGATCAAGTTCACCAAGACAAAATCTTACAACCTTGAGTGATCATCCAAAAAAGTTAATCGTAGCAATAACTTGGAAAACAAAGTGAAGAAAATTTTAAAGAACATAAAAACTGAACCGTTACTATCAAATCGGAGAAGGAGAAATGAGGGGAAACCACCACTTGCCTTGGTTTTACCGGAAAAGTTCTCCAAATCAGTCCACGTCACAGATCGGGGCAAAAGAGGATGGAGGAAGTTGAAATCTAGACAAAAAATGGTCGAAAATGGGGTTAGGGCCGAAAAACCCTAACAAGAAAACTCGAGGAAAGGGGAAAATTTTACCACGATAGCGTAGCTCTTGATGAGAGCTTTCCAGATCTACGCTCGGTTGAAGATTTCGAGCACCGGAGCTCCGTCGGCGGGCACCGGAAGATTCACGAAATATTCTCTCTCTCGCTCACGCCGCTCTGGTTCGGGAGAAAGAATCGGAGAAGATGAAGTATTCCTATTTTTCTAAATACCCTAAGTATAAGAACATATATATATATATATATATAAAAGTAGTTATAAAAAGTTTTGTCTAAATATATAAAAAAAACGGTTTAAGTACGAGCAGTTCGCGGAAAACAACATTAGAGATCTAGTATGGCTTCAAATCGAAAAGTGCCCAACATGAAAATTGTAGATCTCGTCGAGACAAACAAATTTTATGTTAGCCATTTTTCCATACGGCACCGTTTTGACCCTCAAAAAGGCTCCCGAACACAAATTATGACGGACTACACGAGAAAGGCAGCAGACTACTCGAGTATACAGAAGGCTACTCGAGTAAGCAGAAACAGACTACTCGAGTATACAGAAGGCTACTTGAGTATGAAAAAACAGACTACTCGAGTATGTAGAAACAGACTACTCGAGTATACAGAAGCAGACTACTCGAGTATACAGAAGGCTACTCGAGTATGCAGAAACAGACTACTCGAGTATACAGAAACAGATTACTCGAGTATTCAGAAACAGACAACTCGAGTATACAGAAGGCTTCTCGAGTATGCATAAACAGACTACTCGAGTATGCAGAAACAGACTACTCGAGTATACAGAAGCAGACTACTCGAGTATACAGAAGGCTACTCGAGTATGCAGAAACAGACTACTCGAGCATACAGAAACAGATTACTCGAGTATAAGAAACAGACTACTCGAGTATACAGAAGGCTACTCGAGTATACAGAAACAGACTACTCGAGTATGCATAAACAGACTACTCGAGTATACAGAAACAGACTACTCGAGTATACAGAATTGGAGGAACAGAAGATTTACATAATAAGCAAAAACTTCATACGAGTCAAGGTTGCAGGAAAAACAATTTCTTGGCAAATCTAACCTTTTGATCAAACTATAAAAATGAATAGTACTTTTCATTTTTGAATAGTACTTTAATATTAAAATAATCATACTTATATATTTTTTTTTGATAAGGAAACGCGAGATCAAAACGGAGGCCCAAATGCGCGCCGAATCAAACGAAACTCATGCCGTAGGCGAACACAGACGCTACGAACATGACGGCGAAGTCAAAACCAAAATCAGACGAGTCATTCTCGAGATATAAGTTTTCAAAGTTTACGACGAACATAAATTCTACAAAACTTTGGAAAAACGCCGAGGCCCAAATATCGCTCGGATCGCGACGAAACTTGACGAGTAAGTCAAAAATTACTCAACTTAAATTCCAAATGCAAAATTTTCCCATTACAACAAGAATTCTGCCGACTTGACCGCATGGACGCGAAAATGCCTTTATGGCATTACGCCGTCATCTTGACGTTAAAGGTAACGTCATAACGTCATAAATATGATGTTTCCCATTTAAATAAAATCGTCGAGCAAAATCGGGGGCGTTACACCTCTTCCTTTTTCTTTTCCTGCTGTAAAAGGGTTATCAAGACTTCCTTCAAAAGTTTTGATTCTGGTTCTGAGAGCCTTATCAAAACTCAGTGGTGGCAAGACACCTGATCAAAAAATCCAGTTTGGTTTTTGAGCACCTTATCAAAAGCTCATTGGTGCCCAGGACACCTGATCAACTCATCTTGTAGTGGATTCCTACCAAGGGTGGTAGAAGAGTGGATGTACCCAGGTTTTTGGGGAACCACTATAGCTCCTTGTGTCTTCTGGTTTCTTGTGCATATTCTTTATTATGTGCTATGATTTTTATTTTTACTGCTTTAGTTTTATTTCTACATCAAAGCACCTTACACCTATACATAAATTAAGCCTTTACTGCTGTGCAATTTTAATTTGTAAATTTACTTTAAAATACTCTATTCACCCCCCCCCCCCTCTAGAGTTAAGATAGATCTTACCCTCACTTTCAATTGGTATCAGAGGGAGGTTGGTTGTTCATACAGGCTAACACCTGAACCAAAAATCCTTGATAAGATCAATCTTTTAAGAGGGTTATTTTCATTATATTTAATTTTATATAAAGACATGGCACAGAACAAAGATTATGCAAGCACCAGGCCTCCAGTGTGCAATCTATCAAAGTTTCCACTTTGGAAAGCAAGGATTAGACTTATATGAACTCTATTGATGAAGACATATTTAATTCTGTTTTGACAGTGTGCCCAAGTCCACCAGCAAGCTCAAGTACAAATGCTGTTCCACCTCCTTCAAGAACAGATGCTGAAATAAAGAAGTGGAAGACTGCAGATGCCAAGACCATGAATATCTTAGCTCAGACAATGTCTGATGAGATATTTCAGAAGGTAGCTGAATACAACTCAGCCAAAGTAATTTGGGACAAACTTTCTGAGATTGTCTCAGGATCTGCTGATGAGAGAAAAGATAGAAGATCCCATCTCATATCCCAATATGAGAACTTCAAGAAAGGAGAAGCAGAATCAGTTGCAGACATGTACAACAGACTAAGTCTGATTGTCAATGAGTTAAAGACTCTGGATAAAGAAATCTCATTGACTGAGCTGAATGACAAAATCCTAATGTGCTTCCTCAGCACTTGGGATTAAAGAATCTGGCCAATCAAAGATGCCAGAAGTCTAAATGAGATTACAACTGAAGCTCTCCTGGGCAAGCTCAAATCTTATGAGCTGCTCATTAAAAATAGAGAAGAAGAACAGAAGGCTGCCTCACCAGTCACAAGGAAAGAGAAGACCATAGCCTTCAAAGCTACAGAAGAGGAGCCTGAAGATAAAGCTACAGGAAATGATGAGCTCCTAAGTCTACTGGCCAAAAGATTCTACAAAATGGCCAGAAAAGACTTCAGAAAGAGATCATACAAGGGACATGATAAGCCAAGGTATGATAAATCCAATAACAACAAAGAAATTATATGTTTTGGTTACAGGAAACCAGGCCATATTGTGCCTGACTGTCCAGAAAACAAAAACAAGGACAAGAAAGATAGAAGAGAAAGAAGAAAGGAGAAAGACTTCAAGAAGAACACCTCAGACAAACCCTCCTACAGCAAGAACACACATACAAGGAAGGGATTTGTTGCTGAGACAAGGAGTGAAACTGAAGAGGATTCTGAAGCCTCATCCAGCTCCAGTGATGATGAGGATGATGATGATGAAAAGGAGTTTTGCTTGATGGCTATCAATGCCTCTCAAACAGATTCAGAAGCAGAAGAGTCAGAATTAGATTCAGAAGTTCAACTAGAAGAAGATCAGGTAATCAATTCATTTGATTTCAATTCTGAGGACTTTAGACATGAGTTTAAAGTATTATGCCTAGATCTGTTGGAGTCTGAGAAGGAAATCACTTCCCTCAGAAAACAACTGTCTGAGTATAGCACTTTAAAATCAGAGAACCTCAAACTCTCTGAAGAGTTAGAATGCTATAGGGAGGAGATAGCTTCACTGAAGAGTGAACTATCCAAGGCCAAGTAGTTTGAAGAATCCCTTAATGGGAGAAGCATCAAACTGATGGATATCACAAGCACAGTGAACTCCAGACTTAATAGTACACTGGGCTTGGGAGCTTCATCCAGCCAGCCTATAGTTCTGACAACTCCAATCAAATTTATCTCTGATAAAGGGAAGGAAGTTGTAGAGGTAGCTAGGAAGAATGCAGATTTGCCAAAGAAAGATATAGTTCAACAGAATGCGTCGAACAGAGCTCGACGATCGTCGAACGGTGCTCGACGATCCAAGAAACGATCGTCGAACTCAGCTCGATGACACCTAAACTCTGAACTCCAGGACAGTCGATCTTCGAAGAGAGATCGACGATCTGACCCAAGATCGTCGACCTCAGCTCGACGATCGTCGAACAGAGATCAGGACTTTGAACAATCCTTCAAAGGTACATCTAGATTCAATCTTAGAAGTCCTACATCCCAAGGTTTCAACCCCTATGCTGAATGGATAGTACCTCCTAGGAGATACCATCCTGAAGGTTATAAGAGTCAACCTGGGATGTCTTTTATTTCTGAATTTAAGGGATATCAACCTAGGCCCAAGGTGAACTGGGTCAAAAACATATAAGCTGTTTATGTGCAGGTGAAGACTTATCCAACATCAAACCAGCCATGGTATCTGGATAGTGGGTGCTCAAAGCACATGACAGGGAATAAGGACAACTTCACATCCTTTAAAGCCAAGCTTGGACCCAAAGTAATCTTTGGTGATTCAAACTTTGGAACAACAAAAGAATATGGTGCAGTTCAAATTAGAACAGTCACCTTAAAGAAAGTAGCTTATGTTGAAGGACTCAAGCATAACTTGATAAGTATCAGTCAACTTTGTGATGAAGGATATCAAGTGACTTTCAGCAAAGCTATATGCAAGGTCAAGTCAGAGGACAACACAACTGTGTTGACAGGTAACAGAAAAGGTAACATTTACTTAGTAGATTTTCATTCATCTAAAGTAGATAGTTGCCTGTTTAATTCCATATCTAGACCTAATATACTATGGCATAAGAGACTAGGACACATTTACCTTAGAACCATTGCTAGGCTATCCAAGGACAACCTTGTTAGAGGACTACCTTCTGGCCCCTACAAGAAGGAAGAACTTTGCAAGGCTTGTCAATTAGGCAAGCAAACTAAAAATAGTTTTAAATCAATTAACAAGAGTGATTCACCTAGGATTTTGTATCTGTTACACATGAATCTTTTTGGACCCATTACAGTACAAAGCTTAGGAGGGAAATCCTACACTTTAGTGGTTGTAGATGACTTCTCAAGATTCACATGGGTGTTCTTTCTGAGGAAGAAGTCTGATAACTTCAAATGTTTGACAGAGTTTCTAAAATGTATACAGAGTGAGTTCAACACTCATATTGCCTTGATCAGAAGTGATCATGGGACGAAGTTTGATTCTCTTCTTATGCAAGAGTTCTGTCAGAGTGAAGGGATCAGGCATATATTCTCAGCTCCTAGAACTCCTCAACAAAATGTGGTAGCAGAAAGGAAAAATAGAACCCTAATTGAATCTGTAACTACATTATTGTCAGATGTTCACCTTCCTCTATCCTTTTGGGCTGAGGCAGTGAACACCTCCAACTATGTATTGAATAGAAGTTTGATACATAAACTGAAGGGCAAGACTCCCTATGAATTACTCAAAGGGAAGAAACCTAAAGTAGATTACTTCAAAATCTTTGGTTGCATTTGTTATATTCACAACAATGACAAGAGATATTTAGCAAAATTTCAAGCAAAAGCTGATGAAGGAGTGTTTCTGGGGTACTCCATGATCAGTAAAGCTTATAGGATTTATAATAAAACTACTCAAAAAATAGAAGAATCTGTTCATATTTCTTTTGATGAAACTAATATGTCTTTCAAGGAGAAGAATGCTTCTACCATAGAACATTTGCAGGTACATTCTCTAGCTGAAGACTTGGACAGATTGCAAGTTACTCAAAAGGATGAAAGTAGTGAAGATGAAGAAGCTGCTCCACATCTAGAAGAAAATCTTCTTGAAGAGCCAGCTGTTGTTCCACAAGAGGAAACAGCAACATAGGTTGATGAACAATCAACACCCCCTATTGATTTAGTAACATCAAGAGATCATCCAATCTCCCAAGTGATTGGAAACATCTCAGCTGGTGTGCAAACCAGAAATCAGGTCAACCAAAACCTGATGCACACTTGCTTTCTCTCTCAAATTGAACCTCAAAGCATTCAAGATGCAGAGCAAGATCCACACTGGATCATTGTTATGCAAGAGGAGTTGCATCATTTTGAAATAAACAAAGTCTGGGAACTAGTGCCTAAGTCAAAGGATCATTCCATTGTTGGAACAAAATGAGTGTTCAGAAACAAATTGGATGATCAAGGAATTATTGTAAGGAACAAGGCAAGGCTAGTTGCTCAAGGATATTTTCAAGAAGAGGGGATAGACTATGACCAGACCTTTGCACCAGTTTCAAGGTTAGAGGCCATAAGAATCTTCCTGGCTTATGCTGCTCACAAGGGATTCAAAGTCTACCAAATGGATGTGAAGAGTGCTTTTCTCAATGGGGAGATCAAAGAAAAAGTCTATGTCAGATAACCCCCTGGTTTTGTCTCTCCAACTCATCCTGATTATGTTTTCAAACTGCATAAAGCATTATATGGTCTAAAGCAAGCTCCTAGAGCATGATATGATACCCTAGCATGCTTTCTTCTGGAAAATGATTTTATTAGGGGGATAGTAGACCAAACTCTTTTTATTAGAACCCATAAGGCCCATACCCTACTAGTACAAATTTATGTAGATGATATTATATTTGGTTCTACTGATTCAAACTTATGCAAAAAGTTTTCCAAGCTTATGCACTCTAAATTTTAAATGAGTAGCATGGGTGAGCTATCCTTCTTCTTAGGATTGCAAGTCAAACAACATGCTGAAGGCATATTTATTTCTCAAACCAAGTATGCAAAAGAACTAGTTAAGAAATTTGGTATGTCTGATGCATCATGTATGAAAACACCCATGCCTACCAATGCTGTATTGGATGCTGATGAACATGGGAAACCAGTTGATCAGACAACATATAGAGCAATGATTGGCTCTTTATTGTACCTTACAGCTAGTAGGCCTGATATAATGTTTGCTACATGTATATGTGCTAGATTCCAAGTTAGCCCTAGAGAGTCACACTTAACTTTAGTAAAGAGGATTCTTAGGTATGTTAAAAGCTGTCCAAATCTAGGACTCTGGTATCCAAAAGATTCAGCATTTGACTTAACTGGATTTTCAGATGTTGATTATGCTGGATGCAGAATAGACAGGAAAAGCACTAGTGGAACTTGTCAGTTTCTTGGTGATAGGCTTGCCTCATGGTTTTGTAAGAAACAAACATCTGTGTCAACTTCAACTGCTGAAGCTGAATATATGGCTACAGGTAGTTGTTGTTCACAAATATTGTGGATTCAAAATCAACTCCTAGACTATGGTTACAACTTAGAGAAGTCTAAAATATTTTGTGACAACACCAGTGCTATTTCCATTGCACAAAATCCAGTCCTCCATAGTAGGACAAAACACATAGAAATTAGACATCATTTTCTAAGGGATAATGTTGAGAAAAATAAAATTGAACTTCAATATATCCCAACTGATTTGCCAAGGGGAGATATTTTCACCAAGCCTTTGGATGAAAAGAAACAAAACTTCTTCCTCAATCAGTTAGGCATGTTAGATGGAGGAAGCCTAAAATAAATTACAAAGATCTTGAAAAGCTAAAAACAGACCAAGATTAGGCTAAAAACTCATTTCTTTTTGTGTCTGTAGGATAGTTTCTGTCTCTGAACTGCGCTCGACGTTTTCCCCAGAAATCGTCGAACGTCGATCGGCGGTTTCCCGAAAATGTCGAACGGAGATCGACATTTTCCCAAAACGTCGACTGGAGTTCAGAGCTTGTCAGATAGTTGTATACTATCTCTTTCAGGCCTTCAATCGTCGAACTGAGCTCGACGTTCTCTAGATCGTCGAACTGAGATCTACGATGTTGAAGACCTTTCCGCTTCCCTTAGGAGTCCTGATCGTCGAATGGAGATCGACGATCCTTCCTTTTTCGCGTCGAACCCTAATATAAAATCATTTTTCGGCCGCCGCTCGTCGTTTACGCTTTCATACTCTCTGCAAATTTTTCTCTTTCCCTCCAAACTCTCTACACTTGGTCGTGTTTGTTGAATCTTTGCAGGTAAAGATGGCAGTATCGGTCGCCGCTCTTTCTAAAATGAAATTTGACACAGGTTTTGACATAGATATGAACTACTTCGATGGCAGCGATCAGCGGTTCAAAGATATTCTGAATCTCTTCCGCGAACAGCAGTTGGTTCAGTTGATGACCACCAGAATAAAGATTGCAGCAGATGAAGTAAGAGAATGGGTTTTTACTGCCACCAATGAGAATGAAAATTCTATAGTCGGCACCATCAATGGAACTCAGGTACCAATGTCCCCCGCTCTTTTGACAGAAGTATTCTCCTTAAGTACTGGGAATGACTCCATTGATTTGTCTGGAGAGGAATATGAATCGTTGTTAGATCGAATGAGTCACTCTGCTGTGAACCCTAATAAACTGTTGAAAAAGAATTTGTCTATTGAATTTCAATTTTTGGCTGATGTTGTTGGGAAAGTGCTTCTAGCAAAGCACTCAGCTCATGATACAATCTCAAGGTATCAGTTATGCTTAATCGGAGCTTTAGTTGATAAGAAACATCTGGATTGGGGATCTATCTTCTTTAATTTGATCAAGAAGAAAATTAGCAAAAGCTGTGTCAGTTTGGGGAGGATTATAGGGGTTTACCTACATTACAGGTGCCCTGATCTGCTAGTTTCAAGTGGGATGCACATTAATACATCCAAAAGGCTCACCTGTGCCCTTTTCAGCAGGTGGGACAGGCAGATTATCAACCCCAACAGGGCTGCTACAGCAACATCTGCTTCAGGCACAAGGACTGCCTCAGTCACTCCTCCTCAGGTCTCTGCCCCAGCAGAAGATTTGCCTGCTTCTCCTCCTCCTCCAGCTGTCTCTGCCTCAGTCTCCATATCAACCTCACCACTCATCTCAACCATATCCATATCTTCCCCCATTACAATCTCATCACCCATTTCACCTCCTCCAGCAACTACCTCAGAACCATTCCACCCTCTGTACTTCTATCCACCTGTCACCACTCCATCATTTCATCTTCTGGATGACTCCTTCATGAATGATTCTCCTCCTACTCCTCCTACTCCTCCTGAGATTCCATCTACATCTTCCTACCAACAACTTCTACAGGACATACTCTCTCAATCATCCTTCACCCCATCCCTTTCCTCTCCCTTATCATCCATCTCCACTCCAGTAACATCAATCTCAACAATTCCTACTACTGAGCCATCCATCCCTATACCTCCTACCTCCACACCATCCATTCCATCAGTTCCAGCCAACATCATTCCAGCTGCATCAACTCCTATCTCTACTCAAGCCCCTCTTGAGCATGTAGATCTTTCAGCTTTGGCAGACAGGTTGTATGAGCTGCTACCCCCCAGGCTAACCTCATTGCTGAAGACCACCTTGGCTCCACTTCTGAAAAATGTTCAGGAGCTGTCTACCAGGCTATCTACCTTCCTCTCCTCTCAGGCAATCCCTTCCTCTGGGTGCCTTGATCCAGTTTTCACTGAATCCAGGCAGGGGGAGATGCCTAATGAAGCTCTGGATTTTCCTGAGGCTGCTGAAGTTTCAGAACCTGCTCCAGTATTTACAGTGGATCTTCAGAGCCTGCTGTCAGTTTTTGATACTGTGTACTTCAATTCTCTACCAGTTCAACAAGTTGAAGACCTTACTAAGGCCATTGTGCCTATTTTAGAATATGATCCCAGCCTGATTGCATCATATGTCAACTCTTTCAAGGCTAAGGATGTTGTTGCTTCTATTTTTACTGCTGCTGCTGCTACTGCTGTTACATCTATTGGATCCTCTGATATTGAAATGTTGTCTGTTGTTGCTGATGTTGCTGTTGTTGACGAACTTGCTACTTATCTGGAAGAACCTGAACCTGCTGCTCCAATTACTTCTGCTCCTATTGCTGCTTCAATAAGTTGTGTTTCTGCTGCTGCTCCTGCTCTGACTCCTGAACAACTGAAACAACAAGAGAAGTACATCAAAAGCATTGATGATCTGTATGATAGACCCCATAGCTCAAAAAGTGATCAGTTTCACACTGACTCTGATGACTCTTCTAGTACCATTGTAAAGAAAAGAAAGGCCAGAAGCAAGGCCATGATGAAGGTCCCTCCTGCTAAGGCAAAGGATGCTAATGATATACCCTACTATATTCTGCATGATTGCCAGATAACTGAACCATGGATGCAATATTCTAAAAACCAACTAAAGACCATAAAGAAGAAAAGAAAATTTGATAAGTATGAGAAAGGTTCATCCCAGTTTCAGCCTCCTCCTCCTCCTCCAGATTCAGGATCAGGTGGAGGCTCAGCTTCTCAAATCTCAGCTCCAAAGAAAAGTTCCTCCCAATCCTCACAAAGATATCATCCCAGGGGGCAATATCAAAGGGGTTATCAGTCCATAAGGGGACAATATAGAGGAAATCAAAGAGAACACAGATTTCAAGCAAGGGAAGGACAAAGACACATGGACTCAACTCAAGGTCCTTTCCCTTATAAAATCAGAGAAACTGTTGATACAAGAACTCCTACTGCTTCAGAAATTGTCAACAGATATGAGCCTGCAGTTCATTTTGAAGATCCAGAGAACAATCCATTATCATGGACTGCTAGGATGAAAGAACTGGCTTCCTTAGATCAGCTGAAGAAGGCTAGAGAACAAGGGAAAGACTCTTCCAACATTACAATCTTGTCAGATCAAAGAAAGGCAGAACTGGAAAGGTATGCATCAAGGAAATTCTTTGACCAAGTGGACTACATGAAGCTGCATCCTGAGGTTGTGGTTCCCAGGGCTAGATCTCAAACCTCCTTAGGTGCAGAGGATGATAGAAGGTCAAAGAAAGAAGCTCTAAATCCCAACAGGGAAATCTTATTTAAGAAGGGAAGTGAAAAGAAATGACATTTGTAAGCAGACAGTATACTCATTTTGATCATTTGCTGATTTTCCATCTGATTGCTGCTATGTTGCATGATCTGCTCTATTGTGTTAGATTTTTTTTGTTTTTCTGTATGTTGATTTTGTATTTATTACTGAGTTCTGTAAATAGTAATCCTAACCCAAATAGGGGGAGATTGTTGGAACACCCTATTACTAATTTGGGTAAGGATCACTATGTTTTTAGGAAATCAGTTTGACCTAGATGTATAGTTGAAAAGGTCAAGTTAGAATGAGTCTAGGGCTTAGAATTTAGGTTTGAAGCTGCCCCAGAACCATTCAAGGATTCAGACTTAGAGCTGAGACAAAGACAATTATCGTCGAGCTCTGGTCGACGAAATGTCAAACTTCGTTCGACACTCTCTGAGCTCAACTCTGCTAAGTCGTCGAACTCCGGTCGACGATCTTCGAGCTCAGATCGACGATCTGCCTTCAGCTTAGTCTTCAGGTCGCTGAGCTCCGGTCAACGATCTTTGAGCTCAGGTCGACGTTTTCTGTCTGATGATCATTTCAATCTCTGAGCTCAGGTCGACGATCGTAGAGCTCAAATCGACGTTTTTCCTGAGAGATCGACGACTTTGAGGATTCAAATTCAGTCAGCTTTTGGAATGTTTTTCAAATTCTCTCAGCATTTATTTCAAGAGATCTGCTAGCCGTTTTCATTTATTCTGGAGCAAGTTTCAAGAGATTTATCAGAGAATGTTTATTGGACTTTCCTCCAGAAGACAAAACATTTATGGAAGACATTTATTGACTGCTAACGGTTATCTTGGATAAAGGATCATCAGAGAATAAAACATCTTATAGCAGATCAAGAAAACAATTAATCTATCACTCAATACAGACATACACAGATAGTCAGAAAAACTCAGAGGAAAATCAAGTGATCAATCCTAAAAAGTTTGATTGAATATTGGCATACTGAAAAGTGATCATAGCTTCAACATCAAGGACTCCAGACAATTCATATTTCAGCCTCTGCTGAATCCATCTTCTGCTGGAGATCTGAAGCTTCTGAAGACCTATCACCCTAGCAAAGCTCTCATCTCTGAACCATCTACATCTCAGGGGGAGCTTTGACATCACAATCAATCCACTAAGTCTTCTCTCAGTGATTGAGACAGAGAAGACAACTTCACCTCTTCCTTTTTCTTTTCCTGCTGTAAAATGGTTATCAAGGCTCCCTTCAAAAGTTTTGATTCTGGTTCTGAGAGCCTTGTCAAAACTCAGTGGTGGCAAGACACCTGATCAAAAAATCCAGTTTGGTTTTTGAGCACCTTATCAAAAGCTCATTGGTGCCCAGGACACCTGATCAACTCATCCTACAGTGGATTCCTACCAAGGGTGGTAGAAGAGTGGATGTACCCAGGTTTTTGGGGAACCACTATAGCTCATTGTGTCTTCTGGTTTCTTGTGCATATTCTTTGCTGTGTGCTGTGGTTTTTATTTTTACTGCTTTAGTTTTATTTCTACATCAAAGCACCTTACACCTATACATAAATTAAGCCTTTACTGATGTGCAATTTTAATTTGTAAATTTACTTTAAAATACTCTATTCACCCCCCCCCCCCCTCTAGAGTTAAGATAGATCTTACCCTCACTTTCACTCTCTTAGTGGACAAGATCTGTATTTCACCAACACAATGAGTCAGCTTTGGCTTTCCTCTCACAATGCAGTTATTTAGGTAGGCAACGCTTGCCAATTGCATCCTCATGCAATTCTTGTATGGTTGGTGAATAACCCCTTATTCGCATCCATCAAATGGTGCATGCCAACCCTATGCCTCTAGGCACTCAACCTTTGAGGTCACCTATTTAAGCTTGACCCGATGTCGACAATGGGATATCACAATTATCAGCTCGCACCCTTACCAAGATAGATTAATGCACCTTGCTTTGGCAAGCCCACACTTCATCGATCGAGGAAGGAAGAGTGTCATCCATCGGAAGGCATCCGAACACTTAATATTAAATTAAGGAATTTTGATTATAGGTTAACAATTAACCATGATCAACATTTGATCATTGTGCACATCCACAGAAAAACATATTTCTATAAGCCACATGCATCCCTTATGTGCACAACCTGGCACTATCAACATTTGATATAAGGAAGGGCTAAATCTGAACATTCGTACATTTCCAAATCTTCAAATTTACATGCATTGGACAAAAGCAAAGACAACTAACCTTAAAGCAGTAGACAAGCTCATCTCTCATTGTTGGATTCAAAATCCAAAACAATACACTGGTTCATTAACCAATCGAGGGACGGTTACTGCTAAGGAGACAACAATTTCTAACAATTAGAAATTACCACGAAATCCTAGACGTTCCTGGCGGAGTTCCACGGGGCAGAGCCCTAACCTGTGGGTTATGGGCCCACCACGCTTCCGCGGAAAAACCATCAACAATTGATGTACCAGGAATAAATCTAGACATTTAGGTCACTTCTAAATCCCTAGGTTTACACGCACTGGAATAACCTAACTTCCAATACAACAATCATGGTCGAAACCTCCCTCTGATACCACTGTTGGGTTCCTCTGTGAGTATGGCACAATGCTTGTGCATGCAGCGGAAGGAATAAAATATCAAGACAACCCAAAAGAGATGGGATCGTGTGATGAAAGTTGAATCAAGAAGTTAACAAATAACTAGGAAAAAATTGCCTTAGCGGCGTTGAGTCACAACTCAATGGAGATGCTCCAAGCTTCGAGTCCTTATCGGTGGCGAGTTCTACGTGGAATAGCATCCACGCCTCTGAAGAAATCCACACGAGAGGGAGAACCCCGAGCTTCGTCGCACGAAGGGTCAGGAAGAAGATAACCCGCACCTTTGCACTTCCCATGGACTGCTAGATCCGTGCCAGGGAAAGCCAGACCGGCGACGGTCACCGGAGATAAGGTCGACGGCGGAGCGAACAGGCGTCGGCGGAACATTTCCGTCCGGCGGGGTCGGGATTCGGCGGATCGGGAGATCGGCGGAACTCTTCCGTCGGCTTCGATCCGGCTACAGGAAAATACCAATCATTGTTATATTCCCAAAACCCTAAGTCCCCTATTTATACCAAAGGCATAAACAGTCCAAAGAACACCGCTATCCGCAGACCACCCAAGATAGGGTTTCAGAATCATTCGGCGAGAATCAGCATAGGTCCGGCAAGAATTAGATCCAGATTCGACGAGAATTAGCAGACAGATTCGGCGAGAATCATCTGCTGATTCGTTGAGAATGGGGGATAGATTCGTCGAGTATCACCAATCGCCGGGAATCAAACACTTTTGATTCTCAACGAATTCGTCGAGAGTCGTTGAGTATCACTCGACGATTCTCGACGAATCATTCGCGATGAATGATTCTCGATGAACTCGTCGAGAGTCGTCGAGTCATACTCGACGATTCTCGACGAATCATTCTCGACGAACTCATCGAGAGTCGTCGAGTCATACTCGACGATTCTCGACGAATTTGCCTTAGTCGTCGAGTCAAACTCGACGACTCTCGACGAAATCCCTTTGGCAATGTTTGCCCGACTCCATCTTGCGAGGTGATTGGTAACCCTTACCAACACAGTCAATCTACCAATTTCTCCACATGCTCTGATGTGCGACCCTGCAGGCTCATATCGCGTTGACAATGAGATTACATGTTTGACCACTTCTAGATCACCATTGTAACTCCAACATTAATATCAGCAAGTCAACAAGTCAACATTATTGAAACTGATAGCAGGAAAGCTACAGTACATGACAAAAGGCATCGCAGAGCTACTATACGACAATTAGGCTTTAAAGCAAGGATGCAGCTGGCATTAAATGTGTGGGGCCCACTGCTCAAAGAGCCATTAGGACATAATTGATAAAAGGAAAAGCCTTTACCGAGGAAGTGAACTTTTCGAGAAGGAAAGTTACAGTTGTTCTTCTTCATCGCCATTATTGCTGTGACTAAAGAACATGAAGCTCAAGACAGTAAGTTTGAAGCCTAAACAAGTTAGTTGCTTGTCTTCTCCATCGACATCAGCAAGATCATAGCAAATCTCTGAAGGAAATAAAGTAGGATAGTTAGTGTCATTTTCCATCTGCTCCAGTTGTATAACTCTAAAGAACATTTATTGGAGGCTGTGAAGAAGTAGATAGGGCTAAATCTCCTTAGCCCAGGAAAGAAAGAAGAAGCATAACAGTTGTCTGTAAGCTACTTCCAGCACAAGTCAAAGCAAGATCTACATCCTCATTAGTGAGAAGAAGTTGGGATGGGATTCTCTCAGCTCAGGTAGCAGCAAGTTTTGCTGCAGCCAACTCTTAGTCCCAGCAGGAAAAATCCCTGGTATTGTGAAGAAGAAGCTAGGACTGAGTATATCTCAGTTCAGGTAAAAGTAGACTCAGGAAATATTTTCCTGGAGTCATAGTGGGGCTGAGTTTATCTCTGTCCATAACCTTGGCACAGAGAAACATCTCTTGTGCAGAGATCAACCACACAACCCACTTCCATCTTGTAGGATCCTTTTGGATCTGAGTAGTAGGAACAAATTTGCTCTGAGGTAGGTTCTGTTGAGAATCTGAGATGTAGGATTTGGTATCTAGTCAGAGGTAGGTGAGTCATTTTCATTGAGCTATAGGTCACTTGTGCCTGAGGTAGGATCTGGCTATAGCTCTGAGGTATGGCCTTTGTGCTTGAGATTGTAGGAGAGTCATTCTCTCCATGGTAGGATCCCTAGTACATCTGAGGTAGGGATGTCCTCCCAGCCTGAGTGTAGGGCCTTTACCCTAAGATAGGTGATCTGCTGATCACTGAGTTGTAGGCTCTTGTGGCTGAGTTGTAAGTCTTGGAGGAGACTGAGAGATCCTGAGGGATCTAAGGTGTAAGCTCTTTGGAGCAGAGTTTTGGAGAAGTGCCTATCCCAACAAGATAGTTGGATAGGTAGGAGGGAAAGTATATGTACCCTTGTTAGGGGAACCACTATAAATCTTGTGTGTGATGTGTGTTTATTATGTTGTAGGTTACATATCTTGAAAGCAAAGTCTAACCAACTAAAAAAGCTCTTAAAGAAAAGAAAATAGAAGATAAGTCAATAAGGACTAAGAAACCTATTCACCCCCTCTAGGTGATTTAGCTATCCTTGAAATCAAAGACTTTTAAGTGGTATCAGAGGGAGATTACTCAATAAGGATCTAACAGACTGAGTTGACCTCCAAGGATAGCTAAAAGGTTTATACTTATGAGTTCAAGGGTAAACCATAAGTTGTGGAGCTTAAAGGAGCTCAAAGTCTATAGAGAGAACAAGAACATTATTTGGTTGTTGATAGCTCTTGCAGAAGACAAAGTCTATATAGATATAAGAGCAAAGATCAAGGCCCCTCTATCAAATTCAGATAGTGACTTAGAGGTATATGAAGCTGAGGAAGGTGAATACAAATGTTATAGGCTGATAGCTACTCCAGAAGAAGAATCCTGCCAGGATCAACTTGGACAAAATAAGGTATATTCCCCATCTAGCTCATTCTCAGAGTCTGGATATGAATCTTGTACAGACTCTGATGCATCTTCAACAAGAGATAATGAGAGTCCTCATTCAGAAGATGATATTATTCAATTGATTGAAAATAATGGTGTACTCTTGAAGGCTTTCAAAAAAAAGCGAGATGCTTGTTAAGACATAAGCAGAGGAAATTTCCTCCCTACAGCTGGCTGATTCCCATCAAGATGAGACTTCATCTTTACTATATCTGAAGGTGAGGGAAGTTGTTCATCTGAAGACCATGGTAGATATCCATGTTGAGTCCATTAAATACAAGGACTCAATAATCAGGGATCTTGAAAAGAAACTTGAGAGGGAGAAGAGAATAGTGGCTAATTTCTCTAAGATAGACTCTATCAAGAGAAAATCTGAATCTGAGTGGATTTCTAAAGTTATCCTATCTCAGAGAAGAGGCCAAGCTCCTGTCAGGCCTTAGTCAACCTTTCACAAGGCAATTCTCCCATCCAACAGGTATGACCAAGAATATAAGTATGGTCATTGGGGGTGTCAGAATCTTCCTTGAAAGATTACAAATGTAACTTATAATGGAAGAAGACAGGTCATGAGATTGAGTACACAGAAGGCTCCCCATGTAAAAGTCCAAAAGGCATATCCTGGACCTTTTGTATTTAATGCCACAACCCCCTCATTCAAGGATAAGGCAGTTGCCTATTTTAAGGTTCTTCAAGCAAGAACACAACCAATAGTACGACAGCCAGTAATGCTGACTTGGCTGCCTTTGAAACCATTAAGAAAATGACAACAACAAAGAAGGTTGTTACTAATGAAGTTCAGATCAAGCCAAGTGCTTCTACTGGCAGACTCACTTCTGTTCAAGCTCTTGCTGAAAGAAACAAGAAGAAGGACTAAGTTCTCCCCACTGAATAGATAGCCTGTAGTGGCTTACTCTCCTCTAAGAGTGTTTAGAAGAGGAGGTACAACATCCATGAATGTTGGTGTTATGGCAATGTAAGCCACGTTGTCATAGATTGTTGGTACAACCCCTGTGTGCCAAAGGCACGGCAGTGTCTTCCTGATAGGACTCCTGTAGGTAGACATATATATTTTTATGCTAATAGGAACCTAGGACCCAAGTCAGCTTGGGTTCCCAAGGTAAGGTAAATCTTGTTTTGCAGGACAATCCATGTGGCCATACCCACTTATGGTCCATGGATAGTCATGTACCAGCCCTAGGTCTGGTATAAGGAATGGATGAACTAATCAACATGCACAAGACACCTTAGACATGTGCAATTGTTGAGTGTTAGCTAGTAATAGAATGTTGGATACACAATAATGGCTAAAGTTCAGGAGCAAGGAAGTTGGTGTGCTCTGTAAATCTAGCATCTGCTTATAGTCTACAGGGCAAAGATAAGTAGAATTCAACTTGTCTATAAGTCTACTAAAGGTTCTCTAAATTGCAAGAACATTGTAGGTTTGAGATAAGTTAGTCAAGAAAAGATGTTAGGTAAGTATCAAAAATTTGTCTTAACAGTTGAGTTTGTGGCTAACACACTCACTAAGTCACTTGATGTAACTGGACTCAAAATCCTCTAACATAATTTGGGAATGTTGAATTTATGTATAGATGCACTCCTCTAGGACACACATTAAAAATATATATTGCAAGAAAATTTTAACCCTGCAGGATTGGTCAACCTAATAAGACATGCAAAAGTTGTTTTTGGGCGGCTAAGTAAAAGGACTAAATCCAGCCGTTGATCAAAATTTGATCACCAAACAGGTAAGTGTCCTTCCGCCTTCTATTAAGAAATAACTATAAATAGAAGAGCTTGTGCATAAAGCAAAGTCACTATTCCTTGCCCTCTCCCGCCCGTATTTGCCGAATTGACGGAAAACACTTCACACTAGCCCTCAGAAATTCTCTAGCAAAATGACGGCAGAAGATCAGGATTTTCTCTTTGGGAGAGCAGAGGTTGTTCGCAATGGATTCATTGACGCTCCTGAAGAGGGGCATGTGCTTTATCTTCTGCAAAAATCTGACCTAGCCTTCGTCTTAACGGAGCCCTGTCTACTGTGGAAGAGGGAAGTGCTAGAATTGTTTGCAAATGTCAAGGCAGATGCATCGGCATGAAAGGTCAAGACTGTAGTAAGTGGGAAGAAGATCAAGATTACCCCTAGAAGGCTTAGCAAGGCGTTGTAGTTGCCAAAGCACTATGCGAATGACGATGAAGACCAACTGGCACAGGATGAGATTAAAAATACAATGAAATGGTGTGGTTGTCCAAGCACTCACCAGATTAATCCTAAGGAAAGAACTTAACCTAAGGGGTAAGTTTTTGGCGAATATCATTAGAAAAGCCTTGCTTTGCAAAACTGGCTCCCACGATAAAATATCAAAGAAAATGTTCGAGGTAATCGCTAGAATTATCTTGTCAATGAAGACCGAATGCGGGAGAATTCTATTTGAAAGGATTATTGAATGCATCAATGAACCAAACTTAAGAAGAATTCTATCCCTATTTTTATGACAAACAGTCCCAGAATCCTGAACTTGAAGCTTGGAGCAAGAATTCATCATATGAGAAGAATGGACATAAAGATGTTAGATCGATGGGAAAGAATCCATCAGCCCCATGGCACATCAGTTGCAAAGAAGAAAGGAAAGATAGTCGATGAGCCCAGTTCTACCAGCAGCTCTTCATATGAGGAAGAACCCCATGATCCATACTTGACGCCGTCTGCAGAAGAGCACTGGAAGGACATGGGTGCTTAGGTATCTGCTTCATCTGAACTAGTCCCATAAAGTCTTTTGAATAGACTTGAGTATGATACTGCTCCTGAAGAAAGGGTGCCAACAATAGAGACAACTGAAAAGGTAGCGGAGAAGATTGTGAACACAATCACTACAGATACTGACAGGGAGACTACCCCAGCACCAACTGTCGATAAAGATATCTTTACACCATCTAGTGAAGGATTTCATCATGGAAATTTTCCCTAAGACTCTCTGATGGAATACAGTCTTCAGAATGAAGAAGAGCAACCCCTGTATAAGGAAATGATGAATGCACCAGTTGAGGGGGAGCAATTGGCTGAAGATATAATACAGGAAGCATTAGTGGTGGGGGAGCAACTTCAGGTACCTCCCAAATATAATCAGCTTAATGAAATAGAAAAGATAATGTAGGATGCTGCTACTGATACTGGTGTTATGCATGCAAGGGAGGACATGGATAAGGTTGAGGGGGAGCTTGAATCTAAGCTCCCTGCTCATATAAAAGTTAATGATATAGATTCCTCTATGTCAGAGAAGAAGACTGATTCTTTAGAAAAAGAGAATGATGCAGATATGGCTGATTCTGAAGAGAGGGCAGAAGTCAGAAAAATTCAAGAACCTCATAGATGATTTATTATATACCCTATAAGCCATACTTACTTGGGAATATCCAAGAAAAATTCTCATTTCAGCCTTGGCTTCAAACTTTCTAATGTGTTTCTTGTTGTTATTATGATTGTAACAGATACAACCAAAGACTTTAAAATAATCTACTTTAGGTTTCTTACCTTTGAGTAGTTCATAGGGGGTCTTGCCCTTAAGCTTATGAATCAAACTTCTATTCAGCACATAGTTTGTTGTGCTCACAGCCTCTGCCCAAAAGGATATGGGCAAGTGAGCATCTGCAATTAATGTGCCTGCAACTTCAATAAGTGTTCTATTTTTCCTTTCAGCTACCCCATTTTGTTGAGGAGTTCTAGGAGCAGAGAAGAAATGCCTGATACCTTCCTTCTCACAGAATTCTTGCATGGGAAGAGACTCAAACTCAATACCATGATCACTTCTGATCAATGTAACTAGAGTAGAGTACTTAATCCTTATGCTCTTAAGAAAATCTGCAAGAATCTTGAAGTTATCTGACTTGTTTCTCAAGAAGAACACCAAAGTGAACCTAGAGAAGTAATCAACTCTCACTAAGGTATAAGACTTCCCTCCTAGGCTTTGTATAGCAATGGGTCCAAGAAGATCCATATAAAGCAAATACAGAATCCTAGGTGAATCACTCTTATTAAGTGACTTAAAACTATTTTTAGTTTGCTTGCCTAATTGACAAGCCCTGCAAAGGTTTTCCTTCTTATAGGGGGAAGAGGGAAATCCTCTAACAAGGTTATCCTTAGAGAGTTTAACAATGTTTTTCATATTTACATGACCTAATCTCTTATGCCAAAGTTCATTATTATTACTAGTTTGGTTAAATAGACATATTTCAATTTTAGCTGACTTAAAGTTAACTACATAGATATTTCCTACTCTAGTACCAGTTAACACAACTTGGTTATCTATAGAAGTAATAATATAGGAAGTTTTGTTAAATGATACTTGAAACCTTTCATCGTATAACTGACTTATGGATATCAGGTTGTACTTCAGTCCACTTATATAAGCTACCTTTCTGAAGGTGACTGCTCCAATTTTGATCTTTCCATATCCTTCAGTCTGGCTACAATTAGAGTCACCAAATATTACTTTGGGTCTTAGCTTTGACATATAGTTGATTAAATTGTCCTTGCTGCCAGTCATATGCTTTGAACAGCCACTATCCAGATACCATTGTTGCTCTGTGGTGGGATAGTCTTTCACCTGCAATAAAACAAATTAGTTATTCTTGACCCAGGTTACCATGGGTCCTTGTTTATTTACATAATTAAAACTAGAATTGTAAGAGTATTCAGGTTGATTTTTATAACCTAGGGGATGAAATCTTCTAGGTGGAATTATCCACTGGGTAAATGGATTAACATAATCTCTTGGTTGATTAAATGGTCTGTTAGAATTAAAGTTTTTGTTATTATGAACTGGGTTCGACGAATTTTGGTATGTTCGTCAATCTGAGTTCGACGAATAGGGATGTGTTTGTCGAACTCCACTCAGAGAATGAAAGTATTCATTCTCAGGGCCCCAATATCATCAATCTAGGGGCGACGAACCATACTGGTTTCGTCGATCGCAGTTTAGAGAATAATTATAATAAAATTTGTGTTCGGAGTTCGTCGACTTGAGTTCGACGAACTGTACACATTTTGTCGATCTGAGTTTGACGAAATCTGCTGAACATTATTATAGTTAGGCTTTTTTTATTCTTTCTCTTTTTCTTATTCCTCTATTTTAATTCTGTTTGGTTAACATTATTATCATCTATCTTTTCCTTACCCTTTTCTGAAACAAATTTAATTGGATTTGTTAGAATATTTTTCTAAATCAATGGGGGTTGGCTTGATGAAGCACCTAAGCTCAGCTTGTCATTAAGTCTGGCATTCACTGTGCTTTTGATGTCCATCAACTTGATACTTCTCCCATTTAGGGATTCTTCAAGTTGCCTAGCCTCAGTTAATTCAGTTTTTAATAAGATGATTTGTTCATTAGCTAGAGTTAATTCATCTTTTAATTTAATGTTTTCTGAAATGAAATTTTCTTGTTCTGTTAGTTTTTCCCTAAGTTGTTTAATTTCTTTTTCAGAATTAATTAAATCAATACATAGAGATTTAAATTTTGTTCTAAATTTTTTTGAATTGAAATCAAAGGAAGACAGTACCTGATCCTCTTCAGATAGAGGTTCTTCACTGTCTGATTGCTCAGCTTCAGATAGGTTGCTGGATGCATTAATAGCCATCAAGCAAATCTCCTTTGCCTTAGCCTCTTCTTCATCTTCACTAGAGCTGGAAGATGAAGATTCATCTTCAGTTTCACTCCAGGTTTCAGCAACAAATGTTTTCCACTTTCTCGTATGCTTACTGGAGGAGGGCTTGCTGTAGTGTTGCTTCTTGAGTTCTTTTTCTCTTCTTCTCTCCTTATTTTGGTTCTCTGGACACTCTGAGATGAAGTGTTCTGGCTTCCTGCAACCAAAGCAAACAATTTCTTTAGCTGGGGTCTTGTCATACCTTGGCTTGTCATCTTGCCTAGATGACTTCCTTCTGAAATCCTTCTTACCCATCTTGTAAAATCTCTTAGCTAAGAGACTCAAAAGTTCTTCATTAGCTGTTGGAGCCTCTGATTCTTCAGATGCTTTGAATGCAATGTTTTGCTCCTTTCTTGCTGATGAGGGAGTCTTCTGCTCTACAGCTTCTCTAGTCTTTATCAATTGTTCAGAGGACTTGAGCTTTCCAAGTAGAGATTCTGTGGAAATCTCATTCAGACTTTTGGCTTCCTTGATTGGCCAGATTTTGGAATCCCATGAGCTGGGGAAGAACATGAGGATTTTATCATTAACCTCTGTGAGAGTTATGTCCTTGTCCAGAGTCTTCAGCTCATTGATGATTGAGCTTAGTCTGTTGTACATGTCACTCACAGACTCTGACTCTTATTTCTTGAAGTTCTCATATTGAGAGATAAGATTGGATCTCCTGTACTTTCTCTCATTTGCACAACCAGCAACCATCTGGTTTAGGGAATCCCAGATAGCCTTAGCTGAGGTGCACTCTGCCACCTTCTGGAAAATGTCATCTGACATTGTTTGAGCCAGAATATTCATGGCCTTGGCATCAATTATTTTGGCCTTCTTTTGAGCATATGTCCACTTAGGTGGTGGAACAATATGAGTATTGGAAGTTGAAGCAGATGTAGTCTCTTGAGTTGGTGGTCCTGTAAAAATGGAATTAAAAATATCCTTATCAATAGAGTTCATATATAACTTGATTCTTGCCTTCCAGATAGAAAACTTATTCAAGTTGTAGACTAGAGGTCTGGTGCTTGCATAATCTTTGTTTTGTGCCATGATATAAAACAGAAAAACTAGGAAATGAAAATCAGATCTAACAAGGATCTTTTGGTTCAAGTGTTAACTTGTACAACCAAAGGAACACCCCTCTAATACCAATTGAAAGAAAGGGGATAGACCTGATTTACTCTAGAGGGGGGTGAATAGAGTAATTAAAACTTTTTATTGTTTTAATTTTATATCAGAGAAAACAGGCGATACCAATAATAGTATAGAAAGAAATAGAAACAGGGAAGCTACTCTATCACAGCACAGCAAAACAAAAGGAAAATGATCAACCAAACAACATACGAATTTTATAGTTGTTCCCCAAACTGGGTACATCCACTCTTCTACCACCCTGGTAGGAATCCACTATCAGGTTTTTGATCAGGTGACTGCCACCACAAAATCTATTTACAGGGAGATCTCACAACCCTTTAGGTTTTTGATCAGGTGCCTAAAACCAACAATAAACTTTTGAAGGGAGTTAATAAACCCTTTTTACATGAGGTTGAGGGAGGTGATGATGTCTTCTCTTATATCAATACAACAGAGAAGACTTGTGGATTGCTGTTGTCAAGACTCCTTCTGAAATGTAGAGATGTTTAGGAAGCTTGGAGCCTTGCTCAGGGTACAGGTCTTTAGCCTTGTCTTGAAAGGTCCAGGAACTTGCAGACTGATTCAAAATTGTTGTCCTTGAAGATTCCTGGAATAGAAGTAGAAGAATACTCTTGATATGTGATAGATGTTCTTCTTTAGTCTTCAGAAAGATCAAGGGAAAACAGAATGTTTTCTACACAGAGAGAGAGAGAGAGAGAGAGTTTTGTATATTGTTCTGTGTCTCTTCTCTGTATTACTCTTGTGTTATCACTACTGGTCTTGTCTATGTATGCATGGATAGCCGTCTGAAAAAAGAAAATCTCTTTTATATTCTGCTGTCAAAATTCTCGTTTAAAATTTGAATTCCAAGCATTAATTTCTGACAGATCTGGAGAATGTAACGGCTGGAATATTTGACTTAATGAGTTTCCCCAATTGTCCTATTAAAATAAGAAAGTAATTAACCCTGATGAAGACCATAATTAATGCTGCCAATAACGGATATATTCTAGAGAATATAAGCATTAATTACTCAGAGAATTACTGCTAAATAATATACCAAATAAGGACAGAAATAAGGAAAACTTCTCATTCTAGCTCGGGAAACATAAATCGCCGACCTCTGAACAGAATTCATCGACTGGAGTTCCAAGTTCGTCGAGCTGAGAATTCCTGTTCGTTGACCTGAGCTTAACAAACTTCAATCTATAAATAACTTTCCAATTATGCGCTCTATGTTCGTCGAGTAGAGAATTTATCTGAAGGAAGAAATCGTCGACCTGAGCTCGAATATCGTCGAGCTCAACTCAGAGAAAAGAACTCTGAGTTCGTCGATCTGAGATCGATGATCGTCGAGCTAAGTTCGAAGAATTTCGAACTGATAATTTGAACTCTGAATTCTTCTAAGTCTTGAATCTACTGAAGTCCTCTATTAGCTGGTCCATGAAGGTTGAACCTAAAGACTAGCCTAAACTCTAGGACTAACATACTTGACCCTAGCTATACAATGTGGGTCAAACTCATCCTAATTTGTGAACCTAGCCCAAATCCAAACTAGGGATCCATCATCTTGGATATGTTCTTAGAGATACTTCAGCTTGGAAACTTTTGCATTACCCCGAGCCTGGCTCGGCCCCAGGTAGACCCGCTGCGCAGACTGTCACTAGCTGTAGGTTCAAAGGCTCGCCTGTGGGGGTAAGGGATACCCCGAGTGCTTCTCGGCCCCAGGTAGACTCGCTGCTCAGGCTCTCATTAGCTAGGCATGGCGGTAGGCACACCTGGGGGAAAAGACTTGGTCTTGGATATGTTCTTGGTGATACTTCAGCTTGGAAACTTTTGCATTACCCTGAGCCTGGCTCGGCCCCAGGTAGACCCGCTGCGCAGGCTCTCACTAGCTGGCAGGTCCAAAGGCTCGCCTATGGGGGTAAGGGATAGCCCAAGTGCTGCTCGGTCCTGGGTAGAATCGCTGTTCAGGCTCTCATTAGCTGGGCAGGGCGGTACGCACACTTGGGTGAAAAGGACTTGGTCTTGGATATGTTCTTAGTGATACTTCAGCTTGAAAACTTTTGCACTACCCGAGCCTGGCTCGACCCTAGGTAGACCCGCTGCGGAGGATCTCACTACCTGGCAGGTCTGAAGTCTCGCCTGTGGGGGTAAGGGATACCCCGAGTGTTGCTCGGCCCCAGGTAGACTTGCTGCTCAGGCTCTCATTAGCTGGGCAGGGTGGTAGGCACACCTGGGGGGAAAGGACTTGGTCTTGGATATGTTCTTGGAGATACTTCAGCTTGGATACTTTTGCACTACTCCGAGCCTGGCTTGGCCCCAGGTAGACCCGTTGTGCAGGCTCTCACTAGCTGGCAGGTCCGAAGGCTCGCCTGTGGGGGTAAGGGATACCCCAAGTGCTGCTCGGCCTCGGGTAGATTCGCTGCTTAGGCTCTCATTAGCTGGGCAGGGCAGTAGGCATAACTGGGGGGAAAGGACTTGGTCTTGGAAATGTTCTCGGAGATACTTCAGCTTAGAAGCTTTTGCACCACCCCGAGCGATGCTCGGCTCTAGGTAGACTCACTATTCGGGCTATCATTCAACCAGGTAGGATAGAAGGCACACCAGAGAGGCAGGGGAAAGAATGAGAGAACCTCTTTGAGCAGGAGGGTCTCGGAAAGAGGTTCTCGGCAAAGGGAGTTCTCGGCAGGGGAAGCTCTTGGCCTGACAGCGGGAAGTTCTCGGTGAAACTCCGTTTATTCGCACACTGCGAAGGGGCGGCGACTATCTCTTAAGAACCTATGGTTGGCGCTTTCGACAAAAGGATCTCGGCTAATAAATGCTTGACCTTGGTATCTAGGAAGGGATCCACTTGTTCGTCTATCACTAAGGGGTGAGACTCTCCTAAGGAGGTCGGGGGCCTCGACGAGAACGCACTTAAGAAGCATTAGACAGAAACATAATTCGCTTTTATGAGAAGATAAGAAAGTAGAAAATCGATTATTTTTATATATACGAATGTGTTTACAGAAAATGGCTATATGTGAGAACATCTCGCGCATTCAAAAAAAAGAGCAAAGAGATTTAGCAACAAAAAGGGAGGGGCGGCGAAAATCTTGAAAGAGAAGGGATAGATACAATTGCGGAATTGAGGATTATAGATATTGAATAACCCTAAAGCCTAACACAAGTGTTGTGCACAAACTCAAGCTAACTGTAATTACAGTTAAGGCTCGGAAAACCTAATCAGCAACTAACAAACCTAGTTAAAACTAATCACAGCCACAATACAATAAATCAAGCAACCAGACGACACAAGATATTATAGTGGTTCCCCAAACACTGGGTACATCCACTCTTCTACCCACACGGTAGGAATCCACTATAAGTTTTTGATCAGGTGCCCTGCCACCAACAAGATCTGCTTCAGGTAGATCTAGAGACCCTTTAGACTTTTGATCAGGTGTCTAAAAACCAAGCTTTATTTTTGAAGGGAGTAAACAACCCTTTACAAGAGGGGGGAAGAGGGTTAGATTGTCTTCTCTATTTTAACAAAGATTAGAGGAGCACAAGAGACTCTTCAGAACTTCTGACAGCAAGCTGTCTTGAAGTTTTGAAGGAATAAAGCCTGAAGAAGACTAGAGATCTGGAATGGATGTTCTTCTTCAGCTTCCTTCTTCTTCTTCTTCAATATCTCTGAGTGTATCTTCCTGGAACAGGAGCACTCAGGTTGAAGAAGAGTGAAGAGATATCTTCTCAGATGAATGGATGATTGCTGAGAGCAGCTGTATCTTCTCAGTTGAATCCTGAGAGCAGCTGTTTGTTTTCTTCCTTCTACTGCTGTATATTGCTGGTAGCAGCCTTAGTTCTTTTGCAAAAGAACTCTTTAAATAGGAGCAGCAGCAACGGCTCTAATATTTGAATTGAGCTTTTGTCTTCATCTGGAATCTGCAAATATCACAAAGGCAAAACATATCTTGCAGATATATATATTTTTATATAAAGCATAAAGCTACAGCAGCTGCAATCTGATAAAGGATTTAGATAAAGTTACATCAGATAACTTTTTACAGCCAACGGCTATAAAGGACAGCTGCAGATAAAGTAAGTCAAATAATAAGACAAAAGATATGTCAGAAGTAATTGACTCATGCATAAGGGATAGAAGCAGGTAATGCTTTGGGATATATGCATAAGGTCAATTAAATAAACTATAATAAAATATGCTAGGAAATACAGGAAATAAAACACAGAAAAGAACACATATAATATTATAAATAAAGGCGGGAAAAAGAAAGTCGAACGATCCTCGGAGATCGTCGACCGACCCACTGAGATCGTCGACCTATCAGACAGATAGTCGACCGACTCAGAAAGTCGAACTATCCAGGCAGATAGTCGATCGACTCAGAAAGAAAGCGTCGAGCGAAGCTGACAGAAAACGTCGAGCTTAGCTGACAGAAAACGTCGAGCTTTAGCTGAAAGCTAAAGCGTCGACCGGAGCTCAAAGCAAGAGCGGATAGTCGAACTATCAATAGATAGTCGACCTATCACACAGCAGATGGTCGAACTATCTAGACAGATAGTCGACCAGAGCTCGACGATCTAGCAGAACGTCGAGCTGACAGAAGATCGACGATAGTCGATCGGCTGATCGACGATAGTCGATCGGCGTTCGACTATAGTCGAACCAGAAATTCCTTAGCCAGAATTTCACTGGAAAAGAGAATATTCTACAACTAGACTTTGACCATAGATAAATCTTGGGTCAAGGACTAAAAGGAAAGACTTAACTCAAATCTAAACTAGGGTACCAACAATCTCCCCCTATTTGGGTTAAGTCTTTCAAAAACTAAAATTACTAAAAACAAACTAAACAGCCTAATAGAGATCCTAGCCCAAATCAGAACCAGGGTTCCAACAATCTCCCCCTATTTGGGTGAGGATCTTATTAGCAAAATAAAATTTGCAAAGCATAAAATATATAAAGAAAAACTTTGCTTAGCTGGCTGCTGCTGGCATTTGCAATCTCCCCCTATGTTGATGCAGTTCTTGTGATTGAAAAAGGCTGAGATGACTTTGAGTTTTGATTGAGTCATCCAGCTAACTCTTATAGATAGTACCTGTAGAAAACTATGTTAGAGATTGCTCTCTCCTTGAAAAAGGGTATGTTAGCAGCAAAAAAATGATATTTTGTCCAGCCAATTTAATTTGGATTCTGTATCTGAAAAACAAAATCAGATATCTTCTTTCCTATAGAATTTCTTTTCATTAGACGAGATTCAGACTCAGCTGACAAATGCAACTAGAGTAGAGGACTTAATCTAAATGAAATTAGAAAAGGATCTATAAGAAATAGAGTTATCTGATAGAGAATTTCTTTATACAGAAATCTGGATAAAATACTTGAACAACATATCAAACAGATATAATCAGCTATAAGAAAAGAAAATGCTTCCTAATAAATCTGTTCCAAATAAGAAAAGGATTTGAAAATATTTTAAGTAATTTATCCTTTTGTTTATAAAGCAGATTTATGAAAAAGCAAACTGAGTTCTCAAAACTGAACTCATTAAAATATAAAGAAAACATTTCTCTGAGAAGTGTTGGTTCCTTCTCAGGTTTTGTTAAATCTTGGTAGCAATTTTGAATATCTAAATTTACTGAACTAACAACAGATTTTGATATTACCTGAACCTTTTCAGGTTTTGAATTGTCCTCTGTTTGTTCAGCTTCTGAATTGCTGCAGGAGGCATTTATGGCCATGATGCAAAATGCTTTGGCCCTTGCTTCCTCCTCTTCATCTTCAAATGATGAGTCATCATCTGAGACATCCCAGATAACATCTAGGAATATTGATTCTCCTTCAGATGAGATGATGTGGCTTCCTTCTGATATTGCGTCCAAGGGTTCAGAAGCCATTTGATGAAGGGACAGCCAAATCTCCTTAGCTGATGAACATTCAGCAATCTCTTGAAAAATGTCATCAGACATTGATTCAGCAAGAATGTTCATTGCTCTGACATAAGCTAGCCTGGCACTTTGTGTTGTTGTTGATGAAGTTGGAAGACCTGTCAAAATAGAAGAGAATATTTCTTCATCAAAAGAGTTCATATATAATTTGACTCTTGTCTTCCAGATGCTGAACTCAGCTAAGTTGCAAGATGGAGGTCTGGTGCTAAAATAATCATTGTACTGGGCCATGAAAGTGATAGTGAATATCTATAAACTTTGGTATCTATCAGGATCTTGTGACTTAGGTGTTAGCCTATTCAGTCAGTCAACCTCCCTCTGATACCAATTGAAAGAGAAGGGATAGATACGATTGCGGAATTGAGGATTATAGATATTGAATAACCCTAAAGCCTAACACAAGTGTTGTGCACAAACTCAAGCTAACTGTAATTACAGTTAAGGCTCGGAAAACCTAATCAGCAACTAGCAAACCTAGTTAAAACTAATCACAGCCACAATGCAATAAATCAAGCAACCAGACGACACAAGATATTATAGTGGTTCCCCAAACACTGGGTACATCCACTCTTCTACCCACACGGTAGGAATCCACTACAGGTTTTTGATCAGGTGCCCTACCACCAACAAGATCTGCTTCAGGTAGATCTAGAGACCCTTTAGACTTTTGATCAGGTGTCTAAAAACCAAGCTTTACTTTTGAAGGGAGTAAACAACCCTTTACAAGAGGGGGGAAGAGGGTTAGAATGTCTTCTCTATTTTAACAAAGATTAGAGGAGCACAAGAGACTCTTCAGAACTTCTGACAGCAAGCTGTCTTGAAGTTTTGAAGGAATAAAGCCTGAAGAAGACTAGAGATCTGGAATGGATGTTCTTCTTCAGCTTCCTTCTTCTTCTTCTTCTTCAATATCTCTGAGTGTATCTTCCTGGAGCAGGAGCACTCAGGTTGAAGAAGAGTGAAGAGATATCTTCTCAGATGAATGGATGATTGTTGAGAGCAGCTGTATCTTCTTAGTTGAATCCTGAGAGCAGCTGTTTGTTTTCTTCCTTCTACTACTGTATATTGCTGGTAGCAGCCTTAGTTCTTTTGCAAAAGAACTCTTTAAATAGGAGCAGCAGCAATGGCTCTAATATTTGAATTGAGCTTTTGTCTTCATCTGGAATCTGCAAATATCACAAAGGCAAAACATATCTTGCAGATATATATATTTTTATATAAAGCATAAAGCTACAGCAGCTGCAATCTGATAAAGGATTTAGATAAAGTTACATCAGATAACTTTTTACAGCCAACGGTTATAAAGGACAGCTGCAGATAAAGTAAGTCAAATAATAAGACAAAAGATATGTCAGAAGGAATTGACTCATGCATAAGGGATAGAAGCAGGTAATGCTTTGGGATATATGCATAAGGTCAATTAAATAAACTATAATAAAATATGCTAGGAATTACAGGAAATAAAACACAGAAAAGAACACATATAATATTATAAATAAAGGCGGGAAAAAGAAAGTCGAACGATCCCCGGAGATCGTCGACCGACCCACTGAGATCGTCGACCTATCAGACAGATAGTCGACCGACTCAGAAAGTCGAACTATCCAGGCAGATAGTCAACCGACTCAGAAAGAAAGCGTCGAGCGAAGCTGACAGAAAACGTCGAGCTTAGCTGACAGAAAACGTCGAGCTTTAGCTGAAAGCTAAAGCGTCGACCGGAGCTCAAAGCAAGAGCGGATAGTCGAACTATCAATAGATAGTCGACCTATCACATAGCAGATGGTCGAACTATCTAGACAGATAGTCGACCAGAGCTCGACGATCTAGCAGAACGTCGAGCTGACAGAAGATCGACGATAGTCGATCGGCTGATCGACGATAGTCGATCGGCGTTCGACTATAGTCGAACCAGAAATTCCTTAGCCAGAATTTCACTGGAAAAGAGAATATTCTACAACTAGACTTTGACCATAGATAAATCTTGGGTCCAGGACTAAAAGGAAAGACTTAACTCAAATCCAAACTAGTGTACCAACAAATCTTCAGGGGTTTTTGCCAGATTCCCCGTACGAGCTCTCGCAAAAGCCCCTGCATGAGCTCTCGCCAGAGCTCTCGCCGGATGTCTCACCAGCTACAACGATAGATTTCGAGATATCCGAGGGCGGGGAATCGGGTGCTCCTAGGGGCTTGGGGACAGGCTCAAAAAGCCACGAGAGAAGCTTGCGGGCAATGATGGTCTCGCCGCCCTCATTCAGACACCCCACATCTCGCAACATCTCTATCGTCAGCCTGGCCATTGCCTGGGTGTTGAACTGCAGTAGCTTGTAGATGTCGTACTAGGAGTAGAGTCGGCTCCTAAGCCTCTTGTCCAGCGAGGGATGAGGCGGGATCGCAGCCACAGCCACTTCTGTGCGGTGGAACCGGGCCTTCAGCATGACATTCGCGCATTCCAGAACAGCCAGCTTTGCGCGAAGCAACATGCTCTGGGTGGAGTCCTGTGTGCAGAAAAAAGCTCGTACGCACATAAAGAAGGAAAGGGAAAGCTATTTATGAAATAAGGGGGGAGTGAGAAGCCTTGGAGGATCTCGCTTAACTCATCCGTCGGGTGCAAAGATAGAAGCCGCAGGGCATCCGCCAGCTCGACCTTCATAGCGGCCGCATTTGTCGTCGTCTCGTCTCTCGCCTTGTGCATGTCGGCGAAGTTGCGGTCGATGGTAATGCTTCGGCGCGCACCCATATGCGCGAGCTCAATCCTGCACATCAAGGCACGGATGGAGTCAAAGGCCAAGAGCCGGGTGGGCAGCGGATCAAAGTGGTCGGCGTCCTTGCGGCTATAAAGGTCATAGGACAGCGCGAAAGCATCGCCGGTGACCTCATCTTGCTCCGTCCAACTAGTAAGGAGGGTGGAGATCGAGGCCCGGTTTGCTTCAGGATCCCACTGGATCAAGGGCTTCCCTTTCGCATCCAAGAACTTATCGCCGTAGCAAAAGTTCTGATGCCCTCTCGTCATCGGCCTGGGGGGGACTTAGGCAGAAGTCTTGGCGACCGCCCTCTCGCCTCCAGCTCCACCTGCGGCCGACGGGTTCTCGGCAGGAGCCCTTGCAGTAGCCTCAGCAGTAGTAGTCGCCCCCCTCTCGGCAACAGCTCGAGTGGGAGATACCATCACAGATTTATCCTTATCCGTGGCAGTTGGCTTTGATCTTTTAAATGGGGCATGAGAAGGTGTTGAGCTTTCGCTTCCCAGTGCTGGACTTGGAGGGAGGGGCCAGCTCATCTCGGCAGGCTAGAGCTGTGGATTTCGTGATGGCCAGAGGGTCAGTCGCAGCCCTGGTCACATCAAAGGGCTAGTGCAGGGGGATCTCTCGCTCACCTAAGAGATCAACATCAGTTATCTCTATACCCTAAAGTACAAAATCATGTGGCAAAGGCGAGATCATACCTTCGTCGGGGGGTACAAGCTGAAGAGAGTCGATGTCCCGCCTAAGGAACTGGACGTCGAAATCCTTAGTTCCAAAGAACTCGAGGATGGCGCTCTCGCGCGATCCAAGAGCAGGTGGCTTGTAGGCAGCGTCATCATACTGGATGGGCGTGAGAGGAACGTTGCCGAAGTCTCCTGAGACAAAGACAAACTTCTCGCTCTAGTTATGGTTCTTGTTGGCGAGACCGCATGTCTTGAGCAGCTGCCCGGATAAGAAGACCACCCCACCGCTCTTGTCCCGGAAGATTAAGAGTTTCCGGAAGATGGGTAGGTTGAACTCTATCCGCTCGGCCCGCGTATAGTAGATGAAGGCTACCAGGATGGAGATCGAGTTGGGATTGAGTTGTGCGGGAACCACCCCGTAGTATCGGAGAGCTTGGCGCATCTCCGGCCAGAGGTGGAAGCGGAAGCCCACCTCAAAGTGTTCGAGGGGGATGGCAAGCTCCCCCTCTCATGCAAGATTGACCCTGTAATTATTTCCCGGGTTTCTCACAGTGAACCCGATGGGGATGAAGTTGGTGGTTATCAGTTGGTATTCGTCTAGGGTCAGGCGGCAGGGAGGAAACTTATGCTTTAGGAAGGCTTGCACGCAGTTGGAACGACCTTCACTCTCGCCTGGCATCGTGACTAAGGGGTTCAAGGCGAAAACTATTAGGAAGCGGGCGAGAGCGAGAGAAGGTGGCGAAAGCAAGTGAGGTTGCAGAGAGGCACGAGAGCGGCAAGGAAGGAGGCAAGGGTTTCATATCAGAGAAATAAATGTGGTAGGTGGATCACCCTATTTATAGAAAATCATGGTAATGATGTTTTTTATAAAAAAAACGACGGGGGTACGATCGTCAAGTCTCGAGGAGTCGGCGCCTTGCTCTTCGCTCTGACACACCTCGGTTGCCTAAGCCAGCGATGGGGGGGATAAAGCCCTAGTAAAGACCCCGGCCCAGATATAAGATGGTGATTAGCATCCAGGAAGCTAGTGTTCGCGCAATCACCACAAAAATAAAGCATGAAACAAAAGGCAAAGGGCAAAGAAGAAATGAAAAAGGGCCTCTCGCCGGGCGAGATCTGCATGATAAAAAATAATAATAATAGTCCAGCATCAGTTATTGTTTAACATGCAATTCAAGAAGAGGTACATGGCGAGAAGGGTAGGCCGAGAGGTGGGGGGAAGAAGGGGCGAGTCGCCATAGTTCAGTACTGCTCCCAGCGCCATCGTCCTCGGCCTCGCCTTCCCATCCTTGGGGCACTCGCGGATTGAAGTAAGCCATCATGGCGGTGCACTCATGGGCAATCAGGCGTGCCTGGTCTCGAATACACGCGACATGATGACTCGGGGACGTCTCGGCGGTATGTGTATCCTGCCGCTCCATCTCACCGGTGAGGTGGGAATAATCTCGCTCCATGACCGTCATTTGCCGCTCCACCATCCTGCGGATTTCCTTCACTGCAGAGGCGTTGGCCCGCTCCCGTCACGCGAGCTTTGAGAAGAGCGTTGCCACCCTCCTTCGTCGTTTCCTACCATTCCCTGCGGCGTCCAGAAACTCTTCCATCTTGTAGGAAGAGAAGAAGGGGGAGATCTCAACGTCTTCCTTTTGCTCTTATCTAACCTCCTCTTTGTCTTCATCCCCCTCCTCTTCAGCTCCCGCCCCGGGCTCCTTAGCCCCTGGCAAACGAAAGAGAGTTCCAATCATGACAAGAGCGGAATTATAGGGAGTGGTGATTTATTGCATACCTGCAACATGGCGAGAGCCATCAACCAGTGGCGGTCGAGAAGGTCTAGGCTCCCCCTCGGGTTCCTTTCCAAAGAGGAGGTGGAGCGGCTTTCCTCGCCCCGGGCGGAATGTCTTACACGTGATAATCCCGACCCGGCCAGGAAAAGGGGCGGGTACGTTCTCCCTCGCGGGAGGGCGAGACCCCTGTGAAGGTGCGGAGGGTTCGATGGCCACTCCTCTCGCCAGTAAGGAGTGATCAGCTGCCCGGGTGTCCTCGTTGACGAGTACGATTTTGTTTCCCTGGTGGCGATACCCGGGCTGGAGGGAGCTGGCACTGCGAGAAGTCAATTTAGCAGCAGCAGAACACATTGATTGGAATGAAAAGTTGGACAAAATGGGGGTAAAGGGTTACTTGGGGTTCTCGGGGGGTCAGCCGAAGGAGTAGCCTCTAGGACCCGTGGTGGATCCCTAGGGAGGAGAGGCACTGACTTTAGGGTCACTAGCGGGGGCCCGGTGCCGGCATTTTGAATCGTCTCCAGCGAGAAGTACGACAAATCAGTCATCGATTCTTCTTTTATTCAACAGTTCACAATTATCGCTAGCAGGCGAATCATAGAGACATACCTTCTGCAATGGAGAAGGATTATCCGTACGGCTTGGGGTCGGGGTAGGCAAGCCCCGATTTTCGTTCAAAAGGTCTCGCCTGACCGACTTCGCATTATTCTTCTTCTTCTTAAGCTGGGGGCTCAGTGGCCGGCGCCTTTCTCGCCAGCCAAGGGGCCACCAAGGAGCTATTGGCACGGGCTTGCACCTGTGCCGCATCGATGCAGTCTTGCAGGCCTTGCGAGAGCAGCTTTTCGGCGCGTTCAGGGCGCATTGTGATATCGTGCGAAGACTCAACAGGGGGGCGAAAATGGCAGGGATGGTTTTGTGACTATCAATAGATTTATATATATAGCCATGGGGTGGCCCACCAAAAGATTCCTTTTCAGGACAGCACATGATCAGTGAATACAAAGGGTTGGATGTGTGTTTTCAAGTGCAGGTCTAGCTTGAAAAGAGTGGGGATTGTGTACAACCGCATATTCGCTGTGTGGGACCCAAAAACACCAAGGGCCAAGTTTGTTCTAGCTTTGGGCAAGCCTCGGGTGAGGAGAAGCAGCTCTCGCCCAGTTAGGGTGGAGCTCGACCCAACACCTCTATTCAGTTTTTGCAGAGGTAAGCTCAGGTCTCGTCGAGCGGAGCTAGACTATCGTCGAACAGGTTTACAACAGAAGAGCACCCGCATAGGAGTAGGCGAGAGCGCTCGCACTCAGGAAGGCAGCTCATCGAGCAGATCTCGCCGCTCATTAAGAAAAGACGGGCTTCGGCTGAGACATACTCCTGCCCAGTGGCGGGCGAGAAGGCTTGCGCCTCACGGGGGGTGGGAGCAGGCACAGCCTGAAGCATTCTTAAATATCCTTTTAGCTCCCGCTAGGTGATGGCGGGAGAGTTCTCAGCAAGGCGTAAGCGCCTTCAATTCTCGGAAGGAAGGCTCCCGCCGGGTAGGGCCCATGGTGAAATTACCTAAATGCCCTCAGGAAAAATTACCTGTATACCCCCAGGGTCTGCATTTAGCTCCTCAGAACAACGAAGTTTGGCTGTTGGTAGACCAGCCAGGGGTAATTTATTAATTTCAGGTCAGCAAAGGCTATAAATAGCCCCACAGGGGCTCCTTAGAAGGCAAGCTTTCATATTTTCCTAAGATCTTCTAGTGCTTGCTGAGGAGCTCCTAGCCTAGCATTTGGCTTTGGAGGGGAAGCGCTCAGAGATCTTTTGAGTTAGAGGTGAGAACTCTCAGCTGAGACTTTGGGTAGATTTCTGGTCTTTTACTGCCAGTCAGAGGTCGCAGCTTGGGAGAAGTAGGTGTTAGCTAAACCCCTGATTTCGAACTTTCGTCGAGGTCATATTTTGGCTTCAACAATTCTGTTCGATGAACTACGAACTCCATTCAACGAATTTCGAGCTTTGAAATTTTCTTCATCTGCATTCTTTGAAAGGATTAGAATTCTTGGAAAACAACTTGTCTTTTCCAAAAATGGCATTGCCTTATTCGAAAAAGTCTTTACGCAGAATTTCTTTGATCTGAATACGGATTTTTCGAAAGAAGATTTGGCTTTTCGAAAACATCTTGTCTTTCTCAAAAAATGAGTTTGATTATTCGAAAACAGAATTCCTTTTTCGAAAAATAAAATTGGTTTTTCGAAAACATCTTCAGGACATTTCGAAAAATAGAACTATAACAGGTTTCGAATAATTTTTCAAAAAGATTTTATGTTTCTCGAAAAGAACATTGCTTTTCAAAAAATGTACTTGGATTTTTCAAAAACACTTTCTCTTTTTCAAAAAATATACTTCGGAAATTTTAGAGGAAATTTCTTTTCTTCTTTAACCAAGGATCAACAACACTTCCTTTCTTCAATTTTTTAGTACTTGAGAATGAAATGCATCCCAATAGAGAGGTTACACATGAGCCAACACCATGGTTCACACAATGAGGGATTACATTGCATGGTCCTGTGTTTGGTGGCTCACTGTAAACTGACATTGGTCTACACTTAGCAATAATGACTTGCAATCATTCAACTAGAGAAAGGCATCAAATACAAACTTAATTCATCTTATTTTAAGGGTGACTTCACACAAATCTAAGTTATTGTGGATGCAATACCCAACAGTACCAATGTATGATGGACCGGGTCTTCCAAAGTCAGAGGGGTAGAAATCTGGAGGTTTATGTAGATGATCTCATGGTGAAGAGTAGGGATGTGGGTTCATATCTATTAGACTTGGAAGAGACATTTCCCACCCTGAGAAAGTTCAAGATGAGGCTCAACCCCCAAAAGTGTGTCTTTGGGGAAAGTCGGGGAAAGTTCCTTGGTCAACTCCTAACCCTAGCAAGGGTGGAGCCTAACCCAGATAAGGTGAAGGCTATCATGGAGCTAGAGTTGCCACTCAATGCTAAGGATGTTCAGCCTCTAACGAGTAAGCTCGCCAGGATTAGTAGGTTCCTCTCCCGGGCCGGATAGAAATGCTCACCTTTCTTCAAGGTGTTGCGGGGAAACTAGAAGTTTGAGTGGAGGAAAGAATACGAGGAGGCTTTCTGGGCGTTGAAAGGCCAGCTCTCCCAAGCACCACTTCTTCAAAGCCCGAGGGAGGGAGAGAATCTAGCTCTATACCTCGAGGTAGGGGCGTAGGCCGTAAACTCTAACCTTCTCAGGGAAGAGGGGAAGAAGTAGTTACCCATCTACTACGTTAGTAGAATCTTAAAGAAGGCTAAGCTCTGTTACCCCCATCCTGGAGAAGCTAGCCTTCTCCTTGGTCATCTTGGCTAGGAAGCTCAGGTCATACATTCAGGCCCATTCAATTAAGGTAGTGTCGGATCATCCCCTATGCAAGATTTTCGAAGGGGTGGAGCACTCAGGGTAGTTGGCCAAGTGGTCCATCGATCTAAGCGAATTTGATATCAGTTTTGTGCCACGACTCTCCATAAGGCACAAGTAGTGGACAATTTCTTGGCTGACTACGTCGTCGAGGTAGAGGGTGAGAAGCCGCCACCACGGGAGGCTTAAAAGATGTTGGTCGATGGAGCCTCAGGGAAGCATTCTCTAGGGGGATGGGTAGTATTGGTAAGCCCTCAGGGGCTCATCACAGAGCAGGTTGTGGTCTTGCGCTTCCCCATCACAAACAATTAGGCAGAGTATGAGGACATCATAGCAAGGCTACAACTAGCCAAGGAACTCGAGGTGCATGATGTGGAAGTGTTCACGGACTCATTGGTTGTAGCGTCACAGATCAGGAGTGAGTATGAGGCTAGGGAGCCTACCCTCATGAAGTACTTGTCCAAGGTTAGGGTGATGGTCGGCGGGTTCTGGACATTCTCCATCCAGCATGTCCCCAAAGAGGAGAGCACAACGGCCGATCGGTTGGCTAAATTTAGGCCCCGGGGTGGAGGAACTTTGACCGAGCTATTCTACCCGGTGATCGAGTAAGGAGAGTTGATGGAAGTGGATTGGCGGCCCTCATGGGTGGATCCCTTTGTAGCTTTCTTGACTAACAGCAAGCTTCCCGAAGGAACCAAAGATATGAAGGGCATCAGCACAAATCAGCACATGACCTAATGCACAAAGGAGGGTTGAATCAGAAGATGTTGTCAGGGCTTCTGGCGCGATGCGTGGCAGAGGAGGAAATCTCGTAGATTCTAGACGAAGTGCACTCGGTCTAATACGGCATCCATACAGGAGGTAGGACTTTGGAGGCAAGGGTGGTCAGGCAGGGGTACTTTTGGCCATCCCTGAGGAAGGATACGTCAGAGTTTGCAAGGAGGTGCCAAAAAGGTCAGCTCTACGTCCCCTCCAGCTCTTGCCTGCCCAAAGGCTTCAAAGCATCACGATGTCATGGCCTTTCGCCATCTGGGAAATGGATTTGGTTGGTCATTTTCCCTAGCAAGCGGGCAGAGAAGGTATCTTCTAGTGATGATTAATTATCTCTCAAAATGGCTGGAGGTCAAGGCAATGGCTAAGGTAACCTCCCAGGTCATCAGAAATTTTGTATGGGGGGAGATCATCTGCCGACATGGGTTGCCTCAATCCATCATCACGGACAATGGTACCAAGTTTGCAAGCGAAGAGTTAATCAGTTTATGCAACCAGCTGGGGATTGACCTCAGGTTTGCCTCCATTCACCATCCCAGGAGCAACGGTCAGGTGGAGGCGGCAAACAAAATCATCGTGAACCTGCTTAAGAAAAAGGTGGAGAACCTAAGGGGGAGTTGGGTGGAGCAGCTCCCCTCGGTATTATGGGTTCTGCGAACAACCCCCAACACGGCCACCGGAGAAATCCCCTTCAAGCTTTCACACGGGTGTGAGGCGGTCTTGCCTGTGGAATTTGAGGTTCGGTCGCCGCGAGTTGCAACTGCCAGTGGTGGAGATGAGGAATGGAGGGAAGAAAATGAAGGGGAGCTACGGCTCTTGCTAGATATGGTGGAAGAGCTTTGAGACGTGGCTGCCATCAGGCAGGAGGAGATCAAGCAGCGGATGGCCAAGTAATTCAATATGCATGTCAGAATAAAGTAGTTCAAAGAGGGAGATCTGGTCTTGAAGAAGATCGATGCTGCTGAAGGTCAGCGGCTGTGGGAAAGCTCAATCCTAATTGGGAGAGCCCTTACATAGTTGAAAAGGCCACGGGATCAGGAGGTTACCACCTCCAAAATGTGGAGGGGGTGACCATGAGCCATACTTGGAGTGGTGACGATCTGAAGCGTTTCTACCCTTAGGTGGGGTTAAGATTGTAAATCCTATTATAATAAAATCTTTGAATCGTCTCATGTTTGTTTCTTTTGAAGATTGGAAAAAAGGTTTGCTATTTTGAAAGACCCCGAGTGGAGCCTATTGTCTAGGCTTCCATTAGCTGGCAGGGCTGGAAGGCGCACTCAGCCCTTGTAGACTCACTGTTCAGGATCTCACTAGTTGGCAGGGTCATTGGCTCGCTTGGGGTGTAAGGGAAGACCCCGAGAGGATCCGGCTGTCCAGGATTTCATTAGATGGCAGGGCTGGAAGGCGCACTCGGCCCTTAGTAGACCCGTTGTCCAGGATCTCACTAGCTGGCAGGGTCGTAGGATCGCTTGGGGGGAAAGAAAAAAAGGTTTGCAATTTTGAAAGACACTGATAGGATCACATTGTCTAGGCTTCCATTAGCTGGCAAGGCTGGAAGGCGCACTCGGTCCTGAGTAGACCTGCTGTCCAGGATCTTACTAGATGGCAAGGTCGTAGGCTCACTTGGGGGGTAAGGGAAGACTCCGAGAGGATCCCACTGTCCAGGCTTCCATTAGCTGGCAGGGCTGGAAGGCGCACTCATCCCCGAGTAGACTCGCTATCTAGTCTCTCACTAGCTGGCAGGATCGTATGCTCGCTTGGGGGGAAAGGAAAAAAGGTTTGAGAATTTGAAAGACCACGAGAGGATCCCGCAATCCAGGCTTCCATTAGCTGGTAGGGCTGGAAGGCATACTCGGCCCCAAGTAGACCCGCTATCCAGGCTCTCGCTAACTGGCAGGGTTTTAGGCTCGCTTGGGGGAAAGGGAATACCCCGAGATGATCCCGCTGTCCAGGCTTCCATTAACTGACAGGGATGGAAGGCGTACTCGGCCTCGAGTAGATCCGTTGTCCAGACTCTCACTAGCTGGCAGGGTCTTAGGCTCGCTTGGGTGGGGGGGTAAGGGAATACCCCGAGAGGATCCCGCTGTCCAGGCTTCCATTAGTTGGCAGGGTTGGAAGGCGCACTCGGCCCCGAGTAAACCCGCTTTCCAGGCTCTCACTAGCTGGTAGGGCCGTAAGCTTGCTTGGGGGGAAAGAAAAAAAAGGTTTGCGATTTTGGAAGACCTCGAAAGGATCCCGCTATCCAGGCTTCCATTAGCTGGCAGGGATGGAAGGCGCACTTGGCCCCGAGTAGACTCGCTTTTCAGGCTCTCACTAGCTGGCAAGGTCGTAGGCTTGCTTGGGGTGAAAGGAAAAAAGGTTTGCAGAGTTGAAGGCCCGCTCAGTGTCAAGAAACAGAACGTTGTGAATAATCAGATCTGGAGTCGTTCTCGTTGTCCGGCTCACACCTTCCTTACGGGGGAGTTAGGACCATGACCAGCATTACGAGGTGCTTCGTCAACATATTCTCAAACAGTTGGCACCATTCCTAAATAGAGATAAGGAAAGATAGACCCATCTCGGCATCTACCTCTCGACAGGGGTTTCTTGGTATGCCTTTTCGGCATGCTCATATCAGCATTCCCATCTCGGCGAAGTTTACTTGAGTTATTCGGTGAATGGGCTGCGGTCATCTCCTAAGAGCCTAAGGTTTGAGCGAAAGTTCCGTAGCATTGGCGAATAATAATAAATAAGAAGCAAAAATTAACCACAGAAAAGGCAGTTCAGCAAAAAAGAGAATTTAATTTTACTATCTCAAAAAAATTACAGTTCTGGGGGTCTCGCCCCTTACATAGAATATCAAAACGAAAAAAAATTACAAGGCAAAATGAGACGGGAAGTCTTCAGGAAGAGTCGCCGGACTTCTCGTTGGAGGTGGTTTCGCTCTCGCTGTAGGAGGAGCTTGATTCACTTCCGCTTGACGAGTCGTCCTCTCCTGTGCAACACCTCCCCTGTAAAGACCATATAATATGGGTCCGTCCAGGGCCCCACAACATACGGACACCACAGCTTTAGTATTAAAAGATGATATGAAACTACCCAAACTCAAAACTCCAGACAAACACAGCGGAAACATAAAACTAAAAGACAGAAGTTATCCACTAACAATAGAGTATCGAAATGGCCTTAAGGCCTTACACAATATAAGTCCAAAAATATAAAAGTGCCAAGCACTCCTAGGCTACCTCTGCATGCAAGCCGGACATGATCAAACAACATCAGCAAAACAAGGAAAAGAAACTAGCCAAGCACAGCAACACTTCATGAGGCTTAGGGCTTTTCGCCCGGCGCGTTAGCTCCTGCATGCGATCCTTGCCCTGTAAGGATTTGAAGTAACGTGGGTCAGCAAAGGCTGACCTCTACTGTGTAACAAACGCATCTCCTCCCGGCCGTCCCAAACGGACCCCGGGGTACCACTCCACCTGCAAGTTAACACTTCGTATACCAAAAGAGCATATATATTAAAGCGGTAAACAGGCTTGGATGTCTCATATAGCATACATGTTCTCTATGTTTTGTACAAAGTAAAAGGGGCCTACTATGCAACATGAATGCAACCCGGGTTTCACCCAAGGCATCCTAGCTCGTATGCATCTAGCACAACATCAAACATTGGGTACTTCCGTTTCCCCATTGGCTTAAAGCCGCAAACAAAAGGGAAACACCATGTCCCCAACGGCACACAGGCCGTCACACGAAACCTTGCAATGGCCCCACCCGCACTTGGGTCTTAAACCCCGGGCTTGCCCGCATATTCTGGCGTCGCACGTCAGGGTTCTGTCTCACACTGACCGATTCTAAGAAGCCTTGCTGGACCCCACCCGCTCGTGGCCACATTGCCCGGGCTTGCCCTCCGCTCGGCATTCTCGTCAGTCTCACACACGGGCTAGTCTCGCCGGGACACTTTCCCCACATGACTTGCGCGTCACGGGATAGCCAGCCGACCATGGAGACCTAGCCACACCTTTGCACAGCACAAAACAAGGTTTCCCCACCCCAATTACCACTCGCACCGTGTCTTTTCCGTGCTCCAAGGAAACCATCTACCGCACAAAGCGGAGCTAACCTCGTCCGGTTCCGACTACGAGTACTCACTCAAATATAAGGGGGAAAACGCATACATACAACGGCGTATTGCCGCAACGGATTTTCTACCGAAGCTCGCTATGCAACATCACCGGGTCGGACTATCGGTCGCGACCACGGCTTCACCCACAATGCCTAATCCGCTAACGGAGCGGATCTCTAATGCAAGCATGCCGGGATGAACACGATCAACCCGGAGGTTCGTTTTGAACCAAGGCTACACGAATCCCTCTCATTTGAGAGATCCGGTGCTCAAAACACGAAAGGAAGGGGATGCTATTCATGCATCCTAAATCCTAAAAACCGAGAAGAGAAGTGTCGTTACCTTCCGTCCCCTCTTCCTAGCCATGGAGAATATTTGCTCGGTTGGAAACCACCGCAACGCTCCCACCTTCGCGGATCTAAACTCCGCTCGCGAAACGGACCTCCGAAGCTTCGCCGGCGGTCGGATCTTGGCCTTCTTCCTCCTCCTTGCTCTCCCTTCTCTCTAGAATCAAGAGAGATAAAGCCCAAAGGAAAATGAGGGTTTCAAACCCTATTCCCGAGCATAATCCCTCAGGTCCAGCCCCCAGCCGTCGGATCTCAAGCCAAAGAAACGAACGACCACGATTCAGCCTAAAAATTCACAAAACTGGGCCGAACACGGGTTGCAACACGGCCGTATGCCTGGCTGTGTTACCCATTCGCCGTCTCGATCGATTCGAAAACCAGCACACGGCTCCTGACACGGCCTTCGACACGGCCGTGTATCCCTCCACACAGCCGTGTCGTGACCCGTGTCACGGCACCCGTTTTCACCATTTTCAGTCAGAGAATTACACGGCCTCTGACACGGCCCCTGACACGCCCGTGTCACCTGGGACACGGCCGTGTCCGGACCCGTGTCATGCCCCGTGTGCAATTCCTCAGAAAAGTTTCGAAACAACCCGATGCTACACGGCCTGGGACACGGCCGTGTGCCTGGCCGTGTTCCATACCCGACTATCGTCGACCTTAACATGGTCAACCACACGGCCAGCTCGACACGGCCGACACGGCCTCCGACACGGCCGTGTCGGGACCCGTGTCACCTGCTCCAAAAAAACTGTCTTGGCCAAAAGCGATCCCCGTCGCTCCTACAATATTTTGGGGCGTTACAATTCTCCCCCCCCCCCTTAAAAGAATTTCGTCCCGAAATTTAAAACATGGAAAGAACACAAATTCTAAACGATACCTGAGGAGAAAAGCTCGGGGTACTCCTCCAGCATGGCCTGCTCTCGCTCCCATGAGAGCTCCTCGCAGCCACAATTGTCCCAACGGACCTTTACGAGTCGGGCCTCCTTGTTCCGCAGTTGCCGAACCTCCGAATCTTCTATCCCGACAGGACGTACTCGCATCCTCAAGTCTTCCTCTATCGGCACCGCCGCCGGTTCAATCACCACGCTGGCCTCTAACAAGGCTTTCCTCAGGACGGAGACGTGAAAAACGTCATGCAATCCACTTAGCTCCGTGGACAACGCCAACCGGTACGCTGCCTCTCCCACTCGCTCGATGACCTTGAATGGTCCCAAAAATCTCGGACTCAGCTTCTTGAGTCGGCGAATTCGTGAAACGCCTTTGAACGGCTTGATCTTAAGATACACCCAGTCGCCCACCGCGAATTCCACATGCCTGTGGCGAGCATTGAAATACTTCGACTGCCGATCTTGAGCTACCTTCATGCGCTCTTGGATGGTCCGCACTAGCTCACTAGCGTCGGCTACCACTTCTTTCCCCAAAAGCTTTGTGTCTCCCGCCTCTGTCCAAGACATCGGTGTTCGACACCGCCTCCCATAAAGAGCTTCATATGGCGCCATCTTGATACTAGCTTGGTAGCTATTGTTATACGCAAACTCCACCATGAAGAGGTGATCCTCCCACTTCTTGCCGAAGTCGAGAGTACACATCCTTAGCATATCTTCCAAAGTACGGTTCGTTCTCTCAGTTTGCCCATCGGTCTGAGGATGAAAGGCCGTACTGAACCTGAGTTTTGTGCCCAAGCTCTTCTGCACCAATCGCCAATCCTTCGACGTGAAACGCCCATCCCGGTCGCTGACTATACTCTTCGAAATCCCATGAAGTCGCACAATATTGCGGACGTACAACTCCACCAACTTTTCCACACTGTCCTCCTTCCGGTTTGGGATGAAATGTGCCACTTTGGTCAAGCGGTCTACAATCACCCAAATGGCATCATTGCCTTGCTGCGATTTAGGCAACCCATGCACAAAATCCATGGAAATGTCCTCAAATTTCCATTCGGGGATTGGAAGAGGCTTCAAGAACCCGCCCGGCTTCTGACACTCGGCCTTCACTAAGGCACAAGTTTGGCACCGACTCACACACAAAGCTACATCCCGCTTCATCCCAGGCCACCAATAGGACTTCTTCAAATCCAAGTACATCTTTGTACCACCCGGGTGAACAGAGTACTTAGTGAAGTGGGCCTCATACATCAACTCCTCGCGGAGCTTGCCGAACTGCGGTACACAAATCCTTCCGCCCTTCCTCAGAACCCCATCGACCATCTCCCAGGCGCTACCCTCGCCCTTAAGAGCTTCCTCCACGAAGGGTTGGAACTCCTCATCCACACGGGTCGCTTCCCGAATACGATCGCATAAGTCTTTCTGCATCTCAATCCAGTTTAGCCGAGCCACGCTAGACTCGCCTCTTGCCACACATTCCAAACCAAGGGACTCCCAGTCCCGCCTTAACCGCTCATCGTGAGCTTCAATCCAATTTCCTTGCCCCGAGTATTTCCTACTCAAAGCATCCGCCACCACATTGGCTTTTCCTGGCGTGTACTGAATCGCCACCTCGTAGTCCCCAAGGAACTCGACCCACCTGCGCTGCCGCATATTTAGGTCCTTCTGATCCAGGAGATACTTCAGGCTCTTGTGGTCCGTGAAGATCTCCACCTTCGCATCGTAAACGTAGTGCCTCCACCGCTTCAAAGCAAAAATTACCGCCGCCAATTCCAGATCATGGACGGGGTAATTTCTCTCATGAGGCTTCAGCTGCCTCGACCCAAAAGCTATCACACTGCCGTGCTGCACCAACACGCACCCTAAACCACATCTGGATGCGTCGCTGAAAATCTGAAATCCTTTGGTCCCCTTTGGTAGACTTAGGATCGGTGCCATCATCAGCCTCTCCTCCAGGGTTTCAAACGCCTGACTGCACTCTTGAGTCCACACGAACTTCTGATCCTTGTGAGTTAGCGAAGTGAGGGGTAGAGCTATCCGCGAAAAGTTTTCCACAAACCTTCGGTAGTACCCGGCTAGTCCAAGAAAGCTCCGGACTTCCGCCACAGTCCTCAAAACTGGCCAATCTCTGATGGCTTCCACTTTCATTGGATCTACCGCCACCCCATCCCCACTAATCACATGGCCTAAAAATGCCACCTTCTCCAACCAAAACTCGCACTTGGAGAACTTCGCATAGAGCTGGTTCTCTCTCAATACTTGCAACACTGTCCTCAAGTGCACCTCGTGCTCCGCTTCCGACTTGGAATACACCAAAATGTCATCGATAAAAACGATGACGAACCTGTCCAAGTATTCGCGAAACACTCGGTTCATCAAGTCCATGAACACGGACGGCGCGTTCGTCAACCCGAACGGCATCACCGAGAACTCAAAATGACCATATCTTGTACCAAACGCTGTCTTGGTGAAAGTGAAGGGATAGATACTACTCTAGAGAGGGGGTGAATAGAGTTATCAAATTTTGCACTAGACAAAAACTTAATAGTTTACCCAACTCCCTTGGAGTGAAATGCGGAATGAAAAGATTATAGATAAGGAGATAACCCTAAAGCCTAACACAAGTGTTGTGCACAAACTCAAGCTAACTGTAATTACAGTTAAGGCTTGGAAATCCTAATCAGCAACTAGCAAACCTAGTTATATCTAATCACAGCCACAATGCAAGTAATTAAATTAAGCAAGCCAGACGACACAAGGAATTTATAGTGGTTCCCCAAACAACTTGGGTACGTCCACTCTTCTACCAACAAGATAGGAATCCACTACAGGTTTTTGATCAGGTTCCCTGCCACCACAAGATCTGCTTCAGGCAGATCTAGAAACCCTTTAGACTTTTGATCAGGTGTCTAAAAACCGAACACAGGTTTTTGATCAGGTGCCCTGCCACCAAGGGATACTTTTGAAGGGAGTAATAACCCTGTACAGGAGGGGGAAAGAAGGTTAAGAAGTCTTCTCTATTTTTCAATAGATTAGAGAAGCACAAAGACTTGCACTGAGCTAGAAAGCTCAAAAGAATCAAGGCTCCCCTTGGCTCAAAGAATGTCCAGGTGAAGTCTTGCTTCAGTACCGAAAACACTTCAGAAAGTTCTGAAGGAAAAACTACTAGAAGATATAAAATATGAAACAGAAATCTTCTAGCAGCTATTTTCTTCTTCTTCTTCAAAAGAACTCTGAGTCTGAACTTCCTGAAAGCAGGAGAACTCAGGTTGAAGAAGAGCAGAAGATCTTAACACTTCTCAGTTGAATGAAGATTGCTGAGAGCAGTGAACTTGGTCTTGATGAAAGCTTGAATGCTAAGAGAATAACTCTTAGAATAACTGGTTAGCTAGCTGAAATCCTTCTCCAAAGGACTCCTTTTATAGCAGCAACAAGCAACGGCTCTTTTCAATTTGAACTGTTTGTCTTCTTCTGAAACTTGAAACCGGGGCTGCAAATATCACAAAGACAAACAAACTCTGCAGCAAAATATTCTATAAAAGGGATAAACCTTTTTCAACGAAGCTGCAGGAAGCAATCTGATAATAAAGGTACTAAATAAAATCACATTAGAGACAAACTCTTTATAGCAAAAGGAAGACTTTTCAGACTAACGGCTATAAAGGACTGACAGCAGATAAAGTAAAATACAATGTCAGCTAATAAGACAAACAACTTTATCTGAAAAGATTTTACTCAGGCAAAAGGGATGGAGCATATATTGCCTGGAAATATTATCATAAAACAACTGAAATAACATGCCAGATAATGTATTGATTTATTAAATAGAATAAATAAATACAAAATAAAAAGGCAAATAGAAAACGTCGAACGACCCTCGGAGATCGTCGACCGAAGAACGGAGATCGTCGAACTATCGGACAGATAGTCGAACGATCCAGATAGTCGAACTATCAAAGGAGATAGTCTAACTATCATAACAGATAGTCGAACTATCAGAAGATAGTCGAGCTATCAGATAGTCGACCTATCAACAGATAGTCAAACTATCAACGCAGAACAGATAGTCGAACTATCAACAGATAGTCGAACTATCAAAGAACGACAGATAGTCGAACTATCAACAGATAGTCGAGCTATCAGATAGTTGAACTATCAAAGCAGATAGTCGAACTACCAAGGGAAAACAGACAGTCGACCTATCAACAGATAGTCGAACTATCAGAAGAAAACAGATAGTCGACCTATCAACAGATAGTCGAGCTATCAAACAACGCAGATAGTCGACCTATCAAACAGATAGTCGAGCTATCAGATAGTTGAACTATCCAAGCAGATAGTCGAACTATCAAACAAACAGATAGTCGAACTATCAACAGATAGTCGAACTATCACAGCACACAGATAGTCGAACTATCAACAGATAGTCGAACTATCCACGCAGACAGAACGTCGAGCAACTGAAATACGATCGTCGAACAGTTAGTCGATGATAGTAGAGCGGCGTTCGACCATAGTCGAACGAACAAACTACTTAACCAAATTCTTATCTGGATAAGCAGGGAACTTTACAGCTAGACAACTAACCTTGACCATAGATAATTCATGGGTCAAGAGACTAAGAAGACAAGACTAAACTCAAATCAAACTAGGGTACCAACAATCTCCCCCTATTTGAGTTAAGTCTCTCAAAAACTAAAACACAGAGCTAGCTATAGAACAATAAAAACAATACAGGAAATAGTTAAAACAACTAACTAGCAATTAACAATCAGTCAGATATATAACAGTCAATCAAAATTAAGGATCTACAGAATCAGGTTTGGGATCAGAAGAGCTAGGAACAAAAGATACTTTCCTCAAGGGATCTATAGCTTCTTTCTTAGACATTTTCAGATCTTGTACACCAATAATTTTCAGTTCTGATGCCCTTGGGACGACTGCTTCTGGATGCTTTTCCATGTATTTAGAAGGGTCAAAAACTTCAGGACTAACCTGGATTTTATCAAGTTCCTTCATTCTGAATTTTGACATTATAGTAAATCCTACAGAATCTTTTCCTTCAGCCTTAGCTTTCTTTATCTGGGCTGAGCCGACAAGCTCTAGAAAACGAGCCATCCTGAAATCAGGATCTAACTCTTGACTTTCATACTTATTTTCAGATATAGTATCTATTGGCTTCACAGCTTTAAACTTGGTAGACAGATCTAATAAACTTTCAGCTGGATCTTTTACTTCTTGAATAACAAGAGATGTCGGCGGAGCAAACTCAGCAAACTTCTTACAGGACTTTTCTGAGAAAACAGTTCTTTTACTCTTTGAAGTGTCTTTAGCAGCAGGTGAAACTTTTCTCTTGGGAGAGGGAGGAGGTGAAAAGGTTGGCTTTTGATAGACCACCTCCTTTACTTGCTCTTTTACCTCAGCATCATGCCTTTGATATCCAGAATATGATTTACCTTGATGACTTTGAGAACTTCTCCTTGAAGGAGACTGAGAAGGTGCAGATTTGTCAGAAGGGGCAGATGGATTTGCTGAAATATTGCCAGAGGCTCCTGCACCGGGAGGTGGAGGAGGAGGACCTCTGGAAGTCCATCTGGGAGCAGGACTATCATACCTCTTTGATTTCTTCCTCTCCTTTTGCTGGTTCTTAGAGAACCACATCCAGTGCTGGAACTCTTTGGATTTAGGATCAATCCCTTTCAGAATGTAGTAAGGAGTGTCATTATCGGGATTGGGAGGAGGAGGAGCTACAGCTTTTCTTTTCCTCTTTGCAGCTTTCTTTTTCTTAGAATCTTCAGACAGATCTGAATCATCTTCATCCTCAGAATGAGATGAGGGAGGATGATCATACGGATCATAGGCTTCTGATACAGCCTTTTCCTTTTCTTTCAGGGCAGCTTTCTCTTTCTCTTCTTCCATGGCATCCTGTGCCAGGAGAGTATCCAAGTCTAAGCCAGGGGAATCATCCCATACTGTAGACTTTTCAGCTTGCCAAACTTTTTCTTTCTCTTCCAAATCAGCCTTTACTCTTTGTTGCCAAGCAACTTTTGCTTTCTCTTCTTCCAAACTCAGTTTTGGGGTGTCATCTTTATTTTCAACTTGGCTTTCAGGATCCAATTCTTGAAACTCAGGAACTGTCGTAGGGACCAGTTCAGATAGCACTGCTTGCTGAGCAGGTTCAGCAGCCTCAGAAACTAGAACAAGCTCTACAGCCTCAGATAGCACTGCTTGCTCTACAGCCACTTGGATATCAGGAGCTGATACAGATTCAGGCTCTTTAACAACATCTACTTCTTCCATTAAATCTGTAGGATTAGGAGTAAAATCTTGCTAAATGACATCTAGTCATCCCTTCCAATATTCCCATACTAACTTATCAATTAAGTAATCTACAAATTGGGAAAGAGACAACTTCTGGATTTTCTTCAGGGTGACCTAACTCCCATAAATCATCTAGAAAGGAAGTGATAATTCCTTCTAGGAATAGGGCAACTAAGGGAGTTGAGTCTTCTTCCAGGTACACTTTTACAACAAATTCAGACAACATTATTGCATCAGATATTTCTTTTTCTTTGTCAGATGGAGGAGGAGCTGAAACTTCTGCTACTTTTTCTGATACTGCAAGTTGAGCTGCTGGAGGGGAGGCTGGGAGCTGCTCAGAGACATCTTCATTGAACATCTCCCCCTGCCTGATTTCAGTGGGAACTGAAACCAGGCCCCTGGATGAAGAGGGCTCAGCAGAGTTAGAGAGAATTTTGATGGCATCAGTCAAAGAAGCAATGGAGGAAGCAAGTGGAGCAATTGCCTCTTCAATCATGATTTTGATTGAAGGGGTGATTAACTCCACAATGCTGGAAATAAAATCTGGAGTTATTTCAAAAGGTGGTGGAACTGCAGTGGATGGAGGAGCAGCAGAAATGGTTGATGTGGCAGGATGAATTGAGGTGAGGACTGGAGATCGAACTGGAGAGTTAACTGGAGAGTTAACTGGAGAATGATGTGGAGAAGGTGAGTGAGGAGGAGTTGGAATGGGAGAATGAACTGGAGAAGAGATATCAGACGCCAATAGATCAAAGCTGGGTTGAGAAGTCCCAGCAAGATCAGTTGGGAAAGATGATGCAGGAGGAGAGGCAGAATGCCGTACTACAGTTGAAGTTGAAGGAACTTCAACTGCAGTAGACGGCAAAGCAGAAGAAGATGAAGGAATAGATGAAGGAGCTGAGCCAACTTCTTGAGGGTGGGGAGCGACAGAGTCAGTCCTTGTGCTCTCAGATGCAGCTGGAGCAGCCCCTGCAGGAGCGGGCTTCAGGAATGTCCTCTTCCACTTTGAGAACAAGTTGGGATCCATCTTCTTGCTGGCATTAATGGTGGTAGCAGCTGAAACTAGCAGATGAGGATATCTTTCCTTCAGAAAAATCCCAATAACCCTGCCTAGGGTAACTTCCTTCTTGCTATTCTTCTTCCTTATCAAGTCAAACAGAACACCTGCCCAATTGATCCTTTTCTTGTTGACAATTGCACACATTAGTGCAAATTGTTGTCTAGTAATGTTATCATGGGCAGAGTGTTTGCCTAGCAGCACTTTTCCGACAATCTCAGCAAGAAATTTAATCTTAAAAGGAAAATTTACCTTGAGCAGCTTTGAGGGAATGCCTTCTGCATGTCCCAGCTCAATCAACATCCTTCCAAATTCTGGAGCATCTTGCTCAAATTCTTCTTCGCCATTAGTCAATCCAAATAAATCAGTCAAAACGGCGGGAGTCAAAATTACCTCTACTCCGCCAACAGATCCTGTCATTGAATCTTCAGTAGAAGACGAGGTGAAAGCCCATTCCTTTATCTCTGGGATATTTAATTTGATCCTTGTAGACATGAGCCTTTCCAGACCTTGATCTTTGCAGAGCTAGAGAATTTCCACGATATCTGGTTCACAGCAGCTGAATGCATCAAAATCCACACTGAACCCTGCGTCAAACTTGACTACCGCGAGGAGCGCTGGAGAAATCGCCATTGATTTGCTAGAGAAGGCGCTAGAGGAACGGATAAGATGAAACGGCAGAAAATCGCAAGACACGGAGCAATCGGGAAGACGGAATGTGAAAGGACGCTCTCCGTCGACGATATAAGCAAAGATCTTTTAACCTAGGTCAACTATCGGCTTTATATTAGACCGGAGATAGTCGATCTATTTAAAAGATACTGGACAAGATGGTCGAACGGTCGTTCGACGATCGGTCCAGAAGCAGAGTAGTCGAGCAATCGTTCGACTATTTCTGGCTTCTCAAACAACAAGCTGTCGTCATCCAGAGATCGACGATGAGCTCGACTTGTTCGACGATGGTAGAACGCCGGTCGACGATCTTCAAACAGACAAGCTTTCATCAACCATAGGTCGACGATGGGCTTGACCCGATCGACTATCTTCGAACGTCGTTCGACTATCTTCAAACAAGTTTCAACAAGGCAGAAGTCACACTTAGTCTCTTCCATTGATCATGCCTAGTTGAACCAAAAAGAATAGATGCTTCTGTTCATCTAAGGGCTTGGTGAATATATCACCTCTCTGAAACTCAGTGGATATGAACTCAAGACTAATCTTGTTCTTTTCCACACAATCTCTCAGGAAATGGTGCCGAATCTCAATGTGCTTCGTTCTAGAGTGGTGCACTGGATTTTGTGCAATTGAGATAGCACTGGTACTATCACACATGATTTTGGTGTTCTTGTGTGAGTAACCATAATCCACAAGCTGGTTTTGAATCCACAGGATCTGTGAACAACAACTGGCAGCTGCTATATATTCAACCTCTGCAGTTGAAGTTGAGACAGAAGCCTGCTTCTTACAGAACCAAGAGACCAATCTCTCTCCCAGGAACTGACAAGTTCCTGAGGTGCTCTTCCTGTCAACTCTGCAACCAGCATAGTCAGAGTCAGAGTATCCAATTAACTCAAATTCTGATTCTGCTGGGTACCAAAGTCCTAGATTTGGACATCCCTTCAGGTATCTCAAGATTCTCTTTAGAAGAATCAGATGAGATTCCTTGGGGTTGACCTGGAATCTAGCACAGAGGCATGTAGCAAACATTATATCTGGCCTACTTGCAGTTAAATATAATAGGGAACCAACAATGGCCCTATAATTCTTTTGATCAACTGGCTTGCCGTGATCATCAGAATCAATAACTACACTAGTAGCCATAGGTGTAGGCATTGCTGAAGCATCAGCCATCCCAAATTTCTTTACCAATTCCTTGGCATATTTGGATTGGGAGATGAAGATACCATCAGCATCTTGCTTAACTTGGAGACCAAGAAAGTAAGATAGCACACCCATACTACTCATCTCAAACTTAGAGTGCATCAGGTCAAAAAACCTTTTGCAAAGTTTGGGATCAGTGGAACCAAATATAATATCATCCACGTACACTTGAACTAACAGGATTGTGTCCTTGTGGTGCTTGACGAAAAGGGTTCTATCAACTACTCCCCTAGTAAAGTTGTGCTCTAACAGGAAACTAGCTAGAGTCTCATACCAGGCTCTGGGTGCTTATTTTAGTCCATAAAGAGCTTTCTGCAACTTGAACACATGTGAGGGCTGAGTTGGAGAAACAAACCCTGGTGGTTGTTCAACAAACACCTCTTCCTTAAGCTCACCATTTAGGAATGCACTTTTGACATCCATTTGAAAGACCTTAAACTTCATGTAGGCTGCATAGGCCAAGAAGATCCTTATTGCTTCTAGCCTTGCAACAGGAGCAAAGGTTTGGTCATAATCTATACCTTCCTCCTGTCTGTAGCCCTGAGCTACAAGCCTAGCTTTATTCCTTACAATAATTCCATTTGCATCCAACTTGTTTCTATACACCCACTTGGTGCCTATGATCAGTTGGCCTTTAGGTCTTGGAACCAAAGTCCAAACTTTACATCTCTCAAACTGATTGAGTTCCTCTTGCATAGCAATGATCCAGTGGGGATCTAGCTCAGCATCTTTAAAGGTGAGGGGCTCAACCTGTGAGAGGAAACAAGCGTGCATCACATCCTGTCTTAACTGATGTCTTGTTTGAACACCAGCTGATATGTCTCCTATCACTTGAGATGTGGGGTGATCTCTAAGTGTGACAATATCAGCAGGTGGGATGTGATCTTCAGCAACAGTTGGGATTAATTCCTCAGGAGGAATTTGATCTACTGTTGGTGGAACAACAACAGCTTCTGCAATGTCTTCATCACTGTCTGATTCAGTGATCTGAAGAGTTGATAGTTGAAGAATCTCTTGAGTAGCATCAGGTACCTGCAATGAACTGGAGGAAGGAGAATTTTCCTTCTCCTTGTAAAACATCTGAGACTCATCAAAAGATACATGCACAGATTCTTCAATTTTACAGGTTGATTTGTTATAAACCCTATAAGCTTTGCTTACTTGGGAGTATCCAAGCATAATTCCCATTGAAGCTTTTGCTTCAAACTTTCTAAGGTATTCTTTATTGTTATTGTGAATGTACACTACACAACCAAATATTCTAAAATAATTAATTTTAGGTTTCTTTCCTTTAAGCAACTCATAAGGAGTTTTACACTTAAGCTTGTGTATCAGACTTCTATTCAAGACATAATTGGCTGTACTAACAGCTTCTGCCCAATAGGAAAGAGGCATATTAGCATCTGCCAACAATGTGCTAGCAGCTTCAATGAGTGTTCGATTTTTCCTTTCAACTACCCCATTTTGTTGGGGAGTTCTAGGAGCTGAGAAGCTATGTTTGATACCTTCTCTCTCACAGAATTCTTGCATGAGAAGAGAGTCAAACTCAGTACCATGATCACTTCTGATCAAGGCCACATGAGTAGAGTACTCAGTCTGCACACATAATAGAAAGTCTGTAAGGGCTTTGAAGTTATCAGCCTTAGTTCTCAAAAAGAAAACCCAACTGAACCTAGAGAAGTCATCTATAATGACTAAGGTGTAATACTTCCCTCCTAAACTCTGTACATTTATTGGGCCAAAAAGGTCCAGATGTAATAAATACAGGATTATAGGAGAATCACTTTTATTTACAGATTTAAAAGAGTTTTTGGTTTGCTTGCCTAGCTGACAAGCCTTGCATAGGCTCTCCTTCTTGTAGGGGCAAGAAGGTAAACCTCTAACAAGGTTGTGTTTAGATAACCTAGATATATTTTTAAGGTTAACATGACTAAGCCTCTTATGCCACAAAGAATTATTATTAATTGTTACTTCATTAAATAAACAGATTTCAGAATGAGTTGAATTGAAATCTATTAAATAAATATTACCTAATCTAATGCCTACTAAAACAACATTATTATTTAAAGTAATATTACAAGAAAAGTTAGAAAATGAAACCTGGTAGCCAGCATCACATAGCTGGCTGACTGAGATCAAATTGTGCTTCAGTCCAGTCACATATGCAACTCTCTTGAAAGTAACAGCTCCAATTGTGATCCTGCCATAGCCTTCTGTCTGACCACAGCTTGAATCTCCAAAGATAACCTTTGGGCGGAGCTTAGATTTGAACTTTGACAGATGATTTTTATTTCCTGTCATATGCTTGGAGCATCCACTATCCAAATACCACTTATTTTGAGTGATAGGATAGGCTTTCACCTGCAAGAAATTCATTTAGACATTGTGGACCCAGGTAACCTTGGGTCCCTTGTTTTTCACATAAGAAAAGCTAGAAATAAATGAAAATGCAAGCAGAGGGTGATAACCTAATGGGTGAGATCTCCTAGGTGGTATTCTCCATGCAGATGATGGGTCAACAAACCTAGGGTTTCTATTTTCATTTAGGTTTCTACGGGTTTGATGATGATTTTGAAAATCATATTGAAAACGTCGATCGACGTTCGACAATGGGCGCTCAAATCGTCGAGCTTCGTTTGACCATTGAGCTTCCGATCGTCGAGCGGCGTTCAACGCTCTTTGTATTTCCTTAAAAAAAAAATTCTTTTCTCTCTCTTAGCTTTATTTAAAGTTTTATTAACTTGGTTTACTTGCTCAGTGTTCTTTATCCCATCTGCTGAGATAAAGTTCACTGGAGTTGAAAGATTATTTTTAAGAATAACTGGGGGTTCACTGGGAGAAGCTCCTAAGCCTAGTTTGTTATTGCCTGATCTAGTGTTAGTCATGCTGGTTATTTCTAATAACTTAAGGCTTCTACCATTTAGAGATTCTTCTAACCTCTTAGATTTAGCTAACTCAATTTTAAGAAACTTAATTTCTTCACTATACTTAGTGAGATCTTCCTTTAACTTAATATTTTCAGTAGATATGATTTCTGATTCAGCTAGCCTATGTCTAAGATCTTTAATTTCTTTTTCAGAACTAATTAAATCTAAGCATAAAGATTTAAAATCTAATTTGAATTCTGCTGAAGTAAAGTCATAAGAAGATAGTACCTCATCTTCTGTTGGCAATTCTTCTTCTGAATCTGAACTCTCTGCAGCTGAGTGATTGCTGCAGGCATCTATTGCCATCAGGCAAACTTCCTTTGCCTTCTTCTCTTCCTCATCCTCACTGGAGCTAGAGGAGGAAGATTCTTCATCAGAATCACTCCAGGTTTCAGCAATGAAACCTCTCTCCTTCTTCTTGTTCTTGTAGGAGGATGGCTTGGAGTGCTTCCTGTGCTATTCCTTTTCTTTCCTCTTATCTTTGTTCTTCTCCTCTGGACAATCTGGTAAGATATGTCCAAGTTTCCTGCAACCATAGCAGATAATTTCTTTAGCAGGAGAACGATCATACCTTAGTTTGTCTTCATAGCGTGAAGACTTCTTTCTGAATTCCTTTCTCCCCATCTTGAAAAACCTCTTGGAAAATAATGCCATTAGTTCCTCATTGGATTGGCTGCCTTCAGAAGCATCAGCAGCCTTAAGAGCTAGAGATTGCTCTTTTCTTGTTGGAGTAGGGGTCTTTGCTTCAGCTTCTGCTTCCCTTGTCTTCAGCACTTGCTCAAAGGATTTGAGCTTGCCGAGAAGAGCTTCTGTTGAGATCTCTGTTGTACTTCTGGCTTCCTTGATGGGCCAGATCCTCAGATCCCATGTGCTAGGGAAGCACATAAGAATCTTATCATTGACCTCTGTCAATGAGATGTCCTTGTCATGGGTCCTCAGCTCATTGATGATTGAGCTGAGCCTTGTATACATGGCTTCAACTGATTCAGCATCAGTTTTCTTGAAGTTCTCATATTATGAGATAAGGTTGGACCTTCTGTCCTTCCTTTCATCAGCTGAACCAGCTACAATCTGGTTCAGTGTATCCCACATTGCTTTTGCTGAAGAGCAGTCAGCAACCTTCTAGAATACTTCATCAGACATTGTCTGAGCCAGTATATTCATTGCCTTGGCATCTGCTATCTTTGCCTTTTTGTACTCATCGTTGTAGTCTGGAGGAGGCACTGCACTCATATCAGATGACGAGGCAGAAGCAGCAGCAGGTGCTCTGGGGGGTCCTGACAAAATAGAAGCAAAAATACTTTCATCAATAGAATTCATATATAATTTGATCCTTGCCTTCCAGATGCAAAACTTAGCTAAGTTGCATGCTGGAGATCTGGTGCTAGAATAATCCTTGGACTGGGCCATGATAGTGACAGTGAATATCTATAAACTTTGGTATCTATCAGGATCTTGTGACTTAGGTGTTAGCCTATTCAGTCAGTCAACCTCCCTCTGATACTAATTGAAAGTGAAGGGATAGATACTACTCTAGAGGGGGGGTGAATAGAGTTATCAAATTTTGCACTAGACAAAAACTTAATAGTCTACCCAACTTCCTTGGAGTGAAATGCGGAATGAAAAGATTATAGATAAGGAGATAACCCTAAAGCCTAACACAAGTGTTGTGAACAAACTCAAGCTAACTGTAATTACAGTTAAGGCTTGGAAATCCTAATCAGCAACTAGCAAACCTAGTTATATCTAATCACAGCCACAATGCAAGTAATTAAATTAAGCAAGTCAGACGACACAAGGAATTTATAGTGGTTCCCCAAACAACTTGGGTACGTCCACTCTTCTACCAACAAGGTAGGAATCCACTACAGGTTTTTGATCAGGTGCCCTGCCACCACAAGATCTGCTTCAGGTAGATCTAGAAACCCTTTAGACTTTTGATCAGGTGTCTAAAAACCGAACACAGGTTTTTGATCAGGTGCCCTGCCACCAAGGGATACTTTTGAAGGGAGTAATAACCCTATACAGGAGGGGGAAAGAAGGTTAAGAAGTCTTCTCTATTTTTCAATAGATTAGAGAAGCACAAAGACTTGCACTGAGCTAGAAAGCTCAAAAGAATCAAGGCTCCCCCTGGCTCAAAGAATGTCCTGGTGAAGTCTTGCTTCAGTGCAGAAAACACTTCAGAAAGTTCTGAAGGAAAAACTACAAGAAGATATAAAATATGAAACAGAAATCTTCTAGCAGTTATCTTCTTCTTCAAAAGAACTCTGAGTCTGAACTTCCTGAAAGCAGGAGAACTCAGGTTGAAGAAGAGCGGAAGAGCTTAACACTTCTCAGTTGAATGAAGATTGCTGAGAGCAGTGAACTTGGTCTTGATGAAAGCTTGAATGCTATGAGAATAACTCTTAGAATAACTGGTTGGCTAGCTGAAATCCTTCTCCAAAGGATTCCTTTTATAGCAGCAACAAGCAACGGCTCTTTTCAATTTGAACTGTTTGTCTTCTTCTGAAACTTGAAACCGGGGCTACAAATATCACAAAGACAAACAAGCTCTGCAGCAAAATATTCTATAAAAGGGATAAACCTTTTTCAACGAAGCTGCAGGAAGCAATCTGATAATAAAGGTACTAAATAAAATCACATCAGAGACAAACTCTTTATAGCAAAAGGAGGACTTTTCAGACTAACGGCTATAAAGGACTGACAGCAGATAAAGTAAAATACAATGTCAGCTAATAAGACAAACAACTTTATCTGAAAAGATTTTACTCAGGCAAAAGGGATGGAGCATATATTGCCTAGAAATATTATCATAAAACAACTGAAATAACATGCCAGATAATGTATTGATTTATTAAATAGAATAAATAAATACAAAATAAAAAGGCAAATAGAAAACGTCGAACGACCCTCGGAGATCGTCGACCGAAGAACGGAGATCGTCGAACTATCGGACAGATAGTCGAACGATCCAGATAGTCGAACTATCAAAGGAGATAGTCTAACTATCACAACAGATAGTCGAACTATCAGAAGATAGTCGAGCTATCAGATAGTCGACCTATCAACAGATAGTCGAACTATCAACGCAGAACAGATAGTCGAACTATCAACAGATAGTCGAACTATCAAAGAACGACAGATAGTCGAACTATCAACAGATAGTCGAGCTATCAGATAGTTGAACTATCAAAGCAGATAGTCGAACTACCAAGGGAAAACAGACAGTCGACCTATCAACAGATAGTCGAACTATCAGAAGAAAATAGACAGTCGACCTATCAACAGATAGTCGAGCTATCAAACAACGCAGATAGTCGACCTATCAAACAGATAGTCGAGGTATCAGATAGTTGAACTATCTAAGCAGATAGTCGAACTATCAAACAAACAGATAGTCAAACTATCAACAGATAGTCGAACTATCACAGCACACAGATAGTCGAACTATCAACAGATAGTCGAACTATCCACGCAGACAGAACGTCGAGCAACTGAAAGACGATCGTCGAACAGTTAGTCGACGATAGTCGAGCGGCGTTCGACCATAGTCGAACGAACAAACTACTTAACCAAATTCTTATCTGGATAAGCAGGGAACTTTACAGCTAGACAACTAACCTTGACCATAGATAATTCATGGGTCAAGAGACTAAGAAGACAAGACTAAACTCAAATCAAACTAGGGTACCAACACTTGGGTATGTCTTCGTCACGAAACCGCAACTGATAATATCCGGACTTCAAGTCCAACTTGGAGTACACCACCGACCCCACCAACTGGTCGAAGAGATCGTCTATCCGAGGAATCGGATACTTGTTCTTGATTGTCAATTTGTTTAACTCTCGGTAGTCTATGCACAAACGCATACTACCATCCTTTTTCTTTACGAATAACACCGGCGCACTCCATGGTGAATAGCTGGGTCTGATATACCCTTGTTCCAAAAGCTCCTGTAGCTGAACCTTGAGCTCGGCCAACTCCTTTGGTGCCATCCTAAATGGTGGACGTGACACCGGTCTAGCCTCGGGCGCTAACTCGATGGAGAAATCAATCTCCCGCCGAGGAGGTGCTCCCGGTAGCTCCTCGGGAAAAACATCTCCAAACTCCGCCACCACGGGCACTTCCCCAAGAGACAGCCTGGAAAGGCTAACCTCCAACAACGCTACTAGAGCTGCACCTCCCTGCTTAACAGCTCGCACTAGTTGAAGTGCCGAAACTAGGGAACATGCCACTCCATGCAGGCCCTCAAACTTGACTTCCTCTTGCCCCACGCCCCTCAGGGTTACCACCTTGGACAAGCAGTCGATACTGGCACGCTGCTCCGCTAGCCAGTCCATCCCCAAGATCACATCGAACTCGGACAATGGCAAGATCGCCGCTACCAACACGAAGTCGACCCCCTCAAGACTCCAACAAATCCGGCCTCTAGCCCTGGTAGTCATAGATGACCCATTGGGCATGCGCACCTTCAACTCTGAGTCCGTTGAGAAGGACTCAACTCCAATCCTCTGGATGAAACTTTCCGCAAGGAAGGAGTGCGACGCCCCCGTATCGAAAAGTACCCTAGCGGGGTACCCAGATACCAATACGAAGCCTACACACATGCAACAAACATAAAGGCTTGAAAGACAGGAATCTAAGGTGCAGGTTGAACTCTCGTACCTGTCACCACATCGGGTTGACGGATTGCTTCCTGCTGCCCAAGGTTGTAGGCCCTTGGCTGCACTGGTTGAAACCGGGAAGCACTCGACTCCGCCATCTTCCCTTTCTCTGCGGCACTGGGGCCAGAGCGCACAGTCTGCTCCTACCTTGGCTCTTGCTCAGCACCCCTTGGGTACAAAATCTTGCTATGTGGCCTGGCTTGCCACAACTGTAACACGTCTGCGGTCCCTTAGAGCGTGACCCTCCGGACGTCCAATTACTTTTCTCGCCTGACTTAAACGGGGGAGGCTTCTTCTTCCATCGGCTCCCTTCCGCCATTCCATGGGACTGAGCCGACTTCTTCTCTTCCCCCTGCTTGGGTGTGAAACCCTTTCGGTGCTGGGATCGCTCCATATCGCTATCCAAAATTCGGGCCGCCTCCACCAATTCGTTGAATCCCGCACGCTTCATCGATATGAGGGGTTGTCTTAGATTCTCCCTTAATCCATGGTAGAAGAGATTGTCCCTCTATTCATCATCTGCCATGGTCGTCCCCGCATAACGACCCAATCGAGTAAATTCCTGAACATACTCATCCACTGTCTTGTCTCGCTGCACAAGATGTAGAAACTGCCTCTGGAAGGCTAACCTTGTTGATGCGGGAATGTACTTCTTCAGAAAGGCATTCCCAAACTCCTCGATGGATGGTATGCGTCCTGGAAACTGCCGACCACTGTGGCTCACCCACCATAACTTGGCATCTCCCTCCAACATAAAGGCTGTGAACTCTGCCTTTTTCTCATCTGGCGCCTCTGCCGCCCTCAGAAGCTCCTGAATTCTAGCCCACCAATCCTCTGCATCTGTGGGCGTGCCGATTCCCTTGAAGGTTGGAGGGTGGAAGCCCAGAAAGTACTTCATCTGCCGGTCCCCCTGCCCGACAACCACTCTCTCGGCCTGCGGCTCCGCCCGCCTGGCCTCCTCAACCTGTACGGTCGCTGCCATGACCGGGATAGCAGGAGTTACTACCTGAGCAACGGGAGCTGCTACCCGTGCTGTCGCTGCAGCCTGGGCCGCCACCATCGCTTCTGCAAGCATACGGCAGAAGTCAGTCGGTATGACCCCCATCCCTAGCGGACCTTGCGCGGTCGCACTACTTGCCGAGAGCTCTTCTCTTGGCCTCGAGGTCCCAGCCTCGTTGCTTGCACTCTAAACACAAGCAAGAAAACGCAAATCAGTCTCTAATTACAAGACTCAAACACAAGAACACTCATGGTCCCGCGATACTCTTATGTGGATAACTTCTTATACGCGACTCGACTTATACTCTCGACCGCGAAACTTCTCATTGGAACGCGAACCTCCCTCTGATACCAAATTGTAACACCTCCCCTGTAAAGACCATATAATATGGGTCCGGCCGGGGCCCCACAACATACGGACACCACAGTTTTAGTATTAAAAGATGATATGAAACTACCCAAACTCAAAACTCCAGACAAACACAGCGGAAACATAAAACTAAAAGACAGAAGTTATCCACTAACAATAGAGTATCGAAATGGCCTTAAGGCCTTACACAATATAAGTCCAAAAATATAAAAGTGCCAAGCACTCCTAGGCTACCTCGGCATGCAAGCCGGACATGATCAAACAACATCAGCAAAACAAGGAAAAGAAATTAGCCAAGCACAGCAATACTTCATGAGGCTTAGGGCTTTTCTGTAAGACCCCAACCTCGGAGTTGATCGCGGGGCGATCAAATAGCACTTTTGGAGGTCTGAACAGGGGCACACGGCCAGGCACACGGCCGTGTGCCTACCCGTGTTCAGTGGCCTATTGTGGTTTTGTGCAGTCTCGAGTCAGAGAAGGACACGGCCTGAGACACACGGCCGTGTCTCAAGCCGTGTGTTAGGCACACGGCCTCGAACACGGCCGTGTTCAAAGCCGTGTTCATGAAGCCCGACGATCGTTCCTGAAGCTCCAGGTAACACGGCCCGTGGCACACGGCCGTGTCAGGACCCGTGTCGATCGGCGAATGAGCTACACGGCCAGGCACACGGCCGTGTGCCAACCCGTGTTCGGCCCAGGTTTTATTATTTTGGATCTAATCTCGGCCGTTCATTCCCTTGGATCTGGATCTGACGGTGGGGGCTGCTCCTGGGGGGTTATTGGCCGGGAAATGGGGGGAGAAACCCTCATTTCAACTTGAGTTTCTCTTTCTACATTCTAGAGAGAGGGGAGAGCTCCCTTGGTGGTGTGAGGCCAAAATCCGACCGCCGGAGGAGGTTCGAAGCTCCAAATCGCGATCCGAGCCCAGATCCGCGGAGGCGACGACGTTGCGAAGCTTTCTAGCCGCGTAGTTTGCGATGGCGCCGCGGAAGAACGCAAGGGTAACGATTCTTTATCTTGGGCATGTGAAGCCCTCTTTTCCTTGCATAGGAAGCCCGCTCTCGCGAGTGAGCGAAGAGTTGGAGCGCTCCTTGGGGTAGATATGTGAAGTCCCCCCTTGTGTAGAGTCCGTATGCGTAAACGGACATAGGCATTGTGTGTGAAGCCTATTCGGACGTGTTGGTCCGAATCGGTGATGTTGCATTGCATTTGAACCGGGCAAGACTCCGGATGTTTGGGTGTTTTCGGGTTTTTCTACGTGGTAGATTGCATCAGGGAATCTTAGAGATTAACTCTAAGGTGCACCCGGAAAACTGGGCAAAAGCGGGTTTTGCCAACACGGAGGCCGGGGAGCCAACGTGAACATAACTGGGTTATGTGATTTTGTAGCGGAAACGGGACTCGGCGAGTCTTGACCTGCGCATATGGCTTAAATTGTCGTTGCGGTATGAGCACGGGTCAAGCGGAACTGTACCCGGTCTATGTCGTTCGGTAGGACCGTTGGCATGGACGAGGGTCTTCGGCGGTCTATGGCTTAAATTGTCGTGACCAAGGCTAAGGAGACAAATTGCTCATATGGATGACCGTCCTAGAGGCGGTGGTGGATCGGGAACGTCTATGGCTTGAATTGACGTGACGTTGGCCGGTTCGCCGAGAATGTGCCCTGAGTGCACGGGGTGTGTGGCCGTGCGAGCCTACGCCTGTGGTGATGTGCAATTACCTTTTATAAATGCCTATACTAATAAAGTGCAGGGAAAGAGCATCCCCGCCCCGATTGTGGGGGCGGGATCGTTACAATTTGGTCAGCTTTGCTGACCGTTGCTATTGTTTGCCACCGGGCGGTGGTTTGTTGCTTGCAGGTGCTGCGGAGCCGAGCGAGAAATAGCGGGCTAAAGCCCTTGTTGCTGTGCCGGCCCTCGAAGGCCTAATTTGTTATGTTTTTCCCGTTCATTCATGTATGGCCGGCCTGCAAGCCGATGTCTGAAAACACTATTTTGTTAAGTGAACAATGTAAGGCCTTAAGGCCAGTTCTCTTTTGTGTATGTACTCGTTCCTGGGTTGTAGTGGACATTCATGCTTTGTGGCAGGGTTCTTATCTTTTTGCAACTTAATTAAATTTGCTTCCGCTAGGTGTTGCGTAGGACGCTCTGATTGGTTGTATGGTTTCAATAAGTAACCAACCGGTCCGTTTGTGGTATATGGCGTCGGGCCCCGGCCGGACCTACTGTTATATGCTACGCGACGGATAGGGGCGTTACAAATTGGTATCAGAGGGCTGGTTTCGGTCACGCTTAAATGAATTCATGGACGAATTCACTTTAAGGGGTGGTGAGCACATTGTGTGCGTCATCATTATAACATGAAAATAACCCATGAATGTCCACTTAGGAATGAAAATACACATGTTTGAGGAACCTGCGTGTTCCTATAATTGCTGTTTGCAGTAGTGTTTGGTCGCTTATCGGTGTTTTGCATGATTATAGGTGACCAGAAGTGGTGCTGGGCCGTCTGAACGGCCAGGTTCTGAGGCGAGCAGTGCGCCAAGCGATACGCCTGCAACACCTTTGTCTGCCGAGACCATTAGGTTGGTGGCAGAAGCGGTCATGTCAATGATTAATGCGCAGCCTGCAAGGCAGGTGCAGCAGCCTGCTCCTGCTGTAGAGCAAGTACCGCTTCAGACGGCAGAGCAAAGGAGGGTTGAGCAAGTTGTGTTGGAACTAGAGTTGCCGCGGAGAGCAACTGAAAGACAACTGAAGCATGTCATGGGCTTTCATCCACCGGTGTTCACGGGGGCAGAAACCCCGACCCAAGCAGAGGATTGGCTCTCAAGGGTCAACAGGGTGATGACTGCGATGGAAACTGAAGAGTGGCAGAAGACCACTATAGCGACGTTCCTTTTGGATGGGGACGCAAGACTGTGGTGGGAGGGCCTAGAGCTGCATCAGTTGAGGGGAAGGCCATTGGCCGAAGTCCCGATGGAGGAGTTTGCGAGACTATTTATGGCTCGATACCTCCCCTCGGCGCAGAGGATCGCGCTAGAGAGCGAATTCCAGAAGTTGGTGCAGGGTGATAGCACCGTTGATGAATACCTCCACGAGTTTACTCGGTTGGGGAGATATGCCGGCGCTACCTTCGCAGACGAGGAGCGCAAGACGAGCCGCTTTTATGAAGGGCTAAGGGATGATTTGAGGTTGCTACTGTCGGGGCCCAAGGCGCAGGGTTTCATGACCCTGGTCAGTTCGGCCCGGTCCTTGGAGAAGGATATGAGAAACGTGCAAGCGAAGAAGGAGAGGGAATCTGGTGGCAAGAGATCAGAGTTCAAGGCGCCGACTACGTCGAAGTCGGGCTACCGCAGATTCTCCAAGAAGTCTAGGACGTCGGGTCCAGCTCCTTCTGCAGGTGCCTCGGGGGCAACTACCAATCGAACCCCGGGCGCTTGTTTCACGTGTGGAAAGCCGGGGCACTTTGCCCGTGACTGCTGGAGTGGACGCTCAAAGTCCGAAAGGAAATAAGGAGCTACCTACGAGGAAAAGGGCAAAGCGGTGGAGTCGACCGCGTCCCACTATGCTCCGACTCAGCCTAGAGTCTACAATTTGGGCCAGCAGGAGGCCATCAAGCAAGCGGATGTGGTGACAGGTATGAGTTAATTTATGCAAGTTGACTTGAGAATACTATTACCTATTGCTTGTTAAGCTAATGTCTTTTGCTTAGGCTTTGTGGTGATTAGCGATAGTCCGGCACGGGCACTGTTCGACACTGGTGCTTCGCATTCTTTCTTGTCCGAACAGTTTATATCGCGCATCGGAGTCCCTTCTTCGATGGCGAAGGACAAGTTAGATGTGTTGCTACCGAATGGGTGCTCGATGCGTGCGGACAGAGTGTGCGCTGTGAAGGTTCACATAGGGAGCCAAGAGTTCGACTTGCTAGCGTCATTATTGCCGTTAGTAGAGTTCGATGTTATCTTTGGAATGGATTGGCTGTCAGAGCAGAAGGCTTGGATCGATTGCGACCGTAAGGAGGTCAAGCTGGGTGTAGGGCGGGAGACTACTTTCGAGGGGCTTAAGGGGTCGAGCAAGACACTGATGTCTGCTCTTCAGGTGGTGAAGGCGGTTCGTGCTGGTGCAAAGCTGTTCTTCGCATTAGTGGAGGCCGCAAAGCCGAAGTCCACTTTGGATGAGATCCCCGTGGTATGCGAGTACCCAGATGTGTTCCCAGATAGCCTTCCTGGAGCCCCACCGCAGCGAGAGATTGATTTTACGATCGAGCTCGTGCCGGGTGCCAAACCCGTGTCACGTGCTCCTTATAGGTTGGCGCCAAAGGAGATGGCGGAGTTGAAGGTTCAGCTGGAGGAGCTGATGGAGCAAGGTTATGTGCGTCCAAGTTCGTCGCCTTGGAGCGCACCGGTCCTCTTCGTTAAAAAGAAGGACGGTAGTATGCGGCTGTGCATCGACTACAGAGAATTGAACAAGTTGACGGAGAAGAACAAGTACCCGATCCCGAGGATTGATGATCTCTTTGATCAGTTAGTCGGATCGTCCGTATACTCCAAGTTGGACTTGAAGTCGGGGTACTATCAGCTGAGGATCAGGGAATGTGATATCCCAAAGACGGCGTTCAGTACGAGGTACGGGCATTTCGAGTTCACGATCATGCCGTTTGGACTGACAAATGCGCCATCGGTATTTATGGATTTGATGAACAGGACGTTCAGAGATTACCTGGACTGATTTGTGATCGTCTTTATTGATGATATTCTAGTGTACTCGCGGAGCGAGGAAGACCACTTCAAGCACTTGCATTTGGTGTTGGAGACTCTGAGAAGGAATGAGCTTTACGCAAAGTTCTCCAAGTGCGAGTTCTGGCTACCTTCGGTAGCGTTCCTTGGCCATATAGTGAGTGGGGAAGGTATAGCGGTGGATCCGGCGAAGATAGTTGCGATACGGGAGTGGCCTGTGTTGTCTTCGGTAGCGGAAGTCCGTAGTTTCCTTGGGCTTTCCGGCTATTACAGGCGCTTCGTAGAGAACTTCTCGCGGATAGCGTTACCTCTCACAAAGTTGACCAGGAAGGATCAGAGATTCTTATGGACGCAAGAGTGCGTGCAAGCTTTTGAAGAGCTGAAGAGACGGTTGACCACGGCGTCAGTGCTCAGTTCGCCGAGTGGAACCGAGGGCTTTGAGGTGTATAGCGACGCTTCGGGTTGTGGTTTGGGCTGCGTGTTGTTGCAGCATGGTAGCGTGATAGAGTATGGATCGCGTCAGCTAAAGGTGCATGAAAGAAATTATCCGATGCACGACTTGGAGTTGGCGGCCGTGATATTTGCACTCAAGTTGTGGAGGCACTACCTATACGGAGTAAGGGTCGACATATACACCGATCACAAGTGCCTAAAATACTTGTTGGATCAAAAGGATCTCAATATGAGGCAGAGGAGGTGGATGGAGTTCCTGGGGGACTACACTTTCAAGATACATTATGTACCCGGGAAGGGCAACGCAGTTGCGGATGCGCTGAGCCGCAGGGCTCCCGCCCAAGCCAACTGGTTGTCGGTGCATGATGAGCGGCTAGTACGGGAGTTGGAGAAGCTTGAGATCTGTTGCGTTGACAAGCAGTCGAGCGCCAAGGCAATGTTAAACTGGACAGAGGTGCAGTATGACCTGGCTGACCGGGTTCGGCAGGCATTGGAGTTGGATGACTCTATGAAGGAGCTTTTGGAGGCCGCTCTGGATGGGTCAAATTCCCAGTTCTCGGTAGACGATGGGTTATTAAGGAAGGATCATCGTTTGTGCGTCCCAAGTGGGGGCAACCTCCGGGCGGAGTTGATGTACGAGGCTCATCATACCAAGTACTCAATCCACCCAGGGAGCACGAAGATGTATCGTGATCTTAAAAAGTTGTTTTGGTGGCCGGGACTTAAGAAAGATGTGGCGTTGTATGTGGCCAGATGTCAAGCGTGAGCCTTGGTGAAGGCGGAGTGCCAAAAGCCGGGCGGATTTCTGAAGTCCTTGCCTATACCGGAGTGGAAATTCGACGACATATCCATGGATTTTGTGCATGGATTGCCAAGATCGCAGAAGGGAAACGACGCCATTTGGGTGATCGTTGACAGATTGACAAAAGTGTCGCATTTCTTACCAATGAGGAAGGATGATCCAATAGAGAAGTTGGCAAAGCTCTATGTGGATAGCATTGTGCGCTTGCACGGGGTGCCCCGCAGTATTGTGAGTGATCGCGATGGGCGTTTCACGTCCAATGACTGGAGGCTAGTGCATCAATTGTTGGGCTCCAAACTGAAGTTTAGCACGGCGTTTCATCCGCAGACGGATGGCCAGACCGAGAGAGTCAACAGAACCTTGGAAGACATGCTCCGCATGTGTACGTTGGACTTCGGTAAGAGGTGGGAGGACCACCTATACTTGGTCGAATTTGCTTATAACAATAGTTATCAAGCAAGCATTCAGATGGCGCCGTTCGAAGCTCTTTACGGAAGAAAATGTCGCACGTCGTTGTCGTGGTTAGAAACGGGTGAGTCCAAGCTTTATCAGCGTCAAGACATTGAAGATGCCACTTCTTTAGTGCATACTATACGGGAGCGGTTACGGATTGCCCAGGATAGGCAAGCCAAGTATTATAATGCCAAGCATAGGAACGTGGAATTCAGTGTTGGCGATTTGGTGTACTTGAAGATCAAGCCGTTCAAGGGTGTCTCACGGATTCGACGCTTGAAAAAGTTGAGTCCGAGATACCTTGGGCCATTTGAGATTCTGGAGCGGATCGGAGAAGCAGCTTATAGGTTGAGGTTATCAGCAGAGTTAAGTGCTTTGCACGATGTATTCCACATCTCGATTTTGCGGAAGGCAGTGCAAGAGCCTTCGCAGGTGTTAGCGGCCGACCAAGTACCGGTTGAGGAAGGGTTGACAACGAAAGTCAAGCCCATATCTATTGAGGATTTCGAAGTCAAGCGGCTTCGGAACAAGGAAATCAGAATGGTGAAGGTCCGTTGGGATAACTGCGGACGCGAGGAGCTCTCTTGGGAGCGAGAGCAGTCAATGCGCGAGGAGTACCCCGAGTTGTTCCCCTCAGGTACTCGTTATGTTTATTTTTTTTGTGTAGTCTCTGTTCTTAATTTTGGGACGAAATTCTCTTAAGGGGGAGGGAGTTGTAAGACCCCAACCTCGGAGTTGATCGCGGGGCGATCAAACAGCACTTTTGGAGGTCTGAACAGGGGCACACGGCCAGGCACACGGCCGTGTGCCTACCCGTGTTCAGTGGCCTATTGTGGTTTTGTGCAGTCTCGAGTCAGAGAAGGACACGGCCTGAGACACACGGCCATGTCTCAAGCCGTGTGTTGGGCACACGGCCTCGAACACGGCCGTGTTCAAAGCCGTGTTCATGAAGCCCGACGATCGTTCCTGAAGCTCCAGGTAACACGGCCCGTGGCACACGGCCGTGTCAGGACCCGTGTCGATCGGCGAATAAGCTACACGGCCAGGCACACGGCCGTGTGCCAACCCGTGTTCGGCCCAGGTTTTATTATTTTGGATCTAATCTCGGCCGTTCATTCCCTTGGATCTGGATCTGACGGTGGGGGCTGCTCCTGGGGGGTTATTAGCCGGGAAATGGGGGGAGAAACTCTCATTTCAACTTGAGTTTCTCTTTCTACATTCTAGAGAGAGGGGAGAGCTCCCTTGGTGGTGTGAGGCCAAAATCCGACCGCCGGAGGAGGTTCGAAGCTCCAAATCGCGATCCGAGCCCAGATCCGCGGAGGCGACGACGTTGCGAAGCTTTCTAGCCGCGTAGTTTGCGATGGCGCCGCGGAAGAACGCAAGGGTAACGATTCTTTATCTTGGGCATGTGAAGCCCTCTTTTCCTTGCATAGGAAGCCCGCTCTCGCGAGTGAGCGAAGAGTTGGAGCGCTCCTTGGGGTAGATATGTGAAGTCCCCCCTTGTGTAGAGTCCGTATGCGTAAACGGACATAGGCATTGTGTGTGAAGCCTATTCGGACGTGTTGGTCCGAATCGGTGATGTTGCATTGCATTTGAACCGGGCAAGACTCCGGATGTTTGGGTGTTTTCGGGTTTTTCTACGTGGTAGATTGCATCAGGGAATCTTAGAGATTAACTCTAAGGTGCACCCGGAAAACTGGGCAAAAGCGGGTTTTGCCAACACGGAGGCCGGGGAGCCAACGTGAACATAACTGGGTTATGTGATTTTGTAGTGGAAACGGGACTCGGCGAGTCTTGACCTGCGCATATGGCTTAAATTGTCGTTGCGGTATGAGCACGGGTCAAGCGGAACCGTACCCGGTCTATGTCGTTCGGTAGGACCGTTGGCATGGACGAGGGTCTTCGGCGGTCTATGGCTTAAATTGTCGTGACCAAGGCTAAGGAGACAAATTGCTCATATGGATGACCGTCCTAGAGGCGGTGGTGGATCGGGAACATCTATGGCTTGAATTGACGTGACGTTGGCCGGTTCGCCGAGAATGTGCCCTGAGTGCACGGGGTGTGTGGCCGTGCGAGCCTACGCCTGTGGTGATGTGCAATTACCTTTTATAAATGCCTATACTAATAAAGTGCAGGGAAAGAGCATCCCCGCCCCGATTGTGGGGGCGGGATCGTTACAATTTGGTCAGCTTTGCTGACCGTTGCTATTGTTTGCCACCGGGTGGTGGTTTGTTGCTTGCAGGTGCTGCGGAGCCGAGCGGGAAATAGCGGGCTAAAGCCCTTGTTGCTGTGCCGGCCCTCGAAGGCCTAATTTGTTATGTTTTTCCCGTTCATTCATGTATGGCCGGCCTGCGAGCCGATGTCTGAAAACACTATTTTGTTAAGTGAACAATGTAAGGCCTTAAGGCCAGTTCTCTTTTGTGTATGTACCCGTTCCTGGGTTGTAGTGGACATTCATGCTTTGTGGCAGGGTTCTTATCTTTTTGCAACTTAATTAAATTTGCTTCCGTTAGGTGTTGCGTAGGACGCTCTGATTGGTTGTATGGTTTCAATAAGTAACCAACCGGTCTGTTTGTGGTATATGGCGTCGGGCCTCGGCCGGACCTACTGTTATATGCTACGCGACGGATAGGGGCGTTACATTTTTGCCCGGCGCGCTAGCTCCTGCATGCGATCCTTGCCCTGTAAGGATTTGAAGTAACGTGGGTCAGCAAAGGCTGACCTCTACTGTGTAACAAACACATCTCCTCCCGGCCGTCCCTAACGGACCCCGGGGTACCACTCCACCTGCAAGTTAACACTTCGTATACCAAAAGAGCATATATATTAAAGCGGTAAACAGGCTTGGATGTCTCATACAGCATACATGTTCTCTATGTTTTGTACAAAGTAAAAGGGGCCTACTATGCAACATGAATGCAACCCGGGTTTCACCCAAGGCACCCTAGCTCGTATGCATCTAGCACAACATCAAACATTGGGTACTTCCGTTTCCCCATTGGCTTAAAGCCGCAAACAAAAGGGAAACACCATGTCCCCAACGGCACATAGGCCGTCACACGAAACCTTGCAATGGCCCCACCCGCACATGGGTATTAAACCCCGGGCTTGCCCGCATATTCTGACGTCGTACGTCAGGGTTCCGTCTCACACTGACCGATTCTAAGAAGCCTTGTTGGACCCCACCCGCTCGTGGCCACATTATCCGGGCTTGCCCTCCGCTCGGCATTCTCGTCAGTCTCACACACGGGCTAGTCTCGCCGGGACACTTTCCCCACATGACTTGCGCGTCATGGGATAGCCAGCCGACCACGGAGACCTAGCCGCACCTTTGCACAGCACAAAATAAGGTTTCCCCACCCCAATTACCACTCGCACCGTGTCTTTCCCGTGCTCCAAGGAAACCATCTACCGCACAAAGCGGAGCTAACCTCGTCCGGTTCCGACTACGAGTACTCACTCAAATATAAGGGGGAAAACGCATACATACAACGGCGTATTGCCGCAACGGATTTTCTACCAATGCTCGCTATGCAACATCACCGGGTCGGACTATCGGTCGCGACCACGGCTTCACCCACAATCCCTAATCCGCTAACAGAGCGGATCTCTAATGCAAGCATGCCGGGATGAACACGATCAACCCGGAGGTTCCTTTTGAACCAAGGCTACACGAATCCCTCTCATTTGAGAGATCCGGTGCTCAAAACACGAAAGGAAGGGGATGCTATTCATGCATCCTAAATCCTAAAAACCGAGAGGAGAAGTGTCGTTACCTTCCGTCCCCTCTTCCTAGCCATGGAGAAGATTTGCTCGGTTGGAAACCACCGCAACGCTCTCACCTTCGCGGATCTAAACTCCACTCGCGAAACGGACCTCCGAAGCTTCGTCGGCGGCCGGATCTTGGCCTTCTTCCTCCTTCTTGCTCTCCCTTCTCTCTAGAATCAAGAGAGATAAAGCCCAAAGGAAAAAGAGGGTTTCAAACCCTATTCCCGAGCATAATCCCTCAGGTCCAGCCCCCAGCCGTCAGATCTCAAGCCAAAGAAACGAACGGCCACGATTCAGTCTAAAAATTCACAAAACTGGGCCGAACACGGGTTGCAACACGGCCGTGTGCCTGGCCGTGTTACCCATTCGCCGTCTCGATCGATTCGGAAACCAGCACACGGCTCCTGACACGGCCTTCGACACGGCCGTGTCTCCCTCCACACGGCCGTGTCGTGACCCGTGTCACGGCACCCGTTTTCACCATTTTCAGTCAGAGAATTACACGGCCTCTGACACGGCCCCTGACACGCCCGTGTCACCTGGGACACGGCCGTGTCCGGACCCGTGCCATGCCCCGTGTGCAATACCTCAGAAAAGTTTCGAAACGACCCGATGCTACACGGCCTGGGACACGGCCGTGTGCCTGGCCGTGTTCCATACCCGACTATCGTCGACCTTAACATGGTCAACCACTCGGCCAGCTCGACACGGCCGACACGGCCTCCGACACGGCCGTGTCGGGACCCGTGTCACCTGCTCCAAAAAAACTGTCTTGGCCAAAAGCGATCCCCGTCGCTCCTACAACATTTTGGGGCGTTACATCCTGTAGGCTTTGGGATGGGCTTATATATCCCGGGAAGGATCCCGTCTGCCATAAGTGTCTCGTCGCCTTCGTTAAAGAACCCTGACTCCCGCAACACCTGGATCATGGTCCTGTTAGCCGCCTAGGCATTTTCGTACATCATCGCCTCTATTTCGTAGTTAGAGTATTGATGACGCAGGAACTTCTCGGCGGTCGGCAGCGGAACCGGTACGTTGGCTTCCTGCGCTTTTTTGAGTTCTCCCTTGAGCAGAGCGATCTCGCACCCGAGAGCAGCCTCCCGTGAACGCGACAGCTGGGCCTGGGCAAAATCTTGCGAGGAATTTGGGGTTAGAACTAACATGAAAGTTTAGCAAGACGGGAGGTCATTGAAGATTGGCATACCTCGGTCACCGGGCGAAGTGCAAGAAGCTTCTGGGAAGCTGCCAGATCGGCCTTCAGGGCGGCCACCTCAGCGGCGGTGAGATCCCTTAATTTAAGTACCTCCACAAGGTTGCGTTCGATGCTGATACTATGGCGTGCAGTCATGTGCGCAAGCTCGAACGCCCGTATCTGGGCTCGAACGGATTCGTGGGCGAGAGTTCGGGTAGTCTCCAGGTCATATTCACTAGCGTCTACCCGACTGTAAAGCCCGGAACCAAGCATGTAGGCTTCGCCACTGGTCATTTCTTGCTCTATCTAAGAGGGGAGGAGCGACGAGATTAAGGCCCGGTTGGATTTCGGGTCCCACCGGAGCAGGGTCTAGCCCTCTTCATCTAGGTACTTCTTGCCGAGGCCAAAGTTTTGATGCCCTCTCTGCACAGGCTTGGAGGGAACCGTATCAGGAGGGGCGGCAGACTGCCCAGTGATATTCTCTTCACCCACATCAGATGGGGTTTCGGCGGGGGTCTTGACGGGGGTCTTGGCGGGGGTCTCGGCGATGGACTTACCCTTGTCCGTCTGGGATGGTTTAGATTTCTTGGAAGGGGGCCTAAGGAGCGTCAGGCTTCCGCTCCCCGATGCTGGGTCGGGAAGAAGTGCCTGGCTCATTCTGGCATTCGAGAGCGGCGGACTTGACGAGAGCCAGGGTGGAAGTGGAACCCCTAGACTCGTCAAATGGTTGGTTGAGGGGGATCTTCCGCTCACCTACGAACGCAATAAAGGTTAGTCTTAAAAGTTTGAAGAAAAGATTACATGGGTAAGGAAGATTGGTACCTTCGTTGGCAGGAACTTGCGGGAGGGAGTCGACATCCTGCCGCAAGAACTTCGCATCGAAATTCTTGGTCCCGAAGAAGTTAGGGAGGGAAGTCTCGCGCCCCCAAGTGCCGGAGGCCTATAGGTTGCCTCATCATACTGAACCAGCAAGAAAGGTACGTTGCCGAAGTTCCCAGATACGAAGAAAAACTTCTGGGTCCAGTCGTGGTTTTTGTTGGCGAGACCACTGGTCTTCACCGACTGGCCCGAGAAGAAGACGACCCCTCATTTGGCGTGGAAATTGAATAATTACGGAAGATGGAGAGATTGAATTCGATCCTTTTTGTGTTCATATAAAAGGCAAAAGCCACCAGCAGTGCCACGGAGTTGGGGTTGATCTGGGCCGGCACCACCCCATAATATCGAAGGGCCTGGCGCATTTCCGTCCAGAGGGGGAGGCAGAACCCCACCGTAAAGTGTTCCAGCGGAATGGCAAGCTCCCCTTCCGGCAGTAATTTAACCATGTCCTCATTCCAAGGGGTGCGCATGACGAACCCCACCGGAATGTAGTCCACCATTATGGTGGCATATTACATCTCGGTCAGATGGTAGGGGGAAGTTATGCTCGTGGAAGTTTTGCACGCATTTGGTGCGGCCTTCGGTTTCGCCCTACATCTTGTGAATTGGAGGAAAGGGGAAAGAGAGAGGGGCGAGCGAGAAGGATCGCGACTATAGAAGTAGCGAGAACAAGGGGTAAGGAAAACGAGAGCTTTGTATCAAGTGGAAGTAAATGTGGTTGGTGAGCCGACCTATTTATAGAAAAAATATACGGTAATCATAACATTTTTCCTAATGGAAGAAGTGCGGATAGCAATTCTGTACAAACCAATGTTTTGCCTTCTGTCTAGTCCCGCCAACGCTTCGTATACCTACAAGAGGGAGAAAGCCTCCGGGAGGAGTCCCTGAGTAAGAGCAAAACAAATATATAGAGAAAGAAGCAAAGCGAGAACTGGACACTCGGCAAGATAGAACGACATGAGAAAATAAGATTAAAAATCGTAGGCCTCTCGCTGGGCGAGAGGTAAAAAATAATTAAAAAAATGTTCAAATGTTCATGTTTATGGTAAGCACAAAAAGGTACATGCGAGAAGGGAAGGCTGGGGGTTAGATGAAGGGAAGGCTAGAATCCATACAACTCAGTACTGCTCCCACCGCCAGCGACCCCAACCTCGCCTCCCAGTCCTCGGGGGAACTCACGGATAGTGATAAGCAATCACGGCTGTGAGCTCTTGGTGTACCAGGCATAGCTGGTCTCGGCCCACGCGATGTGCCTCTCGGGAGAGGTCTCCTCTCCTCCGCCTCTCATGTGATCCATCTTGCCAAGAAGAAGGGCATAGTCCCCCTCGATCACAGCAAATCGCCGCTCCATCCACGCCTGGAAGGCACTCACCTACAGAGAGTCTTCTCGCCGCATCCAGATAAGCTTGGACAAGACTCCCGCCACCCTCTCCCTCTCCTCCTCGACACCTTCGGAGGCTTCAAGAAAGCTCAACATTTCGCTAGGGGAGAGCGGTGGCGAGATCACCTCTTCATTTGCACTAGGCGATTCTGCTGTCTCCCTGGGGAGGGACGGTGTCAGGGTCGGCAAGAAGGTGAAAAAGGAAATCAAGTTTTGGCGTACCTGAAGGTCGACGAGAGCTCTCAGGCTGCCCTTCGAAAGGCTTTCTGAAAGGCAGGAGTCGTGGTTTTCCCCATCCCGAGGGGGGTGTGGTCTTTCCTCGCAGATAGGTCTCGACTGGAGGTGGTGGGACAGCTTATTCCTCAGCAGAAGGGCGAGAACATGACGTGAGAGCCGGATGTTTATCAGTGACCCTCTCGGGCGAGAGGGGAGGATCAGGCCCTGGAATGATGGGGCTCTCGGCAGCAGGAGTACTAGGACTCATGTGGATCTGGCCCAGGGTTCCAAAGGTAAGCCCTGCAAAAAAAACCAAGTGAGCAGAGGAATGCATAAGCTAGATAGAAGCGAAATAAAAAACAAGAGTATTACCGGGAGCAATCGAGGGCTCGGCAGGGGATTTTAGAGGGACCTCCGCCGAGACCATCTAAAGATCTTCGCCATCAGGCTGAACCGACTCAGTATTCACTAGAGGATCATCGGCGATGCATTCCGGGACCATCACCTGCGAGAAGGATAACAAATCAGTTTGACAAACCCGCTTTTAGGGGTTTTCATGTCAAAATCTGGAGGAATAAAAATACCTCCACTAGAGTTGGAGGGTTCTAGCTGATCGGGGTAGGAGTCGGCAAAGTGGGCTCACCCTTGGAATGGTGCCACCAGACTGACTTGGCCTTTTTTTGGTGGTAGGCGGAGTCAGTCAGCCTCTTGCCCGCGAGCCAGGGCATGAACCCAGCGCAATCGACAAGGGCCCTTTCCTGAGCGGCGGCGAGACGGCCCCGGACCTATTACGAGAGCGGCCTTTCAGCCCATTTAATGTACATCTTCAAAGTTACGCGGAAGCTCAGGCAGAAGGCAATGTCAACAATGATGACCAGAGGACAACCCCGGTGATAGATATATATAAGGTTGTCGTAGGGCACGCAAAAGACTTCCCTCCAGGTTAGCTAGACCTCATCGAATATTGGGGGTTGGACGTTGTAGGACCCCCCCCCCCCCCAAACCCATCGCCCGGGTTGAGCCGGAGGGGTACTATTACCCAAGACATCCACCTAGTGCTCCTTAGGGGTAACGACCCACCTTATCTAAGCACTAGTTGGCCACCTTGCTCGGCTAAAATCACACCATTCACAATACATTAGAGATTTATGGAAGCATTAACAGGGAACAGTATCAAATATATATAACATCATATAATTTTACATGAGTACTCGATTGAAGCCTAAGTATTTATATAAGCCCGCAGGTTGTGCAAGTACTACATATAACTCTTCACTCTCTCTCTCTCTCCCTATTTAGCTCGTCGGTACTCACGTCTCGAAACTATGAAGACGTTGGGGGTGCATCTGCTCGAGTAGTCCTAACTGCTGGCGCAATCTCCTTTGGCAGTGGGTCACTACGGTGCTCCATTTCCTGTGAATAGTTATTTAAATAACTGTTAGTCACAGAGCTAAGTAGAAACAAATCTCCTCTCCGAATCCTTATCCTGAGGACGAGCACACACCCAGCCAACAAAGGTAGATAGACGAAATAAGGGAGAGTACAACATTTCATATATATAGGCTAGGAGCAACAATAAAGAAACACAGTATAGTATAACTGGAATAACAACAGCAATTTATATCAGTTATAATTAATGCTCTACTAGCACATTAGCACATCAGGTATTCACAACCGCGCACATTCCGTAGGCATTCACAACTGCGCACATAAATACTATGTCGACATAGTATGGACCGCTTCTGTTCTAGCAGGGTAGCGAGACCCGCGGGCCTCACCAATATGGTCGTCGGTGATAGTGGCCAGTCCTGCCACTTCTGGGGGTGGTCGTACCGCACAGTCCTAGGCCCCAACGTACAACTCTATGTACTCTTGGATATGAGTGACATCCAGTGATTCAATATTTTGGCTGATTAGTGGAGGAAAACCTAGCATGGAAAATATAATGGTCAGTCACCCATTGTACACATCTCACTATCTCTTTGGGTCGTCGACCTTGCCGCACCGGTACAAATGGTCTACGGAAGGGATTGACCCACCACTATTTCACCGCAATCAATTTACAAGCAATCAATCAATCAGTATTGACAACACTTATCGGGTCTACGGAGGCCTACCCTACTATGCTTCAAACTTCGGGCGACAGCACTCAGCTTAACTTTCGATAAGGAGCGTGGGAGCATATTATTTGACGCTAAACCCGGAGGAGCATCTCAACTCCGGTTATCCCCAACTAAGGCTCAACCTTAACAGACAACTGCTAGTCAGAGCAGGACTCGTGCTTATAATAGTAAATTACAGTAATGAAAATACGGTAATTAAAGCTGCTGATAATAGATGCTGCATAATTCAAGTGTTGAACGAAATATGACCAGTACGAAACTGGAGTAGTACTGAAATGAAAGTTCCGAACTGAAATGAACTTGATCAGTATGAAACTGGAGTAGAACTGAATTGAAATGAACTTGACCAGTATGAGACTAGAGTAGTACTGAATTAAAAGTACTAAAATGAACTTGACTAATACGAGACTGGAGTAGTACTGAATTGGAAGTACTGAACTGAAATGAGCTTGACCACTACGAGACTGGAGTAGTACTGAATTGAAATGAACTTGACCAGTATGAGACTGGAGTAATACTGAATTAAAATGAACTTGACTAGTACGAGACTAGAGTAGTACAAAACAGAAATGAATAAAGGAACAGGACCAGTGCAAGACTGGGATAATCATAAAAAATTTGTTAGTAGTCGAATCACTCCATCCAGGAGGCTTCAGTTCCATCTCCTATCTTAGGAGGCACATTCAGTTCCATCCCCATTCATATGAGGCACATTCAATTCTATCTTCATTCATAGGAGGCACATTCAGTTCTATCTCAATGTTTAAAATGCTTCCTTGGGTTACACCCATTATTAAGATCCGATAGTAATTTGGTTGCGCCTTTTTAATCACGGCTTAAATCGGATTAGGGGCTTATTAGGAGTTACACCCTTATTATTTGTCGAGAATAATTTGCAACTCACTACTCATACTCTTATCTTCTGAGCATACCCAAATCACCCGAGAGTCGAGGCGCTCGACGGTTTCTCAAAATCTCGGGAAACCTGGAGCTTGGTCACTTGCCTCGGCCACTCTCGTTGATAAGACAAATTGAAATTTATTGTTCAAATTATTAAAAAGGGGTCGCGCGCTCCAATTTTCACTTTTGAGGAAAATGAGCGTAATAAATTTCAAGCGCCACTCTAGGCTCCAAGAAATTGAGGAAAGTTCAATTTTTATCCCCAAATTCCCAAATTTTGATACAGCCTTTTAGGGGGTCTAAAAAAGCCTATAAAAAATTCAAAATTTTTTGAAGAGTTTTGGGTCTTTAATTCTGCCAAACAAATTTTATTTGGGCCTTTAAAAATACCAAATCAACTCATAAAATACTCAAAATTTTTGTGGAGGAAGTCCTTAGCATGGGGAACACTTTTTTATGTTAATCACATTGCCCCTAGAGGCCTAGGAATGGCCCAGGAAATTTCTCAAAGTTTATCTAATAATCTTGTCTACTAATAGCAGATCAAATGACATCCTGTGGCTGAGATCGAGTCGGACACCAAGCATCTCCTTTCTTACCCTACAGCGGATCGGCCGCAAATCCGTTGTGGGGGGGGGGCACTGATGCTAAGGCGGGGCGGGATTTAATGAAATGCCGGCCGTTGATCTTCATCACCAGATCGGACGATTGCTGCTCCTTACCGGCGGTGATGTCAAGGATAACATCTGCCACCGCCAGCCAATCACCACCGGATGCCAGCGCCGCCCCCTGCCGATTTGTCGGGGGCCGACGAGTTCCTGGGTGGTGGCCCGGCAGCCTGCCGCCACTGACCACCACTTGATTTAGCCAACCCGAGAGCAGGGTGGCGGTGATCCTGCTCCCAGCTCCACCGTACCACCCAGCCTCTCCGGCGTTGAGCCCTATCTTAAAACCACCCCTGGCCGGCATGCCGGGGGTAGGGCTCTTCTCTGGTTGTGGTCCGACGATGAACTGCCTCCAGCCTCCGCCGGAGACAAAACAGAGCAAAATCTCTGCTTCTCGGGTGCCGCCGGAGCGGTGTTTTACGGCGGTACCCCAGTCTTCTCCCACCAGGAAAAATCATCCTGGTGGGTTAGCCCTTCTCCAGCACCACCCCCGGCGTGGGGAGGGGATAGTCTTCCTGCGGCCACCACCCGACCTGGAGCATAAGTCGGGTGGCGTCGGCGGCGCTCCGGCCTCCCAGAGGCCCATGCAGCTCGTCTACAAGGAGGGGAAGGGGGAGGGGAGGGCTTCTACCTGTGGAGGAGGGGCTTGGGAGGGGCCGGCTTGGTTGGACATGCAAGGTGGCGAGGTGGTGGAGCTCGGGCTTGCCTTTTCTGGCGAGCTGAGCTCTGGCAGAGCTTGGGGAGGGGTGGGGGAGTTGCTCTCTGGGCTTGTGAGGAGGATATCAGGGGGGCCTTTATATAGGCTTGAGGGGAGGGGATCTCCTCCCCTACCTGATTTGGGATTAATCCCTCCTTAGGGCGGGATTAATCTCCACCCTACAGCTGTCCAAGGACAGCTGGAGGCTCATGGTATTTTCCCCATGTTGGAAATAAGGTTAATCCCTTATGGGCTTGGGGTTTTAAAAGTGAGAAAGGGAGAAAAAGAGAAGGGGAGTGGAGGAAAGTGTTAGTGGGCCACTACTTGGGCCCACTCCCTTCCATCTTACTAATTTGTGGCCCTATGGGTAAGGGCGGGTGTAATGCACTATTTACCCATGGAGAGGAGGTGGCCTCCTCCTTAGGAAAAACTTCCAAAAAATGGGAAAAAGGGAGGGTTTGACCAAAGTCAACCCTGGGGTGGGTGAACCCATGGGGGTCAAAGTCAAAATAGGTCCAAGTCATCGGGGTTGGGTCAATGTTGGGGTGTCGTATCACAATTGGTGTGCGCATGCTTTCCAATGCACGACTGAGCTTGATTTGACCACCCATCGTCGAAACTGACTGGGACCAATTCTGTTGACTTTGTGCTGATCATATGAATCCAACACCACTGATCGGAGTCGAATCGGAGTTTGTTTGGTAAAAGTCCAAAATCTGCGCATTGCGACGCGCTAAAACGGTCAAATGTCTATATTGGAACACCCTATTACTAATTTGGGCAAGGATCACTATGTTTTTAGGAAATTGGTTTGACCTAGTTTTATAGTTGAAAAGGTCAAATTAGAATGAGTCTAAGGGTTAGAACTTAGGTTTGAAGCTGCCCCCAAGACCATTCAAAGATCAGGATTCAGTGCTGAGACTAAGGCAATTTTTGTCGAGCTTAGGTTGACGAAACGTCGAACTCAGTTCGACGTTCTCTGAGCTCAATTCTGCAAGTCGTCGAACTCCGGTCGACGATCTTCGAGCTCAAATCGACGTTTTGTCTTCAGCTATTTTCCAAGTCGCTGAGCTCATTTCGACGATAGCTGAGCTCAGGTCGACGATTTTTGTGAGAGATCGACGCTTTCAGAATTCAAATTCAAGAATAGTTTTGGAATTCTTTCAGAGTTATTTCCTACATTTATTGCAAACGATTATGTAGCCATTTCAAGCAATCTGGAGCAAGTTTCAAGGAAGGCTAAAACGAATGTTACTTAGGACTTTCCCCAGAGATAGTTGTCATTTATGGAAGTCATTTATGACTGAGTAACGGCCATCTAAGTCAGAATCTGATATACTCCTACAGAATATGTTTTTGACAAGAGATAACAAATCAATACAACAAGATAGGCAAGAGATATACAGGATCATTGGATTGAGAAAAAGAGTTACAGAAGAGAGATCAAAATATACTCTGATCAAGAACTCATCTTCTAGAACATACAGATTCACTGAGTCAAAATCTTCAAGAACATAAGAAAGTTTTCTGTGGAGGAAATCATCTGCTATTCTACTCCTCCAAATCCTCAAGTATTCAAAAGCTTTAACATCAAGGACTCCAGACATCACACATTTCAGAATCTACTGAAATCATCTTTTGCTGGAGATCTGAAGCACCTGAAGGCCTATCACCCAAGCAAAGCTCACCTTCCTGAACCTTACAGATCTCAGGGGGAGCTTTAGCTTCATCTTCCACTTGTCTTCTCTCAGACTGTTGACAGATAAGAACAACTCAACTATTTCTTTCTTTTTCCTTTCCCTCCTGTAAAAGGGTTTTTCAAAACTCCCTTCAAAAGTTCTGAGACTGGTTTCTGAGACCTTGTCAAAACTCAGTGGTGGCAAGACACCTTATCAAAAAATCTAGTTTTGGTTTTTGAGCACCTTATCAAAAGCTCATTGGTGCCCAGGACACCTGATCAACTATTCCTGCAGTGGATTCCTATCTAGGGTTGTAGAAGAGTGGATGTACCTAGGTTGTTGGGGAACCACTATAGATCCTTGTGTCATCTGGTTGCTGTGTGTTTGACTTTGCTGTGTGCTGTGTGATTTCTTAGTTCTTGCTTTAGTTTTTATTTCATCACAAGCACCTTACACATATACATAAATTAAGTCTTCCACTGCTTTATAGTTTTAATTGTAAATTATTTTAAAAATACTTTATTCACCCTCCCCCCCCCCCTCTAGAGTTAAGGTAGATCTTTTCTTCACTTTCAATTGGTATCAGAGGGAGGTTGGTTATTCAACATCTAAATCTTCAACAGATTGGTTGAACAGGCTAACACCTGAACAAAAAGATCCTTGATAAGATAAACCTTCTATAGAGGATAGTTATTACTTTTTGTATTATATTTATTTTCATACAAACCCATGGCACCGAACAAAGACTATGCTAGCACCAGACCTCCAGTGTGCAACCTCTCTAAGTTTGCACTTTGGAAGGCAAGGATTAAGCTTTACATGAATTCTATTGATGAGGACATTTTTTATTCTGTTTTGATAGTTTGTCCAAGACCCCCAGTGATCACAAGTACAAGTGTTGTTCCACCTCCTTCAGGAACAGATACAGAAATAAAGAAATGGAAAGTTACAGATGCAAAGGCTATGAATATCCTTGCTCAGACCATGTCTGATGAGATATTCCAAAAGGTGTCTGAATGCAGTTCAGCAAAAGAGATATGGGACAAGTTATCTGAAATTGTCTCAGGATCTGCTGATGAAAGGAAGGACAGGAGATCCCATCTCATAAGCCAATATGAGAACTTCAAGAAAGGAGAAACTGAATCAGTGGCTGACATGTACAACAGACTCAGCCTAATAGTCAGTGAACTAAAAACACTGGACAAGGAGATCTCTCTAACTGAACTAAATGACAAGATCCTAATGTGCTTCCCTAGCACTTGGGACTCAAGGATCTGGCCAATCAAGGATGCCAGAAGCCTAACTGAGATTACTACTGAAGCTTTGTTGGGCAAGCTCAAGTCTTATGAGCTGCTAATCAAGAACAGAGAGGAAGAACAAAAGACTGCTTCTCCAGCCATCAGAAAGGAGAAGACCATAGCATTCAAAGCTACAGAAGATCTGTCTGAAGACAAGGTCACAGGCAATGAAGAATTGATGAGTTTGCTGGCAAAAAGATTCTATAAGATGACCAGGAAAGATTTTAGAAAGAGGTCATCCAGAGGGCATGAGAAGCCAAAGTATGACAAGTCAAATAGTAAAGAAATAATTTGTTTTGGATGCAGGAAACCAGGCCATATTGTGCCTGACTGTCCAGAAAATCAGAATAAGGACAAGAAGGACAGGAAAGATAGGAGAAAAGACAAGGAATCCAGAGGAAACAACAACAACAAATCCTCCTCCAACAAAAATTAACATACAAGGAAGGGGTTTGTAGCTGAAAGCTGGAGTGATACTGAAGAGGAATCAGAAGCCTCATCAAGCTCAAGTGATGATGAGGATGATGCTGAAGAAAAGGAATTCTGCATGATGGCTATCAATGCCTCTCAGCAAAATTCTGATGCAGAACAAGGATCAGACTCAGAATCTGAAACTCAAACTGAAGAAGACAAGGTAATAGACTCCTTTGACTTTGACTCAGAGGACTTTAGGTCTAAATTTAAGGCACTTTGTTTAGACCTGTTAAAATCTGAGAAAGAGATTATCTCTATCAGAAATCAATTGTCTGAACATAGCACCTTAAAATCAGACAACCTCAAACTCTCTGAGGAGTTAGAATGTTGTAGGGAGGAGATAGCTTCACTGAAAAGTGAGTTATCCCAGGCAAAGAAATTTGAAGAATCCCTTAATGGGAGAAGAATCAGACTGATGGACATCACAAGCACAGTGAACTCAAGATTCAACAGTACACTGGGCTTGGGTGCTTCATCCAGCCAACCTATAGTATTAACAACCCCAATTAAATTTATTTCTGATAAAGGAAAGGGTGTTGTAGAAGTAGCTAGGAAGAATCCAGATTTACTTAAGGAAAATCAAGTTCAACAGAAAACGTCGAACAGAGCTCGACGATCATTTAACAGAGCTCGGCGATCCAAGGCTGGATCGTCGAACTCAGATGGACGACTTCTGAACTCTGAACTTTGGTATAGTCGATCTTCAAACGGAGCTCGACGATCTGACCCAAGATCGTCGAACTCAGGTCGATGATCGTCGAACGGAGCTCAGAGCTTTGAACCTTCTTTCAGAGGTAAATCTCAAGTAATTCCTAGAAGTCCCTCATCCCAAAGCTTCAACCCTTATACTGAATGGATAGTACCTCCTAGGAGATACCATCCTGAAGGATATAAGAGTCAGCCAGGGATGTCTTTCATTTCTGAATTTAAAGGTTATCAACCTAGACCCAAGGTGAACTGGGTCAAAAACATATAAATTGTTTATGTGTAGGTGAAGACCTATCCAGCAATGAACCAACAATGGTATCTAGATAGTGGGTGCTCAAAGCACATGACAGGGAGTAAGGACAATCTCACATCCTTCAAAGCCAAACTTAGACCCAAAGTGATCTTTGGAGATTCAAACTTTGGTCAAACAAAAGGATATGGTGCTGTTCAGATTGGCTCAGTCACATTAAAGAAGGTGGCTTATGTGGAAGGACTGAAGCACAACCTAATCAGCATCAGTCAACTCTATGATGAAGGATATCAAGTGACATTTAACAAATCCTTATGCAAGATCAAGTCAGAGGATAACACAACAGTATTAACAGGTAAAAGGAAAGGTAACATTTATCTTGTAGATTTCCTTTCAACCAACATAGATATCTGCTTATTTAATTCAGTCTGCAAACCAAATGATTTATGGCATAAGAGACTAGGACACTTAAACCTTAGAACCATTGCTAGGATGTCCAAGGACAACCTTGTTAGAGGACTACCTTCTGGCCCCTACAAGAAGGAAGGACTCTGCAGGGCTTATCAATTAGGCAAGCAAACTAAAAACAGTTTTAAGTCACTTAATAAGAGTGATTCACCTAGGATTTTGTATCTGTTATACATGGATCTTTTTGGACCCATTACAGTACAAAGCTTAGGAGGGAAATCTTACACTTTAGTGATTGTAGATGACTTCTCTAGATTCACTTGGGTATTCTTTCTGAGAAAGAAGTCTGATAACTTTAAATGTTTGACAGATTTTCTCAAATGCATATAGATTGAGTTCAATACTCGCATTGCCCTGATCAGAAGTGATCATGGGACAGAGTTTGATTCTCATCTCATGAAAGAGTTCTGTCATAGTGAAGGGATCAGGCATACTTTCTCAGCTCCTAGAACTCCTCAACAAAATGGGGTAGCTGAAAGGAAAAATAGAACCCTAATTGAATCTGTTACTATATTGTTGTTAGATGCTCACCTTCCTCTATCTTTTTGGGCAGAGGCAGTGAACACCTCCAACCATGTGTTTAAAAGAAGTTTGATGCATAAACTAAAGGGCAAGACTCCCTATGAATTGCTCAAAGGGAAGAAACCTAAAGTAGACTATTTCAAAATTTTTGGCTGCATTTGTTATATTCACAATAATGACAAGAAGTATTTAACAAAATTCCAAGCTAAAGCTGATGAAGGAGTGTTTCTGGGATACTCCATGATCAGTAAAGCTTATAAGGTTTATAATAAAACTTCTCTTAAAATTGAAGAATCTGTTCATGTATCTTTTGATGAGACTAACATGTGTTACAAGGAGAAGTCTACTTTTACCATAGAACCATTGCAGGTACACTCTCTTTCAGAAAATTTGGACAGGTTACACATTGTAGAAAAGGATTCAGTACATTCACTTATCCAACAAAGAGCTAAAATCAGTGAAGATGAAGAGGATACTCAATATCTTGATGTTCAACATCTTGGATAAAACCATTTTGAAGAGCCAGTTGTTGTTCCACAAGAGGAAACAACAACACAGGTTGGTGAACAATCAACACCCCTTGTTGATTTAGTAACAACAAGAGATCACCCAATCTCCTAAGTGATTGGAAACATCTCAGCTGGTGTGCAAACCAGAAATCAGGTCAACCAGAACCTGATGCACACCTGCTTTTTTTCTCAAGTTGGTCCTCAATCCATTCAAGATGTAGAACAAGATCCACACTGGATCATTGCTATGCAAGATAAAATACATCAATTTGAGAGGAACAAAGTTTGGGAGCTAGTACCAAGGCCTAAGGATCATTCAATTGTTTGAACAAAGTGGGTGTTCAGAAACAAGTTGGATGATCAAGGAGTTATTGTAAGGAACAAGGCAAGGCTAGTTCCTCAAGGTTATTCTCAAGAAGAATGGATAGACTATGATCAGACCTTTGCACCAGTGGCAAGGTTAGAGGCCATAAGAATATTCCTTGCTTATGCAGCTCACAAAGGATTCAAGGTCTACCAAATGGATGTAAAGAGTGCATTTCTCAATGGAGACATCAAAGAGGAAGTCTATGTTAGACAACCTCCAGGTTTTATCTCTCCAACTTATCCTGACCATGTTTTCAAATTGCATAAAGCATTATATGGTTTCAAGCAAGCTCCTAGAGCATGGTAGGAGACCTTAGCATGCTTTCTTCTGAAAAATGATTTTATAAGGGGTAGAGTAGACCAAACTCTCTTTATTAGAACCCATAAGTCACATACCCTACTAGTACAAATATATGTAGATGATATCATATTTGGTTCTACTGATTCAAATTTGTGCAGAAGGTTCTCTAACTTAATGCATTCTAAATTTAAAATGAGTAGCATGGGTGAGCATTCCTTCTTTCTAGGATTGCAAGTCAAACAACATGCTGAAGGCATATTTATTTCTCAAACCAAGTATGCAAAAGAATTGGTTAAAAAAATTGGTATGTCTGAAGCATCTTGTATGAAAACACCTATGTCTACCAATGTTGTATTAGATACTGATGAACATGGTAAACATGTTGATCAAACAACATATAGAGCAATGATTGGCTCTCTAGTGTACCTTACAGCTAGTAGACCTGATATAATGTTTGCTACATGTATATGTGCTAGGTTCCAAGTAAGCCCTAGAGAGTCACACCTAACATTAGTTAAGAGGATTCTTAGGTATGTGAAAAGTTGTCCAAATCTAGGACTCTGGTATCCAAAAGACTCAGGATTTGAATTAACTGGATTTTCAGATGCTGATTATGCTGGATGTAGAGTAGACAGGAAAAGCACCAGTGGAACTTGCCAGTTCCTTGGTGACAGACTTGTCTCCTGGTTCTGTAAGAAACAGACATCAGTGTCAACTTCAACTGCTGAAGCTGAATACATGGCAGCAGGCAGTTGTTGCTCACAGATTTTGTGGATTTAAAACCAGCTCCTAGACTATAGCTATAACTTAGAAGGATCAAAAATATTTTGTGATAACCCTAGTGCTATCTCTATAGCACAAAATCAAGTCCTCCATAGTAGGACAAAACATATAGAGATTAGGCATCACTTCCTAAGAGACAATGTAGAGAAAAATAAAATTGAAATTAAATATATCCCAACTGATTTGCAAAGGGGAGATATTTTCACCAAAACTTTGGATGAAAAGAAACACACCTTCTTCCTAAATCAGTTAGGAATGTTAGATGGAGGAAGTTTAAAATAAATCCCAAGATTTTTGAAAATCTAAAAACAGACCAAGACTATGCTAAAAACTTGTATTTTCTAGTGTCTGTAGGTTCTGTTTTGTCTCTGAACTGCGCTCGACGTTTTTCCCAAAAAACATCGAACGGAGATCGACGCTTTCCAATAGCGTCGACCGGAGTTCAGCATTTTTCAGGCAGCGCTAGGCTATCTTCTTCTGGTCAGCGATCGTCGAACGGAGATCGACGCTCTCCAATGTCGTCGAACGGAGATCGACGATATTGAAGACTCTTCAGATTCCACTAGAAGCCCAGATCGTCGAACGGATTTCAACGATCCTTCCTTTTCGGCGTCGAACCCTAATATAAAATCATTCTTTCGGCCGTCGTTTTTCTTTTGCGCTTTCATATTCTCTGTAAACTTTTTCGTTCCCTCCAAACTCTACTACACTTGGTTGTGTTTGTTACTTCTTGCAGGTATACAATGGCCGTGAATGTTGCCGCTCTCGCCAATATGAAATTTGATACAGGATTTGATATAGATATGGACTCGTTTGATGGCAGCGATCAGGTTTTAAAAGACATTCTGGAACTCTTCTGAGAACAACAGTTAGTGCACATATAGTCCACCAGGATGAAGATTGCTGTAGATGAGATTAAGGAATGGGTGTTTACAGCACATAATCTGGATGAGAATACCCTCGTTGGCACTATCGGCGGGACTCAAGTATCATTATCACCTACTCTTCTAAGTGAAGTATTTCATCTGAGTACTGGAGATTACTCTGTTGAACTGTCGGGAGAAGAATCTGCGAATATGTTAGATAGAATGGGACACTCTGCCGCTAACCCTAGCAAGTTATTGAAAAAGAACTTATCTATTGAGTTTAGATTTCTAGCTGATGTTGTGGGGAAAGTGCTTCTGGCAAAGCACTCAGCTCATGATACCATATCCAGGTATCAGTTCTGTTTGATGGGAGCCCTGGTAGATAAGAAACACCTGAATTGGGGAGAAATTTTCTTTGATTTGATAAAGAAGAAAATAAATAAAAGTTTTGTGAACTTTGGGAGGATCTTAGGGGTATTCCTGCACTCCAGGTGCCCTGAACTGCTAGTCTCTAATGGGATGCACATCAATGCATCAAAAAGGCTATCTTGTGACCTGTTTGGGAAATGGGACAGACAGATTATCAAGCCTACCAGGACTACCAATTCTTCAGGCACAAGGACTATTGCAGTCTCTTTCCCTCAGGCTCCTGCCCTCATTGAGGAATTGCCTGCCTCCACCTCCTCTCCTCCTTCTCCACCTCCTGCTGTTTCTACCTCCACCTCCACATCAACCATCTCCACATCCATCTCTTCCCCCATTACCATTTCATCACCAATCTCACCTCCAGCCACCTCAGAACAATTCCATCCACTCCACTACTATCCACCTCTTGACATTCCATCCTTCAACATCTTGGAAGACTCCTTCATGGATGCTTCCACTTCCTCACCTGCTGAGCTTCCCTCTACCTCTTCATATCAACAACTCCTGCATGATATTCTTACTCAACCATCCTTCACACCATCCATCTCCACACCCATATCATCTATCTCCACCGTCCCAATCTCTCAACCAACCATCCTACCATCTACAATACCATCTACCACCGTCCATCCATCACCAGCCCAAAACATTCCCTCCTCCACCTCTACTCAAGTAACACTTGAGCAAGTGGATCTATCAGCTTTGGCAGATAAGCTATATGGGATACTGGCCCCCAAGCTAGTAAGCCTGCTGGAGACCTTCATGGCTCCACTCCTGAACTCAATAAAGGAGCTATCTGATAGGCTAACCTCTCTCTCCTCTCCTCAGGCAATCCCTTCTATGGGGTGCCTTGATCAAGTTATCACTGAATCAAGGCAGGGGGAGATGCCCTATGAAGCTGAGGTAGTGCCTACTACTCCTGAGGAATTGTTGCTGCCAGAGATTTCTACTCCAGCCCCAGTACCAGTACTCATAGTGGACTTCAGGTCACTATTGTCTGAATTTGATTCTCTTCACAGAACCTACTTATCAACTCAGGGAGTTGAAGACCCTACTAAGGCCATTGTGCCTATTATTGTCTGTGATCCTAGCCTGATTATCTCTTATATAAATTCTCTTAAGGCTGTGGAAGTTTCTGCTTGTGCTGCTGCTACTGCTTAAGTTGCTGAATCTACTTATATTGATATGTTGCCTGCTGATCCTGTTGATGTTGTTGCTGCTGTTGAACTTGCTATTTTTCTAGAAGAACCTATTGTTTCTGAGGTTCCTGCTGCTCCTGCTGCTCCAGAAGTTCCTTCTGCTCCTGCTGCTACTATAATTATTTTTGCTCCTGTTCTGTCTGTTGAAAAGTCTAAACAAAGAGAAGAGTATATCAAAAGCATTGATGATCTATATGACAGACCCCAGAGTTCAGAAAGTGATCAATTCAACACTGACTCTGATGATTCTGCTGGCACCATTGCCAGGAAAAGGAAAGCAAGAAGCAAAGCAATGATGAGAGTCCCTCCTGCTCAAGCCAAAGATGTCAATGATATACCATATTACATTTTGCATGATTGTCAGATAACAGAGCCTTGGATGCAATACTCTAAGAATCAGCTAAAGGCTATGAAGAAAAGAAGAAAGCTTGACAGATATGAGAAAGGATCTTCCCAGTTTCCTCCTCCTCCTCCTCCAGACTCAGGATCTGGTGGAGGCTCAGCTTTTCAATCATCTGCTTTAAAGCACGGTTCTTCCCAATCTTCTCAAAGATATCAACCCAGAGGTCAACATCAAAGAGGCTATCATTCTAGAAGAGGTCAGTACAGAGGAAATCAGAGAGAGTGCAGAACTTATTCCAGACAACAAAGGGAAGGACAAGGTCCTATTGATTCTACTCAAGGTCCTTTCCCTTACAAGCTTAGAGATTCAGTTGTCACCAGGACTCCTACTGATTCAGAATCTATCAATATATATGAACCTCCAGTCCCTTTTGAAGATCCTGAAAATAACCCAGTGTCGTGGACTGCCAGAATGAAAGAGCTTGCTGCTTTAGATCAAATGAAAAAGGCCAAAGAGCAAGGCAAAGACATTTCCAACATTACAACCCTATCAGATCAAAGAAAGACAGAGTTAGAGAGATATTCTTCAAGAAAATTCTTTGATCCAGAAGATTACATAAAGCTGCACCCTGAGGATGTAGTTCCAAGGCCTAGATCCCAAACCTCCTTAGGTGCAGATGATGACAGAAGATCAAAGAAAGAAGCCCTCAATCCTAACAGGGAAATTCTGTTTAAAAAGGGAAATAAGAAGAAGTAATTTTTGTAAGCTGAACAAACACCTATCTCTGAATATTTGCTGATATTCTATCTGTGATCTGCAATGCTACTATGCCTTATTAGTTTAGCTTTTGCTTTGTTTGTATGCTTATTTATTTCCTATTTTGTCTTATAAATAGTAATCCTAACCCAAATAGGGGGAGATTGTTGGAACACCCTATTACTAATTTGGGCAAGGATCACTATATTTTTAGGAAATTGGTTTGACCTAGTGTATAGTTGAAAAGGTCAAATTAAAATGAGTCTAAGGATTAGAACTTAGGTTTGAAGCTGTCCCCAAGACCATTCAAAGATCAGGATTCAGTGTTGAGACTAAGGCAATTTTCGTCGAGCTCAGGTTGACGAAACGTCGAACTCAGTTCGACGTTCTCTGAGCTCAATTCTGCAAGTCGTCGAACTCCGGTCAAAGATCTTCGAGCTCAGATCGACATTTTGCCTTCAGCTATTTTCTAAGTCGCTGAGCTCAGTTCGACGATAGCTGAGCTCAGGTCGACGATTTTTGTGAGAGATCGACGCTTTCAGAATTCAAATTCAAGAACAGTTTTGGAATTCTTTCAGAGTTATTTCCTGCATTTATTGCAAAGGATTATGTAGCCGTTTCAAGCAATCTGGAGCAAGTTTCAAGGAAGGCTAAAAGGAATGTTACTTAGGACTTTCTCCAGAGACAGGTGTCATTGATGGAAGTCATTTATGACTGAGTAACGGTCATCTAAGTCAGAATCTGATATATTCCTAAAGAATATGTTTTTGACAAGAGATAACAGATCAATACAACAAGATAGGCAAGAGATATATAGGATCATTGGATTGAGAAAAAGAGTTACAGTAGAGAGATCAAAATATACTCTGATCAAGAACTCATCTTCTGGAACATACAGATTCACTAAGTCAAAATCTTCAAGAACACAAGAAAGTTTTCTGTGGAGGAAATCATCTGTTATTCTACTCCTCCAAATCCTCAAGTGTTCAAAAGCTTCAACATCAAGGACTCCAGACATCACACATTTCAGCATCTGCTGAAATCATCTTTTGCTGGAGATCTGAAGCACCTGAAGGCCTATCACCCTAGCAAAGCTCACCTTCCTGAACCTTACAGATCTCAAGGGGAGCTTTAGCTTCATCTTCCACTTGTCTTCTCTCAGAATGTTGATAGAGAAGAACAACTCAACTATTTCTTTCTTTTTCCTTTCCCTCCTGTAAAAGGGTTTTTCAAAACTCCCTTCAAAAGTTCTGAGACTGGTTTCTGAGACCTTGTCAAAACTCAGTGGTGGCAAGACACCTTATCAAAAAATCTAGTTTTGGTTTTTGAGCACCTTATCAAAAGCTCATTGGTGCCCAGGACACCTGATCAATTATTCCTGCAGTGGATTCCTACCTAGGGTGGTAGAAGAGTGGATGTACCCAGGTTGTTGGGGAACCATTATAGATTCTTGTGTCATCTGGTTGCTGTGTGTTTGACTTTATTGTGTGTTGTGTGATTTCTTAGTTCTTGCTTTAGTTTTTATTTCATCACAAGCAACTTACACATATACATAAATAAAGTCTTCCACTGCTTTATAGTTTTAATTGTAAATTATTTTAAAAATACTCTATTCACCCCACCCCCCCACCCCTCTAGAGTTAAGGTAGATCTTTTCTTCACTTTCAGTCTATATCTGTCATTAGATCTCGGATTGCGATGCGGCGAGTTCTGATGCGCTCGTATGGGTCATACTAGACCACAGGAACTGACAAAACTTAAATCAGAGTTCTTTAGACCAATATCCAAAGTCTGGCTCTCGTAGTGTTTTACGAGGAATGGTTACATCCACCACATGACCTCGGGGTTCAACAGAACGAGTTCCGACGCAGTTATATTGACTATACGAGGCCACAGGAATTGACGGAACTCAAATTGGAGTTCTCTAGCTCTATTTCCCGTCTATAGTTACCTTCTACCGGGTCACGGGTAGGGGTTCGTGTCACTTTTATTCGTGCCACTAGGGTTCTGATGACCCAATAAAAGTCGGGATGTTAGAATCCAATAAAAATAAAAGGATTTTCATCCCCAAAAATTTATGTGAAGTAGGGGGAAAGAGTAACATACCTGGGGAAAGAGCTCTGGGTGCTTTTCGTAGACGAGCTCCTCTAGTTCCCAAGTGTACTCATCTTGTCCGTGATTTGACCATAATATCTTGACCATTGGGGTGGTCTTGCTATGTAGATTCTTCACTTTATGATCTATGATTCTGATTGGTTTGAGCTGGACGGATCTGTCCGACCGCAATTGTACTGGTGTTGTAGGTAGATGCTGCTCTGGTTGCTGGAGAACTCATCTCAAGGAGGAGACATGAAATACATCATGAAGATTTTCTAGTTCTAGGGGCAGGGCTAATCGATAGGCAACAGGGCCAACGCATTCTATCACCTGATAGGGGCCCAGGTAGTGAGGATCTAGCTTTTTTTGCTTCCTCAACCGGGAAACACCATGCATGGGCTTGATTTTCAAAAACACCATTTCTTCCACGCTTAACTCTACTGGTCGATATTGTGCATCATAATACCTGGCCTGCCGGCTCTGCGCCTCCCACATACATTCCTGGATCAGTCGTATTGCTGTCGTAGTGTCATCAATGTAAGCCACTCCCAAGGTTTCTGGGTCCTCTTCCTGAGCCCAAGTCAACGGGGTTTGACAACGCCTTCCATACAATGCCTCATACGGAGCCATCTTGATACTAGCCTGGTAGCTGTTATTGTAAGAAAACTCAACCAGAGGTAACAACTGCTCTCATGGCTCATTATGTTCTATTATGCATAGTCGAAGTAAATCTTCCATCGTACGGCTTATCCTTTCCGTCTATCCATTTGTCTGCGGGTGGAAGGCGGTGTTAAAGGCCAACTTAGTCCCCAAGTATGCCTGCACCCGCCTCCACTCCTCAGATGTGAAACGTACGTCACGATCTGACACGATAGACTTTGGCACTCCGTGGAACTAAACTACATGCTCTAGAAACATTCTGGCCAAAATGTCAACTTCGTCACCCTGTCAATTTGGAATGAATCGCGCTACCTTGGTAAGTCAATCTACAACCACCCAAATAGAGTCGTTTCCATCATGGGATCGAGGTAGGCCGTGGACGAAGTCCATGGATATATCTTCAAATTTCCATTCTGTTATTGGCAGGGGCTGCAACAGGCCTCCTGGCTATGGCATTCAGCTTTAACCTTCTGACATGTCTGACACTAGGCCACGAAGTTAGTGACATCTCTTTTCATCCCAGGCAAATAAATGGTCCTGCGTAGGTCCACATACATCTTGACCACACTAGGATGAATAGAGTATCTCGACTGGTGGGCTTATTGCAGATTTTCTTCGCGAATTCCTCCAATCGAGGGAAAAAATATGCGATGCTTAAAGTGTAGAATCCCGTCATACATATTATAATCCTCCTGTGCTCCTCCTTGCAGAGATCGAATGATCGGAACCACTTCAGGGTCGATCTTCTGGGCTTCTCGTATCCGATCTCGGATGTCGCATTAGATCTCCATCCAATGCAGCTGAGCTTTGTATTCCCCCAGATCTCTTCGGGCAACCAGGGTAATTTCAAAGTCTATTAAAGACTGGAATAGCTCCTTAAGGATTTCCTCCATCCAACTCCCAGCTTTCAAAGGCTAGTGGCTCAAAGCATCAGCGACTCTATTAGCTTTTCTGGGGTGATATTGGAGAGCGAAATCATAGTCACACAAGAATTCTAACCATTAGCGCTGCCAACGATTCAGCTCTTTCTGAGTGAAGATGTATTTGAGGCTCTTGTGGTCAGAGAAGATCTCATATCTTACTCCATACAAGTAATGCCTCTAAATTTTAAGGGCGAAGATAACAGCGCCCAACTCTAGATCATGAGCTGAGTAATTTAATTCATGCGGATTAAATTGGCAAGATGCGTAGGCCACTACCTTGTCATGCTACATCAGGATAGCTCCCAATCCCTTCAGGGAGGCATCAGTGTAGATCTGGAATCCCTCGGTCCCAGCGGGGATCGTAAGGATTGGTGTAGAAGTCAGCTGCTTCTTTAATTCGACGAACGTGGTCTCGCATTCTGCTGTCCATCGGAACATAACATCCTTTCTAGTGAGGGCAGTTAGGGGTAAAAAAATCTTGGAGAAGACTTCTACGAACTTCCTATAATATCCAACAAGACCAAGAAAGCTTCAGATATCCGCCGCAGTTCTGAGTGGTGGCCAATTTTACACTGCCTGAATCTTTGTCTAATCTACTGCTACACCTTTTTATTTATAGTGTGACCCAAGATTCCAACTTCTTCCAACCAAAACTCGCACTTTCTGAATTTGGCAAAGAGGGGGTGCTCTTGGTGTTTTAGTAGCACCATCTAAAGGTGCCTAGTATGGTCTGCCTTGGTCTTTGAGTAGATCAAAATATCATCATTGAAAACGATCACGAAGTGGTCTAGGAAGGGCTTGAAGACTTTATTCATTAGGTCCATGAAGGCGGAGGGTGAATTGGTGAGCCCAAAAGGCATCACCAGAAACTTATAAAGACCATAACGGCAGCTGAAGGCAGTCTTGGGAATATCTTCCTCCCAGATTCGAAGCTGATAGTAGCCTGATCTCAGGTCCATCTTGGAAAACACGGATGCACCTTGCAACTGGTCGAACAGTTCGTCGATCCTATGGAGGGGGTATATGTTTCGCATAGTAAGCTTATTTAGCTCTTTATAGTCTACACACATAATACGTGTTCCATCTTTATTTTTTACGAATAGCGTCGGGGCTCTCCAAAGTGAGGAACTGTGATGGACTAATCCAGCATCTACTAGCTCCTGTAATTGAATCTTTAATTCAGCTAGTTCTCTTGGGTCCATCTGGTAGGGTGCTCGTGACACCGGCCGTGCTCCAGTCAAGAGCTCGATCTGAAAGTCGACCTCTCGCTGGGGTGGCAATCCTGGGAGGGACTCAGGAAAAATCTTCGGGAAGTCGTGTAACACCGGGACTTTGTCGAGTGCTTGAGTTTTGGCTTCCATTTTAAAGTAGATAAGGGACACCTTATCCTTCTGCCGAACTGACCTTATAATCTGTACAGAAGTTAAAATAATACGCAAGACCGAAGGTACACCTATCAACATAACGTCTTGGTCATTTCTATTCTACAGGTGGACCTCCCGCATTGAACAATTTTTTTGTGCCTTTTGCTCGGCTAGCCAGGCCATTCCCAGTATAATATCGAATCTAGTTATTGCCAGGATAGTTGCGTAGACCTCAAATTCTACTTCTCCTAGCACAGCCTGTAACGAGCACTTTTCTATATACGTCATATCTAATCCATCTGGTAAACGGATTCATAGAGCTAGTCAGGTAGAGTGGATAACGTTCTATTTTATTGCAATAAATTCGTGGGATACAAAGGAGTGTGTCGCTTCTGTATCGAAGAGGGTCTTGGCAGAATGTCCTCCTACCAACCGAATTCCTGACGATATAGGAAGTATATATATTATATAACTAATATACAAGATGTAAGCATACATGCATAACCAGTATATAGCATAAGTAGCAACATCTGATATACCCTATCGCCTAATATATATACTTATCACTACATCAGGGGATGGTCTGTGCCGCAATTCCAGTGCGTAGGCCTCCAACGGCGCTGCTCGGCCCTGCTGGCCTCTCCTGCCAGCTCTACCTCTACAGCCTCTCTGGCTGAAAGACTTATTTCAAGATCCTAGACACCTAGAGGGGGGGTGAATAAGTTCTAATTTTCTTTAATAATTTATGCAATTTAACTAGTATTAACACAGCATAGAACATACAATTCTCAGTACATAAATCACAGCACAGCAAACACCAGATTTATAGTGGTTCCCCAAGGTATGGGTACATCCACTTTCCCCCTTCCCCTATCCAGTAGAGAACTGGATTCAGCCCAACTCCCTTCCACTTTCTCAGATCCAAGATCTTACAACTCAGAACCAGATGGGTTCCTACACCTCAGACTTACACAAGTCCTACCTCAGGTCCTTCCCCAAGAATCCTACCTCAGGCCTCAGCCCTACCTCAGCCTTTATTACTAGGCTTACAACTCAGACTTTCACAAGTCCTACACCTCAGGCTTTCAGCCCTACCTCAGCCTTTATAATTATAGGCTTACAACTCAGATCTAACAAAAGATCCTACAAGTAATTGAGTATTTAAAAGATATAGAAATATCACTAGATAGATCTCTCTATAGGTGTGAGCTTCTTGATCAGTTCTTGAATAAACTGAATCTTTTAGATCTAACCTGACTTAGCTGTTTCAAAGCTTCTTGATAGAACAAAATAAGGTTGAACTTTACTTGATATAGAAGTTGATCTCCTGTCAGCTCCTTCCTTGAATTCAGAATAAGATCTGAATCTTCTCTACAGACTGTTCAGAATCTGCCTTCTTAAGGGTCTCCCCTTTTCTTGTTGTTGAATTCTCTCTTTGGATAATTCACTTTTTTATCTCTGTATCTGTTTTTCTTAGTTGTCAAGGATCAGTCCTTTATATAGAGCTTTCTCATGATTACCGGCTGATCCAGTTTGTAAAAACCTTCTGATAGTTCTGACAAAGGTGTCAGAAATGTTGATTATGACAGCTGTCAAGTCACCAGTCATGACAGTTGATTCCTCAAAGACTTTATAACTCAGCATGAACCACTCAGCAAATTGCTTCATATGTGTCGACACAAATAGACTAAGTATCGACACAAGTCTTGATGATTTCGACACAACACTCCATGTGTTGATATAGTCATTCTTCTGCTACTCGACACATCTTCTATTTGTATGTGTCGACACAAGTCCTGTGTGTCGACACAACTGCTCCTTGTCTCAACATAACTGCTGCAGACAGATGGCGTTGAGTGTATGTCCAGCTGTCGTTGAGTGTGTGTCGATGCAAGTCCTGTGTGTCGACACAACTGCTTTTGGACTTGACATAGTTGATGTAGAAAAATGGCATTGAGTGTATGTCTAGATGTCATTGAGTGTGTGTTGACAAGAGTCCTATGTGTCTACACAAGCCTTCAGACTCAGAATAGCTGTTGTTGTAAGATGGCGTTGAGTGTGTTTTGACACAAGTCCTATGTGTCGACACAAACCTTCTTCAGCTGTTGACACAATTCCTGAGTGTCGACACATGTCTTTCTTCTGGTGTCGACATAACTTCTGGGTGTCAACACAGCTTCTGCTTTGGTGTCGACACAATTCCTGCCTTAGGTGTCAACACAATTCTGGGTGTCGACACAACTTCTTCTTCAGGTGTCGACACAATGCCTGGGTGTCGACACAGCTTTGCTTCTAGTGTCGACATAACTTCTGGGTGTCGACAAAATTCTTCACAAGTGTCAACACTTGTACTTAGAGAATTTCCTTGCAAACCTTACACCTGCACAATGAAACTCAAACATCCATCAAATACAAATTGATGTATATCATTGAGTAAGATGAGGCTTCTCCAAATCTGGTACATATTTTTCAGTGTACTCAACACCTGGCCCTATCCCCGTGTTGGTTGCCCACCCTGTACTGCTCCTAGTCCTGGCCTTCCTATTTCTTGTGGGCAGGAAGCCCTCATATGCCCTGACTGCTGACACAAGAAGCAGTTCCATGTGAAGGGGACATTACGTCGGGCCACTAGCATGGGATGTGGTGCCGGAGCTGGTCTGATGTCCTGCTGCGGGGATGGGGGTGTTGGTGGGCACCTATAAGGCTATCTATGGTGCCTCTGCCTGCACCCTCTATCATGTCGGTGGGGAACAGCTCCTTTGTCTCATCTCATACCTCTAGGGACCTCGACTTGTCCTCTATGCTGCTGGGCTACCATCCGATGGTCCAACTCTAGCGCCGCTGCGTGAGTGGATATGGTGTATAAGTTAGACTGAGAGATCATAATCAGAGCCTACCTCAGGTCATCACGTAGGCCTCGGTAGAATCGGGAAGCTCTATCCCTATCATAGGCTTCCAAATTCCCAACAAAGCATGTCAGGTGTATGAACTCCCTCTCGTACACAGGCACAGTCTGATCACCCTATCAGATGTGTAGGAATCTTTCCTGCAGAACAGCTTGGTCTGCGTCTGTAATAAAGAACTCTAGTAAGGCCTCCAAGAACACTCCCCATATTATATCGCTCATCGGTCGTCCTCTAAAGGTGTAGCGGTTGGCTGCTCTCCACCAATTCCTAGTTTATCCTTCTAATAAGGTCACTACCAGTGAGACTGCAGCTACTTCTAGGCACATCGTGCCTACTAGTAGCTCCTCTACATGCTCTACCTACACCTTTGCCTGGATGATAGTCTCCATGCCTCTAAAAGTGGGAAGCCTCAGTCCTCGGAAGGTTGTCAGCAAATCGGTAGGCATCACCATCTCTCGTTGTGGCTGTGCAAAGGCTGTTCGGAAGGTGGCCAGGATGGTCGTCAGTGTTTGCCCCAAGTTAGTCTCGGCAAACAGTACAGTCGCGGGGACGACCGAGTCTGGAGGTGGGGGTGGAGGGAACATATCCTCTGGAAGAGGATCCCCTGTTACTGTACTCCAGTATCTGGAGAAGTAACAGGAAAAGTGTCAGTACTTTGCAAAAGTAGGGTAAATTTGAAAAAACGACTGACAAAGCGGAAACAATGGTGTAAAGGCATGCTAATGTACAGTCTAGAATCCCTAAGCCTCTATACTAGGGTCCACCGGGATTTCACTGCAAGGTTTGTCCCGAACCGAAGAACGAAGCGAGGGACGAGGGGATCCTCAAAACGTTATCGCTCTGATCCATTTGTAGGACCCCCCCCCCCCAAACCCATCGATCGGGTCTAGCCGGAGGGGTACTATTGGGGTAATGACCCACCTTATCTAAGCACTAGTTGACCGCCTTGCTCGGCTAAAATCACAACATTCACAATACATCAGAGATTTGCGGAAGCATTAACAAGGAAGCAGTATCAAATATATATAACATCATATAATTTTATATGAGTACTCGATCGAAGCCTAATTATTTATATAAGCCCGCAGGCTGTACAAGCACTACATATAACTCTTCACTCTATCTCCCTATTCAGCTCGTCGATACTCACGTCTCGAAACTCTGAAGAAGTCGGGGGTGCATCTGCTCGAGTAGTCCTAACTGCAGGCGCAATCTCTTGCGGCAATGGGTCACTACGGTGCTCTATTTCCTGTAAATGGTTATTTAAATAACCGTTAGTCACAGAGCTAAGTAGAAACAAATCTCCTCCCCGGATCTTTATCCTGGGGATGAGAACACACACACCCAACAAAAGTAGATAGCCGAAGAAAGGGAGAGTTAGTAAAACATTTCATATATATAGGTTAAAAGAAATAATAAAGAAACGCAGTATAGTATTACTGGAATAGCAGTAACAATGTATATCAGTTATAATTAAGGCTTTATTAGCACATCAGCATGTCAGGTATTCACAACCGCGCACATACCACAGGCATTCACAGCCGCGCACACAAACCCTTTGTCGACATAGTATGGACCGCTTCTATTCCAGCAGGGTAGCGAGCCCAGCGGGCCTCACCGATGTTGTCGTTGCTGAAGGTGGACAGTCCTGCAACTTCTGGGGGTGGTCGTACTGCACAGCCCCAGTCCCAAACGTACAACTTTATGTACTTCTGGATGTGAGCAACATCCAGTGATTCATTTTGGCCGATCAGCGGAGGAAAACTTGATGGGGAAAATATAACGGTCGGTCACCCATGGTACCCATCTCCCTATCGCCTTGAGTCATCGACCTTCCCGCACCGGTACGAACGGTCTGTGGAAGGGATTGACCTGCCACTATTTCACCGCAATCAATTTACAAGCAATCAATCAATCAGTATTGACAACACTTACTGGGTCTACGACGGCCTATCCTACTATGCTTCAAACTTCGGGCGGCGGCACTCAGCTTAACTTTCGATAAGGAGTGTGGGAGCACATTATTTGAGACTAAACCCGGAGGAGCATCTCAACTCTGGTTATCCCCAAAAAAGGCTCAACCTTAACAGACAATTGCTAGTCAGAGCAAGACCCGTGCTTATTGTGAAAGTAGCGAACAAACGATTAGAAAACAAGCCGGAACTTCGAATAATTGAAAGCTTTATTATCCAAAAAGATATCATTTACAAAGGTATGGCCTCCCTTTTATAGAATGGAGGAGAGGGGAGAGAGTACAAACTAACAATGTGGGACTAAAAAATGTATAGAGATTGTGCAGTTAGAAATAAGCAGACCGAACAAGCCGCGCGGTTAGACAATGGGCTAACCGCTCGGCAATACCAGAGAAAGAGAGCGAGATACTGTAGGAGACCGCTAGACCGCCCGGTCTCCAAGCCACCGGAGACAAGTCGCCAGACCTCCGGACTACAAACAGCAACAGCCTGGATATCAAATCGTTGGAGAGTAACCGCTAGACCGCACTGTCTACAACCCGCCAGGCATAGACCGCCAGACCGCCCGGTCTCATACTTCAACACTCCCCCTCAAGCTGGATCATAGATATCAATCATGCCCAGCTTGTCACAAATGTGGAAGAAGGAAGTAGAAACTGGTTTGGTGAAGATATCCACCAACTCTTTGTCGGAGGTTACGAACGGAGTGAATATTTGTCTCTTCAAGACCTCTTCCCGGATGAAATGGTAGTCGACTTCTATAATTTTCGTTCTCTCATGGAAGACCGGATTTTTGGATATGTATATAGCGGCCTTGTTGTCGCAAAACATGGGAAGAGGATATTCGTAGACCTCTCCTAGGTCAAGCATGAGAGCCCGCAACCATTTTAGTTCACACATGGTTGACGCCATACTCCGATATTAAGCTTCTGCACTGTACCTTGAGACAACAGATTGCTTCTTGCTCTTCCAGCTCATAAGATTACCTCCAATAAATGTGCAAAAGCTAGATGTAGATTTACGGTCACCTTTATCATCCGCATAGCTTGAGTCTGAGTAGGCTTCATCTCTAAGATGACCATGCTTCTGAAAGAGTAGCCCTTTTCCCGATGCTGCTTTGACATACTCTAATATCTTCAAGGCAGACTGAAGATGACATTCCCTGGGAGCTTGCATGAACTGACTAACCTTGCCTACAGCATAGGCGATGTCGGGTCTGGTCACCGTGAGATAAATGAGTTTGCCTACCAGACGTCTATACCTCGTGGCATCAGATATAAGAGGTGAGTCATCTGTCCATGTTTTATCTTCTCCAGTAGCCATGGGATACCGTGTTGGTTTGGCACCGGTCAATCCTGTCTCTCGTAGAAGATCAAGAGCATACTTCCGTTGGGAGAGAACCAGCGAGTCGGGCTTCCGAGAGATTTCTATCCCCAAAAAGTACTTCGGGAAACCCATATCCTTCGTGACAAGGTGTTGACGGAGGTGTTTCTTTGTCAAGTCCACCCCAGCCTATTCATTGCCGGTAAGAAGAATATCATCTACATACACCGCCAAAACCACAAGGCCCGATGCGGTTTTGCGAATAAATAACGAGTGATCAGCCGAACTTCTTGTAAAGCCGATGGCAGCCACAATGCCGCTAAACTTGTCGAACCATGCCCGACCGCTCTTTTTTAGGCCATAGATGGCCTTCTTCAACTGGCATACTCGTGTCTCCCCCTGAGCAACATACCCCGGAGGTTGCTCCATGTAAACGTCCTCGTGAAGATCCCCATAGAGAAAGGCATTTTTGACATCAAGCTGGGAAATAGCCCAATCCCGGTTGACGGCCATAGAGAGAAGAACTCGTATGGTGCTGAGGCGAGCAACTGGGGAGAAAGTATCAAAGTAGTCATCCCCATAAGTCTGACTAAAGCCTTTGGCCACCAGTCGGGCCTTATAGTGTTCCACAGTGCCGTCTTGGCGAAACTTTACAACAAACACCCAGCGACAGCCAACAACATCAGTACCCACTGGTGGAGAAACAAGGGTCCAGGTACCCCTTTCAGTAAGAGTGGTGATTTCCTCATCCATGGCAGATTTCCAATGAGGAATAGCAAGAGCCTCCTGGTAGGTGCGGGGAGTAATAGTAGCCGAGATAGCCAAAGCAAAATTCCTGCGAGAAGGAGTAAGCCGATCATAGGAAACAACAGCCGCAAGCAGGTGTTGGGTGCATGCATACACCCCTTTGCGAAGAGCAACGGGAAGATCCAGGTCGTCTTGTGCCACAGGGACCGGAGCGTCCGTGGCGGAGATAGCTGGCCCGGGACTAGAGAGAGATGGTTGTGGAGAAGAGGGACAAGGGGAAAGGGGTATAACAGGGAGAGGAGGAGATGGAGGAGGAGCGGATGTTGGAGGGGAGACGTCGATATGCGTGGAAGGAACACAAAGTGATGGTGGAGAGTCAGAAACATCAGGAGAAAGTGGGGATTGAGATGAGAAGTAGGATGCATTTTCGAAGAATGTGACGTCCGCAGAAACAAACTGTTTGCGCAGAACGGGGTCAGAGCAACAATAGTTTTTTTGAGTGGTCGAGTAACCCAAAAAGACACATTTTGTGGAATGGGGGGAAAGCTTGTCACGGGTAGTGGATGGAGCATACACAAACGTCGTACACCCAAAGATATGAAGAGGGAGAGGAAAGGGTTCCTTGTCTGGGTAGAGAATGGAGAAGGGGTTCTTGCCATGAAGAACAGTAGAGGAAATGCGATTGATAAGATAGTAGGCGAGGAGAACAGCATAGCCCCAATAGGAGCGAGGCACCTTCATCTGCGTCATGAGAGTGCGAGCGACATTGAGGAGATGGAGATTTTTACGCTCCGCCAATGATAGAATTAATTTAAAGATAACCCAAACACCTAGAGGGGGGTGAATAGGTTCTTTTCCTTTTTTACTTAAGGCAGAATATTTTTCAGATCTTAAAATAGAATCTAAGTAATCTACAGCAATCACAACACAGAAATCACAAACATACACACATCATAGATTGTACAAAGGTTTATAGTGGTTCCCCAAGTTCTGGGTACATCCACTTTCCCCCTTCACATATCTAGCAGTGTGCTAGATTCGGCCTAACTTCTTCCTTCTTCTAAGATCCACAGATCTTATAGCTTAGAACCCTGAAAGGTTCCTACAACTCAGAACCCTATAAGGTTCCTACAACTCAGGCTAACAGCCCAACCTTAGCCTTTCCACAAGACCTACAACTCAGAGAACTGATTCTCTTATACTCAGGCTCAAACAGCCTTACCACTCAGAGATCTGAATCTCTTACACTCAGCCTTTATAATACAGGCCTACAACTCAGAGATCTGAATCTCCTACACTCAGCCTTTATAACACAGGCTTACAACTCAGATCTTTGAAAAGATCCTACAGAAATTAGTAAGTAATTTTGATGGATTCTTACCCTTGTTGAGAGAGAAAGGATAAGAGAATTCTTGATCAGCTTCTTGATGAAACTGATTGCTGAAATCAACCTATTCTTAGCTTTCTTCAAAGCTTCTTGAATCTGAACTCAGTAGAGTTGATCTCCTTTGAAGTTGACTAACTGCCAGCTTCCTTCTTAGAATCAGAAATAAATCTGAATCCTTCTTAGCAGAATGGTTTAAGATCAGCTTCTTGAGAGACTTGTGATTGTCTCCTTCTTAACCTCAAAACAGTTGGAGCTCTCTCTCCCCAAACCTTCTGAAGTTTCTTCTGAATTCTTGATTGAATTCTCCTTAGACAAAATCTGAGTGGATGATCACTTCAGAATGTCTTCTTAGATCTTCTCACAAAGATCTTCTTCTGTGACTTGCACTTTCTTGAACAGAGATCAATTCCACAATAGTTGTGTCAGTTGTATCAATCAATGATTTGACAGAATCCATCCATATATATAGATTTCATCCATGGTAACCGGCTGATCCGGTTTCTAACAAACTTCTGACAAGTCTGACGGCTTCAGTAAACTTGTTGGAATGCACAGCTGCCAAGTCTTCAAATTGTTCTTGAACCTTTGTCTTTGTCAGCAAAACGTCGAGACTGACTGCCATAAAGTGTCGAGACAATCTGTCAATATGTGTCGACACAAGTGACTTAAGTGTCGACACAGACTTTGGTAGTATCGACATAGCTGCCTTAATGTTGACACTGCATCTTGAGAATCTGTCGACACTGATTATTTGTGTCGACACAATCACTTCTTCACTCCACAGCAATCATCTATGTTGAACCTCTACTGAGTGTCGACACAAGTCCTGTGTGTCGACACAATTGATTTAGTCTCAGAATTTGTGTGTCGACACTGCCTCCAGGTGTCGACACAGTCATGTCGACTCTGCTTCTGTATGTCTACACTGCCTCCCGGTGTCGACACAGTTAATGTCGACTAACTATTCTATGTGTCGACACTGCCTCCCGGTGTCGACACAATTGTTGTCAACTAACTATTCTGTGTGTCGACACTGCCTCCTGGTGTCGACACAATTGATGTCGACTACAAAATTCTGTGTGTCGACACTGCCTCCCGGTGTCGACACAGTTGATGTCGACTACTAAATTCTGTGTGTCGACACAGTTGCTTCAGGTGTCGACACAGCTTTTCCAAGTGTCGACACAGACTTCCTTAAGTGTCGACACATGGACTTAGAAACTTTTTCTGCATTTTAGCCAATACTTAACCTGCACATATAAACTCAAAATAACATCAAATACACCTTGATGTATATCATTGAGCTAAGTGAGGCTTCTCCAAATCAGGTACATATTTTCCAATGTACCCAACAATCTCCCCCTATTTTGAGAAGTCATAACCCTTTTGTCAATGATATACACCACTTATGATAAATAAAAATGATGATGTATAAGCATTATTTAATAGGGTAAATTATAAACAAAATAAATAATAAAATCACATCACAGAATAAGGATGCAAACTAAATGATCATGGAACATGGTTTTGTTTATTATATCAAAAAGTATCTTAATACTGATTGCATAGACTTCTTAAAAAACTAAGAATTACATAGTTCTTGAACAATTTAGTAAAAACAAAACTAAGGCTGGACTTGCTCCTTGATGACTATTCCTTTTCTAGATATAATCTGAGCCTGCACAGAAGGTGCTGTATCTTTAATGGGCTTCTTGCCCTTCAACTCAGCCTTCTTTTGAGTTTCAGCCTTAATCCTTTGTCTTTCAAAATAATGAAAAGGCTTAGGGAAATACTTGCTAGGCTCCTGAGCCTCAGGAGGTAGCTTCCCACTCTTAGCCTTTCTTCTGTATTGAACTATAGCTTCTTGCCTAGCCTCATACTTTTGCCACTCCTGCTCATTATACCATTTACCTCTTTCATGAATTTCGTCTTTTACAGCTTTCCAGGCAGTTAATATGATATTTCTTGAAGTAGGGCTCCACTGCTCAAAATCAGATTTTAACTCTGCCTGCTCTCTGAATCTCTTCTTTGATAATTGAGCATCTTGCTGAGCTTTCAGACCAGCTTCTGGCATATCTACTATTTCAATAACAATATTAGTAACTTGTTGTGGAGGGATGTACATAGACTGAACTTGTTGATGTATCATGTCAAAATCTGCAGGGGGTAAATGACTTGGGCAACCTCAGGTTGATCACCTTCATGTAGAACTGGTTGTATACCTGACTCAGCCATATTGTCATCATCACATAAGGGTGGATATCCCAGAGTGGCTCTAATACTGTTGGTTACCCATTTGGCATGATCAGAGCCTGCATATACTAATACCCTCTCCCCCTTTATGACTTCTCTGGTCACATGATCTCTCAAATCCTCTTTTTGAAATCTGATTTGCTCATCCAGGTAATTGATTTTATCTTTAAAGAATTGCTTTAACTTTTGAATCTTATCAGAAATTGTTTTCTGAGAAGTAGTAATAGCTGTTTGAAAGGAATCCAAGGCTTCCTGTAGCTTCTTATCAAATTCTTCTTTCTCCTTATTTCTTGCCTCATTCATTGCAATAACTGTTTTTCTTACTTCAGTGACTATCTCATTGTGAGATTCAGTCAGATTGTCATTCATTTTAATTTGATTTTCAAGGACATAGCCTTGTTTAACAGCAATATCATCCACTTGTTTCTTAATATCTGCTTGTTGGGTAGCCAAAAATACTACAGTATTTCCCCACTTGTGGAAGCAATCTGTCATTTCCTTCTTATGCTGATTTACCTCAAATCTGATTGATTTTATATCTTGGGCTAGATCAAACTGGAGGGCCTTTTGGCTTTCATCCACATATTTTTCCATAGCCAATCTCTGCTCATCCAATTTCACTTGTAAATCTACCAAAAATTTGTTGTAATCAGTTGCAGGAGCTGGTTGGGAAGTAGTAGCTTGCAAAGCCTGCTTATAGATCTGGCTTCTCCTCTTGAAAACCATCAGTTTTCTTTTCTTGATATTTGCAATCTCCTCATCCTCTGAAGCAGAAGTACTGGCAATATCAACTCTTTCTTTAGGACAAGGAGGCAGCTCCTTTTCAGTCCCATGCTGCACCTCCTCAATATTAACCTGCTCCCCCTCAATCCTTACTTGCTTCTCCTTATCTGCTACTCCCTCAATGTCAGGAAACAACTCTTCCAGAGTGAACTCTTGGTGATTGTAAACTGGTGATACAGCTATCTCAAGAGCATCAGCAACTACAGATGTATCCTCCATGATCACATCTAGTGCTGGACTGTTGACATGAGGTGTTTTAAGAATAGATTGTGAATCCATTTCACTTTTCAAGTGAATTCTTTCTTCCCCTTGTCCTTGTGCAGAATGTTGCTCCCCCTGCAACTGTGCAGTAACTGTTTCCTCATGGACTTGGGCAGTTTCAGTCAGGTCCGGGACCTTTTCCCTAACTTGTTCCCCCTGCACTTGTGCATTCACTGTGTCCTCCTGCACATGATCATGATCAGTAATGTCATGGACTAGTGATTTTGCTATAGTCTCCACATCAGGTATGTCCTTTGAGAGGACCCTATCCCATCTGGATATTATCCTGATATCCATCCTTCTCATATGATTTATCTTAGTTCCTGGAAGCTGATGCATTACCTCTGGAATTGCTCCAGCCAGGTATAAGCTCATTAATCTAGCCAAATTAGGCTTTTTGATTCCTTCTTTTATCTTCTCAAATAGAACTGCAGACCAGTCTGTGTTAATCTTATAGATTATCCTTGTCATCAGACTGAACATAAAGGCAGATAGCCTATCATGTCCTCCTGGTTTACACAAAATCACCTTCCCTACCACTTCAGATAGAAATTTTCCTTGTTCATTCATCCCTTTTCTGTTGATTGCTGCTCCAATCTTCATGGCTGGATCCAATCCACACCACTGAAGGGCCTCCCTTGTCTTTAAGGCTGGGACCTCTTCTTCATCCTGGATTCTTGGAAGGTGAAGAATCTTTCTTAAACTATTCAGAGTAAGTTTCACTCTATTTCCATGAACTGTCGATTTGATCTTGAGTCTAGTGGAGTCCATTGTTGCAGCAGCATAGAACTCAAACACTTCTTTCTTCCAAATCTTGGTAGGTTCAGAAACAAGAAACTCAAACCCAGTATCTGTAACAAGGGTAATGACCCTTTTAATATCTGTCGGCGCATCATCAAAAGCATTGCGCACCAGCTCGTAGCCTTCGTTGATGTTGTCTTCAACCTTTGGCGCCATTGGAATGGAGATAAATCTTGAATTGAGAGAAGAGTGTTTGTTGACACAAGGGTTTAGTCTCGAAAATCTGGAGAGCGTGTCGACAGAATATGTTCTCGACCTATTTATACCTTTTTAAACACAGAAGGTCAAAAGGCGGGCAAAATTTGTCTAAAAGTGTCGACACTGTTGAAAAGTGTCGACACATACTTCTATTGTCTCGACCATGGCACTGACTACTATGTGTCGACTCTAATTGATGATATGTCGACACTGGACATACTTAGTAGTTCATCAGAAATTCTGTGTCGACACTTATTACAAGTGTCGACACAATTTCTGTAAGTGTCGACACCATTACTCTGGTTATGTCGACACTATTTTTCTGGATGTTTCGACTCTTTGTCCCTTAGATGTCTACACTACGACTCTGTGTCGACACAATTTTCCTGAATTGTCGACACAAATCCTTTGTGTCGACACAATTTCCCTGAATGTGTCGACACAATTATACTTAGCCAATTTTGGTAATCTAACATATGCTCAACATTCCTAATTCAATTTTAAATCTATTGAATTTAGTTTCATCTAGAGGCTTAGTAAATACATCTGTAATTTGATAATCTGTCTTAACAAATTCTAGTGAGATATCCTCTTTCTCTACATGTTCTCTAAGAAAATGGTACCTTATTTCTATATGCTTAGTCCTACTATGTGAAACAGGATTATTAGCAATAGAGATAGCACTGGTAGAATCACAAAAAAAAGGTGTTCTACTTACCTGAATACCATAGTCTTCTAGCTGATGCTGAATCCATAACAGCTGTGCACAACAACTTCCTGCTGCTACATATTCAGACTCAGCTGTGGATATTGCCACACTAGTCTGCTTCTTACTGCTCAAAGATATCAATCTTCCTCCTAGAAATTGACAGGTGTCTGTAGTGCTTTTCCTATCTTATTTATAACCTGCAAAGTCTGCATCTGAATAGCCTGTTAGTAGAAAATCTCCATTCCTAGGGTACCAAAGGCCTAAATTAGGTGTGCCCTTTAGATATCTCAAAATTCTTTTTACTGCAGTGTAATGAGATTCTTTGGGGCATGATTGGTACCTAGCACAAACACATGTTGCATACATAATGTCTGGTCTACTAGCAGTTAGATAAAGAAGAGAGCCAATTATTCCCTTATACAAATACTCATCTACAGGTTTACCTGCATCATCTTTGCATATAGGCATACTTATTCTCATAGGAGTTCTCATGGTGGAGGATGATTCCATATCATACTTCTTAATTAACTCCTTGGTGAACTTAGACTGGGATATGGACAAGCCATCTTCAGTCTCTCTTACTTGGAGTCCCAAGAAGAACTTAAGTTCTCCCATGCTGCTCATTTCAAACTTCCCTTGCATAAGTTTAGCAAACTTCTTGCAAAGGTTGTTTTCTGTAGACCCAAAAATTATGTCATCTACATAAATCTGGACTAAGATTTTCTTACCTTTGGATTCCCTTAGGAATAGAGTTTTGTCTATTTTCCCTCTTGAGAATTTGTTGTCAATAAGGAAAGTAGACAGGGTTTCATACCAAGCCGTTGGGGCTTGCTTTAACCCATACAAAGCTTTCCTAAGTCTATAAACATAATCAGGTTTGAGAGAATCTACAAAACCTGATGGCTGCTCTACATAGACTTCTTCTTTTAGATTTCCATTCAGGAATGCTGATTTTACATCCATTTGGAATAGTTTGAATCCTTGATATGCTGCATAGGCAAGGAACATTCTAATGGCCTCCAATCTTGCTACTGGGGCAAAGGTTTGATCAAAGTCTATTCCCTCTTCCTGCATGTATCCTTTTGCAACAAGTCTTGCTTTGCTCTTCACAATAATTCCACTCTCATCCAATTTGTTCCTAAAGATCAACTTTATTCCAATGATATTGTGGTCTTTTGGTTTAGGAACTAGCTCCCAGACCTTGCACCTTCTGAACTGATTTAGCTCCTCTTGCATGGCTTCTTCAAATTTCTTTGGCTCTAATTGAGATAGAAAGCTTGAGTACAGGACTGTGTTCAAATTCCTGCTTCCGGTTTGCACTCCTTGTCTTGGATCACCAATTATCTGATTTACTGGATGATCTTTTAAGTGTCTAACAGCTGGAGGTAGTCTTTCTTCAAGCTGAATACCTCCAGTTTCTTCAATGTGTTGCACCTCTTTGTTTTCTTCAGCTTATAGAGAGTCATGTACTCCCCCTAGACAGTTGCCACCATTTTCCATTTCTTGATCTGCAGTTGAATCTTCTGTAATGGAAAGCTTGTCCAATCTCTCATTTATACCTGTTGTACTGCATGAACTACAAGGCAACTCACTGTTGATCAATCTAGTTTCATCAAATATAATATGTACAGATTCTTCTACAACCTGTGTAATCAAGTTGTAGACCCTATAAGCCTTACTATTGTTGTTGTACCCAACAAATATCCCATCTTGGGATTTGGCAGCAAACTTAGTTAGATATGACTTGCCATTGTTAAGGATATAGCACTTGCAACCAAAGATCCTAAAATAGGATAGGTTTGGTTTTCTACCTTTCATGATCTCATAGGGAGTCTTTTTGTGGTACTTGGTGATAGAAGCCCTGTTGAGCACATGACATGCAGTGTTTACTGCCTCAGCCCAGAAATATTCTGGGAGAGAAGTGTCACTCAATAGAGTTTTACCAGCCTCAATCAATGTTCTATTCTTCCTTTCAGCAATACCATTTTACTGTGGTGTTCTAGGTGAGGAGAATTCTTGAAAAATCCCAAATTCTTCACACAATCTTGTCATACTTTCAGATTGAAATTCAGTGTCATGGTCACTTCTGATTTTGACCACTGTACTGTCCAGTTCATTCTGAATTTGTCTGACAAAACTATGTAAAACACTTGGAGTTTCTGATTTTTGTCTCAGAAAGAACACCCAAGAATATCTAGAATAGTCATCTACCACCACAAAAGTGTAGACCTTCCTACCTAGACTATGAACTGGCATAGGACTAAAAAGATCCATATGTAAGAGGTATAGACACCTCATTGAATCCTTGTTTTCAAGGCTATGAAAGAAGGATTTTGTCTGCTTGCCCTTTTCACAAGTTGAACATATCCCTTCCTTTAAACACTTAACTTGAGGACTATTCCTCACTAACTCTTTGCTAAAGAGAAGTCCAATTATTTTATAGTTAAGATGGGCCAGCCTCTTGTGCCATTTGACACAATGAGAGGCTTTCTCATCAGCTACAAGACAAATAGGAGAACCTTTGTTCTCACACTCAAAATTGAGACAGTACACATTCCTCTTTCTATATCCTGTCAAAATGATCTTTTGATCACTTGACCTTTTGATATGACATCCATTCTTAACAAATGAAATGTCATATCCTAAGTCACTCAGCTGACTTATGCTTATAAGGTTGTATTTCAAACCCTTCACATAGGCCACTTAAGTGATAGTAATCTGGTTACTAGAAATGTTACCAAATCCTTTGATGATTCCTCTTTCAGAGCCACCAAAGATTACTTTAGGCCCATTTGAGATAGGTAAATACTCCTTCAGCAATCCCTTTGTTCCAGTCATGTGTCGGGAACATCCACTGTCCAAGTACCATATAGGGGTATGGTAACTTGGACTCACCTGCAATAAAGAATTACCTTCCCTTAGAACCCAAGTAAGTCTTGGGTCCTTGGTTCAAGTTAGCTTCATTCTTAATAAATCTACCTGCAGCTCTTCTAATAGGTAGACTGTTGTTCTTCCTGACACTAGTGTTATGCTAGCAATCTATGACATAATGACCTGTCTTGCCACAGCACCAGCATTCATACTTGTTGTATCTATTTTTAGATACATTCTTGACAGTCTGGTTGACAGTAAATCTTATGTATTGTGCTGGTACTGCTGCAGCTACACCCACTGGTTTCTCATAATTATGGGTTTTATGAACATGGGCTACCTTATTGACATAAGCACCCTTGTCATTCAGAACTTCAGTCTTATTATGACCAAGAGTATTCTCAAGGTCATACTTGTTAGAGGGCACTTGTACCTTTCTAAAAACTATAGGGACTTTAAAATTCAATGGATGGACAGAGGCTTTGCCCTTTCTCTTGAATTGGACAGCCCTGTTGTTACCTTTGAAGCCTATTCCAGCCTTACCCTTTTGAGCCACAAACTCATCTATTAAGGGTAAAACTGATTTTAGCATGGAGTAACTAGCCACCAAATCTTTCTCATTTCTAAGTCTGACTTCCAGACTTTTGATTAGATCATTTTTGTATGTGATTGTACCCATCTGAATAACAGTAATAGTTTTCAGCTTGGCAACCTCATTCATTTTTTGATCCAATTCTTTCTCTAAACCAGATGTAGCCATCTTAAGATCTGCAATTTTCTTAGCCTGATTTTTGGCCAGGTTCTTGCTTTTCTTTAGTGCCCGCAATAAGTCCCCATATTCATCTATCAGCTGATGAATATCACCTTCAGACTCAGATACATCCACATCACTTGATGCAGATGTAGCTGACTCTGTGCTAGTACTATAAACTGAATTACTAGACAAACATTGTACCTTGCTAGGACCAGGCTGATCCTGGCACTTGTCTTCTTCTGATATAACCATCAGTCCCATGCACTGACGGTCTTCTTGTGCATAGATAGAGTTCAGCAATTGTATAAACTCATCTTCTTCATCTGCTGCATATAGGCCAATGTATGCCTCAGCTTACGATTCATACTCTGAAGATGATTGGTTTGTTAAGCTCTTCTCCTTCTTAGCAACAAAGGATTTCTCCTTCTTGCTCTTTTGTTGAGTCTTCCTCTTATCAGCAGACTCCTTTCTTTTGTCTGGACACTCAGCAACAACATGTCCAGGTCTATTACAGCAATAGCAAACTATCTTTGATGTTGTAGATTTGCTAGTCTTAGACCTATTCCTGTCCTTCATAGATGACTTTCTCTTTTGATAATAGTCATCAGTTGGCTGTGATGTGGAGGGCCTTGACTTCCACTGCTTCTTCTTCAGAAATCTCTGAAATTGCCTTGTGAAGGCAGCAAAATCTGTATCTGAATCACTGCTATCTGAATTTTGGTTGTCTGAATTATCTGAGGTAATATCAGCAACTTTCCTAGGAGGTGATGGAGACATCCTCCTATTCTTTCTAGTGGCTTCAACCTTGAAGGCCACAGACTTTTCTTTATGCTCCCCTTTAGCATTTCTTTGTTCCTCTTTTCTAGTCATTAGTTGCATTTCATAGGACAGCAACTTTCCAAACAAAGTTGGAGGAGAAATATCTGCAAGTTTGGCCACTTCCCTAATGGCACAAATCTTGGTGTCCCAATCCTTTGTCAAGGATCTTAGGAATTTGTCATTCAGTTCATATGTACTGAAGACCCTTCCATAAGACATCAGCTCATTTACTATTCTATAGAACTTCTTATAGCACTCAGATATGCTATCTGACTTTCCTTGTCTGAAACTTTCATATTCCTGATTTAGCATAGACTTTCTATCTTGTCTAACTTCTTCAGAACCCTCCATGTAGACTATCAAGGTGTCCCGCATTTCCTTGGAGGTCTTGCAGTGAATCAAATTCTGAAAGGTTGAATCATCTATGGCACTTACTATGATATTCTGGGATCTTTTATCCATAGTTGTCAGGATGATCTCATCCTTAGTCATCTCAGAAAAATCTTTGGGAGTTCTTTGATTTGCATCTAGAGCAGACACATTCATTGGAATATAAGGACCTTCTTTTACTGTAATATAGATCATTGGGTCAGAAGCCTCCATAAACAACCTGACTCTTTCTTTCCAAATTCCAAATATCTCCTTCCTGCAGATGGATAATTTCATAGAACCTAGTTCCTTGTGATTTTCTCCAGAACCCATTTTCTTGATTCTTGATTCTACCTTAGGGATCTAACTTAGACTATTAAGTCCTTCTATGAGTAACCTCCCTATGATACCACTTGATAGAATTAATTTCAAGATAACCCAACCACCTAGAGGGGGGTGAATAGGTTCTTTTCCTTTTTTACTTAAGGCAGAATATTTTTCAGATCTTAAAATAGAATCTAAGTAATCTACAGCAATCACAACACAGAAATCACAAACATACACACATCACAGATTGTACACAGATTTATAGTGGTTCTCCAAAGTCTGGGTACATCCACTTTCCCCCTTTACCTATCTAGCAGTATGCAAGATTCGGCCTAACTTCTTCCTTCTTCTCAGATCCACAGATCTTACAGCTCAGAACCCTGAAAGGTTCCTACAACTCAGAACCCTATAAGGTTCCTACAACTCAGGCTAACAGCTCTACCTCAGCCTTGCCACAAGGCCTACAACTCAGAGAACTAATTTTCTTATACTCAGGCTCAAACAGCCTTACCACTCAGAGATCTGAGTCTCCTACACTCAGCTTTTATAACAAAGGCCTACAACTCAGAGATCTGAATCTCCTACACTCAGCCTTTATAACACAGGCTTACAACTCAGATCTTTGAAAAGATCCTACAGAAATTGATAAGTAATTTTGATGGATTCTTACCCTTTTTGAGAGAAAAAGGATAAGAGAATTCTTGATCAGCTTCTTGATGAAACTGATGGCTGAAATCAACCTGTTCTTAGCTTTCTTCAAAGCTTCTTGAATCTGAACTCAGTAGGGTTGATCTCCTTTGAAGTTGACTGACTGCCAGCTTCCTTCTTTGAATCAGAAATAAATCTGAATCCTTCTTAGCAGAATGGTTCAAGATCTGCTTCTTGAGAGACTTGTGATTGTCTCCTTCTTAACCTCAAAACAGCTGGAGCTCTCTCTCCCCAAACCTTCTGAAGTTTCTTCTGAATTCATGATTGAATTCTCCTTAGACAAAATCTGAGTGGATGATCACTTCATAATGTCTTCTTAGATCTTCTCACGAAGATCTTCTTCTGTGACTTGCACTTTCTTGAACAGAGATCAATTCCACAATAGTTGTGTTAGTTGTATCAATCAATGATTTGACAGAATCCATCCATATATATAAATTTCATCCATGGTAACCGGCTGATCCGATTTCTAACGAACTTCTGACAAGTCTGACAGCTTCAGTAAACTTGTTGGAATGCACAGCTGCCAAGTCTTCAAACCGTTCTTGAACCTTTGTCTTTGTCAGCAAAGCGTCGAGACTGACTGCCATAAAGTGTCGAGACAATCTGTCAATATGTGTCGACACAAGTGACTTAAGTGTCGACACAGACTTTGGTGGTGTCGACATAGTTGCCTTAATGTTGACACAGCTTCTTGACACTGCATCTTGAGAATATGTCGACACTGATTATTTGTGTCGACACAATCACTTCTTCACTCCACAGCAATCATCTATGTTGAACCTCTACTGAGTGTCGACACAAGTCCTGTGTATCGACACAATTGATTTAGTCTCAGAATTTGTGTGTCGACACTGCCTCCAGGTGTCGACACAGTCATGTCGACTCTGCTTCTGTATGTCGACACTGCCTCCCGGTGTCGACACAGTTAATGTCAACTAACTATTCTATGTGTCGACACTGCCTCCCGGTGTCGACACAGTTGTTGTCGACTAACTATTCTGTGTGTCGACACTGCCTCCTGGTGTCGACACAGTTGATGTCGACTACAAAATTCTGTGTGTCGACACTGCCTCCCGGTGTCGACACAGTTGATGTCGACTACTAAATTCTGTGTGTCGACACAGTTGCTTCAGGTGTCGATACAGCTTTTCCAAGTGTCGACACAGACTTCCTTAAGTGTCGACACATGGACTTAGAAACTTTTTCTGCATTTTAGCCAATACTTAACCTGCACATATAAACTCAAAATAACTGATGGTTAAAACGCCGGCTCTTATTTATGTGGATGAGTGGAGGCTTTTATTTATAAAAAGAAGAGCGTTTTATTTTATTAGAAACCGAGTTTTAACGAGAGGTAGGCAAGCGCACCTATCGCGTGTAGTACAGGATATTCCGTGTGTGGAATATCGGGGTCGTATTGTTCTCGGGGCCGGCTTAGCTATATCTACTCTTTCCCTGAAAGCCTATTATTCTACCGATAATATTTTAGGTTTTATATAAAAAAAGGAAAATGACGAACATAAAAATAAAAATAATACAGAAAATGAAAGCAGGAAATAAAGTGCAGAAGGCCGACGAAGAACTTAGCGCGACGCTATCAAAAAGAGAATTGAACTAAAATAACTTTTAATAAAAAGAGATCCTAATTTTCAAATTAATTAAGGCGGAGACTCGGCCGTGGAGGTTCCTTAGGTATGAGCTCACCTTGGTCTAGGGATATCGCTCACCTGAACGCTAAGACTATTCGACCGATCGCTAGACCGACGAAGGATTCCTCTTAACGCCCGCATTACGCTGAGAACCCCGCTATTGGGTGGGGAACCCAACCCGGTAGAGTCACGTGCCTCCTCTCTCGAGGGTTAGCGCGGAGCTCTCTTTACCCTAGGGCGATCGGTCCATACGTGCGGCCTCTCGGCGTTGCGTATGGATAACGGAAATAGAGCCCGCACATCGATATGCGGTCCTACGCGTCGTTAACCCGGGGCAAACCTTAAGAAATTTAATTAAATAGAAAACAGGACCTTTAATTATTTAAAGCTACTTTATCTGTCCCAATGCTCTTTGATATCGAGGGCTAAGGGCGGTTAGCCACTCATCGGAATGGGGACACTTACACTAGAAAGCAGAAAAGAAAGCTGTAAAAAAGCAGTAAAGGAAAGCTGAAAATTGCAAGTCCTACTCAAACGAGTAGGACTGAAGAAAGCAGTAAATGCGAATCCCGGCTCAAACGAGTGGGCGGGGGTAAATTTATACTCATACACACACACACTCTACAGAAATGAAACGCACTCACGCACTCTACTTGAAAGAAAACACACGCACGCACTCTAAGTTTTCCTACTCAAATGAGTAGGAAGAAAATGAAAGCAGTAAAAAGACAAGTCCCACTCAAACGAGTGGGCGGAAAATGAAAGCAGAGCGCCATTTAACTCTTAACGAGTAGGCGGAAATAAATGCATACGCACACACTCTACAGAAATTGAAATAAAGCTATAAAATCTAACTCATACACGCACGCACTCTACAGAAATAAGAAAAAGCAAAGTGACTGAAAAATTAAAACAACTGCATTTCTACCGCTAGAATGCGGTAGAAATGCATAAAAAGTGCAAATAAAAATTAACCGGACTAAAAGTTTTGAAAATTAAAACGAAAAGCTAAGTGCTCGGAAAATTAAAACGACTGCATTTCTACCGCTAAAATGCGGTAGAAATGCATAAAAAGACAAAATAAAAATTAAACAAAGCTAAAAGTTTTGCAAATAAACGCGAAATGGAAGTTGGCGAAAAATTAGAACAACTGCATTTCTACCGCTAGAATGCGGTAGAAATGCATAAAAAGATGAAATAAAAATAAACTAAAGCTAAACGGGTGCGAAAAATGAAAATAAAATAGACATTACAACGGCTAGAAAGTGCGGAAAATCCTAAACTAAGCTAAGTTATAAAAGCTATAAAAAGATGAAGACATAAAAAGCACGAAAAAAGATGAACAAAAAATCACATAAGTGAGGCGCTTCCATGAATTTTTCATACTATGCAAGAGAGAAAAAGTCTACAATTTTATTAAATAAAAAGCTATTACAAAGTAAACTAAAGCAAACATCCTAATACGAACTAAGAGAGAGAGATAAAACAATTCCCTTACATAAGCATGGAATCGAAATGGGCAGCACCTCCCCTAAGTGAAGTGGTCAAAAAAGGAGACAGAATTCTCATACAGCAGCTGCCATTTTATAGGCAAAATTTCGGGTGTGTCACGCCCTAGGTCACGGGCGTGACAGGGGGGCGTGACCCGGACAGCTGGCATCCTGATGTCGGCAGCGTTGACTGTTGAAAAGGCGTTGAGTGTCGACATGGTCACGGGCGTGACTAGTCTTGACACGGGCGTGACCTGAAGGCGTTGAGCGATGAACAGTGAAATCGTTGAGTGTTGGCTGGCTGATGGCGTTGAGTGCCCGACACGCCCGTGTCGGGGGTGACACGGGCGTGACTAGGCCAAAAATATTTTTTTCTGAAAAAATTCAGAAAACAAAAAACTAAGTTAGAAATAAAAATTAGAAAAAAAACAATTTATTAAATAAAACAAACAAAAAAAGATATAAAAATAAACAAAAATGACTTAAATAAAATACAAAAATATAGGTATATTTACAACTCATCAAATACCCACATACTTAAGCTTTTGCTATTCCAGAGCAAAAGTTGGAGATGAACCTATAAGGAATAAAAAAGAATCCTAAATTTAACTAACGCTTAACTTAATTGTACGAAAGATCGAAATGAATTTCCGGGGTCTCGGAATTAAATCCTAAATTATGAAAGTGTTAAAAATAGAGGAACTGTTTCAAAAAAAATACTTCTAAATGGAAAAAAAGAAAGCGAAAATTATTTTTGTTAGTTTAACAAAAATGGATTTGAATTATCGAAAAAACTTTAGCTACAAAAAAATTAATAGGAAATAATTCAATTTAAAAATTATGCTCTCAAAAAGTTTTAGATTAATTCTAGAATTATGAAAATTGAATAAGTGGATTGACGGATATGAAGAAGGCTTTGATTTTTGAGGCGAGGTAATTTTTTTCTCGAACCTCCATAATAATAATTTTTTTTTGAATAATTAGGAAAATGAAATCTTATTTTCCTAACTTATAATTTTTCTTTCTTCATAAAAATAATGAACTCAATGTATATGTATAGGGGTAATGAATTTTATCTTCTTACTCCGTAACATATAATCTTTTTAAAATATTGGGTGTCTATGTTTACGGGACGAAATCTTATCCCCATTGACATAAGATCTTTTTAAGGGTGAGTGGGGAATCATACCAAGTAAGGCATGAAAAAAAAAGTGGATGGTTTGAATTTTTTTTATTTCAAAGAGAGAGCTAGAGTTTAATAAAAAAATTTGAGAGCAACCTCTTTAATTTGGACGTTCCTATGTTTCTAAAAGCATAAGTAGAAATAATATGAAATCCATGAATGTTATTTTCTAACATAAAAATGTGCTTTTATTCAAAAAAATCAGAAGTGAAAATGAGAAAGACAAGTTCCCTATAATAAGAAAAAGCCATAAAAAATTTTTTAAAATCTTAACCCCAGAAATTTAAGTCTATCGAGCTACAATTAATAAACGAATAGTAAATAAAGAATTAATTAAAATTCGCTTATAAATAAACTCGGAACGATTGTTTTGAAGAGCAAAGAGATTAAGAAATGAGGTTTTCGAATTATTTATTACAAAATAATTTTTGGTTTTTATGAGTTTTTCTAATAATTTTTTTTTTCATATTTTGGTGTTTTTATCATTTTTTGAATATTTTTAAAGGTTATGCAAATTTTTTTTGAGTTTTTGAGTTATATAAAAAAAAAAAATTTTTTTTTTTATTTTCGGAAATATTTACAAGAGGAGAGAAATTTTTACAAGATAGGAAAGAAAAGGGGAAAGAGACGAGAATATTTACAAAAATATTTACAAAGTAAAAAGGATCGCCCGCGAACAGACTCTTATTTGTGGTTGGTTCGATGAGTCGAACGTCGCGGAGCGATGATTCTTTTTTTTGAAAATTTTTTATTATTATTATTGTAATTATTATTATTTAAAAGATGAAAATATTTTTTGAAATTTTTAATTTTTGCAATTTTTTTTTTTGGTAATTTTTATTTAGTGCTTGAAATCAGTCCTGCCCAAAAAGACTGGTGTACCAGTCCCGGACCGGTCTTTTTAAAGACCGGTCTTTTGCCTTGTCGGTCCCGGACCGGTTTCAGTCAAACCAGTCCCGGTCCGGGACCGGTTTTCCTGCTCAAGAGAAGGACCGGCCGGGACCGGAGGACCGGTCCTAACCAGTCCTAACCGGTCCCGGACCGGTTTTTTTTTTTATTTTTTTAAATTAAAATATAAAATTCTATATTAATATTAAAATCCTATATTAATAATTCTATATTATTATTTCTATTATCTATATTAAAATTCTATATTTATATTAAAAATGGAATAAAATTCAAAATTTCAAAGTGAAATAAAATTTAATTTTTATTAAAAATGAAATTGAATTACAAAATGACATTTTACAATATTCAAAACTACAAAATTGAAATATTTAAGTTAAAATAAAATATGAAATTTACATTTAAATTTTCAAAATTGAAATAAAATGAAAAAAAAATACATTTGTCTAATTATTCTTCGTTCGCGCTTCCCAAACTTAAGGTATTCATCTCGTCTTCCACTTCGGACTCGCTATCTTCAATAGACGAGACATGTTGCCTCCTCCTTATAGCATCCAAATGATCCTTGTAGCAAATGCAAATCTCCAAAGATTCCTCGTTCAAACGGCTTCTTCGCTCGTTCAAAATCTTGCCTCTCAAAGAAAAAGCAGATTCCGAAGCTACCGTACTAGCTTGGATTGTTAGTAAATCACGGGCCATTAAGGCCAAAATAGGATAAACATTTGTTTTACTTTTCCACCATTTTAAAATATCAAAATTTTCTATTTCGCTTGCGGTCATATAATCTTGAAATTGTGTTTTTGTATATAAACCTAATTCATTTAAAGTACTCGAAGTTCGTTGTTTTTTTCTAGAGGCTAATTCTAAAAGTTTGTTTTTTAAAATATCTTTTGTTTTAGGTTGGGTGGATTCTTCCCGAGGCCGCGATCCATACATATTATCATAATAATTATATAAACGAGTAAAATCAGAATTAAATTTTGAAACGCTTAAATTAACAAAATCAATAGCCGTTTCGTTTAAATTTAAATTCCGATTAATTTCTTCTATAAAATTTTCTACCCCGTCCACACCCATTAAAGGGTTTAAAGCCGCGGCGCATGAAAACATGGGTGGCATTTCTTGGTAATATTTTAAAAATTTCTCCTCCATTACTAATATTAACGGACGCCACATTTCATTTGTTTTGTATGTTTTAAAAGTTTCAGTAATTAATAAAATATTTTCAATAACTAAAGAGGAAGTAGGATAATAAACTCCGGATAAAATCGTTGTTGATCGATAAAAACATTCTAATAAATTTACGTAATCTTCGAGAACCTCCCAATCTGACGCACCTAAATCATGTGCTTCTACACTATTATAAAATTCTATTAATAAATTTTTTTGACTCAAAGCTCGCTTTAACATTTTATAAGTTGAGTTCCAACGTATAGGCATATCATAAGAAGGACCTAAAAATTTTTTACCTTGTGAAATAACAAATTTTTTAAAATCTTGTTTTCTTTTTTTTGAACTGTAAATAACTCGTAACATAGTTCGTATTTTAATTACGTAGTCGTTCATATAAACCAAACTGTCTTGTACAATTAAATTTAAAATGTGACAGACGTAACGTGTATGAAAAAAAATTCCTTGTAACATTGGTTGTAAATCTGAAATCAAATATCTTATCGCGGTCGTATTATTGGAAGCGTTATCAAATGAAATACTCATTATTTTTTCTTTTATTTTAAATTCTCTAATACACTTAATTATTACCTGATAAATAGCTTTACCAGTATGTGGATATTCAAATCCTTCAAAACAAATTATTCTTTTATTTAGTTCCCAATTACTGGGATCGATCCAATGAGCGGTAATGCAAATATATGAGTGTCCCTCAGATATACCGCTTGTCCAGACGTCGCTCGTTAAACTAACGCGACCGTCAAATGTTTCAAAATAATTTTTTAAATATTCTTTAGATTGCATATAAGCCGCTAAAGCATCGCGTCTAGTGGTAGAATGACTTACCTGCTGATATTTTGGTTGGAGTACCTCGTGTATGTATGATGTCATCTCTTCATCGTCATAGTGGCTGAATGGAAATCCTTTTTTGATGACGTTCTCCATTTGTCGCTCCCGCTGCCGAGCTTGATCGTATGTCCAAATGTGCCCGGACGACGAAATTTGAGCTTGACTAGACTCCGGGGCTTGTTTTGAAATACACGATTTCACATGTCGGACGAGCGTTGTATTGCTGCCAACGGCCATTAGCTTCCCGCAAAGTTTGCACTTCGCCTTCATTTCACCGTCGATTCGTACTTTGTCGAATTTCTCCCAGACCGCCGCCTTGTGGTGGTGTTCTACTACTTCGTGCGCGACGGACGCAGAGGAAGAAGCCGGCATGGATGAGGAAGACGCCATTCGAGCCTTGAGAGTAAGTGAGAGTTGAGAGAGAGAGAGGGAGAGTAAGTGAGAGAGAGAAATGAAAAAAAAATTAAGAAGGGGGGGGGTATTTATAGGATTTTGATTTTTTAAATTTTTTAAAATCTAAATTTTAAAAAACTATTTATTTAAATAATTAAAATATTAAAATAATAATAAATAAAAAAAAAACACAATTGGTGGCTGGCATGGCCGGCCGGCCATGCCAGCCACCAATCCAACGGCTCTTTAAAGAGCCGTTAAAAACGGCTCTTTAAAGAGCCGTTAAAAACGGCTCTATTTTTAGAGCCGTTAAAAATGGCTCTATGTTTGAGGGGACCGGTTTTTTACCGGTCCCGGGGCCAGTCCCAGGCCGGGACCGGTCAAAGACCGGTACAAGACCGGTCTTTGACCGGTCTTTTACCGGTCCCGGTCCGGGACCGGTCTTTTGCCGGTCCCGGTCCGGGACCGGTCTTTGAAGTAAAATGAAGGCCTTTTGGGACTTCTGGGACCGGTCCGGGACCGGACCGGTCCCGATCAGGACCGGTCTTTAGCCGGTCCTAACCGGTCCGGTCCCAACCGGACCGATTAGGACCGGTTTTTTTGTACACCACTACTTGAAATAAAAGGACAGAAAATAGGAAACACCCCCATACTTAAGTCCAACATTGTCCTCAATGTTGCACTAAGTATGAGGAACAAGATATAAAAATATCTAGGCAGTATGTACAAAAATTAAAATTAAAAAACATGGGTTTAGAAATCTTCCCTTAAACGCGTTCGGGGAAGCCCGTTAAATTAAAACCTGCAAAAGTTAAAAAGAAATAACAAAAAAATATAAAACGAAAGAGATAAATTCGACGAAAATGTGTGGGTGATAGGGGCGACAAGTGGGTGTGACTCATAAGCTAACGTCTTAGCTAAGTGAGCGCGACCGATATGTGATCCCCTAGCGCTCACGATAGTGAAGCGCGCCGAAACGACAAAATAAATACTTAATTTAATAAATTTTTTGTTTTATATATTTTTTTCTTAGTTTTTTTTTTTTTTTTTTGAATTTTTAGATAAGTTTATTTCTTTAGTTTTTTTTTTTTTTTTTGAAAATAAAAATAAAAAAATAAGTTAAAAGCAAATAAAAATGAAAGAGATATATATTTTTTTGAATTTTAAATTTTTGGATGAAAAGAAAGATAAAAAAAAAATTCATCATTTTTTTTTTTAGTTTTTTTTTATTATTATTTTTTAGTTTTTAAGTTTTTAAGTTTCTATTTTTGTAGTTTTTAATTTTTTAAGTTTTTGATAGTTTTTTGATTTTTAGTTTCAAAGTTTTCAAATTGTTTATTTTTAGAATTTTTTGAAATATTGATTATTAATATTAATATTGATATTATTATTATTAATATAATTGTTTTGGTTGCGCAATATTTTTTTTTTTTTTTAGATAAGTAGAAATAAAGGGTAAAATTAATAGGATTCAGGAATTCAAAATAGTAAGTCGAAATTTCCCCGGCAACGGCGCCAAAAACTTGATGGCCGCGGAACAGAGACCTACTGTGGTTGGTTCGAAATGGTCAGATTCCGCGGGCCGGTTAGAAGATCGAGTTTTCTAACGAGAGGAGGCAAGCGCACCTATCGCAAGTAGTACTCGGTATTTGGGAAAATACCGAGGTCGTTGTAGTATAGTGGTGAGTATTCCCGCCTGTCACGCGGGTGACCCGGGTTCGATCCCCGGCAACGGCGCCAAAAACTTGATGGTTAAAACGCCGTCTCTTATTTATGTGGATGAGTGGAGGTTTTTATTTATAAAAAGAAGAGCGTTTTATTTTATTAGAAACCGAGTTTTAACGAGAGGTAGGCAAGCGCACATATCGCGTGTAGTACAGGATATTCCGTGTGTGGAATATCGGGGTCGTATTGTTCTCGGGGCCGGCTTAGCTATATCTACTCTTTCCCTGAAAGCCTATTATTCTACCGATAATATTTTAGGTTTTATATAAAAAAAAGGAAAATGACGAACATAAAAATAAAAATAATACAGAAAATGAAAGCAGGAAATAAAGTGCAGAAGGCCGATGAAGAACTTAGCGCGACGCTATCAAAAAGAGAATTGAACTAAAATAACTTTTAATAAAAAGAGATCCTAATTTTCAAATTAATTAAGGCGGAGACTCGGCCGTGGAGGTTCCTTAGGTATGAGCTCACCTTGGTCTAGGGATATCGCTCACCTGAACGCTAAGACTATTCGACCGATCGCTAGACCGACGAAGGATTCCTCTTAATGCCCGCATTACGCTGAGAACCCCGCTATTGGGTGGGGAACCCAATCCGGTAGAGTCACGCGCCTCCTCTCTCGAGGGTTAGCGCGGAGCTCTCTTTACCCTAGGGCGATCGGTCCATACGTGCGGCCTCTCGGCGTTGCGTATGGATAACGGAAATAGAGCCCGCACATCGATATGCGGTCCTACGCGTCGTTAACCCGGGGCAAACCTTAAGAAATTTAATTAAATAGAAAACAGGACCTTTAATTATTTAAAGCTACTTTATCTGTCCCAATGCTCTTCGATATCGAGGGCTAAGGGCGGTTAGCCACTCATCGGAATGGGGACACTTACACTAGAAAGCAGAAAAGAAAGCTGTAAAAAAGCAGTAAAGGAAAGCTGAAAATTGCAAGTCCTACTCAAACGAGTTGGACTGAAGAAAGCAGTAAATGCGAATCCCGGCTCAAATGAGTGGGCGGGGGTAAATTTATACTCATACACACACACACTCTACAGAAATGAAACGCACTCACGCACTCTACTTGAAAGAAAACACACGCACGCACTCTAAGTTTTCCTACTCAAATGAGTAGGAAGAAAATGAAAGCAGTAAAAAGACAAGTCCCACTCAAACGAGTGGGCGGAAAATGAAAGCAGAGCGTCATTTAACTCTTAACGAGTAGGCGGAAATAAATGCATACGCACACACTCTACAGAAATTGAAATAAAGCTATAAAATCTAACTCATACACGCACGCACTCTACAGAAATAAGAAAAAGCAAAGTGACTGAAAAATTAAAACAATTGCATTTCTACCGCTAGAATGCGGTAGAAATGCATAAAAAGTGCAAATAAAAATTAACCGGACTAAAAGTTTTGAAAATTAAAACGAAAAGCTAAGTGCTCGGAAAATTAAAACGACTGCATTTCTACCGCTAAAATGCGGTAGAAATGCATAAAAAGACAAAATAAAAATTAAACAAAGCTAAATGTTTTGCAAATAAACGCGAAATGGAAGTTGGCGAAAAATTAGAACAACTGCATTTCTACCGCTAGAATGCGGTAGAAATGCATAAAAAGATGAAATAAAAATAAACTAAAGCTAAACGGGTGCGAAAATGAAAATAAAATGGACATTACAACGGCTAGAAAGTGCGGAAAATCCTAAACTAAGCTAAGTTATAAAAGCTATAAAAAGATGAAGACATAAAAAGCACGAAAAAGATGAACAAAAAATCACATAAGTGAGGCGCTTCCATGAATTTTTCATACTATGCAAGAGAGAAAAAGTCTACAATTTTATTAAATAAAAAGCTATTACAAAGTAAACTAAAGCAAACATCCTAATACGAACTAAAAGAGAGAGATAAAACAATTCCCTTACATAAGCATGGAATCGAAATGGGCAGCACCTCCCCTAAGTGAAGTGGTCAAAAAAGGAGACAGAATTCTCATACAGCAGCTGCCATTTTATAGGCAAAATTTCGGGTGTGTCATGCCCTAGGTCACGGGCGTGACAGGGGGGCGTGACCCGGACAGCTGGCATCCTGATGTCGGCAGCGTTGACTGTTGAAAAGGCGTTGAGTGTCGACATGGTCACGGGCGTGACTAGTCTTGACACGGGCGTGACCTGAAGGCGTTGAGCGATGAACAGTGAAATCATTGAGTGTTGGCTGGCTGATGGCGTTGAGTGCCCGACACGCCCGTGTCGGGGGTGACACGGGCGTGACTAGGCCAAAAATATTTTTTTCTGAAAAAATTCAGAAAACAAAAAACTAAGTTAGAAATAAAAATTAGAAAAAAGAAACAATTTATTAAATAAAACAAACAAAAAAAGATATAAAAATAAACAAAAATGACTTAAATAAAATACAAAAATCTAGGTATATTTACAACTCATCAATAACATCAAATACACCTTGATGTATATCATTGAGCAAAGTGAGGCTTCTCCAAATCAGGTACACATTTTCCAATGTACCCAACAGCCACCCCATTTTGTTGGGAGGTGTAAACACAGCTGGTCTTATGAACAAGACCATATTACATACAAAAAGATGAAAACTCATGACTAAGATACTCTCTAGCATTATCAGAGCGAAGAATTTTAATAGAAATATCAAACTGAGTTTTAATCATATTATAAAAGGATTGCCATACAGAAAAGAGTTCAGAGCGATCTTTTAATAGATACATACAGGTACATCTAGAGAAATCATCAATGAAAGTTACAAAGTAAGAACTATCCCGACCAACGGTGAGAGTAGGAGCAGGACCCCAGACATCAGAATGAATGAGATCAAACGGGCGAGAGGAACCATGGCCTTGCTTCGGCGGGAAGGAGGAGCGGTGATGTTTGCCCAGCTGACACGCATCACAGTCGAGCGGAGGACAGGTTTGAGGTAAGTGGGGCAAAAGCTGACGAAGAATCCGAGCAGGAGGATGTCCAAGGCGAAGATGTCATTGAAGAAGATCGGTAGACGAGGAAGAGAAGGCGGACAGAGCGGAAACGTTGTCAAGTAAGTAGAGGCCGCCGCTCTCAGTCCCAGTAGCAATCGTCCGTTAGGTCCTCGGGTCCTGAAAACAACAAGAAGTAGGAGTGAATAAGACAGAGCACTGAAGTTGCTTGCATAAGGTAGTAACGGATAGTAAATTGCAAGGTAATTTCGGGACATAGAGGGTGTCCGCTAAGCGAAGCGACGAGGTAACTTGTACCATGCCCGTCCCATGAATCGGGGAAGGAGACCCATCCGCAACAAGAACCGGGGGTAACCGATCATGCGTTTCGAGGAGAGAGAAACATTGAGGATTGCCGGTCATGTGATTTGTAGCACCATAGTCAATCAGCCATTTACCTTGGGTAACGACGTGAGCACTACCTGAGGTCGTGGCCACAGAGGTAGATGGCCGAGAGGAGGCGGATCTTGAGGAATAAATATAACCAAAGGGGCGAAGATGAGGATGTTTCTGCCAGCAGCGGTCAATAGAATGGCCGATACGACCACAGTGAGAGCAAAGAAACCTAGATGGACCGCGCGCGCCTGACTAGTTGCGGCCACTAGTGTCGCCCCGCTGAGTTTGGTGAGCATAGGCGTCCTGCGGAGAAGGGGAAGACAACAAAGGGCACTGGAGCAGCGAAGTAACTGTGGCGATGCGAGCCGCGGTGGCATCCAAGGTGGGAGACTCTGCTTCGCCCAAGATCTGCTGGCGGATCATATCAAAAGACTCGGGGATTTGCAGAAGATAACAAACAACCAGGAGTTCCTGGAAGTGTTTGTGTTGCTCGGCCAAGTCCGCATAGAAGGGGCGATTCTTGAGGATCTCAGCGCCAAGGGCCTGAACCTGCTGATAAGCCGCAGCAGGAGTCATGGAAGGACGAGCTAAGAGGTTTGTATAGAGAGTATAGATACGGGACATCTGGGTCCCCTTCGAGTAAAGAGCAGCGAGGTGAAGCCATGCGGCCTTAACCGTCTCATCATGGCGTATCACGGGAAGGCATTCATCAGAGAGGCAGTTAGCCAGCCAATTGCGGACAAGTGCATCACTTGCATCCTAATCATCAAATTGAGCAGAATCTGGAGGCGGAGGTTCATCGGTGAGGTGATGACGTTTGCGCTGAGAGCGAAGGAGAATGGTGAAAGAAACGCTCCAATCCGGATAGTTGGAACCAACTAGTTTAGAAACCGTGCCAAGGTTTTCGGAAGGAGTAGGAGGAGGAGGAGGAGCCAGATTGGCTACAGGAGTGGTGGCAGTTGAATTCTCAAAAACAGCCATAGAAGAGAGCAATAAGAAGCCGCGCGGTTAGGAAACAAGCCGTGGGAAAGGAAGAAGGAGAGCTGCAGCGGTCACGACGTCAGACACCAGCGGCCAGAAAATCCACGACCAAGCCGCACAACCAAGCAGAGGGAAAGAAGTCGGGCGGCTCGAAGACAGGCCGTGCGAACAGAAGAGGAGGTTGCTAGGAGGAGAAAAGCAAACAAGGCAAGAATAGGTCGCGACGACAGGACGCGGTGACTTAAGAAGAGGAGGAGGGCGCGGAGACTAGAACATGTCGCAAGCAAGAAGCAAGCAAAAGAAACAGGCCGCATGAACAGGGCGCAAGCAAACAGGCGGAAGAAACAAGCCGCGAAAACAGGTCGCGAGGAGAAGAAGAAGCAAGCCACGCGGACAGGTCGCATGGTCAGAGAGGGGTACAGAATCAGGAGGAGAAAATCGAGTCCTCTGATACCATGTGAAAGTAGCGAACAAACGACTAGAAAACAAGCCGGAACTTCGAATAATTGAAAGTTTTATTATCCAAAAAGATATCATTTATAAAAGTATGGCCACCCTTTTATAGAATGGAGAAGAGGGGAGAGAGTATAAACTAACAATGTGGGACTAAAAAATGTATAGAGATTGTGCGGTTAGAAATAAGCAGACCGAACAAGCCGCGCGGTTAGACAATGGGCTAACCGCTCGGCAATACCAGAGAAAGAGAGCGAGATGCTGTAGGAGACCGCTAGACCGTCCGGTCTCCAAGCAACCGGAGACAAGCCGCCAGACCGCCGGACTACAAATAGCAACAGCCTGGATATCAAACCGCTAGAGAGTAACCGCTAGACCGCACGGTCTATAACCCGCCAGGCATAGACCGCCCGGTCTCATACTTCAACACTTATAATAGTAAATTGTAGTAATGAAAATTCGGTAATTAAAGTTGATGATAATAGATGCTACATAACTCAAGTGCTGAATGAAATATGACCAGTAAGAAACTGGAGTAGTACTGAAATGAAAGTTCCGAACTGAAATGAACTTGACCAGTATGAGACTGGAGTAGAACTGAATTGAAATGAACTTGGTCAATACGAGACTAGAGTAGTACTGAATTGAAAGTACTGAACTGAAATGAACTTGACCAGTACGAGACTGGAGTAGTATTGAATTGGAAGTACTGAACTGAAATGAGCTTGACCAGTATGAGACTGGAGTAGTACTGAATTGAAATGAACTTGAACAGTACGAGACTGGAGTAGTACTGAATTGAAATGAACTTGACCAGTACGAGACTGGAGTAGTATTGAATTGAAATAAACTTGACCAGTACGAGACTGGAGTAGTACAAAACAGAAATGAATAAAGGAACAGTACCAGTGCAAGACTGGAATAAATATAGTAAAGTGGTTAGTTGTCCAATCACTCCATCCAGGAGGCTTCAGTTCCATCTCCTTTCTTAGGAGTCACATTCAGTTCCATCCTCGTTCATAGGAGGCACATTCAGTTCTTTCTCCGTTCATATGAGGCACATTCAGTTCTATCTCAATGTTTAAAATACTTCCCTGGGTTACACCCATTATTAAGATCCGATAGTAATTTGGTTGCGCCTTTTAAATCACGGCTTAAATCGGATTAGGGGATTATTTGGAGTTACACCCTTATTATTCGCCGAGAATAATTTGCAACTCACTACTCGTACTCTCATCTTCCGAGCATGCCCAAATCACCCAAGAGTCGAGGTGCTCGACGGTTTCTTGAAATCTTGGAACACCCCGAGCTTGGTCACTTGCCTTGGCCACTCTCATTGATAAGACAAATTGAAATTTATTGTTCAAATTAAAAAAAACGGGGGTCGCGCGCTCCAATTTGCACTTTCGAGGAAAATGAGCGTAATAAATTTCAAGCGCGACTCTAGGCTCCAAGAAATTGAGGAAAGTTCAATTTTGATCCCCAAATTCCCAAATTTTGATACAGCTTTTAAGGGGGTCTAAAATGAAAAAGAGAGGGTTTGACCAAAGTCAACCCTAGGGTGGGTCAACTCATGGGGGGTCAAAGTCAAAATAGGTCCAAGTCATCGGGGTTGGGTCAAAGTTAGAGTGTCGTGTCACAATTGGTGTGCGCACACTTTTCGGTGCACGACATAGCTTGATTTGACCACAGTTTGACCACCTATCATCGAAACTGGCCGGGACCAATTCTGTTGACTTTATATTGACCATACAAATCCAACGCTACTGACTAGGGTCGAATTGGAGTTCGTTTGGTAAAAGTCCAAAATCTGCGCGACGCGTTAGAACGGTCAAAATGTCAATATTCGTCGTTGGATCTCGGATTACGACGCGGCGAGTTCCGATGCGCTCGTATGGGTCATACGAGACCACAAGAACTGACGGAACTCAAATCGGAGTTATTTAGACCAATATCCAAAGTCTGGCTCTCGTGGCATTTTACGAGGAATGGTTACATCCACCACATGACCTCGGGGTTCAACGGAACAAGTTCCGAAGCGTTTGTATCGACTCTACGAGGCCACAGGAATTGACGGAACTCAAATCTGAGTTCTCTAACTCTATTTCCCATCTATGGTTACCTTCTACCGAGTCACAGGTAGGGGTTCGGGTCACTTTTATTAGACCCACTAGGGATCTGGCGTCCCAATAAAAGTCGAGATGTTACAGACGTGTCTTTCCGAGCGCAAGACTAGCTCGTAAAGAGCGGGGATTGTGTACATCCTCGTATTTGCTGAGTGAGACCTAGGGGCCTGGATCCCAGCATTGAGCAGGCCGTTTAGCTGATTGGGTCAGACGAGTGGAATAGACGGAAGGGATCCTGCCCCGGGCATGTGGTGTTGGGTTTTGGGGATGGCACAACACTTGTGCACGCAGCGGAAATAAGAACAAGAAAAAACCCAAACGAGTTCGGATCTAGCAAAATTCATGCTTCAAGAAGTAAAGCATGATGTAATAAAATTACCTGTGAGGGATTGAGTCAATACTCAACCTAGATTCTCTAGTAAAATTCCAGCCAGTCACTAGCAGCTTGAGTCTTGAGCGCAGAAAGTATATTTGCGCCTCTACAGAAAATCCACACGATCGGGAGAACCCATAGCAACTTGTCAAACAAGCACTAGGTCGGGAGAGGACACTCGGCGTCTCCACAGACTGATAGATCTATTGAAGGAGAGGCGGCGACGACACTCGTCGGGATCAGGATCGGGATCGGCAATGGGATCGGTGGAACGCTTACATCGGCTTTTAGGGCTTCTGTCTTTTCGACATAGTGATGGCTCGTGTTCTTAGACAAAAAGAATAATCGCTTACTGTTAAAGCCCTAATGTTTCCTATTTATACCCAAAGGGAATAAACAAAATAGCCGTCGCTAATCACTGACTCAGGACATAGACAAAATAGACCTATGGCCAGACAACAGTTTGTTTGGATGAATCGTCGAATATCTACAGGATATACAACGAATCGTCGAGTATCAATATATACTCGTCGAATCGTTGAGTATCTTATAGCACATACGACGAACTCAACGCCATAATCAGCTGAGTCAACACTTGACTCAACACTGTCAATGCCTTCTGCGTCAAAGGCCAGACACGTCGAACGACATTCGTCAAATTGCATTCGTCGAATGGCGTTCGTCGAACGACGCACGACTTCTGCACCAAAGGCTAGATTCGTCGAACGGAATTCGTCGAACTGCATTCGACTTCTGCACCAAAGGCCAGATTTGTCGAACTTCATTTGTTGAACGACATTCGTCGAATGGCGTACGACTAATGCGCCCTGGCATTCAGTGAATACAATACACTCAATTCCTAAGTGCCAGAATCGCCATGTAAACCCTTTACTCGACGAAGGCGTTGAGTGCACTCAACGCCTAAGACCAGACTTGTCAAGTAAACACCTTTACTCGATGAATCACTGAGTGGGCTCAACGCACTCAACTCTTAAGTGCGACAGTCGATGAATCAATACTTGATACTCGACAAATCGGTGGGTCAACGCAACACACTCAACGCCATCATTCGACGAGTTAACACTTAACTCGACGAAAGCGTTGACTGGTCTCAACACACTCAATGCTTTTGCCTTAGAATATTTCAGACCCTTTTGCTAGTCATATGAGCTACACCATACAGATCCAAACTCCCAATTTCTCCACATTCTTATGTGCGGCCCTGATAGTCTCATACTGAGTTGGTAGTGAGGCTACATGCTTGATCACTTCCATATCACTATGGTAGCACCAACAGTCTCTCACTTGATCTAGAAAGTATCAAACAAAAGCTTAATAAACAATAAGCGGCATCTAGCAATACATCATTGCTTCCCAAACAGTAAGAGTTTATAAACTCAAAGTCCATTGTGGCCAATGTTACAGTGTTGTCATGTCCCTTCATCCCTTACATCCGGATAGAACTAGAGGTATAGACCGTGTCACCCTCATAATTATTCAATCTCAGTTTCCTGATCTAGAATGGACTTTCAAAAATTGGTGAGTCCAATATCATATGTTTACTCAACCAAGCATGGTCATGCATTTCTCAGTCCCATTCCATCAAGGGGCCCATGGATGCAACTCCTGTCATATAGGAGAACAAATCCTATCTCTGCTCATACACAGACACCCAAATGATTCGTAATGTACCCAATAACCATCTTTATCATCCAACTTTCTCAAGACTGGACTTTTGATGGCATCAAAGCACGCTCTTCATCACTCGATGAAAGCTCTGTGACTTCAGGTCAAAGAACCACAAACACCATTGCCACTTGAGCCATACTTGTGACACGTTCATATAACTATCCACAAAGTATTCTCATAGTGGGTCTGTCTAGTACAACTTGTTCATAACAAGTAGCCATGTGATAACTTGATATCACAATATCATGACCTGTGAGGACATGTCATCAGTCAACACACATGCTAGTCTTAAAGGCATCATCATCGCCCTTAACTTCTAAGATGATACAACGACCAGTGACTCTTTAAGAATAAAGCTTCTGGGATCATAGGTTCTCACATCAAGTCACTACTTGACCTATGGAAGCAAACATTCTAAGAGCATTTATTTTAGTTAACTATTCTATCACAATAGAAATAATAACATAATAAAAGAACTCGCCAAAATATATAAATGGTACGTAAAGTACAGCAGTCAGGTACAAAGGTAAAAAGAGAAACACTTACGTCAAGCATCACGTATAACCACAGCACCCCAAATGCACAAGACTATAAGGGTAAATGGTCAAGATTAAATAATCAGGAGAGAAACAAACCCCTATTAGCCACCTGTGGTCAACTTGCCAAAACTAAAACGGATGGGGTGGTCAACTCATCTGGACCCAACCCCAAGGACAATTTATTCGTCTAATTGCGGGGGAGATTGGATACTCCACCATTCACCGTAGGTGCCCAAAAAACCGGTAGAGCCCCACAAAGTGCTAATAGGGAGATCAAACGTTGTGGAGTGGGGTCACACACTAATAACACCCGCAACAAAGATAACCCGGAAGGAAAGCCCCGTAACGATCCGGGTTTAGAGCTCAGAGGCACACCACAACCCAATCAGGGCCTGGTGGCTTGTCTCGTCCCACGACAACGCCACGAAGAAAAAACCATGACAGACATCTCAAGTCAGCAACGACACATCGAATTCTATTAGACAATTCTAGATTAAAATTGTTGATCAACCTTTAGGAAGAATTAACAATCCTAAACAAACTCTAACGCATTTCTACAAGAGAGTTACAGACCGTAATAAAAGTGGAGTTTAATCACATCATCAAAAGGTATAACCTTTAACAGGCTAGATAGTGAATTCAAGAACATGATGACTATAATTATAATTAGTCAAGAGATCATATCAGCAAGATACATCAGTAAACTAATTCAATAATCATGAATACAAGAAGTTAGAAATTCCTGCAAAAATCTAGGTAAAGAAGGGAAGTGAAAAAGGAACCATCACTTGCCATGATTTTTTTACCAGAAATATTATCTGAATCACTCCTTGATGTAGATCGGGGCTAAAGAAGATGAGAGAAGTCGAAATCTAAGAAGAACAGTCAAAAACAGGAGTTAGGGCCGAAAACCCTAGCGAGAAAATTTCAAGGAAAGGGGAAGATTTTACCATGATGGCGTAGCTCTTGACGAGAGCATTTCGGATCTATATTCGGTTGAAGATTTCGAGCACCGGAGCACCATCGGCAGCCACTGGAAGATTCACGAGCGGGGGGGGGGAGTCATCGCTCTGGTTTCGGTCTGGTCGATCGTAAGGAAGAAGATGACGTTTTCTTTTCTAATTATCCTAAAGTATACGAATATAAACTTATATATATACTATATTAAGGGAACTTTTCCTTCACCTGTCCATTACATTTGAACGGACGGTTTTGCCCCTACAGCTCCGCCAGCTCCGCCTATCACGTTCTCCTGCCGCTTCATGCTCTCGGCGCCCACCGCCTTTAATTAAATGCAGCTTTAATGGTTCACAATGCCCACTGCCTCCACCGCTTTCATCTTCTGAGAAAACTAATAATTAAATGCCGTTTTAATGGTTTTATAAATTGAGAGAGAGAGAGGGCAGCGGGAGGGCAGCGGGAGAGAGAGAGGGAGAGGGAGAGGGGAAGAGAGAGGGAGAGGGGAAGAGAGCCACCGGGAGCAACTCTGACCAAAGCCACTCTCGCCTTTCCTGCTGGTGCCAACGGGCCAACGGTGGAGTCGGCGGTGTCCTGACCGGACCCCGCTGATAGGGACACCGGTTGCCGGCGACGCCGGCGGGAGTATGTTGGAGGCGGTCTGAAAGGATGGAGGTGCGACCGAGGCCGCCAAGAATGCGGTTGTGCTCGAGGCCATACCCCGCTGATGGGGACGCCGGCGGGGATAGGCCAGAGGCGGTCCGGCAGGATGGAGGTGCGACCGAGGCCGCCAAGAATGCGGCTGTGCCCGAGGCCAACATGAACAAGGCTGATCCTGAGGCAGCCTCCCCCAATACTTCCGGCTACGTCTTCCAACCCCAGGCATCTGTCGATGCTACAGATCCGTGGATGCCATGAACGAAGGTCGCACTGGAGGTGGCTTTGGCTGGGAAGCGGTGACGGTGGCGGAGATCGCAAACGAAAGAGGCAGCGTCAGTGGCGGCAGCTACAGTTTTGTGGAAGGGAGGTGGCGGTGGTGGTGGGTTTTGCTACCGCTAGGGAGGCGGTGGCGATGGCGCGGGAGGTGGCAGAAATAGGCAGCGTGAGCGGCGGTGGTAGAGAGCAGTGGAAGGGAAGCAGAGTAGTGTAAATTTGTGATTCAATTTATGATGAAAGTGTTTATAATCAAATATTAATACAATTTTGTATGGTCTTTTTTTTGGCGTGTTTTGTGCTATAGAGAGGGAGGTGAGAGGAGAGAGAGAAAGAGAGAGAGGGAGAGAGAGAGAAGAGAAAGTGAGGAGAGAGAGAGAGACGGAGGCGGCAGAGAGAGGTGGCAACATTTTCTACACCTATACTTCTTCCGGAGATGCGGTTTTTTGTTCTACAGAGAGAGGGAGGGGAGAGGAGAGAGAGAAAGAGAGAGAGAGGGAGAGGGAAGAGAAAGTGAGGAGAGAGAGAGGGAGGTGGCAGAGAGAGGGGCGGAGTAGTGTAAAGTTGTGATTCAATTTATGATGAAAGTGTTAATAATCAAATATTAATACAATTCCGGGGGCCGCGAGTGGTGGGTGCGGCGTCGAGACGGTGGATTGCGTGGAAGTGGGCGCTTCTATGCGGTCGAAGACCATCTGGAGCATCAAACACGGGCGAAGCGAGTGCGTAGGCGGGCGAAGCCCGCCTGATGCGGCCTAAGGCCGCCCGAGAGCATCGAGCACGGGCGTAGCCTGTGCGAAGATGCTCGTGTGTGTGTGTGTGTGTGTGTGTGTGTGTGTGTGTGTGTGTGTGTGTGTGTGTGTGTGTGTGTGTGTGTGTGTGTGTGTGTGTGTGTGTGTGTGTGTGTGTGTGTGTGTTTATAAAATGTTTTGTCTAAACAGAAATTTAAAACGAGTGATTTATATGCGGGAGCGCGGAAAACAAAAATAGAGATTTAGGATGACTTCAAATAGAAAAGTGCTCAACATAAAAGTTGTAGATCTCTTGTTGATGAACAAATATCATGTTAATCATTTTTTAATACGACGCCATTATGACCCTCAAAATGACGTCCGAATGCAGACTGGAACGAAATTCTCGAGATGAATAGAAGACTACTCGAGAACTAAAACAGGATTACTCGAGAAGTAGAAAACAGGTACTCGAGAACTAAAAATTCAGCACTCGAGAACAAGAAAATGGCAGTACTCGAGTACTAAAGCATTACTCGAGAACTAAAATACGTTACTCGAGAACCAGAAGCAACTTACTCGAGAATTACAGTAGAACTACTCGAGTACAACACCCAGCCTAAGCATGAACAGTTGATTTTTGTCCTAGTGAATAGTAGTTTTTACAAATATATCCAAAAATCAAACTATAGAAATGAATAGGAAAAGACATTTTTGAATAGTACTTTAGTATTAAAATAATCATCTTTATATTATTTTGAACAAGGAAACAAAAGTTCAAAACGAAGGCTCAAACGCGCGCCAAATTAAACGAAACTCACACCGTTGGCGAACACTGACGCTACGAACCCAACGACGAAGTCAAACCAAAATCCGACGAGCTGTTCTTGAGATATAAATTTTCAAAAGTCTACGTCAAACATAAATTCCACAAAACTTCGGAAAATCGTCGAGGCTTGAATATCGCTCAGATCGCGATGAAACTTGATGAGCAAGTCCAAAATTATTTAACTTAATTTTCAAATGAAAAATTTTCCAATTACAACAAGAATTTGAGAATTTGGCCGACTCGACCGAACGGACGCGAAAATGCCTTAACGGCGTCGCGTCATCAACTCGACATTAAAAGTAACGTCATGACGTCATAAATATGACGATATCATATCAAATAAAATCATCGAACAAAAATCGGGGGCGTTATAGCCCTAAAAAGTTCTCTTTGTCCTGGCTCTTTCTCTTCCTTTTGTCGTTCACCGATCAACGGCTCTTAGAGATTGGTGGGCCCCACCTACAGCTTCCAGTTGCGCCTTGCTTTTACGAAAGAAGACGTACAGTAGCTTCACAATAAGTTTTGTCGTGTAGTGTAGCTTCCCCGTGACTGATTTGACCTTAGTTGACTTTGTCGATTTTGTTGACGTCAGCACCTGTGGACTTAGCCAAAATCGAGCATCAGAGAATAGGCATTGAGTGAGTAAGCATCACTCAACGCCAAAACACTTAGACAGATTTTGTCTCTTGGTGTTGAGTGAGTAACCTTCACTCAACGTCAAACTACTTAGAACATAAATCTGATTCTAGGCGTTGAGAGATTCAGCTCCACTCAACGCCAATCTTGTTTTATCAACTTTCACCTGCTTCGCGTTGAGTGGGTAAGCATTACTCAACGCCAAACCCCTTAGACAAAATTCTTCCTTCACTAGGCGTTGACAGCGTTGAGTCAGTAACCTCCACTCAACGCTATTTGCCATAATCAATTTTTCTGTTTATTTAGCAACATATGCATTGAGAGCGTTGAGTGAACATGCCTCACTCAACGCTTTTTGTCAGCCAATTTTTTTGCTTATCCAGTAGCATGGCGTTGAGTGAATTGACTTCACTCAACGCATGTGGAGTTAGCCACATTTTAACTCATTCCAACTTCAGGTTTTTACTGCTTTAGCCTATCTCACAGCCTTTTGTTGTATGGCGTTGAGTTAGTTGACTTCACTCAACGCCTGTGGACTTAACCATTTTTTCAGCTTGCCACTGCCTTGGCTTTGACTGTATAGGCTTCACTCAGCGCTATAAGCCATTTGGCATTAAGTGACTGGTCTTTACTCAACACCTGTGGACTTAGACAGTTTTTTGTTATCACACACCATAGGTAAGTATTTACCTGACCTAGCCACTTAGGCTACCTGACCTATCATAGTCATCTACAGACATGTGTATATCATTAAAGATTTTGACTTCACTCAAATCCAGGACATTGTGAGCAATGGATCCAACAATCTCCCCCTATTTGAGAAAGTCAAAAACTCTTAAGCAAAGATAATGACATACACAGGACCAAGCAGCACATGATATTATAAAAGAAAACTAAATACTATAGAGTGATCTATAGTTACCACACTTCCCTGCTTGCAGAATACATTACTATATCTGCCATCAGCTTCCCCTGAATTGATGTTGCCTTGCTGCTATCTTGCTTATCTGATCATCTCATCCTCTCCCCCTTTTTGACTACAACAAATAGCAGGAAGGATGCACCTGATAAACTGATTATGTTATCACCTGCTCCCCCTCAATTTGGCAGCATTGCTTGACTTGCTCCCCCTCAATATGAGAATCTTCATTTCTTTAAAGGATCATCTTATCTACACAAAGTCAAATGGTTTGCAACTAGAGGTGAGGAGCAACTGAAGCTATACTGAGTTTAACGTACCCAACTCAAATTTTAAGGTGTTAAACTTGGCTTCATCTAGTGGCTTAGTGAAGATGTCAGCCACTTGCTTGTCTGTTGGGACAAACTCAAGGGTGATGTCTTCACATTCCACATGCTCCCTAATGAAATGATATTTAATCTCTATGTGTTTAGTCCTGTTATTGGAGACAAGATTCCTAGCAATAGATATTGCACTAATAAAATCACAGAATAAAGAAGTTCTACTTATCTGGAGGTTGTAGTCTTGAAGTTGGTGCTGGATCCACAGCAACTGAGCACAACAGCCTCCTACTGAGATGTACTCTGACTCTGCAGTTGATATTGCCACACTGGTTTGCTTCTTCCTGCTCCAAGATATCAGTCTACCTCCCAAGAACTGACAGGTGCTAGAAATGCTCTTCCTGTCCTCTTTGTAGCCTGCAAAATCTGCATCTGAATAGCTTGTTAGTTCAAACTCCCCATTCCTAGGGTATCAAAGGCCAAGATCTGGAGTGCTCTTAAGATACCCCAAGATTCTCTTAGCTGCAGAGTAGTGAGATTCTTTAGGGCAAGCCTGATACCTAGCACAAACACATATAGCATACATGATGTCTGGTCTACTTGTAGTCAAGTATAGAAGGGAGCTAATTATCCCTCTATACAAAGTTTCATCAACAGGTTTCGCTGCTTCATCTTTGCCTACAAACATACTTGACCCCATGGGAGTTCTCATGGTGGAGGAATTCTCCATGCCAAATTTCTTGATTAACTCCCTAGTGAACTTAGACTGGGATATGGACAAGCCATCATCAGTCTGTCTTACTTGGAGGCCCAAGAAGAACTTAAGTTCACCCATACTGTTCATTTCAAACTTCCTCTGCATGAGTTTAGCAAACTTTTTATAGAGGTTGTCATCAGTAGATCCAAAGATGATGTCATCTACATAGATCTGGACTAGGATGATCTTACCCTTAGAATCCTCTAGGAATAGGGTATTATCTATTTCCCCCTTAAGAATTTGTTCTCAATAAAGAAACTAGATAATGTCTCATACCATACTCTAGGGGCTTGCTTTAGCCCATATAGAGCTTTCCTAAGTCTATAAACAAAATCAGGTGAGTTAGGAACTATAAAACCTAGAGGCTGCTCAACATAGACTTCTTCTTTTAAGTCACAATTTAGGAAGGCTGACTTCATATACATTTGGTAGACCTTGAATCTCTTGTGAGCTGCATAAATAAGAAATAACCTGATGACCTCCAATCTTGCTACAGGGGCAAAGGTTTGATCAAAATCAATATCTTCTTCTTGCATGTACCCCTTAGTTACTAGTCTAGTCTTATTCTTAATTATAATCTCATTTTCATCAAGCTTGTTTCTGTATATCCACTAGACTCCAATGGCATTATGACCATGAGGTCTGGGAACCAACTTCCAAACCCTGCACCTCTTGAACTGGTTCAGTTCCTCCTGCATGGCACCAATCCAATGCTGGTCTATGTTGGCCTCTTCAAACTTCTTGGGCTCCACTTGGGATAGAAAGCTTGAGTACATGGCTATGTTCTGACTTATGTTCCTTGTCATTACTCCATGAATTGCCTCCCAAATGATCTGGTGTGATGGATGATCTCTCATATGTCTGACAGCAGGTGGCAGTCTTCTTTCAGCAATAGGGGCATCTTCTTGTTGATCTTCATCCTCTCTCATTGTTCCAGTAAGATCTTCTAGGGTATCCATATCATCTTCAATGACTGATGATGTTTCCTTGATGGTCAGCTTGTGCATCATCTGTTTTGTACCTGCAGTACTATGGGAGGAACTAGGCAGTCCATTGTTAATCATAGTAGACTCATCAAAGACTACATGAATTGATTCTTCTACAACTTGACTTTTCAAGTTGTAGATCCTATAGGCTTTGTTATGATTGTTGTACCCAACAAATATTCCATCATAGGATTTGGCAGCAAACTTAGTCACATAGGGCTTGTCATTGTGACGCACAAAGCATTTACTCCCAAAGATTCTGAGATAGCCCAGATTTAGTTTCCTTCCCTTCAAGATCTCATGGGGAGTCTTCTTGAGGCCTTTGATGATAGAGGCTCTATTAAGGACATGACATGCAGTATTTACTGCATCAGCCCAGAAATATTTTGGGATAGATGTGTCACTCAATAGTGTTCTACCAGCCTCTATGAGAGTCATATTTTTCCTCTCAACAATCTCATTTTGCTGGGGTATTCTAGGAGAAGAGAATTCTTGATGAATCTCATGTTCTTCATAGAACTTTGTCATGTTATCAGACTGAAATTATGTCACATGATCACTTCTGATTTTGACCACAGAACAGCCAAGTTCATTCTGAATTTGCTTGACAAATATCATGAAGACATCAAGGGTTTCATCCTTCTTCTTAAGAAAGAACATCGAAGTAAACTTGGAATAGTCATCAACTATCACAAGGGTGTAGACTTTCCTAACAAGACTGTGAATTGGCAACAGACCAAATAGGTCCAAGTGCAAGAGGTATAAGCACTTCACAGAGTCTTTGGTCCCAATACCCTTGAAGGAGACTTTTGTCTGCTTACCCTTTTGGCAGGCAGAACAAATGCCCTCCTTAGAGCACTTCACAATTGGGCCATTCCCAACTAGCCCTTGACTAAAGAGCTTGTCAATAGTCTTGTAATTCAAATGGGCTAGTCTCTTGTACCACTAGACACAGTAGGAGACTTTCTCATTTGCCACCAAACAGATAGGAGAATCTGTGTCTAGACAAAAAAATTTCAAGCAATAAATATTTTCATTCCTAGTGCCTGTCAAGATGACCTTTTGGTCACTTGACCTCCTAATTAGGCACTCATCCTTGTGGAAGACAATTGCATAGTCAAGATCTGAAAGCTGACTTATGCTTATAAGGTTGTGCTGCAACCCTTCAACATAAGCCACCTTTGTGATGGTGACTATGTCATTGGTGATCTTACCATACCCTCTAGTTACACCTTTATCTGAACCTCCAAAGATGACTTTGCGTCCATCTTTTACTAGAGTAAGCTCCTTCAAGTTGCTCCTTGTTCCAGTCATGTGCCTGGAACAGTCACTGTCCAAGTACCATATAGGAGTATGGTACCTTGAGCTATCCTGCAATATATAAATTACTTAACCTTAGGACCCCCAATATCTATTGGGTCCTAGGTGCATGTTAGCATGAAACTGAACATGTCCACCATCAGAATTTCTTACTGGTGGACTGACCCTAGCTCTGGCCACATTGGGATTGTGCCAGCAGTCAACGAAAAAGTGCCCTATATTACCACAGCACCAACACTCATGTATGTTATATCTTCTTTTTTGTGAAGGCCCTGCAGCTTGATGAGCTGCAACATTGACTGGACGAAGATGTGTTGTAGCCTTTTTTAGATTTCTTTCAGCTAGAATTTGACTGAAGGTAAGTCTTATAGCTGGCTGATTTGGTCTGCCCTGAGTGCCACCAGCAGCTAGCTTCTTTTCAGAAAGCATGCTTCTAATGGCTTCAGATATGCCTAGATCAGCCTGATTCTTAGACTTGCCCTTAGTCAGAACCTTTGCTGTCAGATTCTGAGCCTTGGCTACAATAATATTCTTGAGAGTTGGTGCAGAAGCACCAGAGATAAATGGTCCAGATTGGACCATTTGAAATTTCTCATTGGCAGCCTTGACTGCACACACCCTGCCAAAACTTTCATCATGACAGTGAACATCTTTGTTCACTCCAGATGAACAACCCCTCTCCCAGTGATCACAAGAACTTTCTTGGTCATACTTGTTAGAAGGAATCAAAACCTTTCTGAAAATAATGGGAGGCTTAGAAGAAATTGGTTGAGGTGGAACTTGAGCTTTGCCCTTCTTTTTGGAAGGAGCAACTCTTGTGCTTCCCTTAAATCTCAACCCCTTCTTGCCCTTTTGAGAGGAGAAGGAGTCTATCAAGGAAGGACAGTACTTGGCTTTAAATAGCTAGCCAATATTCTTTTCTCCTTCTCAAGCTTATCTTCAAGCTCTCTGATGAGACGGTTCTTGTGCTTGATGAAGGCAACCTGAATGTCCAAGAGGGATTTCAGTTGGCTAATTTCCCTAGCTTTCTGGCCCAACAGATTTGTTGTTACAGTCTGTTGGGCAACTGCAAGCTTAAGAGATGAAATCTCTTTAGCTTGCTTCTTAGATAACTTCTTGACCTTCTTGAAGGCATTCAGAAGTTCTCCATACTTGTCAATCAGTTGATTGACATCTCCTTCAGATCAAGAATCTTCTTCACCACAGGGTGAAGAGGCTTCTGAGCAAGGACTAGTCTCAAACTCAAACAGAGAAGCAGAGTCAGGTGAAAGATGTACCTTGCTTTGACCAGGCTGATCCTGGTTGCTTTCCTCATCAATCGTTACCATCATCCCTCTATAGTTGTGGACTTCTTCATCCACCTTTGACTCACTATCTGACAGTGTCAGAGGGGCCCTAATTCCAATCCTCCCTGGAGGATTGACTTCTCTTGCTGCGATAGCTTCATCTATAACAGCAGTAGCAATTAGCCCAATATAGACTTCCTCTTCTTCAGACACAGAAGAAGATGAGTCTGTCCAACTATTTTCCTTCTTGTCCATGAAGGACTTTTCCTTCTTTCCTTTGTGCCGGTGCTGCTTCTTCTCCTCAGTCTCTTTCCTCTTCTCTGGGCAGTCAGCTATCACATGTCCAGGATTGATGCAGTAATAGCAAATTATTTTAGAGGAGTTATATTTATTATGTTTAGAACCATACATGTCAGTCTTAGACTGATTCTTTCTGTGATGGGTGCAGTTGGAAGGCTTTTTCTTCTAATGCTTCTTCTTCAATAACCTCTGGAGTTTTCTCGAAAAGGCTGCAAAATTTTCATCAGACATGCTTCTAATTGATTCCTCTGAGTCAGAGTTGTCTGACTCAGCTAGTCTTCTTGGTGGTGAACGAATCCTTTCCTTGCCTTTCCTTGTGCTTTCAGCTTTGAAGGTTAGGGACTTTTCTTTTGCTAGTGATTTGTTGAAGGCATCCTCCTCCTTCCTGGCAGCCAGCTACATCTCATAGGAGAGCAGCTTCCCAAATAATATTTGGGGAGGAGTGTCAGCAAGCTTGGCCATCTCTCTTATGGCACATATCTTAGTATCCCAGTCTCTAGTGAGTGATCTGAGAAACTTATCATTAATTTCATAATTATTGAAGACCCTTCCATAGGTCTTCAACTCATTTATGATCCTGAAGAATCTTTCATAATAGGTAGTTATGTTCTCCTTCAGGATTTGCCTGAAAGCCTCATACTCTTGGTTGAGCAGAGACTTCCTATCATCTCTTATTTCATTAGTACCCTCTATGTAGACCACAAGGGTGTCCCACATCTCTTTGGAGTTCTGGTAGTGAACCAAGTTCAGGAAGGTTGAATCATCTACAGCACTGACAATGATGTTCTGTGCTCTTTTGTCTAGGCCAGCTAGTCTGACCTTATCTTTGGTCATTTTAGAGAGTGTCTTTGGTGTCTGGATGTTGGCATCCAGAACAGAGACCTTCATAGGAATGATAGGTCCCTCCCTTACAGTTGCAAAAATTCTTGGATCATAGGCTTCCATGAATAGCTTCACCCTCTCCTTCCATATTCCAAACTGCTCTTTTCTGTAGATGGGGAGTTTCATTGAACTCAACTCTCTCTGGATCTCTCCTTAGCCCATGACCACTTAGCATTAGCTACCTTGGAGGATTACTCAGATTGTTAAATCCTTTTTGAGCAACCTCCCTCTGATACTACTTGAAAGTCTTTAATTTCAAGGTAGCTAGCAGCCTAGGGAGGGTGAATAGGTCTGCTTGGGTCTTTTGATTGTCTTTTTTTAATTACTTGATTGTTTCTTTAAGCTTTCAGCTTCTAGTGATCTAGAGCTTGTCCTTATCACCTTTAATTAAGAAAACAACAGCAACCACAGAAAAAGCACACAAGTATTTTATAGTGGTTCCCCAAAATTTTGGGTACATCCACTCTCCTCCCACCTTGCTAACTTCTTGTTAGTCAAGGCACTTCTCCAAATCAATGCTCCAAGGAGCTTACACCACTAATCCATCAGGATCTCTCAGTCTCCTCCAAGACTTACACCTCAGCCACAAAGGGTTACACTCAGTGATACAAGTATCACCTACCTCAAGCACTTAAGCCCTACCACTCAGGCTATGGAGGATAGCCCTACCTCAGAGCAAGCTTGCTCTTACAGCTCAGAGAGATACACTCTCCTACAGTTCAGACAATTCTGTCCTACCTCAGACCCAAAGGTCCTACAGCTCAGATCCAGAAGGATCCTACAAGGAGAAATAGTTTAATTAACTTTGACACAGAGAAATTTTTCTGTATCAACCACTAGAACAGAAAACTTTTTGCTCCTACTCTCCTCACAGCTAGTAAAGGATTTGCTGGAGTAACTCAGAAGAAAACTTCTGAACTAGCTGTTGAAGGCTAAAAATCTTTTGATCTTGAGTCTTCAAACAGCCCATTGAACCTGCTTAAAAAATGAAAGTTCTTCTTTCTTCAGAACAGATTCTGAATCTACTGTGGCAGTTGGAGGCTTGCACAGCTAACAGAACTTTTTTTGCTTGAGAGCTTCAAGCTTTTTCACTTGCAGCAATGGCGAAGACGATGATGACGGCTGCTCTCCTCTTTTGAATAAAGTGTGCCATAAAAAGTTCTCTTTGTCCTGACCCTTTCTCTTCCTTTTGTAGTTCGCCGATCAACGGCTCTTAGAGATTGGTGGGCCCCACCTGCAGCTTCCATCTGCGCCTTGCTTTAATGGAAGAAGACGTACAGTAGCTTCACGACAAGTTTTGTCGTGTAGTGTAGCTTCCCCGTGACTAATTTGACCTTAGTTGACTTTGTCGATTTTGCTGACATCAGCACCTCTGGACTTAGCCAAAATCGAGCATTAGAGAATAGACGTTAAGTGAGTAAACATCACTCAACGCCAAAACACTTAGACATATTCACTGTCTCTTGGGGTTGAGTGAGTAACCTTCACTCAACGCCAAACTACTTAGAATATGAATCTGATTCTAGCCGTTGAGAGATTCAGCTCCACTCAATGCCAATCTTGCTTTATCAGCTTTCAGCTGCTTGGCGTTGAGTAAGCATTACTCAACGCCAAACCCCTTAGACAAAATTATGTCTTCACTAGGCATTGACAGCGTTGAGTTAGTAACCTCCACTCAACGTTATTTGCCTTAATCAATTTTTCTGCTTATTCAACAACATATGTGTTGAGAGCGTTGAGTGAACATGCCTCACTCAACGCTTTCTGCCTTAGCCAATTTTTATGCTTATTCAGTAGCATGACGTTGAGTGAGTTGACTTCACTCAACGTCTGTGGACTTAGCCACCTTTTAACTCATTCCAACTTCAGGCTTTTACTCCTTTAGCCTATCTCACAACCTTTTGTTGTATGACGTTAAGTGAGTTGACTTTACTCAACGTCTGTGGACTTAGCCATTTTTTTAGCTTGCCACTGCGTTGGCTTTGACTGTATAGGCTTCACTCAGCGCAATAAGCCATCTATCATTGAGTGACTGGTCTTCACTCAACGTCTATGGACTTAGACAGTTTTCTGTCGTCCCACACCATAGGTAAATATTTACCTGACCTAGCCACTCAGGCTACCCGACCTATCATAGTCATCTACAGACATGTGTATATCATTGAAGATTTTGACTTCACTCAAATTCAGTACATTGTGGGCAATGGACCCAATAATAATTTTAAATAAGGGGCATGCGAAGCCAGCCGCAGCAGGCCGGGGTACTGTCGCGTGGGGCACGAGGGGTTTCCCGTGCACTGTCACTCGTGTGTTTATATATATTTACTATATTGAAAGGGAAAAAACACTCATTGGTTAAACATCCAGTTTTCCGTTTTTAACCTTGTTTATTACAAAATTTCCAATATCATTTTTATGTATTTTTTAATTTTTAAATATGTGCTCTCATATTCGCAAAATCTCTTACTTATAATAAAAAATGTGCTCTCACTGACGCTCACAAACTCCCACACATAGGAAAAAACGAGTGGTGGGCAGAGTATAACATTCAGGGTTTTGCGAGTGGTGGGAGTGTTGTCACGTTTGGGCAAGGTCGTGATAAAAGTACTGTCGCACGAGGCATTGAGGGCCTGCCCCATGCACTATCGCGTTCAGAGTATTATCGTCGTTTACCATAGGAGCGGAGCTCCATGCCTGTCACTCGTATATGCATGTATAGATATATACACACACACACGAGCATCTTCGCACGGGCTACGCCCGTGCTCGATGCTCTCGGGCGGCCTTCGACCGCATCAAGGCGGGTTTCGCCCACCTGCGCACGGGCTTCGCCCGTGCTCAATATTGCGTCGCTGCGGGCTGCGGGCTGTGGGATGCGGGCTGCGGGCTGCGCCCGCCTATGAGCGGGTTGGGCACGCATCCAAAATCCTTTTTTCAAAACATATACATATGAGTACTTAAAATGACCGCAAAAAATATAAAGTATTATTCCTATTTTTATTTTCTACAATTTTGCAAATTTTAATCTATTAAAATTAATTAATCTCTCCCTCTCTCTCTCTTTATCACTCCCCCCTCTATTTCTCTATCCTTCTCTCTCCCGCCCCCTCTCTCTCCCTCTCCCTCCAGTCTCTCTGTCTCTCCCAAATCTCCCCCCTCTCATGCTCTCTCTCATGATCCAATGACCAATATTCAATTTATGGTGCGCCTCCAAATATCTATATTCCCTTATATATAAGATATGGAGTTGGAGAGTATACACTCGCGCTATTTTAGAAAATTATAGCGCGAATACAGTATTTTGGGATTTAGACCCTCCTAAAAGGCTTCGTTTGAAAAAGTGATCAACATAAAAGCTGTAGATCTCATCGAGATCTACAGCTTTCATGTTGATCACTTTTTCAAACGAAGTCTTTTAGGCTCTCGATTTGGGCCCCGAAAAATGCCTCTTCTGCAACCATGCGTCTGTACAATGTGCGTAAGAGGCATTTTTCGGGGCTACAATCAGGCGCTTAAACGGTTTCATTTGAAAAAGTAATCAACATGAAAGTTGTAGTTCTCATCGAGATCTACAACTTTCATGTTGATCACTTTTTCAAATGAGAAACATTTGGTGATCCAAATCTCAAAATTCAGCATTCTATCATTATAAAGAAATATAAAATGGTTATTAAATTCATGCTTTTAAAAGCTATTGGAGTAATTACGGTCATTGGATCTCAATCACTATTTTTACAGCAATTCATTGTTTAATTATTTAAAAAATAAAAAATGATAGATATCCTAAACCTACATGCCACATAGGAGAGTGTGCTCGAAAGAGGGAGAGAGGGGGAAAGAGAAGAGGGTGGGGGGAGGAATAGAGAGAGGGGGAGAGAGAAAGGGAGAGAGGAGAGAGAGTGTCGTGAACTTAATATTTATAGTATTATAAAGAAAGAGTGGAGAGGGGGAGAGTGTGAGGGGCAGAGGGAGAGAGAGGAAAAAAGAGAGAGAGAGAGGAATAGGAATAGAGAGGGAGAAAATAATTTTTTGTACGTATAAAAATATATTTTTTACAAAATAAATATTGTAATATTGATATAGATTTTTTTACAATCATTTTGAGTACTCATATGTATATGTTGCGGGCGCAGTTCGCAGCGATCCGTCGGGGAGGCGAAGCACGTCGCCGCTGGCCAGGTACTGTCGGGCCCAGGCTTTTTTGCTTTCGGGCTCAGGCCGGGCCCAACTCAAATCGGGCCCAAGTCGGGCCTGAGCCTTGCAAAATAAGGACCGGACCCAAGTAGCCCCAAACGCCAATAACTAGCTGTTATTTGGCAGCTAACGAGTTGTCAAATGGTAGCTAGCTGCTGCCAATAGCAAGCTGGGCGGTCAAAGAAGCTGGCCTCCCAGCTTGGGTTCATCACGCACTAACAATTTAATGCTGGGACGGCCCCAGCTGAAACAATATTAAGCGGGTCTTGGGCCTGGTAGGGCCTAGGCCTGGCTCGGGCCGAACACTAGGCCTGGCTCGAATCGGACACTAGGTCGGGGTATGCTCAAATAAGGGGGCCTAGAGAGCCCCCTTAGGCCTGGCCTGGGCCTAGCCCGGACCTAATCGGGCTCATGCCTAATCGGGCTCAGACCCGGGCAGTCCCGATCTAGGCAATCGGGCCCAGTCTAAATTTACACCTCTAGCAGAAAAGAACATGTTTTGAGAAATTAATATTACAAATATGTTTGTTTCCAAAAGTCAACAACAATTTTATTCTTCAAACTTCTCAAATTTGGCTCGCCTTGACTTTTTCTCCAATCAAGTGAATCAACAAAGGAAGTAGCGGCGTTTAATCATCCAATTGCGAGTGAATAATACATTAGTTTATTTAACTCAAAATTTTTGTGATCAAGTGATTTCAAAAGCACAGGAGAAAAAACCTAAACAATCACTTTTGCATGTCCTCCTGTTGTTCCCAACACCTCTATAATTGCCACACTTAGGCTTTGTTTGGGATGACTTTTTAGAAAGGAAAATGAGTGATGACAAAATAAAGATAAGAAAATGAGCCTTAACGAATAAACACGCTTGGGCAAAAAAAACGTGCCCTGACGAATAAACGCACCCTGGCGAAAAAAATGCGCCCGAAAAAAAATCGTGTTTGGACAAAAAAATCAAGTTAGAGATTTTTTTAAGATATAAGCGTTTTGGGATGAGAAAGTGTTGTTGGGTATTGCATCCACAATGTACCTGATTTGAAGAAGCCCCTGTGCAAGGCAAGGTAAATAGACAATGTGTTTGATGAAATATTTCCAGTTGTGCTTGCAGTTATTTCACGCTAAGTACACACCAATGTCAGGGTGCAGTGGGTCAATATACACGGGTCTGTGCAACGTAATCCCTCGTTGAGCAGATCAGTGTGTTGGTCTACGTGTACTCTCTCTATTGGGGTGTACTTAATTTCAAGTACAGGACTATGATAAAGCAAGAGCAGACAAGGAGCAAGGATGGGCCAAAGACCAGCTCAAGGAAAGAAAGAGGAGAAATAGCCCAAGTAAAAATCGACGAGAATCACTAAGTGATTCTCGCCGATTCGGCGAGAATCACTAATGATTCTCGCCGAGTCGTCGAGAATCACTAGCTGATTCTCGCCGGTTGAAGCCGGCAGCTTCGACACAGACAGGGAAATTTTCTAAGGCAGAATCGTCGAGAATCACTTATGATTCTCGCCGATTCGTCGAGAATGACCTTGCATTCTCGACGACTCGGTGAGAATCAAAAGTGACTCCCGCCGATTCTCCCCGGCTTCTTTATCAGTTCAGCCAGATTTCGGCTAAGTAGAAGTCAGCGAGAATCGCAAGTGATTCTCGCCGATTCGGCGAGAATCACCTACGATTCTCGCCGAATTTGACTTAGGCAGTTTCCTGTTGTTCTCTGGACCGGTTCAAACTATCTGAACTGTTTCGAACCGGGCTCAAGCCTTCTTATTGGTGGGACCCACAACGGTCATATACTTGACCTAATGTATATATACTCCGTATGTATGAACAGTAAACAAAAAAAATACACGGGATTTCAAAAAGCACGAGCCGCCGACAAGCCCTAACGCTCCGCCGATCTCTCCGCCGCTCGTGCACTTGTCGCCGCTGCTGATCTCAGGTTCTTCCAGATCTCCGGCGACCGAAGCTTAGGCTAGCATAGCGTCTCACGCGTCTAACCAGAGATCCCTTGTCTCTTGATTCGTTGATCGGGAAAATCCTTCCCCTTCCGAATCGATCGAGACGATCGATCCTAGTGTGACCGTTGGAAGACCTTACTTCCTTCGCTACGAAGTTTGAATCAAGTTGGCACTGCTGCTGCTCTCCGTCGCCGCCGCCGATTCCTAGATCCGTGCCGTCGCTTTAAGCCGCCGCCGGTTTCGGGAGGATTCTTTCCAAGAGAGATCTAAGGTTGTGGACTCTTCGTTGACTTCAAGAAAACGTCGTCGAACGAAGAGGGACACCTTACTCTCCAAACGTCGTTTGTATTTCTTACTAGCATTTTCAATTTCTTTGTAACAGACCGATTGGTCTTTAGTTGTAAGGGTTGGGTGCAACCCGAGTTGTGGGAGTGTTGACTCCTATGTGTGGAAGGGTTCCTTCCGTTAGTGCAAGGATTGGATTTCAATCCTGTTGGTGAAGTGACCAAGTCGTCCCGTGTTGGAAGATAGGTCGAAGGGGGAAAGTGGACGTACCCAAATCGGGGAACCACTATAATTTGCATGTGTATTTTCTGTGCTTGGTTGTTTTGTTTTCTTGTGCAGGTAAAATCTTAATTCCGCAAATTCGCTGCAGAGACACCTATTCCCCCCCCATAGGTGAAGATAGTTGACACTAGGTGGACTTTCAAGTGATATCAGAGGGAGGTTGCTCATCAAAAAGGTTCACACCTTGAGTAGAATCCTGCCACCAGTGTCAAGAAGCAGACAGATATCCTCCATGGACGGACTCAAGCACTCCGGCAAAATCCCAGTATGCACCAGACTGAACTTTCCTATCTGGAAGGAAAGAATCAGATTCTACATGGAAGCAGTCGACCCCCGGCTCTTCATGATAGTGGAGGAGGGACCTTACATTCCCACTAAGGCCTCCACTATTGATCCTACCAAGAAAGTACCCAAGAAACTTTCGGAAATGGACAAGGACGAAATGGTGCTGTTCGGACTCGACAAGAAAGCTCAGAACATCCTGGTGAGCGTAGTTGACGACTCTATGATGCAGAACTTTAGCAACTGCAGGACAGCCAAGGATCTCTGGAGCTGTCTGATTGTCCTAATGGAGGGCACAGATGAAGTGAGGGACGATCGGAGATCCCTCCTCAATCAGAAATATGAGGCCTTCAAACAAGGGCCAAAGGAGGAGATCGGAGTCACCTTCGAAAATTTCCTCAAGATTGTCAATGCACTCAAAGGATATGGAAGAGTGTTCACTGACGGTGAACTCAATGATAAATTCCTTAGGTCGCTCACTAAGGAATGGGACACAAAGATCTGCGCCATCCGCGAGTTTGGCAGACTTGCGGAAACCGACCCTCAGATTCCGTTCGGGAAGCTCATGTCCTATGAGCTTCAGTTGAACACAAGGAAGGCTGAAGAGGAAGCAGAAAAAGCCGCGGCCAAGGAAAAGACGGTGGCTCTGAAAGCCATTCAATCCAGAAAGGGTAAGGGTGTTGCTTCCTCCCGTGCGTGGAAGAGGGATGAAGAGGAAGACTCTGAGCCGAGCTCCTCCGGATCAGAGTTATCTGAGGAAGATTTATCCCTTATCACACGGGAATTCAAGAAGTTCCTCAAGCTGAGGAATCAGAGAAAGAGAAACGGCTCCTCCTCAAGGGATCAGAAGAAGAACTATTCTTCTGACAGGTATGTTTCCAAACCGAACAAACACCGCTCTTCTGACATTATATGCTTTGGTTGCAACAAGCCAGGACACGTCGTGGCCGACTGCCATCAAGGCAAGAGGGAAAAGGGAAAGGGAGAGGAGCACAGGTCCTCAAAAGACAAGAAGAAGGAGAGGAGTTACATCGCAAAGAAGCCAAAGACGTTGAGTGAATCTGACATGTCAAACACCAGTGATGATGAGGAAGCCTACTTTGGGCTAATGGGTCGCTCTGACACAGAAGGAGAATGCCCCCCATTTACTGGGAAGGTAAAAGCTCACACCCCTCTCTCCGACTCTGACTCTGATCCTGAGTCTCAGGATGATGATGCTGAGGATAGCCCCTCTGCCCTTGAAGCTGAACTCCTAGATAAGTATGAGCTTTTGCTCAATACATTCCTGAAATGTCGAAAGAAACTGAAGGCGGAGAAAAAGGAAGTCAAATTCCTTAAAGGTGAGAGTGTCTCCCTGAGGGAAGAGATCACCAGTTTGATCTCCCTCCGACAGGAGCACTTGGACCTGACTTCAAAGCATTCAGAGTCTCTTAAGCTCCTTGATCTTAAGCAGGAGGAAGTCGACAAGTTGGAAGAACTACTTGCGGCAGAAAGGAAGATCGTCAAGAGCTTCTCTATGCCAAAAACTGTTCTTCCATTAGTTGATACCTTCTCTGCTCAAGCCAAAGGGGCAGGCTTGGGGCACGTAGGGGTATCTAGCTCCTCGTCCAGGAGAAACAGGAACAGGAGAAAGAATAAGGCTGCCAAGAAAGCCTCTGCTGATGAGAAAGGAAAGGCCCCACTCAGTCCTGTTGAGTTCAGAAAGCCTAGCTTTCCCGGTAACCAACATGACTTTGAGTCAACATATGGGCATCACTTCAGGCCCTCGGTTACAATGCCGAAGAGCCGATATGATGGGTGGACCTTTCCCCGTAACTTCAGTGAGAGTGTCTTCAAGGCACCCTATGAGGAAATCCACTTGGGAAATTATGGTCAATTCTCTAGCGGCCATAATAGGAAGCTGGCACCTAAGGACAAGCATGTTACACTGAAAAGCCAAGAGGTGAAGAAGTCATGTGACTGTGGTCATCATGTTGCCTCCACCTCCAGGTCTTCGGCCCCAGCTGAACCCCACATCTCAAGGGTAAAGCAGGCGCCCAAGAGGAAGTATAACAAGTTTGACTGCTGGTACTGTGGCAAAATTGGTCACTTTGCCGTGGATTGTTGGTTTAATCCAAGGTATAACGAGACTCCTTATGTTAGCAATGCGAGGCCGACCACTCGTAGAGTTAACCAATCGAGGGGGAGTATGCTAACAAGGAATCTAGGACCCAAGTTTGATTGGGTTCCTAAGGCAAATTAATTCTGTTTTGCAGGGATGTCCAAAGGCCAACAAAACTCTCATTTGGTATTTGGACAGTGGATGCTCCCGTCACATGACCGGGACAAGAAGCCTGCTGAGGGAGTACTCTCCAGTCGAGGATGGACCCAAAGTCATATTTGGGGGATCTGATCGGGGAATCACCAGAGGTTACGGTACGATTTCCAACGGTATACTCTCTATCACTAACGTAGCTTATGTTGAAGGGTTAAATCACAACCTGATCAGCGTAAGCCAGTTATGTGATAAAGGGTATGACGTTAAGTTCTGCAAGGATAAATGCCTGATAATATCATGTGACTCTTCGGAGACCGTATTAACAGGCATTAGGAGCAGAAATATTTTCTGTTTAGATTTTCTTAGTTTAGACTCTTCTACCCCTGTATGCCTAGTAGCAAAAGGCAGTGCATCTCTTTGCGAATAATGGCACAAGAGATTGGCACACATTAATTACAAGACAATTAATATGTTATTTTCAAAAGACTTAGTAAGGGATGCTCCCATTATTAAGTGCATTAAAGATAGTCCATGTCCTGCATGTCAAATGGGCAAGCAGACTCGGGCTACCTTTAAGGGCATCCCAGACAAAGATTCCTCCAGATGTCTTTATCTTCTGCACATGGACTTGTTTGGTCCTATGCAAGTTCATAGCTTAGGAGGGAAGTCATATACGCTAGTAATTGTAGATGATCACTCTCGGTTTACGTGGGTGTTCTTTTTAAAACGCAAGTCAGATACATTTGACATCTTCACTAATTTTGTCAAGCAGATACAGAACGAACTTAACTGCTCTGTGGTCAAAATCAGAAGTGACCACGGAACAGAGTTTGAGTCTGGGGCTATGACAAAGTTCTGTGAAGAACTTGGTATCTTTCATGAGTTCTCCTCCCCTCGCACTCCTCGACAGAACGGAGTGGCGGAGAGGAGAAACAGAACACTCATTGAGGCGTGCACGACAATGTTGAATGACGCCTCTCTCCCGGAATACTTTTGGGCCGAGGCTGTTAATACGGCTTGTCATGTACAAAACCGGGCATTGATTAACAAGAGCCATCGCATGACTCCCTATGAGCTATTGAAAGGCAAGAAACCAACCATGTCCTACCTGAGGATCTTTGGCTGCAAATGTTATGTACTGAATAATGGGAAGTACCCGCGTACTAAGTTTGGTGAAAAATGCTTCGAAGGCATATTCATGGGCTATAGTAGCCGCAGTCGGGCTTATAGAGTTTTCAACAAGAAAACCCTAGTGGTAGAGGAGTCAATAAATGTTGTATTTGATGAAGGAAGTTTGCTTAATTGCAAGACTTCTAGTCTTCTTCCTGAAGATGCAGGTGACAGACTCGAAAGGTTGCAACTGGATGAGCCCGAGAAAGATGCACCTCCAACATACGTCAAGGTATCCACTTCTACGCAGATCGGAGAAGTTGAAAATCAAAATGGAGCAAATCCTTTAGAAGAAGGTGATGCCCAAGAAGTAGTCGACGCTCCTGACGCCAGACTTCTACAGCTCAGACACGTGAGGGATCATCCCAGAGATCAGATCATCGGAGATCCTCGTGACGGGGTCAGAACTCGCCGAGGTACTATTAACGAGATTTTGCATCTTAGCTTTCTGTCCCAGGTTGAGCCAAAGAAGTTCGACGAAGCAAACAAAGATGCTGCATGGATTTTGGCCATGCAAGATGAATTGCATCAGTTCGAAAGATGCAACGTTTGGACGCTTGTTCCCAGACCTCAACAGCAGAATGTGATTGGCACCAAGTGGATCTTCAGAAACAAACTGGATGAACATGGTGTCATCATAAAGAACAAGGCCAGACTGGTGGCTCAAGGTTACCGACAGGAGGAGGGGATTGATTTTGACCAGACGTTTGCACCAGTTGCACGGCTCGAAGCAATCCGGCTATTCCTAGCCTATGCCTCCCACAAAGGATTCACTGTTTTTCAGATGGACGTGAAATCGGCTTTCCTGAATGGAGATTTGAAAGAGGAAGTATACGTCGCTCAACCTCCAGGTTTTGTCAATCCTACATATCCTAATCATGTATATTTTCTTAATAAAGCGCTATATGGCTTAAAACAAGCTCCTCGAGCTTGGTATGAGACATTGTCTAGTTTTCTTCTTGAGAACAAGTTCTCTAGAGGAAAAATAGACAAGACATTGTTTCTCAGGGAAGTCAAAGGCAAGATTTTGCTGGTGCAAATCTATGTTGACGACATCATATTTGGCTCAACGGATAACAATCTTTGCAAAAAGTTTTCCAAACTTATGCAAGGAAAGTTTGAAATGAGCAGTATGGGGGAGCTGAAGTACTTCTTGGGACTTCAAGTGAAACAGTCTGAGGACGGAATCTTCATCTCTCAGACGAAGTTCACAAATGAACTCCTCAAGAAATTTGGAATGGAGAATGCAACCTCTATGAGGACTCCAATGGGATCCACTATGTCTCTGGATAAGGATGAGAAAGGTAAACCTTTCGATGAAACCAAATACAGAAGCATCATTGGATCTCTGCTCTACCTTACTGCCAGTAGACCGGATATCATGTTCTCCACATGTGTTTGTGCCAGATATCAGGTGAACACTAAGGAATCTCATTATGTCGCTGCAAAGCGCATTCTTAGATACCTTAAAGGTACTCCCAATCTTGGCTTGTGGTACCCGAGAAACAATGATGTCGAGCTAATAGGTTTTTCAGATGCTGATTTTGCAGGGAGTAGGGATGACAGGAAAAGCACTTCCGGGACGTGTCAATTCCTCGAAAGAAGGCTTATCTCATGGAACAGCAAGAAGCAAAATTGTGTCGCAACCTCCACAGCAGAGTCTGAGTACATCTCGGCAGGGAGCTGTTGCGCACAACTCCTATGGATAAGGAACCCGTTAGCAGACTATGATCTCCAGTTCAAGGAAGTACCCATGTACTGCGACTCCTCAAGTGCAATTGCCATCGCAAACAATCCAGTATCGCATAGCAGAACGAAACATATTGAAGTGCGCTACCACTTCATTCGGGAGCACGTGGAGAACAAGGACATCTCTCTCTGCTATGTCCCCACGGACAAGCAGATTGCAGATATTTTCACAAAGCCCTTGGACGAGACCAAGTTCAGTCTCTTCAAAACTGAATTGGGGATGCTCAACTATGAGGAATAAAGAATCCAGACGCTCCTGGCTCGTGCATCTAGGGGGAGCATCTGCCAGCAACTCAAGTGACAACATAAGTGCACGGACTGAGGGGGAGCATGGTGTCAGGTGCACCAGAACCAAATTTGCAGAAGCCAAAAAAGGGGAGATTACCCTCTCGGCTAAGGCTAAGGTAGCTCAATGTTCTAATCTGCTCTCAAGTAACTGTTAATGCATATCCTTATCACCTCACTTTTAAGTTTCGGTTTTTCATTTCTATATGCTCTATTCACCTTAGCTTGTAGGGTTTAGGCTTCTTCAAATAGGGGAGATTGTTGGGTATTGCATCCACAATGTACCTGATTTGAAGAAGCCCCTGTGCAAGCCAAGGTAAATAGATAATGTGTTTGATGAAATATTTCCAGTTGTGCTTGCAGTTATTCCACGCTAAGTACACACCAATGTCAGGGTGCAGTGGGTCAATATACACGGGTCTGTGCAACGTAATCCCTTGTTGAGCAGATCAGTGTGTTGGTCTACGTGTACTCTCTCTATTGGGGTGTACTTAATTTCAAGTACAGGACTATGATAAAGCAAGAGCAGACAAGGAGCAAGGATGGGCCAAAGACCAGCTCAAGGAAAGAAAGAGGAGAAATAGCCCAAGTAAAAATCGACGAGAATCACTAAGTGATTCTCGCCGATTCGGCGAGAATCACTAATGATTCTCGCCGAGTCGTCGAGAATCACTAGCTGATTCTCGCCGGTTGAAGCCGGCAGCTTCGACACAGACAGGGAAATTTTCTAAGGCAGAATCGTCGAGAATCACTTATGATTCTCGCCGATTCGTCGAGAATGACCTTGCATTCTCGACGACTCGGTGAGAATCAAAAGTGACTCCCGCAGATTCTCCCCGGCTTCTGTATCAGTTCAGCCAGATTTCGGCTAAGTAGAAGTCGGCGAGAATCGCAAGTGATTCTCGCCGATTCGGCGAGAATCACCTACGATTCTCGCCGAATTTGACTTAGGCAGTTTCCTGTTGTTCTCTGGACCGGTTCAAACTATCTGAACTGTTTCGAACCGGGCTCAAGCCTTCTTATTGGTGGGACCCACAACGGTCATATACTTGACCTAATGTATATATACTCCATATGTATGAACAGTAAACAAAAAAATACACGGGATTTCAAAAAGCACGAGCCGCCGACAAGCCCTAACGCTCCGCCGATCTCTCCGCCGCTCGTGCACTTGTCGCCGCTGCTGATCTCAGGTTCTTCCAGATCTCCGGCGACCGAAGCTTAGGCTAGCATAGCGTCTCACGCGTCTAACCAGAGATCCCTTGTCTCTTGATTCGTTGATCGGGAAAATCCTTCCCCTTCCGAATCGATCGAGACGATCGATCCTAGTGTGACCGTTGGAAGACCTTGCTTCCTTCGCTACGAAGTTTGAATCAAGTTGGCACTGCTGCTGCTCTCCGTCGCCGCCGCCGATTCCTAGATCCGTGCCGTCGCTTTAAGCCACCGCCGGTTTCAGGAGGATTCTTTCCAAGAGAGATCTAAGGTTGTGGACTCTTCGTTGACTTCAAGAAAACGTCGTCGAACGAAGAGGGACACCTTACTCTCCAAACGTCGTTTGTATTTCTTACAATCATTTTCAATTTCTTTGTAACGGACCGATTGGTCTTTAGTTGTAAGGGTTGGGTGCAACACGGGTTGTGGGAGTGTTGACTCCTACGTGTGGAATGGTTCCTTCCGTTAGTGCAAGGATTGGATTTCAATCCTGTTGGTGAAGTGACCAAGTCGTCCCGTGTTGGGAGATAGGTCGAAGGGGGAAAGTGGATGTACCCAAATCGGGGAACCACTATAATTTGCCTGTGTATTTTCTGTGCTTGGTTGTTTTGTTTTCTTGTGCAGGTAAAATCTTAATTCCGCAAATTCGCTGCAGAGACACCTATTCCCCCCCCCATAGGTGAAGATAGTTGACACTAGGTGAACTTTCAAGTGTTTTTCGAAAATGTTGAAAAATATGTGACAAATGACTTTTCAAAAAGAGCAGAATATGGAGCTTTTCGCGGTAGTTTTTCCCACCGATAAACAATCCAAACGATTTCTTAAGCATAGTAGCGTTTTCTTGAAAACGGAAAGGAGCTAAAAAGCCTCCCAAACTAGCCCGTATACTTTAACTCCTTTTTAAAGGAATTAGCCTCACATCATCTCCTCGCTCTCTTTTCCTATTTTTTGTCGTCCAAGTAATCGTTTTATTGGATGAGGCAGTATGGTAGTTGGTTCTTCTGTCATTGTAGGCCAAAAACTGAACATGGAATTCTTTGAAATTTTTGACTGTAAGTGAAGGTCTTTAAATAATTATATCTTTCTAATAGCTATAATTTCTATATCTCTATGTTACTACTCTTATGTGCAATAACTTAGGCTGCGTTTGGAGCGGCTTATCGCAGTTTATTTACTCTGGTAAAGTTGGTCAAAAATGACATTGTCATATCAAAATTTTATGTCTAAAATTAGTTTCTTTTTTGTAATATTTGTCATACCAAACATATATTCTATGACAATGACATTTTTGACAACCTCACTGGAGCAAATAAGTTACGATAAGCCGCGCCAAATGCAGCCTTAGTTGCATCCCAAAAATAATTTATTCACGAGCAACTCAGGGTATGACAACCTTAAATTAGCATATATATGTCTGCAACACATTATATTGCTAGCAAGAGGAACAATTTCGTGAACTGCTTCAATTAGCCCCTACAAGATGCAAGGATATAAGGATCACAAGAATATAAGTTGACACGTTATAATTAATTACCATAAAAAATCATAAATTACATTGAGGGTTCGTTTGGCATAGCGGTGGCGGTCGTAAACACCGAGATAAATCGTCATTCGTTAACGACAGCCTAAAAAATTTCATCTGTTTGAACATAAAAGTGGATGAAGTTCTTTAGGTGGGGGCTAACGAATGACAGTTTAACCCTATGTTCATGACCGCCACCACTGTGCCAAACGGAGCCTGAATTTTTAACTTGTGTCGATCAGTCATGAATGTTCAAAGCTTGCTCTCGTCAAAACCTCCCGACAATTCACTGAGACAATGGAAAAAATCATCAACTTTCTTTGTTCTCAACTTATACAATTGCAAACACGAGTAGGTACAAATTTAATTCTTGGATTCAACTTTCTTTGTTCTCAACTTGTACAATTGCAAACACGAGTGGGTACAAATTTAATTCTTATCCAAGCTAACAGCTGCTAAAAATTGTAGAAAAACGGGTTGCCGATAAGAGAAATATGAACGAAGAACGGAAATAAAAAACAACACAAACACAAAGATATACAGAGGTTCACCCAAAATCGGGCTACGTCCTCTCTCCCCTTCTCTACTTCCTTCTTGTATTCACCAAAGCAAAATACAGATTACAAAGTTACAAGGATCAAAACCAATCCTACCTCGCACCTCTCTCTTTGGACAAGAACGGGAAGAAGAACCGTCGCCGGAAAACACCTCTCTTTCGGACCTCCAAAAGGTGCTTCCCAAGAACTTTCTCAGCCGAAAACCGCTCAGAAAAACCTAACCCTAAAATTCGGGTTACACACCTATAAATAGGCCACGGACCCCCGCGTTTACTAGTACTTCAGCCATCGGAGAGGGTCACGCTCCGACGTCTCTAAGCTCACGTGGGCTAACCCGGTGTGAGAAACAAGAGAGCCGGAAGTGTTCCCCAACTCCAACAAAAATACTCCACCAAATGGTCCTTTTAGGTGAGATAAAAAAACCCATTCCACAAACCATATATTCCCATGAAAACCCTTTTAGTGTAGGTATTGGGGGGATAATTTCATCATGTTGATATTGAAGTTTAATTATACTTATGAAATTTGTTCTAAAAATCATTTCAACATACAAACAGTTAAGCACGTGCAGGTGAGATAAAAAAAATGTTTAATTCAGGCCATTTGGCAGCGTCGTGGTCATCAACCATAGTTCCTCAACACTATGCCTAATCTAAAAAAATTCAGGCATTTTGTGCTCAAAATTAGCTTATTTTTTTAATAGTGACCATAAAATTTGTCTTGACAAACATGGCCGGATCCAAGGGGGCGGGTTGGGGCGCAGACCTTTCAAAAAATTTCCAAAATGATTAGTGAATTTGGATTCTTCTCGTCGAAAAGATGAGAGAGAAACAACTCCAAAAAAATGAATACATTTAAAAAAACGTATTTTAGAAGTTGACGTCCAGCCCTCATTTATTAACATTCCTAGATGCAGCAAGTCAGGTCGGCCCGGCCCACAATTCTTGAATCATTCCCGCTTCAAAATGTAGATCCAGGGTATTTTCCCGCCATAGACCGCCAATTCCAGTTGGGGCTAAAATTCCAGGTCTCTCTCTCTCCCCTCTCGCTATTGCTCTCTCTCCCTCTCTCTCTCTCCCCCCGGCCACTCCACTCACCCTTAATCTCGCTAGCTAGACTCAATGTCACACAGATCGATCCCTTCTTCTTCCTTCTTTGGAGAGCTCCGGACCAGAGAACTCAGTGGATTGAAAGGTAAATGTTATCTCTATGTTTCTTTCATTCATCTCGGACTCGATCTTGATCTTATCTAATTGTTTCCTGCGTTTCTTCCCGTTTTCTCCAGTGCGGCAAAGGCCGTATCTCGGCGATCTATCATCCGATGCCGCCGGATTCATCATTGAGCACGAGAACAATCCCTCCCCTCCCCTCGCGCTTTCATTCTGCGAGGTTTCCCTACCTCCTCTACTTCTCTTATAAAGAATGTTTTTCTCTGTAGGCCTAATCTCCGTTTTAACATTTTGAAGCAGTCCGTCGGAAAATCCCATATACTCGCTGTGTCCGATGAAGAAGGGTTTGTGAGTTTCTACGATACAAGGAAGAATCTCCACTGCCATTCTTCTTGCTGGGATAAGACTGGTTGGTGGTGATGTTGCTTTCTTCTGAAAATACAGTTTTCATCTGACTGGACTCCGTTAACTTTTTTGTGTCTTTGACCCTGCAGCAGAGGCAAGGGTTTCTCAATGGGTTGCTCATGAAAACGCCATATTTGATATTTGTTTGATTAAGGTATCATTAACGTTTTTTTTCTTAGTTCCTGCACTGTCATATTGTTTCATTTAGGAAAACTTAAAATTTCACGTGAATATAGCCTGGATAGACACATTGAGGTTTTCTTTGAGGCTGTGTTTGGAGCGGCTTATCACAGCTTATTTGCTCAGGTGAAGTTGGACAAAAACGTCATTGTCATAGAATGTATATTTCATATCACAAATGTTACAAAAAAGAAACTAGTTTGAGGCATCAGATTTTGGTATGACAATGACATTTTTGTCCAACCTCACCGGAGCAAATAAGTCACGATAAGCCGCATCAAATGCAGCCTGAGTGGTCTGTAGTTAGTTTGGATATGCTTTCTTTTGTCTATTATTTGATTCTTGGAAATCAGTTATGTGCCCTGGCCAAGGATTCAGATCACCCATTGGTGGAGAGTATGATTGAAGGAGGCATCAATTTCTTCTTACCTCTAGTCTCCATATGATTCTCTGTGGTTACTCAGTATAAAGTTTCAAAATTGATACATGGAAGACTTTGTGTATTTTAGCATCCATGGGAAATTCTAAGCATTACGCCACTTTTCCTATCCGCTTTAAAGTTTTGAATTGCTTATAAAATTTTGGTGACAATTAATGTGTTTCTATTTTGACATTGTGGGTTGTCTATGTGGCCTTAGGTTTAGGGTGCATAATCACGCCCAATCACTTATATTGAATTGAAAACTACTTCTGATGGTAATGCTCCATCTATTTTTGTGCTTGTAGCAAGTGGTAATGCAAAGTATCTCTAACCTTGATGTTGTAGTGCTTGATTCACTCTTTCAATTTTATTTGACTGCAAGATATATGATAGAACATGTAGATGATTGCATTTGGACACTGTTTGAAAGGTAGCTTGTGACAGATGTATTGTAACAATATTCTGCCAAGAGATTAAAGAAACCCACTCCATAGTTTATCCATTGTGAAGCAGCATAAGTACATCACAATTGTGCGATTTTCCACCTTAGTTTGTTCCTCAGATTGAGGAAGATATTGTGATGACAAAGAAAGCTCTTTGCCTCTCAACTTGAAGAGCTCCTTTCGAAAGTGGCTTAAAGACCTTGTCATGTTCAAAATTGATCTCGAGATGTCCATGCACGTGGATTTGCGCATAGAACACAAGCACCATACTTGTAGTGGTGTATGGGTCAGAGATGAGCATAAAATGAGATCATTTTTAAATTGATTCACCACCATGGAAATATTCTCATCTCATTGAGACATGGCCTCTACCAGTTTTTTGTGTGGCCTCACATTGTATTCCACTGTGAAATCGAACCCTAGAAATTTGCTAACCCGATGTTTTTGTGGTGTAGTGACCTTCTATTCTAAAAAATACTTCAAATTGAAATGATACCTATGAATCAAAAAAAAAATTTCATAGGTGCAACCATCAATGCTGTGTTGTCTTTGTTAGGCTAATCAATTCTTGCTCATAAGTTGGTAGTTTGAAGTGACACGGTTCTAATTTGTATTTAGAAAAGTAATATTGATGGGGTGCTCCCTAAAGATTTCCAAGTCAAACCCATAAGACTTCGACCGAAACGCCCAAGCAAGCTGACCTGACCAAGTAAGCCGCGCTCGCTCGAAGGGTTCCAAAATCACCCATAAGGGGACATAGAATGACCCCCGCACACGCCCAAGCAGAAGCTCGTCTGAAACCGCACGAAGTGACGCAGGTGCGCGCCGCATCCAGCGTGCACGCACCCTCGCACATAGATACCGTGTTTGCATGGCCAGCGCGCCACACTCGCAAGGCCAATGTCGCATCCAGCTACCACCTCCGCCGGGCAACTAACCTGGACCGCCCGGGGGGGGGGGGGGTTGCTTGTCATTTTTGGGAAATTGGTGATCCAGGTGACCGAAGCCGAGCAACGTCATTTGTCAACTCCATATTTAGCTGGGAGCAATTAATTATCAACACACCCTTTCAAGCAACCTTCATTTGAAGAACAACCAGAAAGACAAAAAAGAACTTTGAGGTTTTTCAGCGAGGATGTGAGAATTAGATCATTCCTTCGCTCTGAATTTCTTCTATTCGCTCTCAAGATTGCTCGCTTTTAACGCTCATGTGGAAGCTTCAGCGAGCATCAGAGAAGGCACAAGAGAATGATCTCATGGGTGCTTTTGCTTTCCTAAGACTTAGTCTTTTTACGACTTTTTTTGCCTTCAAGACTTGTAAACGGAGAGGTAGTCTATCACCCTCTGAGAATCTCCAACTCTTGAAACCTCAAATGAACTAGCAGATTTCAGTCCGATACAGATCTGGCCACATCGCTTTTCACCCTTTTCGGATTTTCCACGCTAAAATGGCTTGTGTCATTGCTGCTTGGTTTTCATTTGACTGTTTGCGCGCTCGACTCACTCGCGAGCTAAGGCAGTTTGATTCTCTGGACTAGAGTAAAACCAAGTGACCCGCAACAGTTTGACACCGTATGTGGGAAAGTGTTCCCAGTTCTGCAACAGATCTCTGGAAACTGCGCTTGGTCAGAACAAGCGCCCTCAACCAACTGCAATGGTTAGGAGAAGTGCGTGCACCGCTAACGACATAGTTTTGGAAGAGCGCGCCGATTTGGCCCCCGCCAACTCGCCTGCAAGCAACCCTCCGCTTCTAGGAGGAGCCTCTACTGCCACGCATACAACTTCTGTGGAGGAGCGTGTTCGACTGATGGAGGAGTGCCAGGTAGAAGGGCTCACCCTTCTGCGAAATATGGGAGTTTCCAATCCTCCCAACCCAGCCGCCGCACAAGGAGCGCGACCAAGAATTGCTTAGGAGCATGTTCTACCTCGAGACATTGCTTACCTGCGGGACCTTCCTGCCGATGAGCTGTCCGACACAACAAGCTCTACGCATGTCGTACGCCAGGCAGAGCCACCAGGAAATGCTCAACTCAACCCTCGCCTAATGGAGGCTGACGCCAGACAGCACCACCGAAGACTCACTCGCAAAGAAGTGAGGGATATGATCTAGGAGTATTCATTGGGTAGGCACTGCTCCGTGAACACGCGACGCCTGTTTAACCATGGGTCCCTGCTCGCTCCTCAGGTTCTAACGCACTTTGTTCCACACAGCTTCAAGCTACCCCACTTTGAAACCTTCGACAGGATGGATGACCCCCTTGAGTATGCCAACCACTTTGAGACAATCATGCACCTCCTCAACGTGCCAAATCAACTGTTGTGTCAAGTGTTCCCCCGCAACTCTGAAGGGAGAAGTACACACGTGGTTTCACTCCCTGAGGGAAGGGGAGATCAGCAACTTTGTGGAGCTCACACGGCTCTTTGTCAATCAATTCATAGCAAATTGTCGGATCGTTAGAGACCCCTCTCACCTCTCCGGCATCCGGCGGAGCGAGGGAGAAAAACTCAAGGAGTTCTTCCACCTCTTCACTTCTGAGGCGCGACAAATCTTGGGAGTCAACCCTAAACTCCTCCGCGACATCTTCCTTGGAGGGCTTCGCCCAAGAGGATTCTTCTTCGCTCTAATATGAGATACAATACCAAGCTATATAGATCTAGTTCTCCGGTTGAGGCGTAGATCGAGGCAGATGAGGCCATCAAGGCACACTGCCAGTAGTTTAGGGGAACCTCCAAGCGGAAGAAAGAGCAAGAGCCCACTCCACCAACATCTAGGAGGAACAATGACCGCCACAACTACCCTTGCAAGGACCAGGGCTCTTGCTGGCGCCAGGACTTCACCCCTCTGAACACCGCGCAAACACAAGTGCTCATGGACATCCAGGACTCTGATATGCTCTGCAGGCCAAGCCGCTCCCTCCAAATCGGAGAGAACAAACGCAGTCTTGCGAGTTTAACCGAGATAATGGGCACATCAGAGAAGATTGCACCTGACTGAAGCAGGAGATAGAGTGCCTCATCACCAAGGACACCTAGGGAGGTTCTTACGGAACCAAGTGTCGAATCGGCCTCCGTTACACGCCTACACCAGACAGGACGAGAGCAGTCTACCGCGCGCTAGGGCACACAAGGGAGAAGGAAAATGGTTGGGGAAGTCAAAACCATCGTTGGCTCGCCCTTCCCCATTGCCTAAGTCCTCTTCATCGCTCGATTGGAAAAGGACCCAGAAAATCCAAAGGCACCACATGACACCACCATTAGCTTTGGGGATGAAGACCTGAAGGGAGTATTCACGCCGCGCCAGGACCCCCTTGCCATCAACGCTGGAATCAGCAACGCCTTCTTCAGGGTCAGAAGGATATTAATCGACAACAAGAGCCCGATAGATGTCTTGTTTGCATCTACTCTTTGCAACATGAAGATCGAGCGAGAACGCCTCGAGCCAACAACGGGTCTGTTATACGGGTTTGATAATATCCCCATTCCGGTACAGGGGACGATCACACTCTCAGTCGCCCTGGGGGAATTCTCGAAATAAGTCATACAGTATGTTCAGTTCGTGGTGGTCGTCTCTTGCTCAGCATGCAACATCATCTTCGGTCAACCGCTCCAGACACTCTTCAAAGCAATTCCTTCTATCCCGGACCTGACCATGAAGTTCGTCACTCTTGGGGGATAGGCGTTGTGCCGGGTGATCAAGAGGTTGCGCGACTCTGTTACATACAATAGTCACGCCCCAGCCAAAATCATGTTCTCAGAGATACAAGCGGAGCTTAAATTGGACCAAGGGGTAAGGCGGAACGACCCCCCACACTATCTACTACTTTTCCTTATTTTCCATTCAGGAATAAGCTACAAGGAGAAACTTGCGTGCACTTGTATCTTCTCTAGTTCTCTTTCAGCAATGACGCAACTACTTTCAGATTTCTTCCACTGTAATCGGCTCTCTAGAAAGAATGGACCCCGGGTCCTTCTACTGCCAAGGCTAGATACAAAGGTCCTTCTGCACCTCTTTAAAAAATGGACCATGTGTCCTTCAACTGTCAAGGCGAGATGAACACCCCAAACATGGATTCCAACCAGGACGGATCCTGAATCCTTCCCCATCACTGGGTAAAAAAATGGACTCCAAGTCCATCCACACTGCCAATGCAAGGGGGAGGATGCCCCTCTGCATCACACTTAAGTAACAAGTCCCCGACACTAACGCTCGACGACAATTGCCAAAGATAGCACACGACGCAAAAGGAACTTGAAGCACAAGATAATTTCGAACCGTCGCAACACAGGAAGCTCAATACAGGGGAACATCTCCGTAATCCCAAAGAGCGTCGCAAGGGACGCGCAACGAACAAAGACAATACATGATTAAGTCACCCTCCGACATCAACTACAAGATCTTCATCCCGCGAGGCCAACATCAAGTAGCACACTGACAATTGCAGCAGCCACCACCTAAGCCTAATATCCCGGTGTGTTCACGTGCGCATTTGGACCAAGTCTTGGAAACTAAAAATCAGTAGGAACGGGCCCTAAGTCCTTTGACATCTTCTAACATGAACGGATGTTGAGTCCTTGTACGCTTTTTAGTAAGAACGAACCCCGAGTCCTTCTACAGAAGCAAGCCTCGAATCCACCTATAGATTTCAATAGGAACGGCCCCCCATGCCCTTCCACGTCACCAAGGCAGGGGGCAAACAATCCTCCTTATCACATTCAGGCATCCACCCCCGACACTGACGTCAAGTGGTAACCGCAAAAGCTAGCGTGCAACGTTATGCTCAGGCATTCACAAGAAGGGGAACGTGGAAAGAAAAACACTTCCAAACCATTATAGCGCACAAAACTCAAAACAGGAGAACATCTCTGAAGTACATGCAAAGTGATCAGCCTACTTCTTCGGGCTTAACTAGAAGAATGTTTCACTCCACAAGCGAACAATAAACTGTCACACGCACTTGCTAACATGTTTGTAGTCTACAAATTAACAAAAGCACGGTTATATCTAAAATTTTCGGGTTCGTCGCTTCAGGGATCACGATCTGTGAAAATTTGGTGGCATTTAATGGGGTCCCCCCTAAAGATTTCCGAGTCAAATCGATAAGACTTCGACCGAAATGCCCAAGTAAACCAACACGACGAAGTGAGTCGTGCTCGCTCAAAGGGTTCTAAAATTGCCCAAAAGGGCATACAGAACGACGCCCACACATGCCCGAGAGAAAGCCTGTCGGGAACCGCAAGAAGTGACAGGGGCTCTCCGTATCAAGCGTGCACACACGGCCAGCGTGTGTGAGCACGACCAACACGTGTGCGCACGACCAGCTGACCAGTGCGTGCACGGCCGGTGCAAGCATCAGGACGGAGCCCATGTATGCGACCAGTGAGCGGTCGTTGGCGCCCCGACGTCCCCGGTCTCCGTCGCTGCTTCTAGCCGCCATCGCTGACGGGCAACTTACTCGGACCCCCCTAGGGGGTATGTTCATCATTTTTGGGGAATTGGTGATCCAGGTGATTGGAACCGAACAATGTCATTCGTCAACTTTAAATTTAGCCGAGCTCAATTACTAGCGCATCCTTTGAAGATAGTTATAAAAAGGCCCCCAGACCTTTATTTGAAGACAAGCAACCAAAGAGATAAGAGAGAGCTTTGAGATTTTTCGGCGAGGACATCAGACTTAGATCGTTCATTCATTCTGAATTCCCTTTGTTTGCTCTCAAGTCCGCTCGCTCTCAACGCTCACGTGGAAGCTTCTACGAGCACCGGAGAAGGTACATGAGAACGCTCTAATGGGCGCTCTCGCAGAATCTCCCAAGATTTAGGCTTTGTTTGGCGCGACTGTAGCGACTGAGAAGCAGTGGTGGAATAATCAGCTGTTTTGCAGAGTGTTGTTTAGTAATTTTATTTTATAAATATTATTTAAATAATACTATATTTATTAATTATATATTATTTATAAATATTATATAATTAAAACATTATAATATATAACTTATAATATTAACTTAATAATATATAACTTATAATAACGTAGCTATGTATTATATTAACTTAATTTATTAACTATATATTAATAACTATAATTTATTATTATTTTTAAAAGGACAGCAGCGCTGCTATTTCCGAGTCGCGGAAAAATTCCGCGACTCGGAAATAGCTGGCCACCACTATTTTTAGCAGTGGTTGATGCCACCGTTTCCCCTCCCAATTTCTGTTTGGCGGGACTTTTTTAAAATCCACGACCCCCCGCCCCTGAAACGCCGCGCCAAACAAAGCCTTAGGCTCTGTTTGGGGGGACTTATTTTCACCGGTCAAGCGGTTGCGACCACATTAAGGTCCGATTCATGCGGTCGCAACCGCTTGACCGGTGAAAATAAGTCCCCCAAACGGAGCCTTGGCCTTTTTCCTCCTTTCTTTTCCTTCAAGGCTTATAAACAAAGAGGTATCCCGTCACCCAATCTCCAACTTTTGTAACCTCAAAGGAACTAGTGGATTTCGGCCCAACACAGATCCGACTACGTGATTTTTCACCATTTCGGGTTTTCCACGCTAATACGCCTGGTTTTATTGTTGTTTGGTTTTTATTTGACTGTTTGCATGCTCGGCTCACTCTCGAGCTAAGGCGGTCCGATTCTCTGGACCGGAGGAAAAACGAATGACCCACAATACATATGATAGCTCTCTTGGTGTAGCATAATATTGATTCCCTTTTATACACTTCTCATTCATCGAAAACCCATTGATGAAATTCGAAAATTGTGTTTCTGATAGGGCGCTAAAAGGTCCTAACATAAACATCATTGGATGCAGTTTCTTATGATGAGGTTGGTCAATAGTGCAACAATCTCTCTTTGGTTCTATATGAACTTCTTGTAATACCATGTTAGACCATAAAAACATCATGATGCCTTAGGTGTCCTTGGGCATTGTTAGTGTACTTATCTCCTAAGGATGCATGAATAATCTTTTTTTACATACTATGTCGATAAATTAGGTGATCACGTAATCTTCAAAGAAGTACTTTTGCATCATTAATAAATTAATGTTGCTATCTGACCAAGTCCAACATGAAGCAAACATGTTGGAGATGCTCACCAAAGTTGTTGTGTAAATAAGATAGTATTAAAGAAAGCCAAAATGAACATAGAATATGAGAATATTCTGCCTCATTCATCAAGGATTGAAATGTGGATAGTTTTAGTTAAGTCGAATGATATGAATAAGAATTTAAAGTGCCCATGTTGTATTCTGAAAAGTGGACTTATCTGTCTTGTGGGCTCATTTTGACCTGGTGGTATCCTGAGCAGATCTATTTTTTCTAAGATCTTGACCTTATATAATTCATCCAACAATTTATCACCATTAAATAAATTGTAAATTTGTCATTAATTACTCGGGAATTTAGTCCATGCAGTCTAAGCAAAATCTTGCCCTCCTTCCTCCTAGAACCAGGGAGGAGAATGGGGATTGACTTGCATGTGCGGTCACCCATTTCTTGTGCTCACATTATAATTCTACCTTGGGTACCAAATTGGGTTGAACCATTACAAGTGCCATGACAGGTAGAAGGCAAATGATCTTTTTGGCATGCTGGGAAAAAGGTCTTCACAGTTCACACTAATTGAAAATATTTGAATAGCAGATCAATAGTTTCTATGTGAGATCATATGTTGACGAGTGGTCTTATAGGCATTGCAATTTAGGTGGTGATTATTGATTTATTGCACCTTGCCTTGCCAAATGACTCTTTTCTTGCCTAACCTAAAATTTATTTTAAGCAGTGCAAAATTCTATTTGATAGGTCCTAATATGCTCAACCATCTCACAATTCCCAGGCTGTGAACCATCTTGTTCTTCTCCATTGCAACTTGCATTATCATGCTTGGTCTGATGGAGAAACCCATCTATTTTGACGTGCATTCACTAATGAGATTTTGAGTGTTACTATAATCAATAAAGAGCTTTGATTTGCATTATGTGAGAGTTGTGTATTCCAATGAGGACATGTAGAGAAATTTTTTCATTCATCAACACTTCTCCTTCCTTTAGTGTTAGGTTGATTTATAATTTGAAAACTTGTACGTAGCTCGTTTCCTTTCAACATGTGAATAGAAAAAAGTTGGAAGCTATAATTTTTTAATCAAATGTGATTCAAAGATGGATGCCCACTTTTTTGACTTTAGATCCCAAATGGCTTTATTTAAAGAGGGCTTATGTATGAAGAAGGGGCAACCACCGGATAACCGTGAGAGAGAAAACCACTTATCTTGATCCCAAGGCCAAGGCGGCCAAGGCGGCCAAGGGTCGTGGCCGGCGCCGGCGATCGCCGGAGCACGTTGGCGGTAGTAGGTTGAAAAATGGTGGTGCAACGAGGAGGCTGCGACGGAATGCAATAGGTACGACAAGGTTGTGACGGGCTGTAATAAGTGTGGCGAAGCTGCTGCGGTTTGTAGGAGGTGCATCAAGACTATGTTGGGTGGAGAGATGATGGCGGTATGCATAGAGGCGGCTAGGCCAAGTCTCAGTGTGATGCTTCTCCAGTGGTGATGGGCCGTCTAATGACAACGAAGGTTCGTTCTGTCACAAACCTTGTGTGTCTGTTGTGCTAGCGGATTGCAGTTAAGATTGTCCTCTCTCCTGCGGATTGAGCGAGTCCGGATTCTTTGCGGTTTTTTCCATAACGAACGTCGATATACTTCTTCGTATATTGATTATTGCAGTTATATATTCTTATATATGCAATGTGTGGTTCATATTTTTAGGTGTTTCTTGTATTACCTTTTATCGATTTGGTTGTGTATTATCCACAACAAGTAGTATCAGAGGTAGGTTCTGTAGGCAACTGATTGGACATTCAGGGAAAGGTTTGACCATGGGGTGTGACGACTAGGTTCACTCACCATCCTTTTAAATCCGATCTTTGAATTAATCAGGTCTCCTAGTCGTGCCGGAGGACAACTATGATAGGGAAAAATGCGACTGTAGACAATTTTTCATTAAAGAAGTTCAATGATAGTGGCGAGTTTGACTTATGATAGGTGCAAGTTCAGAACATATTGGTTCTCCGGGGAATTTTATGTGTACTACTACGTAAGTGGTCATGATGCTTGTTACAGGGAGGAGAAAATTAGTGGGCACACTAAAATGTGTTCAGTGATTTTCTATGTCAGTTAGAGGCAGTTGACGCAGAGACGAAGGAAGACGTGAAGACTACATGACTTCTTACCTTGCTCATAAAGACTTACCAGTCTTGGTGACAACTCTGTTATAGGAGAAAGATACAATGGAGCTAGAGGAGGTTGCGATCGCAGTGCTATCCAGTAAGATGTCAAGTGTTTCTACTCCTGAGGGCCAGACGGTCACATCTTGGAAGCAATAATGGGTAAGGTGAGGCAGTTTGGCAAGATATTGAGGGAGCACTATCCCGATCTAAGCTGAAGGGGGTATGATATGTTATCATTGCAGATAGTGCAGTCATACTGGAGTGCGAGTTCACGGTATAGGAAAAGACCTTGAGGCCAGGGTGCGGACAAAGTAATGCCATGTCAGGGTGCACAATGATGATGTCCTCACCATCATTGAGAGTCCAAACGACTCTGACAGTTGGATGTTGGATCTCAGTGCGTTGCAACACAGTTGCTTTAATGCATCGATGTTCTGTTCTCAAGAGGTGATGGTTGTAGGTGTGGACCATGAGAATAGGGATGAATAACATGAAGATGCATGATGGGGTAGTGCACTAGCTTGAGAGGGTGCATATAATGCCCAATCTACATAGGAGTTTGATATCATTGAGTAGATTAGACCCAGGTGGCTATAGTTGGGTGGCCTGATGTAGAATTTTGATAGTGAAGTGAGGCCACATCATGCACATGAGAGTTGTGCAATTTGGTAGTCTATATTGCCTGATGGGGACCACGATGTGAGGTGGTGTATCCATGATTTTTGAGGCTGACCTGGTGAATTGCCATGGTGATGCAGGGGATCATCCTTCTAGGACTATGGTATTGTGAGCCAGTTTTAACGATCAGTTTGCGACGACATTCAGAGGTTGAGCCAGAGCAAAGATGAAGTCGAGTGGAGTAGGTCGACGAACACCTCGGACTTGAGGTGGTGTTTCATGCAGACTAGTACTTTGTGTAGTTTGTGCTACACACAGATAGTGCTTCATGCAGATGATGCTACGTGCAGACAATATGTTGATTATTTGGTGCTTCGTGCAATCAGTGCTTCGTGCAATCAGTGCTTCGTGCAGTCAATGCTTCGTGCAGTAAATGCTTCGTGCGGTCAATACTTCGTGAGTCAGTGCTTCGTGCAGTTAGTGCTTCATGCATTCGGTGGTGGGTTGTAAAATTCAAATCAAAGTGATGATTGTTAGGTTATTTATAATTTGAAAACCTGCACCTACCTCCTTTCCTTTGAACATGTGAATAGAAAAAGTTGGCAACCATAATTTTTTAAGAACAATGTTAAAAGCACACAAATATGGCTATTGACAGCCAAACTATATTAACACATCAATTTTTTATTTTCACATCAATTTGTTACGACACACCAATTATTGCTTAAGACAGGATATTGAGAGGGTTGTTGTTGCTTTTCGGGAGGCAGAACATGACGCCGAATAAGTAGAGGTAGAACGACCAGCGGGAGATGAGCAGCTATTCCGGCGGTGAGGCTACGCCGAGTGTGCTGTTGTTATTTGTAGGGGATGAGAGCGGAGTCATTATGTTTGATGAATTGCCTGAATACTGGGAAAATCGATGTCGCTTGGGTGGTGAGGATGAGGAAGAATTGAGTTTGATCGGGGGCTTACATTCAGATGTTGAGAGTCTTGTTGTGGAGGGAGAAGATGCTGCAGATGGTTTGCTTGAGAGGCCATTCAGAACGGTAATGATTGAGGATGAACTCGTTGTGTTTTAGGAATTCTGGAAGAGAATCATAGTCCACAAGCTCCCACTTATTGGATTTGATTGATGAGATTTTGTCTTGTTTCTCCCATTTGGTATTTTCGGTAGAAATCAGAAATTGGGTGTCAGATTTTTCGTCGACGGTGGATATTCGCCGATTCCTCCAGCGAAGCTTACTGGCGTTCTCCTCCAAGGGAGGTGAACTAGTGCGGCAAGGAATTTTTCCACTGCGTACGGCCTGGAATCGCGAGAACGGAAGGGGCGGCGGAATCCTTTGGGCATGCGCTTAAAGGTAGGAGTATTAGGGTTTTGGGTTTTTTAGACAGATTTTTGGTGTGTTAATAGCCAATTTTGGTGTGCTTTTAACATTGATCTTTTTTAATCAATTGTGATTCAAAGATAGCTGCCCACTTGACTTTAGATCCCAAATGGTTTTATTTAAAGGGGCTTATGTATAAAGTAAGGGCAACAACCAGATAATAGTGAGATAGCGCACGACCTCTCTTGATCCTAAGGCCATGGGTTGTGGTCGGGGTCGTAGGGTGCGGAAATCGGTTGAGCAAGTTTGCAGGAGTAGGCCGATAGATGTTGGTGCGGCGAAGAGGAGGCCGATAGATGTTGGTGCGGCGAGTAGGCAGCTACTGCAACAGGTGTGACAATGTTGTGGTGGGTTGAACGAGTGCGCTGAGGCTGCGGACGGATGCACCGAGTATGACAAGGCTGTCGCGGGTGGGTTGAGACTATGTTGGGTGGAGAGACGATTATGGCCTGCATAGACTCAGGAAGGCCAAGTCTCGGTGGGATGCTTCTCCGGTGGTGGTGGGTCGTCTAACAATGCTGAATGTTCGTTCTGTCACAAACCATATGCTAGAGGATTACAGTCAAGATTGTTTTCTCTCCCGCGGATCGAGCAAGTCCGACTTCTTTGTGGCGTTTTTTTGTAACAGACGTCGGTATACTTTTTCATATTTTTATTATTGTAGTCATATATTTTTATATATGCATTCTGCGGTCCAGATTTTTTTACGTTTCTTGTATTACCCTGTATCGATTTGGTTGTGTCAAAGTTGAAACATAGTCCTCTAGTCCACAATCCGCCATGTATTTTCATGATAAGTTTTTAATGTAGATAGACTTGGAGAGTTCCTTAGTGATCCCTTTTTTATGCTATAACATTTCCATTTTGTGATTTTAACCATTTGTTGACACCAGATACACATTTGAGCCAAGCTCATTGTTATGATCAACTTAGGTGGATTTTCAAGATCCACATTTAATCTTAGCAGCTCATAAAGTCACATTGTGAGTTGTTTTGGTTAGATTAAAGTGGATCTTGCTAATGCCTTTGAAACCTCTCCATATACTCTTTCATTGGCCTTATTTTTTTCAATGATATTAATACATCTATTGGATTGCTTTGTAAGGTCGGACCGAACCACATCTCAGAACTGTTTGAACTTCTCCCAAGTACGATTTAGGTGTTCCTTCTCTAATTGAACAAACCGAACCTACAAATCACCTATTAGGTGAAAGGATGCAATAATGATTCATTCCACCTGTGGTGTTTATTGATTGATGAAAAAGTGCTCACATTGTGTTAACCATCCCAAAGATCTCTCCTTGTTGTCGAAGGAGGGCAACCCAATTTACATAACATGTGACAATATTAATGTCGTTTTGCCTTCCAATGTATATCGTATGAGCTTACAGTTGTGGCTCATCGTGGTTCGAGGTTGCTCCTAGCCAACTTATGCTAATGTACGTGTGTGTCGACATTTCATATTACCGTCGATCCCAGCCCCTCTAGACCATCAAAGAGGGCATGGACCATGGTGATTGTTACTTGGATTTCAGAGATGACATTTTTATACCGGACTTGCTGGCTATAATGTCCTTCATGACCTCGTGTCACATCTCTTTTATGGTTTTAAGGTAGTCAATCATATCTCTTGTAATGGCCCACTCCAGAATATCATAGGTATTGTTGATTTTTGTTCAACCCAACCTATATTAAGCTAAATCTCATGGTTTTATCCTTTTTCATGGTGACCTATGTCAGTAATCACAGGTATCCATCCTGGAATTTGAGCTTATATGTGTCAAAGACACTCAACGTCTTCATTGGACCCAGGATGTTACAGGCCCAGCATCCTATGCTTGTTTTATCCATGAACCACACATCAAACTGGAGGAGGTTCAGCTCTGATACCTAACGACTTGACCCACACCAGAGATATTGGCTCTGTTTGGGACAACTTAAGATGATGAATAAGCCGCTAATTGAAAATTGATGTTTGCATAGAGATTTTATAAAATCAATGATGAATAAGCAGTCGACTGTTTGGATAGTTTGGTCATAAGTGCTTATCTAAATTTATCATTTATTCATAAAGGTATGTTTGTTTGGACGTGTTATTTTTCGTCCGTGCACGATTTTTTTGCCTGGTGGCGGTTTTTCGCTCGGGCATGTTTTTTCGCCCGTCACGATTTTTTTCGTCCGGTCAAGATTGTTTTCGCCCAAGCTCGATTTTTTTCACCCAGACGTGATTTTTTTCGCCCGGGCGCGATTTGTTCGCTCGGGCATGATTTTTTCGCCAGGTCACGTTTTTTCGCTCGATCACGTTTTTTTCGCCCGCCCGATTTTTTTCAACCGAGCGCATTTCTTTTCACGCGGGCGCGATTTTCGCACAACCGCGATTTTTTCGCCCGGGCGTGTTTTTTTCGCTCCAACGCGTTTTTTTTTGCTCGAGCGCGTTTTTTCCGCCCGAACGCGGTTTTTTCGCTCGATCGCAGATTTTTTTCGCCTGGGCGCGTTTTTTTCGCACGGGCACGATTTTTTCGACCTGCCGCGTTTTTTGCCCCGGGCGCAATTGTTTCTCACAGGCGCGATTTTTTTCCCAACACAATTTTTTCACCCTGATGCAATTTTTTCGTCTGGACAAAAAACAAAAAAACTCCTGAATGAAAAAATCATGCCCGGGCGAAAAAAAACACGCCTGGGCAAAAATATACGCGTCCGAGCGAAAAAATCACTTCTCGCCGCTTTCGGGCGAGAAAATCGCTTCCGGGCGAGAAAATCGCTTCCGGGCGAGAAAATCGCTTCCGGGCGAGAAAATCGCTTCCGGGCGAGAAAATCGCTTCCGGGCGAGAAAATCGCGCCCGGGCGACAAAATCGCTTCCGGGCGAGAAAATCGCGCCCGGGCGACAAAATCGCGCCCGGGCGACAAAATCGCGCCCGGGCGACAAAATCGCGCCCGGGCGAAAAAATCGCGCCCGCGCGAAAAAATCGCGCCCGGGCGAAAAAATCGCACCCGGTCAAAAAAACCGCGCCCGAACGAAAAAATCCCGCACGGGTGAATATCGCGCCCGGGCGAAAAATATTGTGCATGGGTGAAAAAAAACTCTTCTGGGTGAAAAAAATGTGTCATAGAGAAAAAATCGCGTCAGGAAGAAAAGATCGCTTCCGAGCGAAAAGATCGTGACCGGGCGAAAAGATCGTGACCGGGCGAAAAGATCGCGTCCGGGCAAAAAGATCGCGCCCGGGCGAAAAGCTCGCGTCCGGGCGAAAAAATCGCGCCTTGGTGAAAAAATCGCGTCAGAACGAAAAAATCATATCTGGACAAAAAATCACTCATATGGCTTTTTTAAGAGATAAGCGCTTATGAGAAGCCATAAGCTGGACCCGGATAGCTTATTAAAATTCAACTTATCACCAATTTTAAAATAAGTGATTTTATATAAGCTGCACAAACAAACAACTATAAAACTATTTTTGCGTTTTAAATAGAGATTATTGATCAGCATAAGCTGTCCCAAACAGAGTCGTTGTCTACTTTGGTTCAATCCAACCCATGTTAAGTGAATTACATGTGTCATCCTTTTCCATAGGTGGCTTGCGAGCACTTCCCATGAGGTAACTCATTTAAGGATTACTCACATCCGAGCATGCTTAATTACAAAATTTCCAACACAATCTCATGTTAGTGATAACCATTAATGATGGATACTCATGGTTAGTGATAATCATGGATGGTGTATATAGAATGAACCTAATCTCACATCAGAATTAGAATGAAAGGTACTGGACTTAAGTAATAATTTGTACCTTCTGATATCAAAGGTGCCTTTTGGGAGCAAGTGATGAAGTAGCATTGGAAATTCCGTAGCTAAGCGTGCTTTGATGAGAGTAGTCTTAGGATGAGTGACCTCATCGGAAATATTACTTAAGTCCAATAATTTTTCTTCCAATTTTGACGTGAGTTCATTCTGTATCCATCATCCATGGTTATCACTGACCACATGTATTTATCCTAGAATTCCGGTATATCATCCTCAAAGACACTTCATGCCCTCATCCGAATCGGGATGTTACATCTGTCATGATGTCCCATTAAGATAACAAATTGTTATATTCCCCGGCCAAGGATCTCGTCATTGGTCGATGGAGGGTAGGATCAAAGCAGGGATCAATAAACTTCTTCTAACCCATAGAATCCCTAATATTCTTGATGGTGCAAGGACCCTGATGATAGAATATGGATTGTAATCAAGGTTGATTAACCAAGTTATGATAACATTGGGTAGGATTCTATAATTTGTGTTCTTATGTTAATCTTGCACTTTGGTGGGATAAAGGCTTGAGTGTTGTTGTTATTGTTGTTGTATCTTAGTCTTGCACTTACTTTGGTGGGATAAAGGCTTGAGTGTTGTTGTTATTGTTGTTGTATCTTAGTCTTGCACTTTGTTGACACGTGAGTTTACTTTCTCAAAGTTCTATTATTCCATACCTCATTTTGTTCTTGACCCTTATACATTGCAGGACGACTCCCACTGTATTACTGCTTCTGGTGATCAGACTGTAAGTTGAACTTTATATGAACAAAATTTCCATTTTCTATCAGAAATATTATCCAAGTATGCATGGTTATTTTTTTGCTTTCATTTGATCTGTGTTCAGTCATACCAACTGGAAGAATTTTTTTGAAATTTTCTTATTCTCACCAGATAAAAATATGGAATGTTGAAAGGAGGAAATGCATTGGTCTGTTGATAGGGCATACTGGTAGTGTAAAATCAATTTCTTCACATTCATCAAATCCAGGTGCGTTTTTTTTATGCAATAGCTATCTATTTAGGCCATATGAGAGTGATGTGAGAATGGTGGAGGCGGTGAACACTGTTATGGAAAATGATGGTAGCATCATGAATGTTATTTTCCCCAAATACCATTTTATGTCAAGATGACACCAAAATCACGTAGTTGCGGTCAAGCAATAGTGGTCGTGAACACCCAAATCCTAAAAAGTGAAATTTGGGCCAAAAAATTCTCAATTCTCAAACGCAGAAAATCTCCAACACTGTTTACTACCATTTACACCGTCACCACTAAAATGCTATAATAGTAAAAAACAAAGCCTTAATTTTGCTATAACTTAATTCTGCTAGAATTTGATACGTTTTTATGTTTTCACTGTTGCAGATCTTTTTGTTTCTGGTTCTAGAGATGGGTCTCTTGCCATTTGGGACCTTAGATGCAATTCTGGCATAAACTGCCATGGAGTAGCTCGTTTATTGTAAAATCTTTCATTTTTTTTTCTTTCATCTTCATTTTTATGAACTTTATGCAGTAGTATATATTTTAAATCTTTCTTAAGATAACTAATCCTTGTCTTTCAGGTCTACTTTAATTGTGAAGGAAGCTCATTTATCTTCTGAAGGAAGTAGAACTAGGAGAGTCAAGGTTTGTTTCTCTGGTCTATTAACGTAACAACTAAATGTTTCGTCAGAGTTTCCTTAGTTACTAAAGCTACCATGGCTTCTTAGGCCCATTCCAAGAGCGTTACATCTGTACTTTACCTAAAAGATGACATCTCCATTGCTAGTGCTGGTGCAGTTGACAGGCAAGAAAATGAATGATAAATTTTAGTTTTTTCATGTTTTGAACATTTTTTATGAACTTTATGCAGTAGTATACATGTTTATAATTTCAAATTTTGATGCAGTATTGTCAAATTTTGGGATACTCGAAACCTGAAATTGCCTATTTCTCAAGCTTGCCCAGACATCAAGTCATTTTCCAAAAAAGTGAGTGAGAATTTACTGTCTTCTAGCAGTGCAGCATCTATATCATTATTTTCTTTTAAATTTGTGGAAGAAATTGTAAAAAAATGCCCATTTAGGAGGCTCATGTAAAAACCTCTTAGGGATTTGTCCCACACCTTAGGACAAAGTCTAGTCTCTCCTCTCTCCTCGTATATATATGTAAAAATACTTATGTTATATTACGGGAAAAATATATGTGAAATTAATAAATTATTAATTTATCTCTTCTGACACACTTTTCTACATGGTATCAGAGCCTAATCGATCCTCAATAGCCTTTTTTTGGGAGGGGGGAGGGTTGCTCGTGACTGTACCGTTCCTGCCTATGTTGTCTAATCGTAGCTCTGCGGTTAGCTTATTGCCATTCCCGCCTTTGTTGTCTAACTGCAGCTTTGCGGTTAGCTTACTTTCTATCCGCAACTTTGCCGGTTCTGCTCCTGTTGTTCCCCTCCCCTTCCCTTTCTTCCCCTTTTATCAGTGTTCCTCTGGGTTCCACATGACTGCTGCTTCCGCCATCTCCCTTGTCTAGCTGCGCTTCTTCTGCTTGCCTCTCTCTCAACGCCCCTCTTCAGTTTCTACTCGCAACTCCTGGTCTCCGAGACCTTTCCCTGCAACTACTCGCCGGTCTTTTGCAATCCTCCTTCCCGTGGTTCCTGACTGCCAGATTGTGATTGTCAGGCCTCCTGCTCGCCAAGGCGTCTTCCTACGAGCTTCCTTCTTCACCAGGACCTTTGTTTGCATTAACTGATCGCTGCTCACCTGCTCTCCGCTAGTAACCGCCGCCTGCCCTCTCCTGCTTGACGGTCCTTCCTCTCCTGCGTGTCGTGTGCTCGACTGTTAGCCGCACTTCCCAACTGGGTGTCCGCGGAAGTCTAGCCGCGGTTCCTGCCCGCAGATGTCTAGCTGTTGTTCCTTCCCGCATAAGTCTTGCTACAGTCGGTGACCGTTGATGTCTTCCTTTGTCGCATGGCCTCAAATCGTAAAGGCCTTGCTCGTCTGGCTGCTCTTGATCACAGAGGTCCTCCCGCTGCTTTCCTGACCGCAGATCTCCTTCGCGAGCTCCTCTTGTTGCTCGCCTGGCCGCTCAAGTCATCGTTCTCCTCCTGTCATGCTGCTGCTTCTATCTGATTCTTTGTTTGTGGTTTGTCGGTCATGCGAACTCCCGGGGCTCATTCTAGCTCATGTTCCCGCTCTGAAATCGCCATTCTTTGGGATTAACTCTGGTGCCTGCGGGAGCAAATTGCTCGCACCTCTTGCCCCGTGGCCTCTTCCTTCCATGCCAACCTTGTGTCTTACCCTCTTGGCTCCTCTTGGATTATGGACTTCGATGCTACCAATTACGCCTCTCCGCAAAAACCCGCTGGCTACACCGATGCTCTTGTTCCAAAATGTATCATAGTTGTGAATGACACTACCACCCCTGTCTATGGATGCAGAGATCTTAATGTGACTCCTTCCCTCTCTTTACGATATTTTCTTCATGTTCCCGCCTCTGTCTTTAATCTCCTCTCTGTCAGTCGTCTTACTTAGGAGCACGACTGTTCTATGACTTTTACCTCATCTTCCTTTATGGTGCATGATCGACGAACGTGGCATGCTATTGGTACCGGTCGAATGTCAAATGGGCTCTACACTGTGGACATTTCAGCCTCCGTGTTATCCTCGGTGACTTCCGTTGACTGGCATCGTCGACTTGGTCCTTGTCCTCTTCCTATCCTCCACAGAGCTCTTCCTGATTTTCCGTTTGCTGAGTTTCAATGTGAAACTTGCATTTACGGCAAACAACACCGATCTACCTTCCCCCTAGTTGCACTCGGAGCTCTGCTTCATTTGAATTAGTTCACTCAGATATTTGGGGTCCGTATAAAACTACCAGTTTGTTCGATACTTTTTGACCTTTATTGATGATCATTCTCGCATTACCTGGTTATACTTCCTGCGTGATCGCTCTGAGGTGTTGCGATGCTTCCTCTCCTTCATCACTGAAACTCGTACTAAATTTTCTAGTACCATCAAGATTCTTCGTACTGATAATGCCCGTGAGTATATCAATCATGAATTTCTAGGATACCTGTAATCTCCTCAGCATTCCTTATTAACCTTCTATGGCTATACACCACAACAAAACGATGTCGACGAGCGAAAGAATTGTCACATTCTGGAGGTTGCTCGCTCCCTTATGTTCCAAATGCACGTTCCCAAGCAGTATTGACATTTTGTTATTTCTACTGTGTGATAATTAATTAATTGTATGTTGTCGTTCATTCTCAACTCTGTTACTTCCTTCTCCATTTTGTATCTTTCCACACATCCCTTCTCCCTCCCTTCTTCCTCCCTCCTCGAATCTTTAGTTGTGTCTGCTTTGTCCATCATCTCGGATCTCCAGTCAATAAGTTTTCTCCCCATGCTACCAAATACATCTTTGTCGGGTACTCTTGTACCCAGAAAGGTTATGTTTGTCATTCTCCTACTGCTAGGAAAACAATCACCTCTGCAGATTTTACTTTTTTTGAGGATCAACTGTTTTATTCAGCTCCTCCTGAGGCTATCTCTCCCATGGATCTCCCATGTCCGGTTGTTCCCACTCACACTTCTCCTCCCTTGATTCCTATCCCTAATCGCATGTCATCCCTTCCTCCTTTACTACCTATACCTCCTCATATACAAGTCTATACTCGCCATCGTCCTCTAATTGATGCCCTGCGACAGTTGTCGGCCGCTGATGCTGCTCCTCGGCCCGATGATCCTCCTACGGTTCCCTCTTAATTTACGGTTGCTTCTACACCTCACCTTCTCTCTAATTATGTCTCTTTGCACTGCCTCTCTTCTTCCCTTTGCAGGTTTGTGACGTCTTTGTCCTTTATCTCTATTTTGTTTTCTGTCCAGGAGGCTCTTCAACATCCGGAGTGGTGGGAGGCAATAAATGAGGAAATGATAGCCCTATGGGCCAATCACACATGAGACCTTGTTCTCCTTCCTCTTGGTCATTCTCCGGTTGGCTGTAAATGAGTTTTTAACGCCAAGTATCGCTCTGATGGGACAATTGAGCGCCTCAAAGCTCGTCTTATTGCTCGATTCACTCAACAACACGGTCTTGATTATGAAGAGATGTTCTCTCCTGTTGTCAAGCTCAATACTGTCTGCATAGTTATCTCTCTAGTTGTCCATATACATTGGACATTACACCAACTCGACATTAAGAATGTCTTTCTCAATGGTGATCTTGTTGAGACCGTCTACATGCATCAACCTTCCGGCTTTGAGACCACGGGGAAGTCTCGTGTATGTCACCTCAAGAAATCTTTTTATGGTCTCAAACAGTCTTCTCGTCATGGTTTAACAAGTTCAGTTAGGTTGTTAATGATGTTGGGTTTATTCGAAGCTCAACTGACTTCTTTCTCTTCACCCGTCATTGTCAAGCACCGTGATTCTTCTGGTTTATGTTGATAATATTTTAATTACTGACGATGATTCAAACGACATCTGTATGATTAAGGAAAACTTGGCCTCTGTGTTCCAGATCAAAGATTTGGGGAATCTCCGATACTTTCTTAACATCGAGGTAGCCCGTCGTCTCGATTAGGGGTGCAAGTTGAGTTGAGCCTGCTCGAAAGCTCGATGATCCGGCTCGAAAAAATCTCGACTCGAGCTCGAGCATGTCGAGCTCGAGCTAAAGCTCGTCGAGCTCGAGCCTGATTTCGAGCCGAGCTCGAGCCTGAGTAATCCTGTTCACGAGCTCGCGAGCCGGCTCGCGAGCTTTTTTTTAAATTAAATAATATATATTATTAGTAGTAAATATTTTAATATATTATAATTTTAATATAATATTATTAAAATAATAATAAGTTCGAGCCGAGCTCGAGCTCGAGCCTTTTAAAATAGGCTCGTCGAGCTCGAGCTCGAGCTTCAAAAAAAGAAGCTCGAGCTCGAGCTCCAGCCAGCTCTTTTTGATGAGCTCGACTCGAGCTCGACTCGTTTGCAGGCCTAGTCTCGATGGATGGTCTTGTCATATATCAAAGAAAGTATTGTCGTGATCTTCTTCATGATACTGGCTATTCTGGTTGCAAGTCAGTTGACACCCCCATGGATGTCAACCACAAGCTTTGTGTTTGTTCCTCCAAATTTAATATGCTCCTACCAAACCCAGAATACTATCGTCGTCTTGTGGGAAAGTTGATCTATTTGATAGTTACAAGACCCGATATATCATTTGTTGTTGGGGTTGTCAGTAGGTTTATGCATGGTCCACGGACCTCTCATCTCCAAGCAGTTGAGCTCATTCTCAAATACCTGAAGTGTTCCCCGTCAAGGGCTCATATATAAGTCATTACCGTCTCTATCTCTCATTGCTTACTTTGATGCTGATTATGCGGGATCCCTGGATGATCGTCGTTTCACAACTGATTTTTGCACATATTTTAGTGGACATCTTATTACCTGGCGAAGTAAGAAACAATTGTCGTCGCACGCTCATATGCAGAAGCTGAATATCGATTAATGGCCTCTGTCATCTCTGAATTCACATGACTTGAAAACCTTCTTGGAGACCTGGGTGTCAAACTCTCATCTCCTGGCTCTTTGTTTTGCGATAGTCAAGTTGCTATTCATATTGCGAAGAATCTCATGTTCCCCATGAACGTACAAAGCATATAGAGGTCGATTGCCATTTTATTCGGGAAAAGGTTCAATTAAAGAAATTGGACTTAAGACATGTTCATGCTAGTGCTACAGTTTAAATTGTTGACATTCTCACCAAAGCTCTACCCGACTTCTATATTTTCAGTTCTTGCCCAAGCTTGGTTCCTATGATCTGTATGCTTCAGCTTACGGGGGAGTGTTGAAGAAATTGTAAAGAAATGTCATGTAAGAGGCACATGTAAATCCCTCTTAGGGATTAGTCCCGCGCCTTAGGATAGAGTCTAGTCTCTCCTCTCTCCTCCTATATATATGTACAAATACTTATGTTGTATTACAGTAAAAATATATGAGAAATTAATATATTATTAGTTTTTCTCTCTTATGGCACACTTTTGTACAAAATTCAACAAAGCTAAGCACATAATGTTAGTTAATAATCCTATACCATTGGGGTTCACTTATGCTGACCTTTTAATTTAGAATATATCTTGGCTCTTTTAACATCGATATTTTGAAAAGTATTTGATGCAAATGCCCAAATTGAAGGAGAAAATGAGGCATGGGATTTCTTCTCTCTCTCAAGATTCAAGCGGTGTGCTTCTTTCAGCTTCTTGCATGGACAACAGGTCACTATTTACGGCTTTATCTTCCTTAACAGCTGTTTTGATTCTATAGATTTTAACCAAATTTGCATAATAATTTCAGGATCTACTTGTATGATGTTCTTCATCTTTCAGATGGTCCTAAAAAAATCTTCCGTGGAAGCAAAATAACATCATTCTATGTCAAGGTAAAATCCAAATACAACCAGGACTTGAACAAACTTTCAGTCCCTTGCATTGAATTTTATCTATTTGCGCAAGTTTTTTTGATTAAACAACTTATGCAAAAGCATTCATATTATTGAGACATCTTGAATCTTAATCTTTTTGAGGCTTGTTTAGTTGATCTTCATGCAATTTATGCCCATTTTGTAGATATTATCAGTGTCTCACTGGAATTCCTAAGTTCTGTTTAATTTACACCCCTCAAATGGTATATGTTTATTTTATTTTCTGTTTTTTCTGAAATCTTAGGTATGTTTGGAAGTTCGCATGTATTGTAGAGTGATATATAAACTCTATTAACAGTAGAGTAGTAGGCATGCCAAACATATGCCCGTTTATTTTTGCTTCTTTCTTAACCTTATTCTCCAGAATGAAGATATGTTGTCCCCCGTGGATGTAGTCTGGTCATTGGGTTAACCAATAATTGTCTGTGTTGTGCTTTATTCAGCGTTTCCATTTGCTATCTTTTTTGCTCTATTTTCTGCAACACATATGCTTCCCTGTTCAACCATTTTTCAATCTTACTGCAGTCCGCAATAAGCCCCGATGGCTCTCACATCCTTAGTGGGTCTGAAGATGGAAATGCATACCTATGGAGGGTAATTGTGAATCTTATCACATAGTTTTTTATCTTTCTATTTGTTAATGCAGCATTTTGAAAAAAGCTATTGTACTTTGTACCAGGTGAACAAGCCTGAAAGTGCTCCAGTCTTGCTTAGGGGTCATGAAAAGGAAGTAACTGCAGTAGCATGGTAGGTTAGTTATGTAGATGTGTCAGCTATGAATGTGCTGCTTTATTGTCATCCAGTCTAATATTAAGTCTGATTCTTCTTCAGGTGTTCTACTGAGGTTGGGAAGCTTGCGACCTCTTCTGATGATTACATGGTTCGTGTGCCTGAAATTTGTTATATAAATGGATGATTATCTACCCAACTATTATCCAAAATCTTAATTAGGGCTGACCTTTTTTTTGCTTTTCAAGATTTTCTTACAAAGGCAACTTATTTGAGCATTTTCTTGCAAAAATAGATTCGTTTTTTATGTTCTTTCATATTCATATACTGCATTTTGGTTTCCTTCTTGTTAGGATGCAATCTAAAGCAACCTTATTATAGGTGGAGTCCAAGATTTATATTAAATGCACAAAATAATATGAGTTTTCAATGTAGGGCTGTATTTTGAACGCAGCCCTCAGGTGTAGGTTTTTTGGCATCTAACATATGAATTTCTTTCTTAATTTAATGATGTGAGAGTAAGCTGTGTGGACTAAATTCTCAACCTAAAATATGATCTATATTAGAACCTAAGCATTCAACCTAATCTATGATCTATATTAAATGCACAATGCTATACAAGTTTCTTAATGTGAGATTTGTTCAGAATAGTCCCACACCAAGAAGCTAACCTTGTCTTCTCCACTTAATATAGATCCCATGTCTCCCCACCTCCATTCAGTTGGTTTTAGGTTGGATGTTTAGATTCTAACCTAGTATCAGAACAAGCTATGCCTAATAGCTCATTTCACATTATTCAATTAAAAAAGTAATCCATGTACTTTACACAACAGGGTGCCTGTTGAGAATATTCCAGCATTTGGAAACTAGCATAGTCATGTTCATTTAGGCTCTGTTTGATAACCCGGCGGGGCACCAGTCCGACGGGAACGATCCGGCGGGAAGCTGTTTGACAAAATTTTTCAAGCTCCCATTGAAAACGACCGGCGTGAAAGGGTGCCAGCCCGGCGTTTTGCGGCGGGCCTCGCGAGCACCATTCACCGTCCACGCTGGCTGTTTCCTCTCTCCTCCCCGGAGTGGCGCTGGGTTGGATTGTCAAACAAAGCCCATAATATAGATATGGGGGCTCTCCATCTCCAAGCAATTGGTTTTAAGCTGGATGCTTGAATTCTAAGACTAAATTCTCAACACTAATAGTTAGCCTGCCTATTCCACCAGTGTTCAATCCCATTTTCAATTCAAAATTTATTTTTTGGTTCAGGACGACCAGTTGGTAGTTCTACTCATAGTTTCGCCCCTATTATGTTTGATTAAACCTGATCTTTGACAATTACAGCGGACCTAAATTTTTTTGGTGCAGGTTCGTGTCTGGAATATCAAGAAGGAGAGCTGTATCAGCACAAGATCTCCATATTCCATGAATAAAAGAGTTACTGCTACCCCAAGAAAGCTGTGCAGGAAATTGAACATGGATGAAACCGAGTCAAGATCCAAAGACATTGCCAATAGAGCTTGTATTTCAGTGGAAACAATGATGAACTCACCATCACCCTTGAAGACTAATTTGCTCGAGTGCGCCACACCTAAGACTTTGAAGAGGCAAAAACTTGGGATTATCCTGTCCGAAGGACCGGATATGCAGAGGGCGCCAGACCCAGAGGCAGCATTTGATAGCCCTTCTTCAGTTCTTAACCCTCCATCTTCTTCGAGAAGGAGAACAATCCGCGACTACTTTGTGCAACCTAGTGAAACCATCAAAAGCCATCTCTGTGATTAAAAAGAAACATCATAATATCTCTATTGATATAAATCAAGGGCCAAAAGGTAAATGATGCCATCCTTCATAGTTCCTTAATAATTTATGACCCCCTCAAGTTCTTAACGGAGATTATCATCGAGAAATCAGAGTTCATTTTTATGAGGTTTTTTGAAGATAAGCTGCAGGTTGGTGGTCGATCATTTTTTGTGAGACAATCTAGAAATCTATTCTCGAATAACTTGTAAGTATTATAGCTTGTCCCAAATATTGTAAAAAGAAAAGGAATCAAAATTTTCATGTGGTTTTGTGGCAAACATATTAAATATGCATTTTAGCGGCAGACAGATGATCGAGCAATGCTCGCATGTTCCAGCTTTGAAATTATTTGGTTTTTCAAGTGATTTATTTGTAATTAAATCATTAATTGCTTGTTATAATGAAATTGGAATTGTCACTTTCTTCTTTGATAATAATGGTAAAGTGTTTGGCATAGTCAAATGTTGGATTATAACACCGCTATTCAAAATAGTGAACTATGAGTTTATTATGGATAATCCTAGCAAAAACAAAGTGAAAACACGGAATCACATATAACATAAAGTGATGATTAATATCAATAGCTCTTATGTTAGAAGAATTATTGAAGCATGCAAGTATTTGAGCTTTTGCGATGAAAATGAGCCAAAATATGGGCTCATGCATAGCATTGCTCTACGCTTCTAACAAGTTGTTTTTGATGGTTCATTTTGAATTTAATGGTTCATATGATATGTAGCTATCATGAGTCTTTATTTTTGAATTTGTGGCTGACTAATGGTCTTAGATGGTTGAATGAACTTTTGGTGCATGATATTTGTTCATGTTGACAAGTTTTGACCATTGATCTACTTAATATAACTTGTTTAACAAATGTGTTGAATTTAAGTTAGCCATGCATTTTTTTGGGTGCGATGTAAAGTTGTTTTGCTTAAATCTAAGAAGTGCATGACTTTAGAACCTGTGCATCCAACTTAAATCTAAGAAGTGTGTGTGTGTGTGTGCGTGCTTGTCTGTGTGAGAATATACTTTCAACAATTTTTTTGATGTTTAAGGTTTGTTCTCTTATATTTGAGAGTTTTTTAGGGCCTGTTTGGGAGGGCTTTTTAGCTCCTTTTCGTTTTCTGGAAAACGCTACCACACTTAATAGGCTGTTTGGATTGTCTATCGGTGGGAAAAGCTACCGCAAAAAACTCCATTTGCTCATCTTTTGGAAAAGTCACATGTCACCTACTTTTCAACCTTTTCGAAAAGCACTTTCTCATCCAAAAACATTTATCTCTTAAAAAAATCTACAACTTGATTTTTTTGTCTTGGCGCGATTTTTTCCCGAGCGTAATTTTTTTGCCCGTGTGTTTTTTTTGCCCGGCGCGAATTTTTCGCCCGTGGACGAATTTTTCGCCCGGGCACGAATTTTTCGCCTGAGTTAGCACTTTTCGCACTGATTGGCATTTTTCGCCCGGGCTGGAATTTTTTGCTCGAGCGCGCGGTTTTTTACCAGGGTGAGTTTTTTTTCGCCAGAGTGCGGTTTTTTGCCCGTGCATGATTTTTTTTCGCCCGAGCGTGTATTTTTCGCCCGAGCCGGTTTTTCGTCCGGCGTGATTTTTCTGGTCGGGTGCGTTTTTTTCATCTGGGTGCCATTTTTTGTCGTTGCACAATTTTTTTCACCCGAGCCGATTTTTTTGCCCGGGCGCGATTTTTTTGCCCGGACGCGCTTTTTTCGCCCGGACTTGATTTTTATGCACCGGCGCGATTTTTTTGCCCGGACGCGATTTTTTTACACCGCCGCGATTTTTTTGACATCGCGTGATTTTTCTCCCGCGGGCGTTTTTTTCGCCCGGTCGCGATTTTTTCGCCCGGTCGCAATTTTTTCGCCCGGTCGCGATTTTTTCGCCCGGTCGCGATTTTTTCGCCCAGGCGCGATTTTTTCCCCCGGGCGCGATTATTTTCGCCCGGGCGCGATTTTTTCGCCCGGCCGTGAATTTTTCGCCCGGACGCGATTTTTTCGCCGGGGCGCGATTTTTTTCTCCCGGACGCGATTTTTTTGATCGGGAGCAGTTTTTCCCCCGGACACTATTTCTTTCGCCCGGTAGCGAATTTTTCGCCTCGACGTGAATTTTTGCCCGTTCGTGATTTTTTTGCTCGGTCGTGTATTTTTTTCGCTTGTTAGCTATTTTTTTCGCTTTCGAGCGGAAATATCACGTACGTGCGAAAAATTCTCTTCCGTGCAAAAAATTCGCGTTCGGGCGAAATTTTCCCGCCTAATCGAAAAATTAGTGCCCGTCCGAAAAAATCGCGCCCGTCCGAAAAATTTGCCGTCATCCGAAAAAATTCGTGCTCATCCGGAAAATTCGCGCCCGTTCAAAAAATCTGCGTTCGTCCGAAAAATTGGCACCCGGCCGAAAATATAAGGTTTGGCCGAAAAATCGGCGCCCAGGCGAAAATATCGTCCCCGGGCGAAAGTATCGAGCCCGGGCGAAAAATTCACGCCCGGGCGAAAAATTCACGCCAGGACGAGTAAAACCACCACCCGGCGAAAAATTCGCTCCTGGGCGAAAAAAACCTGCCCCGGCGAAATAATTGCATTTTTTTCCCCCGGACGCACATTTTTAATAAAAAAAGTTACCGCAACGGAGATTTGTCAAACGATTTATAAAGTGTTTCTCCTTTTTGAAATGCTCTGCAAAAGAAGTTCACACAAACAGTTCTCCTTTTCTAATAGACATTTTCCAAAAGCTCCTTTTCCTACCATCCTTTTGCCACCGCTCCTTCTCCTTTCTAAAAAGCCTTCCCAAACAGGCCCTTAACTGGGTGTCATAAGAGGGAACTATTGAGCTTAGCTTGGTTTGTTGTGATATTAGAACCTATGCATCCGGTAGAAAATAAGGAATATTATTTCTTAGTATAAAACCTTTATATCTTGCCCCTATATATACACACATGAGAAGAACTATAACATCGTACTAGTGGTGTGAGACTAAATACAAAAAGGAGGAGATCGTTATCTGTACACCAACTTGCGTTGTTTACGCACTAAATACCAATACTCCCCCTCAAGGTGGGCGAAGGATGTCTACTAAACACATCTTGTCACTCAATCTACATAAGTCTACTGAGCTAAGTCCTTTGGTTAGACAATCAGTCACTTGCTCTTTTGTAGCAACATATCTCAACTTTAGTGTTCTACCATTCAGCTTTTCTTTGATAAAAAATTTATCAATCTCTATATGTTTGGTTATATCATGTTAGACGAGATTATTTGCAATGCTAATAGCTGACTTGCTATCACATCATAGTGTCATCTGTCCTTGATTGATCTTAAGATCAATCAGCGGGGCTTTCGGCTAAAAAATCTCTCATATACTCAAGGCTATGACCCTGTACTTTGCCTCAACCATAAATCTCACAATTACAGTCTGTTTCTTGTACTTATAGATGACAAGGTTGCCTCCCACAAACATGTAATATCCTGATGTGAACCTTTTATCATCTGCATAGCTAGCATAGTCAGAGTCGCAGTAGCCTTCGATGTTTAGATGTCTATTCTTCTGGAAGATTAGTCCCTTCCCAGGTGCGCTCTTCAGATATCAAAAAATTTGATATATGGCATCCAAGTGACCCTCCTTAGGATCATGCATATAACGAGCTACCACGCTCACGACAAAAGATATGTCGCGACGGGTGTGACCTAAATAAATCAGGCAGCCTACCAGCCTCTGGTACCTTTCTTCATCGATTGGTTTTTCCTCCTGCGCATCAAGAAGCGAGTGACAGCAGGCCTGCAACCCATCATACATAACTCTTTGAGCGGATCCAATACATATTTTAGTTGGGATAAAACAATTCCATGTGCATCGCAGACCATCTCAATCCCAAGGAAGTATCTGAGCTAACTCAAGTCCTTCACCTCAAATTCCTTTCCCAATCTCCTCTTAAGCTGAGCAATTCTACTCGCATCATCTCCTGTGATGATCATATCAACCACATACACAACAAATACTATGATGTGAGCTTCATGCCTCCTAAAGCACAGGATATGGTCAACATTGGTATGTTTATATCTCATGGCTATCATGGCTCTCATGTGTTTGTCAAACCAAGCTCGAGGAGATTTTATCAACCCATAAAGTGACTTCTTGAGTCTACACACCTTCCTTATTGTTTGGTTTATGCCAAAGCCCGTTAGTACTTCAATGTACACTTCTTCCAACAGATCCCCATGAAGAAAGACATTCTTCATGTCAAGCTGATATAGTTTCCATCTCCCATTTGCTACCAAGGATATCAGTGTTCGTACTGTGCTCATTTTTGTAACGAGTGCAAAGGTCTCATCATAGTTGATGTCATAAGTTCGAATATAACCCTTTGCTACTAGTCGGTCCTTGCAGCACTTGATTTCTCCCTCTCGGTTTTATTTTACAGTAAAAAATCACTTGCATCACACTGCCTTTTTTCCTGGTGGCAGCGACACAAGATCCTAGGTTTTATTCTTTTTAATGCTCCAAGTTCTTCTATCATTGCAACTTTCCACTTTGGATCCTCCTTAGCCATTTGCCAACACTTAGGAATAGAGACTGTGTCCAAAGATGCAATAAATCCTCCATGTACAGGTGATATATGAGAATGAGAAATAAATTTAACAATGTCATGAGGAAAGCCATACCGATCGGGTGAGACTCCCCCATTCTTGCAGGTACTCCTTATCGATATGTGAGTGAAATTAGTGGGATATAGAATTATATCACCTGCAGATTTAGATGTTAAGGTGGATTGAGTAGAGATTGAGGTAGGTGGATTTGGTGTCATAGGAGACGAAGTAGACGGTGACAAGGCACTCAACATGGGTGGCTCTGTGGGCATTGTAGGTATTGTCGTCTCACTCTGCTTCCTTCTTTTATATACTCTCGGCTCCCCTAGGTGTGTGGTCAAATTTCCACAAATGCATTCTGCTCATGCACGAGCATCACACCTAACTTCATGCTTGGTAACATGGAATAAGGGATACTTATTATTTTTTTCACACCGCAATTGATATCCTCCCCTTACCTCGTACTGTATGGAATGAGTGAGTCCCCAAAGGGTGAGTCAACTGGAGAGGAATAATATGGTTCATGCTCGTGAAATGTGATATCCATACTAACAAATAATCTCCTCTCCACTGGGCTTTAACATACATACCCTTTTTTGGTAGCTAAATACCCAACAAAGATACACTTCAAGGACCTTGGATCTAACTTTCCTATATTTGGTCTATTCTCTTACACAAAGCATACACATCCAAAAGTTTTAAGGGGAAGAGTATCTCCGTTTTTTCCTCGCAGCATCTCAATCAGAGATTTCCAATTCAAGACTCGCGAGGGTATCCGATTGATCAAATAGGCTGCTGTCAGAATAGCTTGCCCCCACAAATGCGGCACATTCATCAAAATCACCATACTACGAGTTACTTTAAAAAGGTATTGGTTCTTCCGTTCAGCTACTTCATTCTGCTCTGGTGTGTATGGACAAGTGGTTTGGTGTTGAATTCCCTGTGAGGGCAAGTACTCCTTAAATTCCATGTTGGTGTACTCTATCATATTATCCGACCTTAACACCTTCACTATTATGCCATATTGCTTTTGAACCCCTTTATAAAAATCTTTGAAACTGGCAAACACATCAGTTTTATTTTTTAATAGGTATAGCCAAGTCACACGAGAAAAATAATTAATAAAAGACGCAAAATATCAAAATCTATTCACAGTTGGCGTGAGATATGGATATAGTCCCCAGACATCAAAATGAACTAGATAAAATGAATTGTGACTCCTACTACCGAAACTTGAGTAGGAGTTTTTGGTATGTTTTCCTAGTTCACACGCATCGCATACAAGTTTTTATTGATTGACTTTTTCAAACATAAGTGAATAATTTTGACTTAAAACAAAAAAAATGAAGGATGAACCAGACGCTTATGATGAAGTATGAGTTGATTCTCCATGCTACTTCCAACTCCTGCAGTGTCCTCTATCAGTGTGGAAAGGGCCGAATCCAAGCTTTTCCTATCCATGTACCACAATCTCTAACGCCATGTGTTAGTCCCAAGTTTTCTACCAATCTTCTCTTGGAAGATCACCTATGAGATATCAAACAAGACAACACACTTTAGCTGGGATATAATGACACTAATGGATAAGAGATTTATTAGAAAGAAAGGGGCATGCAAAACATTGGACATAGTAAAGTGTTGGTACACTGTATGGTACCCTTACCAACCACATGTTGAGTCGTGTCATCAGCAGTTTGAATGTGTTCTCGGACTACTAGGGAAGTATATGAAATAAATTCCCTAGCATTCTCAGTAACATATCCGGAGGTGCCTGGATCGACAACTCACTCTAGTGATCTAGTGATGGATATAGATGTGAGGGCACATGTATCACAAGCATCTGTGGCGGAGTGAGTAAAAGAGGCAATGTTACCCCTAGATGTTGTTGGAGTGGGTGTGACATTCATCACACCTTTTTGGTTCCTTTGCATCAACTGGTGGTATGCATTCAAAATCTTCTGCTCCTTTAGGTAACCCATATCAGCAATATCTTCTTCTATCACTTCCTCGCATATCATCAGATTTGCGCGATAGCCTCCTCGTCCACCACCTCTACGACCTCCACGACTGCACCCATGACTTCCAAACTTTCCCCGTCCACTTGCATCCCCCTCTTTTGGTATCTTAGGACAAGGCAGTCAGAGATGACCTATTTCACCACAATTATAACATTGATGTGTCTCGCTCTTGTATCTTGTGTGCCCGGAATTGGTTATCATTAGGGTTGATTTCACCTTGGTGGGCGCAATTGCACCAGATTGAAGCTTAATATGGTTCTTCTCCTGCATCATAGTTGAGATTGTCTCGTTCAAGGTAGAAATTTTTGGCTGAGCAAGCAACATTGCACTCCTTTGCTCAAATGTCGGGTTCAACCCCCTCATAAGTGCATAGTACTCCGCTGAGCATCTCTCTCCCCTTTCATGCATTCAGGATCTTTGCAGCATGTGGTTAGAGAGAAATATTCATAGTCTTCCCATAATCACTCCAGATCTGCATCATACTCCTGATTCAAACGATCTCCCTGGGTTACACTCAATCTCCCGTTGGATCTGGAACAAGCGCACGTTGTTGTCGACTCCTGCATATAACCTCTGTAACTTTCCCCAAATATCGCTTACAGTCTCTATGCAATCCACCGTGATAGTGATAGGCGCGACCATTGAGTTTAGGAACTAGGTGTGTAACAGACTATGTGTAGTCTTTCATTCAATGTACCCATCTGAGTGCTTCTCTGGCTCCCTCTTCTTGCTTGTCAGATAGCCTTCCAGATTTCTTTCGGAGAGTCCCCTTTTCACCCGGTGTGACCAACTTATGTATTTAGCCGATCCATCGAGCTTTAGTTCCATAGGGGGAAGATCCAGCTTTACTAGAGGCGACGATGACTGAGTCAATCTCTTGCCTTTTGGCATCTGCAGGAACTCGAAGAACACTTTTAGGTCTGCCTCCTCAATCCTGGCAACCAATTTTTGTATGAGAAAATGAATTTCTCCAGGAAATGCATATCGAGAAATCCTCTCACCGTGATAATCCCACTATAGGCACGAAGAGCCTCTCCAAGGATCCTTCTCCTTCTCCCTGCATGCATACTATCGTAAGAAGGCCATGCGTGTATGCCTCTGTCGCAACCTAAGCCTCCAGCGACTGCCGCAATCCTCCTTACGCCCGCATACTGTCACAATCCTCCATGCGCATGTGTATTGCCTCAATCCTTCCCGCACGCGGGTTGTGTGTTGCCACAATCCTCCTCACATGTGCGTTGCATGTTGCCGCAATCCTCCGATCGCGTGTAATTCCTCTTCCGCCGCACGCACTACTTCTGGCACGCGCATACAGCTACTTCCAACGCGTGCGCACTTCTTTGACGTAGTAGTGTTGCGTCCTGCTCTACAATCCACGCGTCGCGCTCCTCCTCCCTGCGCAGAAGAGCTGCGCGATGTCGCAATCGTCCAAAGAAGATGCCAATCTTCTCCCTGTGCTGATGATGTCGCGCTCCTATCTACGCTGAATAGTCGCGCGTTGATGCAATCATGCGAAGAAGATCCCACTCCTCTGTCGGGGTCGGGGCAAGTAGTGTAAGACCCCTTTTTTTATTACGCTACCGGGTCTTACGCTTAGAATCGCCGCTTTGTGGTAACACCAACACTCAGGGTGATCGTCACTACAAAACGTTGATCCTACTGGCATTAGTGATCACCAAAGAAGTAGAAATATCAACTAAGACAAATATAATCAAGTCCACAAAAATCACACATATATATAAGTGAACATGAAGATCACAGCAAAGTCCACATGATAATAATAGTACTAAAATCGAATGGAGAAGTAGAAATATAAACGGGCTCATGCCCGGTACATCATGATCTCACTACAACACTCTCATGGAAGCTAAGTAAAACTAACACTTACCGAGCCAGAGGTTGGTAGGGGTGCTTCCCTCATGGGGCAGTTCCTGCGAATGTGCCTCGGCTGGTTGCACTGATAGTATGTCGTGCCTCCTCCACTGCCCTCGACATCTCCCGTTGCTGCTCCCTGTCTCCCATCCGGAGCCCCTAAAATGTTTGATCCACCGACCGTTAGTAAAAAATACTAAGCCTGATTTCCCCCATCTCTCCCCCAGTGGCTCTTAGGCACCGTGCAGGAGGAATGAAAGGAAAGCTTATGAAGGTGGAGAGTAAACAAAAGCAGGTGGCGGTGGATATATCTAGTAGTCATATAATATTCATATATAAGAGTCTAATCTAGTTGTTCTATAACAAGTAGAGCAGTAATGTAAGCAAGGTAAAGACAGAGCAGTAAGTACATGCTACACTATAAGTAATAAAAGTACAAGTAAAGTAAGCTATGACATAAGTAAGCTTAACTTATAAGAATGCGCATACAAACTTATAAGTTAAGGGGTCTTTTGCAAGGCTCCCATCGTATAACCTATCACATACTAGTTTATACGATGGGGTGTCAGATTATATGCAGGTATATGTGTAGTGATATGTTATGTCATGATTCATGCAAGCGCAATACACACACACACGACTCTATGCGCACAGACTTTTAGTTCCCCCATTTTGGAAGCTAGCTTCACTCCCAAGAACCTCTGTTGTGGACAACAGAGACAGTGGGTCGGGCCACCCCACTCCTAGGCGGGTATCCGCACTACCAGGCCTAGCCCTTACGTATGCCTCAACGCGAAGAACACAACCGCGGAGCTCTTACGTACTCCGTTGGAAAAATCACCAGTCTTTTCCTTGGCTAAGTGAGAACCACACTTGTCGAGTCAACGTATCGACGTCGATGCGATCGACCGTCTAATACTGAAGACCCGCCACCTTTTTGTACATGCAATTATGAATTCCCGAGCCATCGGCTCCTCAGACTAACCTGTCTGTTACAACTATATTCCGAGCATTCGGCTCGCCGGGTTAACTTGCCTATTTACACAACCACCGAGCCTACCGCTCGGATAACCCAACCAAGCTAACCTCCCGAGTCATCGGGACGAGTGAATGTGAAGTACTAATAGTTACTAATTTCTCTTTTACCATTTTTGTCTTACGGTTTAAGGTTAACCTTGGACTGCCCAGGGTATGCCCGGTGAAGGGCTCTCACGGGGCACTAGAAACTATGATTGTAGTTGAAGCTCATTGTTCCCTTTCGCAAGGCACTTACTATTATTGGTATCTACCTAGATCCTAAGCCCTTAGCATTACACTTGAACTAACCTCAAGTATATTTTAGACTTTCCAAGGGAAAGACAATCCATCGTCGATCCCGATCACCACCTTGCATCCTAGCCAACCAGGCTCTCACAACCTTGACTCCTATTGGTGACCTCACTCATACTCATCCAGATTAGGTACACCAACTACCTTACCTTCCCATACAAGGATCTTCATGTTATATTATTTCTACCGTTATACTATGTGCAAACCTAATGAGCTATATGATGTGCGTGAATGGTGATCCCTCCAAATATTCATCCAAATGACCTAAGATTATTACTGGGGATCAATCATGATATTTTAAGATTAAATTCAGAAGATAATATTTTTACTAATTTATTTGTCATTTATTTAATTTTCTGCAAAACCAGGCCAACTGTGCTTTTGAACACCAAGTACAACTTTCTGACATGATATGGTTTTAACAAAATTATGACAAGTGTATATCATCAAAATAACAGTAAATACCGAAATTCACAATTTTTAAAAAAGGTTTTGACCTCTGAAAAATTATTTACTAAATAACCACAATGTTATGATAAATAGGGAAAAATTAAACCAATCATCCAAAAATTATGAGAAAATTACTAGATAATATATATGACCAGGAAAGGCTACTGACCAAGAATTTTAATTTTCCAACTCCATTTGGTCTCATAAATAATTTATTTAAAGATATTCAATTTATGGCACTATGTGAATGATCCTACATGAAGTTTCTTTAAAAAATTACATAAAACTTCTCAGAACATTAGAATGCCCTAAAACATCCTTTGACCAAGTTTCGTAATTTTCCAGTGAGTAAACAAACCCATAATTAATTTTCTTGCAATTAGGGCAAACTTTGAGGTTGTGAATAAAGTACCAAATATATAATTCCAAAATTCATAAAAAAATTATCAAAGAACAATAACATCAATATAAGCTCACTTCCAAAGTTTCATGAACATCCAAGATTATATAAACATGAAATTTTATTTTGAAATAGAGTGCCATAATTAATCCTTAATTAATTCAGGGGGAATAAATGTTCCTAAAAATTCAAGTAAAATTGTCTAGGGCTTAATACCATCCTATGAAGTAGTCTACAAATATTCAAGTTAATCCAAGGACATATGATACCATGTCCTTCTCAATACTCAAAGGACAACCCTAGGGTTTGTACTAGGGTTTGTGGGCATATCCACCCCAAACCACCCAAAACCACTTATGAGGGGGTTATATGTGACTACAAGTCAGTGGCCAAGGTTCCACCACATTTGGACAAGGAATGGTTACTCACTCCACCTAGTGCACTTTTGACCTATTTTTCCCCTTATGAGACCAAGCTTTGGTCACACCAATACCTAATCAAATCAACCCCAAATGGGTTAAGATTTTTACCAGTATCTTATCATGAATCTAAAAGTCAGTCACCAAAATTTTGGGGACTTATGAGGTAATTAGACCCTCTAATTAACCTTTAAATGGTTTATTAAATATTTACAAAAACTATAGGAAAATGTTTTCCAAAAATTCTCATTTTGAATATGTTATAGGTATAGATAGGAGTAACCGCCAGTCCAAATCTCAAGACATTTGGATGGCTGGATTGATGGGGGCACTCAATTTAGTCTCTGGTTAACCCTAGGTATAGACTGGACCATTTTGAGTGTTGTGGTCAGATCACTGACCCAAATGAGTTGAAATAAATTTTAAAATAAACTAGATATCAAGGGATACAACTTTGATGTTTGTCATTTTCCCAGTAAAGGGCTCTAAGTATTTTTAATAATTAATTTAAAAACATTGCAATAATAGTGACAGAAATGAAATAATAATATCCTTAACTAAATCGGGTCGCACGAATCTTGAAGCAGGATTGGACGGAATCCGTTCATCTACTTCCTTGAGCAAATGGCTCGGATTGCCTCGACCTGTAGCTTCTTCATCCTTATTTTCCCGGCCACCTGAGCACCTCCCTGACTGGCCAGTGCCACCACCACCTTCGTTGAGGTGGTGGCCGACGATGGGCGGTGGTTGGCCGGATGGAGGTGGTCGGAACAGGGACTTTCAATTGGAATTAAAAGCTCCAAAATTTGAGTTTTCGGCCAACCCGATCTAGGGCCAATTGGCCTCAAATCGAGTCACCAAGGAGGGTGGATCTATCCACTGGAAGAGAGGAAGAGGACAGGACCTGTGTGGGGGGCTGTTGCCTTACTGATCTCCTAGTCCCCATGGTCGGATTTGAAACTTCGGGTGCTCTACAACAACACTACCAAGGCCTTCAGTTTATTTAGAGGAAGAGTGTAACCGACTACTGGGGGTCTAGGGAAGCTTTTAAAAGACTCAATTGGGGGAGGGGAGGAGTCAAGCTTCAATGGACATTAATGGCCATTTTTGGCCATCATGAAGAGCTCTGAATACAACCAACTAGGGGCTGGTTATGGTTGTTTGACTCCTCTAAATTGAAGGGGGGGGGGGATGTACCAGGCCATTAGAATTGAAGAGAGGAGGCCCTTGGCCTCCCTTGGCCATGAATGACCTTCACTCATCACTTTCTCTCTCCTCCATTAAAGGGAAAATTGGGCTTTCTCTCTCCTAGTCATCATTTATAGAAATTAGGTGGCAAAACTGATATTTTTCAGCCCCATAAACTAATGGGCTACCTTAGTTGGGCTTAGCTCAAGTGGATTGGGCTTGAGCTAGCTTTTTCTCCACTTTTTGGGCTTGGCTAACCCTACCCATTTAAGCCCGACCCTAAGTACTTTTGGGTGATGTGACTGACCCAATGGGGTGTAAATGATCCCATTGACATCACCCTAGTCCACTTGTGGCTTGGTGAAGCCCAATTAGGTCAACTTTAGGCAATTTGACCTAATTAGGGTTTGGGTTGACCCTTGGTCAACTTGACCTTTTGGGTTGACCCCAATGGGTCTTTGGTTACCCATTTACCTCCCCCAAGATCTAAGAAGGGTTGGGTAGGGTTGATTGTCACCTTGGAGGCCACTTGACCATTATTTGGGAACTTTGACCATTTTAGGGTTTAGGTTGACTTTGGTCAACTTGACCTCTCGAGTTGAGCTCAATGGGTCCTTAATGGCCCAATGAACCTCCTAAGGGTTAGGAAGGTTCAGGTGGAGTCAAGGAGTCAAGGTGAAGCCCTAAAGTCAAACCCTAGGTTTGGTGATTTGAATGTGTTATTTGCAGACGATGGTGATCTTAACCTTCATGTCTAAGTTCACATGATCTCTTTGAGCTTTCTAGGGTTTTGTCATGACCTAGTCATGATAAAATCATCTTAGGAGTATAGTTGCTTGAGGGATATTAAAAATCCCAATAAGCAAAAATATAATTTCGTCCCCGAAATTCAGGTTAGGCCTACGGGATTTCTACTGAGAGTAACTGAATGTAACATCTCTCAAAAATTGAAGTTATACTCGATGCAAAGATCTTCAGGTACTTCTGTTGTATCGGATCCAGTGGCTCCCAGGTATGCTCCTCCTGTCCATGATTTGCCATATGATCTTGACCACCAGAACCTTCTCGCACCGCAAGACTCACACTGTCGTATCATCTATCTTGACCGGCTCTAAGTGGACCGATCGATCAGAAGCTGCCGAGCCATCTGTACTTGGAACCTGCTGCTCCGGTCGATAAACCTCACCATGCGTCACAAAATCCATGACGTCTTTCTTTATTCCGAGGGAAAACTAGTTCTGGTAAACACAATTCTCTTCTGGTAATTTGAGTTCTTGTTTGTGAGTGTAGACAACGACTCTACACACTTCCTTTACACGATCAAGTTCTTATTCCTTCTAGTATGCCCGAGTAATCAATCAACTCATCTTCACGAGTTATCCAATCTTATCAAATAACGAAAATGATCACTTCTCCAAATGACCCATCGTCCTCAAAATTAAAGAGGGTGTACTCGTCAATTTTTGGAGATAATCATTAATACCCATTAATTTTTGTGTCATTTCGCCATAATTACACTTGATACTCAAAAACCCATTTTTCGTAGTCATGAATCTTGCTAATCATGACTATGTGATCAAACATATATATTCTGGTCTTTGATGCTATCTGAATCAAGTCTGCAGAGTCATACTAAGGTATACGTCTTCAATATATTATCTGATAATTTCTTGCAAATTCCTAGAGTTATCATACTTCCGATGTTACAACATAGCGATTTAATCTTATCTTCTCAGATATCCTGAATCTTGTTACCCGTCATCTAATTCACGTGATATCTTGTAATAATTAAGTCTCATAATTACTCCTCCTTATTACCATGATATTGTCCTGGTAATGCTACAGATCATCATTCCAAACACGCTTTTACAAAATCTTATCTTCACCCGAATAACGTTGAATAAGATCAAATTCAATCTCACTATGTTTGTGACATCACATCTCCTAAATTAGGTCTAAGGAAACCCAAGTCAATAACTAATTTGCCCAATAAACAAAAGACAAGCCCCCAATAAACAAAAATAAGCCCCTACCTACCTTGGGCTAAGTATCTTCGATATTACCATGTTATATTTGGGCTAGATATGCACACCATCCTTAAGGCATCAACCTTAGACTTGGGGTTCCATCATGAAACTCATTGATATACTCCATTCTTTAGACTCTTCAGGTTACCATTTACGATAACTTTCTCAAAGTTAACATGTGACTCTGTCCCAAATGGGTCTCTTCTGAACCTGAATTCTTATTCGACCCTTGGTATTTAGTATAATCGGTGTCTCATCCTAATCATGCCATCAATACGAGGGTTGAGTCTATGAGTACCCTACTATTTCGTTAATGGTTCATATGCGTCAATTCTCCTTAGGTTGGTCCTATTAGTTTAGGTAACAGGTGATAGTACTACTTGATGAGTAAAGTAGGGACATTAGAGTTTAAGCCTTAAGTACCTTCTCTCGCGTTAGACTCTTCCTCTAGTCATTTCGGGTATCCTCGTACCTTAACTGAATTATACCTAAAGTCAATTTTGACCAGGATACAGTAAGAATCATCTTGGTGAGTCAATTTTCCTAGTTGGGTTGGCCTAACTCATTAATTTATGGACTATATATGGTGATTTTTATACATGGGCACACCATAGCTTTTGCTGCTTAGTTTGTCCCCAAACTAATGCTCGCGCGGGGTGACCCAGTGTTTTGTGGACTTCTTCTCTTCGGATCGAGGCTACCTCTGATACCAGATTGTAAGACCCCTTTTTTTTCTATGCTACCAGGTCTTATGCCCAGAATCACCATTTTGCGGTGACACCAACACTCGGCATGGTCGTCACTACAAAACGCCGATTCTACCGGCATTAATGATCACAAAAGAAGTAGAAATATCAACTAAGACAAATATAATCAAGTCTACAAAAGTCACACATATATATAAGTGAACATGAAGATCACAACAAAGTCCACATGATAATAACAGTACTGAAACCGAACGGAGAAGTAGAAATATAAACGGGCTCATGCACGGTATATCATGATATCACTACAACACTCTCACGGAATCTAAATAAAACTAACACTTACGGAGCCAGAGGCTGGTGGGGGTGCTTCCCTCATGGGGCAGTTCCTCCGAATATGCCCGATTGGTTGCACTGATAGCATGTCAGTACCTCTTCCACTGCCCTCGACATCACCCTTTGTTGCTCCCTATATCCCATCCGGAGCCCCTGAAATGTTTGGTCCACCGACCGTTAGTAAAAAAAGACTAAGCCTGATTTCCCAACCCCTCCCCCAGTGGCTCCTAGGCACCATATGGGAGGAATGAAAGGAAATCTTATGAAGGTGGAGAGTAAACAAAAGCAGGTGGCGGTGGATCTATCTAGCAGTCATATAATATTTGTATATAAGAGTCTAATCTAGTTGTTCTATAACAAGTAGAGTAGTAATATAAGCGAGGTAAAGACATAGCAGTAAGTACATGATACACTATAAGTAATAAAAGTACAAGTAAAGTAAGCTATTGAATAAGTAATTTTAACTTATAAGAATGCCCATACAAACTTATAAGTTAAGGGGTCTTTTGCAAGGCTCCCATCGTATAACCTATCCCATACTAGTTTATACGATGGTGTGTCAGGTTATATGCAGGTATGTGTGTAGTGATATGTTATGTCATGATTCATGTAAGTGCAACACAAACATACACACGACTCTATGCACACAGACCTTTAGTTTCCCCATTTTGGAAGCTAGCTTCACTCCTAGGAGCCTCCGTAGTGGCCAACGGAGACAGTGGGTCAGGCAACCCCACTCCTAGGCGGGTAACCACACTACCAGGCCTAGTCCTTACGTATGCCTCAATGCTAAGAACACAACTGCGGAGCTCCTGCGTACTCCGCTGACAAAACTATCAGTCTTTTCCTTGGCTAAGTGAGAACCACACTTGTCGAGTCAACGTATCGACATCGGTGCGATCGACCATCAAATATCAAAGACCCACCACATCTTTGCACATTCAATTATGAATTCCAGAGCCATCGGCTCCCCAAACTAACCTGTCTGTTACAACTACCTTCCGAGCCTTCGGCTCGTCGGGCTAACTTGCCCATTTCCATTACCACCGAGCCTACCGCTCGGATAACCCAACCAAGCTAACCTCTTGAGTCATCGGGACGAGTGAATGTGAAGTATTAGTAGTTACTAATTGCTCTTTTACCATTTTTGTCTTACGGTTTAAGTTTAACCTTAGACTGCCCAGGGTATGCCCTGTGAAGGGCTCTCACAAGGCACTAGGAACTATGATGGTAGCTGAAGCCCATCGTTCCCTTTCGCAATACACTTACTATTTTTGGTATCTACCCAGGTCCCAAGCCCTTAGCATTACACTTGAACTAACCCCAAGTGTACTTTAGATTTTCCAAGGGAAGGACGATCCATCGTCGATCCCGATCACCACCTTGCATCCTATCCAACAAGTCTCTCACAACCTTGACTCCTATTGGTGACCTCACTCATACTCATCCAGATTAGGTACACCAACTACCTCCTCTTTCCATACAAGTATCTTCATGTTACATTATTTCTACCATTATACTATGTGCAGACCTAATGAGCTATATGGTGTGCGTGAATGGGGACCCCTCTAAATACTTATCCAAATGAACTAAGATTCTTACTGGGGGTCAATCATGATATTTTAAGATTAAATTCAGAAGATAATATTTTTCCTAATTTATTCGGCATTTATTTAATTTTTTGCAAAACCAGGCCAACTGTGCTTTTGAACACTAAGTACAACTTTCTGACATGATATGGTTTTAAAAACATTATGACAAGTGTATATAATCAAAATAACAATAAATACCGAAATTAACAATTTTACAAAAAGATTTTGACCTCTAAATAATTATTGACTAATTAACTACAATGTTATGATAAATAGGGAAAAATTAAACCAAAAATCCAAAAATTATGAGAAAATTACTAGATGATATATATAACTAGGAAAGGCTACTGACCAAGAATTTTTATTTTACAACTCCATTTGGTCTCATAAATAATTTATCTAAAGATATTCAATCTAGGGCACTATGTGAATGATCCTACATGAAGATTCTTCCAAAAATTACATTAAACTTCTCAGAATATTAGAATGCCCTAAAAAGATTTCTGACCAAGTTTTATAATTTTCCAGTGAGTAAAAAAACCCATAATTAATTTTCTTGCAACTAGGGCAAACTTTAAGGTTGTAAATAAAGTACCAAATATATCAATCCAAAATTCATAACAAAATTATCAGAGAATAATAACATAAATATAAGCTCACTGCCAAAGTTTCATGAACATCAAAGATTATATAAATTGAAATTTTATTTTGAAATAAAGTGCCCAAATTAATCCTTAATTAATTCAGGGGGAATAAATGTTCCTAAAAATTCTAATAAAATTGTCTATGGCTTAATACCACCCTATAAAGTAGTCTACCAATATTCAAGTTAATCCAAGGACATATGACCCCATGTCATTCTCAATACTCAAAGGGCAACCTTGGGGTTTGTACTAGGGTTTGTGGGCATATCCACCCAAAACCACTTTTGAGAGGGTTATATGTGACTACAAGTCAGTGGCCAAAGTTCCACCACATTTGGATGAGGAATGGTCACTCACTCCACCTAGTGCACTTTTGACCTAGTTTTTCCCTTATGAGACTAAACTTTGGTCACACCAATACCTAATCAAATCAATCCCAAATGGGTTAAGATTTTTACCAGTATCTTATCATGACTCTAAAACTCAGCCACCAAAAATTTTGGGGACTTATGAGGTAATTAGACCCTCTAATTAACCTTTACATGGTTTATTAATTGTTTATAAAAACTATAGGAAAATATTCTCCAAAAAATCCCATGTTTTGGATATGTTATAGGTATAAATAGAAGTAACCCCCATTACAAATCTCAAGACATTTTGATGGCTGGATTAATGGGGCACTCAATTTAGTCTCTGGTTAACCTAGGTATAGATTGCACTATTTTGAGTGTTGTGGTCAGACCACTGACCCAAATGGGTTGAAATTAATTTTAAAATAAACTAGACATCAAGGGCTACAATTTTGATGTTTGTCATTTTCCCAGTAAAGGGCTCTATGTATTTTTAATAATTAATTAAAAACACTGCAATAATAGTGACATAAACGAAATAATAATATCCTTAACTAAATCGGGCCGCACGAATCTTGAAGTAGGATTGGACGGAAACCGTTCATCTCCTTCCTTGAGCCAACGACTCAGATTGCCTCGACCTGTAGCTTCTTCATCCTTGTTTTCCCGGCCACCTGAGCACCTCCCCGGCCGGCCAGTGCCACCACCACCTTCATTGAGGTGGTGGCCGGCGATGGGCATTGGTTGGTCGGTCGGAGGTGGCCGAAACAAGGATTTTCGATTGGACGAAGTGATCATTTTTTCTTGATCCACTGGGCATATTGATTAGAAAGAGGTGGCAATGAAGATGGCAGGCCCGATGGAGAAAGAAAAGAAGCGCATATTGCACATTGATTTCTATTTTGGGTTATTAAATTGTCATTGACTGCCAGATAGTCTATTCTTAATGTAATGATATATTTAGCAATAATTAAAATATTCATACAATAATATTTGAGTTGCATGAATTAGCGGTTGTTTTGATAGTTTTATCAGATGAATACCATCTTTTGTATTTCCTACTATTAGAAATCACGGTGGGGCCTATTTGAGAGGGGCACATGATATACAGATCCGTGGCTGACTGCAGTCGAATGGCTGAGATCATCTCCAACCAAATCTCCCAGGATGAATTTAACTAGGGTAGGTTTTTGAGGCGTGGGATCGAACCCATGACCTCCTCTATCAAGCTCCTTAGCGGGGTAGGTTGTTGCAGCTCAGTTGGGTATCAAATCTCCGCTAAGGAGCTTGATAAAGGAGGTGGTGGGTTCTATCCCACGCCTCAACAGCCTACCCCGGTTAAATTCAACCTGAGAGTTTTGGTTGGAGATGATCTTAGCCATTCGACTACAGTCGGCCACGGATCTGGATATCATGTGTCCCCTCAAATGGGCCCCACCGTGATTTCTAACACCTATAAAGAATAAAAACATTTTATTTTTGCATTTCTAAGCTTCAATATTCTTGGTTCTCATTTTATTAGTTTGTATGAATTACTAGTGGTTGTGCCTGGGATTCTCTCATGCGTAGTGTGCTCTGTTGGAACTTGAGGAGACCGGGCAGTTTTATATCTAGTCGCAGCGGTCTACTGCTCTCCTTGGTTTGGCGGTTTGGCTCAGCGGTCTGGTGGTGAACCTCAGCTAGCGGTCAGGAGGATAGCAGCAACAACGGGTTGGTGGTTAGCCACAGCAGCGGTCTGGGTGTTTGTCGCAGTTGGAGTTCAGTGGCTTCCTGCTTTTGTATTCTATATAGCATGGCGGTTTGACTGTGGCAGTTTGACTGTGTCAAACCGCCTAGCCGCACGGCTTGTATTTAGTCTCAAATCGTCTATTGTATTCTCTCATCTTCCCCATTTTCTAAATATAAGGGGGCATACCTATGTATTGTTTATCTTTTTGGAGCAATAAAATTTACCTTTATTTAGTTCTTTTTCACATGGTATCAGAGCGAACTGACATTTTGCTCCAATTAGGTTGCAGTTTGTTTGTTTAACCACTTCAGTCTATTTCTTCCGGACTTCTTCCAGTTTTCTTCCCTCCCTGACCTTCCTTGGTTGTCATTGTTCCTTTGCGACTTGTTCTGTTCTCGCAGTTTGCCTTATGGCTTATTCTGTTCGTGCGGTTTGCTTTGCGGCTAGTTTTATTTATGCCGCCTTCCTTGCTAGTCACTTGTCTTTGCGACTTGTTGTCTTCGTGCGGGTTGTTTTCTCTACCTGTGCGGTTTCTCGTTATTTTCTATGGACACTCCTGTTCTATCTTCTTCTTCTACTATCTCTGCCCCTCCTCTTTCTACTTCTTCTTTCTCTGCTTCCAGTAATTTGGGTACTGCTTCGAAGCTTACTAGTCCCAATTACCCTGACTAGAGTGTTTTCTCCATTTTTCTATTGCGTTCTCAGCGCAAGCGTAATCATTTGACTGATGACCCCCTCCTTCTAGCTCTATTTCTTTTGATGATTGGGATGCTTCTAATGCATTGGTGTATACTTGGTTGGCCAATAGTTTGTATGATGAGTGCCTTCCTGTCATTCTCCATGATCCGACAGTTAAGACTGCCTGGAATAATCTTGCCGCTTTATATCCCAAGGGGGCCCAAACTTCGCGCATTTATACTCTGTATGCCGATCTTGAGGAGCTTGAGGAGACCGGGCAATTTTATATCTAGCCATAGTGGTCTACTGCTCTCCTCGGTATGGCGGTTTGGCTCAATGGTCTGGTGGTGAACCTTAGCTATTGATCGGGAGGATATTAGCAGCGGCGGTCTGAGGGATAGTCGTAGCAGCGGTTTGGGAGTTAGCCGCAACAGTGGTCTAGATGAATACCGCAACAGCGGTCTTGTGATTAACCGCAACAGCGGTCTGGGTGTTAGTCGCAGCTGGAGTTCAGAGACTTCTTGATTTTGTATTTTGTATAGCATGGCAGTTTGACTGTGTCAAACCGCCTAGCCGCGCAGCTTATATTTAGTCTCACATCGCCTATTGTATTCTCTTTTCTCCCCCATTTTCTATATATAAGAGGGCATACCTATGCATTGTTTATCTTTTTGGAGCAATAAAATTTGCCATTATTTAGCTCTTTTTCACATGCTCGAAGACAACAATGCTCAATCGTCACTCGAGCGATGACTTTATACTATTACCATATGAATGAACAACTTTAGTGTTCTACACACAAGCATATAATGCTAGTCCTATGTATTTAAAAGGCGTGTTTTGTTGGACCAAAATATTTGAACTTACACAATTTTGATTCATTTGATGTCATATATCATGATCTCAGCCACTCCAAATTTCCTGTTTAAATTGTATAAATTAGAAATGTGTTTAGTCTTATTTGGAAAGGTAGGCCAAACAATCTTATTAGGGATTAGTCATGTTCAAAAAGATCCAATTTGGGGGGCAGTTGGGAAAAAACCCGACTAATCCTGGCCAGGAAAAAGCTCCGCCCGGGCCTAAATCGGGCTTAGGGGCCTTACAGAGCCCCCATATCGCCTCATAGCCTGGATCGGGCCTAAATAGGTAGGATTTCTTAAAATCCCACATATTTAGGTGAAATAATTAACTGGGTCGGCCTTGGGCCTTAGCAGGCCGCTCTTTGAGCCAGGCCTTAGTAGGTTGCCTCTTTGAGCTTGGGCCTTAGGGGGGCCGAGCTCGATCGGCCCAGTCGGACTTTTTGAACAGACCTTGTTGGGTCCATTGCTCATAATCTCCCAGATTTGTATAAGTCAAACAAGTCAATGGTATATATAGTTGTATTTGTTGTATGTTCAAGTTCATGCATGCAGGTTGGTGCTTATCACATTGATTGGACAGGTATTCCAAGTGGTAGTGACAGGTGGTCACGAGGTAGAGAAGTGGGGAGACATAAATCTGTCTAAGTCTACAGGAATTGAGTGAAGCCAATTAACTCAATGCCAGATGTCAAAGAAGAATGCTAGAAAGGCTGAAAATTGTCTAAGTTCACAAGCGTTGAGTGAAGCCAGCTCACTCAATGCCAGATGCCAAAAAGTACTGAGTAAGGTGTGGACAGTCAAAGTCTAGCAGTCTGCAAAGCAATTTTGCGGCTAAGTCCACAGATGAAAGTGGAAAGTTGTTGACCTAAATCACCTAGAGGGGGGGGGGTGAATAGGTGAATCGTGCGTTTGTTTGCGGAATAAAAATTTAGAGATGTAGCGCACACAATCAAGCAATCACAGAAGGACACAAAAGATTTATAGTGGTTCCCCGTCCTTGGGTACATCCACTTTACCTCACCGTTCTAGCAAATCACTAGATCCGGCTACTCCACTATCTCGGATTGCAAACCAATCCTACGCCTCGGAACAACGTTCCTACAAACTCGATCCAAATGGATCTACACTCAGAATATGAATTCTTCCTATAACTCGGAGAACTATGCTCCTACACTCGGAGATTAATCTCCTACAAGTATTACAAAAGATATGAAAGATGTAAATACAAAATATCTCAGATCTACAATATATCTCTTTAGTTCTTCCTCTTGACGTTGCAGCCCTTTCAGATTTGGAGAAGAAACCTTGAATATTAACCTGAGAGATTCTTGAATCTACCGGAACAAGAAGTATAGAACCTTTCTTGAGTCAGTAGATCTTCTTAGATCGAAGTTGCAAATCTCTTCTAACAGTCGAAGCGATAAAGATCGATCAGAACGAGAGCGTCGGCGGCGGCGGCTTTAGGTCGTCGAGCTTTTGCGAAATACGGCCGAACCAGCAATTTAGGAAAGTATAGAATCGCTCTCAATCTCTTAATCCCTTGTTGTTAGGGTTATGTCTGATAAGACATTATATAGGATGTCTTAACGGTCAAAATTATCATAAGTAACGACACGTGGACCAATCCTGTGGGGTGGAATTAAATTCAGGCCGATTCTGGACTTAGAGAAATTTTTTGGAAAAGGAAGTACTTAGTTCTCGAGAGGTCGAAATAGTTCTCGAGAACTATGTACTGACCTTTCGAAAACTATGGCAGGATCTCGATCACTGAACTTCTGGAAATGGCCTTGGACTTCTCGAGAACTTGGAATTATAGTTCTCGAGAACTATGCTGACTTTTCGAGAACTAAAACACTTCTCGAAAACTGATATAGGACTTCTCGAGAACTTAACAGAACTTTTCGAGAGCTTAAAGGAAACTTCTCGAAAACTTGGTTAGCACTTCTCGAGGACTTAGTCAGAACTTTTCGAGAACTTTACTTAGAGTCAATTGCTAAAGAAAAATTCTGAACTGAAAACTTCTCGAGAACTTTGTTAAGCAGTTCTCGAGAACTCTATCGACTTCTCGAGAACTTCTAGTCTAGTTCTCGAGAACTTAGCTAGAGTCCAATTCCTGAAGAGAAGGGCAGAACTTTTCGAGAGCTAAGGAGTACTTCTCGAGAACTTCTATAGTAGTTCTCGAGAACTTTGTTAACCTCTCGAAAATTTCTACTTAGAGGAATTCTAGCTGTCCTGACTTCTCGAGAAGTAAAGTCTGAGCCTCTCGAGAACTATGTACTACTTCTCAAGAACTTTGAAGGAACTTCTCGAGAGATGGACTTAGAAATTTTTTTTTAAGAATTCCATATAAGATCTCCTTCTGGTCTTGTCTCCATCTTGTGCTCCAAAGTTTGAATATGAAGTGTATTCCAATTGAGAGGCTACACATGAGTCAACACTTTGGATCACCCAGTGAGGGATTACACTGAGTGGTCCTGTGTTCCTGACCCACTGTAGACTGACATTGGTTTACACTTAGAATTGAGGATCTGCAAACATACACTAGAACACAGATGTCAAATATAGCTTAATTCATCTTAGTTCAAAGGGTGACTTCATGCAAATCTGGGTTATTGTGGAGACAATACCCAACAATCTCCCCCTATTTGTAGAAGTCAGAACCCTTTATACTAAGGTAAATTATTATAACAAAAAATAGAGCATGAAAGAAGAAAGGTAAGAGCAGTAAAAGCACAGAAAAAATAGAAATTATAATTAAGCAAAACTAGAAAATGTTATATATATCAAAAATCTTTTAGAGTTTTAATCAACATTCATTTCCTTTTCAGTTCTCAACACCACAACCATCAAGAATCATCTCTGTTCTGCTGTTGCATGTCTTGTTTAGCCTGTTGTCTTCTATGGTAGCTGAAGGGTTTGGGATAGTATCTGGGAGGTTTTGGAGGAGCTTTAGGATTGTTTTTACCATATTCTCTGTCATATAGTCTCCTTTTAGTCATTGACTTCTCATATAACTCCCATTCCGAATAGCTGTAGTGCAGGCTTCTTTCTTCATTCAGATCCATTACAAGTTTCAATGTATCAAGAATTAAAGATTTTGAGGTTGGGCTCCAAACTTCAGCAAACTCTTGAGCTTTTCTCTTTTCTTCTTTAGGCTGAGGAGCTGATTTACTGGTAGAGGGTCCCTCCCCATACTTCCTTTTCTTTGGGATATGAATCTCTGGTAGATATTATGGTATCACATCATCCCAGACATGAGAGTATGAAGCTGGAGGAGGTTCCTGATCTTCAGGCCTAGGAGAGAAGGTTGGATATTGAGGTTGAGGCATTTGGGGTTGAGCCACTTGGCTAGAAGTGCCTTCAATAAGAGGATTGAGGTGGTGAGGAATCACATTTGGATCTGCTTGAAAGTCTGGGAATATCTGATTATGCATCCATACTGCTGTATCATAAGTGTGGAATTTTACAGACTGAATCTGTGCAAGAACACCTTTATTGATCTCAGTAATTTTGGCAGTCCACAGAGTTTTTGCTTCATCATTAAGCTTTTCAACTTGTTGTTTGACAATATCCTCCCCCTTTCTGACTTCTACAGTTAGTTTGTCTATGGCATCCTCCTTGAAGGTGCCAACCTCATTGCATACCTTCATAATATTTTCCTCTGCTCTTTTGTCCAGTTGAATCTAATTGTTTGCAAGAGTAACTGACTGGTCCATAACTTGTCCAATACTTGTGATAGTATGATCTAGAGCCTTTCCTCCTATTCTGAATAATTCTTTAAGCTGATCAGTGTTTACCTGAATTTCTGCGAAGCCTCTGCTCATCTCTTATGCCAAGGCAGTGACTTGCTTCTGAATGTCCTTAAGAGATTCATCAAAATGTTTCCTTTGTTCAGAGAGCATTTCTTCGATCTTGGAAAGAATATCTGTATTCACCATCACAGCAGCAGCAGCAGCAGTAGTATGAGGGATGGAAACAGTTTGAGCTGGAGGGGCAACTGATATGGCAGTAGAGGCAGGAGCACTGGTAGGAGAAGCTGGAGGTGGAGGGGTTTGCCATGGAGGCAGTTCTTCTAGAACAACAGAGCTCTTAGCTCTTACAGTGCGAGAGACTGGATCACCCTCCTCATCAATGAATGTTGGAAGGTTGAAGTCTAGTTTCCTGAGAGGAGGTTCTACCTCCTCAGGAGTTTGCTCATCCTCTTCAGATGACAGGATGGTCTCTGGAGGAGTGGATACTTGTCTTGGGGATTGAGGAGGAGGAGGAGGAGTACCTTGATGTGAAGGTAGGGGGGATGGAGTATCTCTGGGTAGTTCAGCAGCACCATCTTTTGGAAGAGGAGGAAGAGGGTCCTTAGATGAGAGTTCCTCTATCATTTTATCTATAGCTTCATCTATATCCTTGAGTACCTCTTGAGCTGGTAAATCTGAGTGGGTAGATATTGGAGAAGACTCCCTAGGGCTCCTGAGTGGAGTAAGAATCCTGAAGGCTGAGGTAGATAGTGCAGGCTCCCCCTCTGTTGTTGCACCAGATGGTTCAGTAGCATGATGTGGAGGTGGAGATGGAGTCCTGACTTCTGAGACAGTAGCACAAACTTCCTTAGCTAACTGTCTAGGGTTCTTTAATTTAAGTTCCCATCTCTAGATCGATGTGACAGATATCTTTTTCAGATGATGGACAGGGGTACCTTTGGAGATTTTGAAAGTTACTGGATCAATCTCACTCAACAGCAATGAGATTATCCTTGCAAACTTTGGTTCATGAATGCTATCCCTTATCATTTCAAAGATCATCATTCCAAATTGAAAACTCTTCCTGCAGATTACAGCTGTCATAACTCCAAACAAATCGTGTGAGATGAAACTTACAGAACCTATGATGCACCATAGTATTTTCCCAAGGATATCAGCGAGGAGTTTGCCCACATCATTTAGCAAATTTCTCCTTAGAGAGTTGTATTCCTCTAGAATTCCATAGAAGGAATAGGCCCTGTCATTATCCTCTAGAGTGAGGTCATCTTCCTCATCCACAGTAGGTAATTTCAAAAGTTGAGAAACTTTATGTTTGTCAAGCTTTATCTTAATTCCCTTGACCTTAGTCTTCAAAATCTTCCCATTCCTCCTTATCTTGGCATTTTTGAAGAACTCCTTGTAACATCCCAATGTTACTTCTAGACCCCTTAACTTAGATTGGGTTAGGCATGGGGTGGGTGTTAGGGTAATGAGCTAGGTTTGACCCTGGACAGTGGGTTGTAGCCATGTGGGGCCCACTATGGGGCCAAAGTCAAACTAGGTCAAACTAGCCTAAACAGGAACCCTAGCCACACCATGACCCCCTCATGATACCCTAACCCTAAATACAATCTAAGTAGACCCCAAGGTAGGTCAGGGGGGGGGTCAACCAGTTGACCATGATGGGTCAAGTCAACACCTTTGACCTAAATAGTGAAAATGGTGTCCTAGCCCAATTCACTGGGTTGGGTCCACCCAAATCAACCCAAATTCATCATGTGGGCCTAAAGTGACCCTATAAACCCTAGGGGAGAGAAAAATAGGGCCTCTCAATAGTAAATTTGGAAAGTTACCTAGGAGAGAGAAAAGAAGAGAATAGGAGAGAGAAAGTGCCTAGGAATTATTTTGGGCCACTTGGGCTCATCCCACCAACCCATGATGGGTTGGCTGACCATGCATGGGTATTAGGAGGTGTGGGACCCCCACCATGCAGCCTTGGGCCAAGCCCAAACCCAACCCAAGCCCAATATGACCTAACCCATTCATGGAAGTCAACTCCCCCTCTTCACTCACCCAACTCGGCCCTAGACTTGGCAACCCGACCCACTAAGGTCTAGACAACCTTCATGGCCAGTGGGACCCACTCACCAGCCACCTAGCCGGCCAAGACACCCAACCCGACCCCTACCTTGGTGAATCCGCCCCCCCTACCTTGGTGAAGTCGCCCACTCCCATAACTCAGCCCCAAACCCTTCCCCCTCTCTCATTCCATCCAGTCCTACCCCTGAGACAGAGAGAGAGAGCCGGAGACCACAGCTGCCATGGCCAACAGAGGAGGAAATCGCCGGAGCTTGCATGCCATGGGAAATCGCCGCCACCCTCAGCCACAACCGCCGCCGTTGGTCCGTATCCCCTCCCCTCTTACTGTGCTAGTATCCTAGATCATCTAGGTTAGAGGTCGAGCTCAAACGAGCTCGACATAGGAATCAAAAAGCTTGGAAAAAGCTTTAAAAATGGCGGCCTGGAGGTTTTTCGGGTTGGTTGCGCCGCCGCCGTCCGCCGCTCTCCGCCGTCCAGTCGCCGGCCAGATCAAGCTCCGGCCACCGTGAGGCCGGGGAAGCAATTGGCCGGAGGCCTCGCCGCCGGCGATGGCCGGAATCCACCCCGCAAGGGACACCTGCTCGGGTTTTGGCCTGCATGCAATGCATGGGGAAGACGTACAGCAGCCGTTGGATCAAGCTTCAAGATCTGTGCTGGCTGATATAAATGTCTTAATATTAAATACATATATGAATAGTAAGATTAAATGTCACAATATATCAGACACCTTGCATGTTGTTTATGAGATACTTAGAGGCCCCACCATAGGATGAACCCTGAATGAAAAAGTTAGGTAGATGGGTTAACTTTGCAATGCCACAGAAATCATGACTTTTGGACCAGTAGGCTGCCCTGTAGGGCTGTTTTTCTAGGACTGCCCCTAAACTAGGGCAGAAACCAAATTTGATGCCCAAGTCAAACCAAGCCTCACCATGACCTGAAATTTTGGTCATGGGTGTATTTAGGGCATGCCTACGCCCTTCAAAAAAATTTGGAATTTTTGGAAGAACTTTTTCTATAGTTTTTATCAAAATATCAAAAATTAAATTAAGGGCATAATTGTAATTTTAGGCACCCAAATGACCCCAAATTTTGGTGGTATGTCCTTGGGGACATTATTGGTGTCTGGTAGAAATTTCAAGGCAATTGGACCCCTGCATGAAGGGTTATTCCATGTGTTTGTGTAGGCTAATTTAGGCCTTGGTGTGCAATTAGCAATAATTTGTATTTTGTATATTTAACCTAACTGAGGCACCCAAAAATCATGCAATAAATTCCAGTGATACTTTAGGGCATGTTTCACCCCTAGAATTATTTTTGGGATTTTTGGAATTAAAAATACCACTTAATGGAATTTTTCAAATTATAGGTCCTTTTGTAAAATAAATGGGAAAAATAGGTTCTGACTATAGAAAACTTTCAGATTCAGCCAAGTCAAAGTATGGTGTTTTAATTGACTTAAGAAAATTTCTTATCTCTGTTTGGCAACTGTTAGGGCAAAAACTTATGGAAATGACCATTTTACCCTTTTTGTAAATGTTTATGAATTGGTATAATTACTTGTTGGAAAATTGTTAAAATAATCCTAGAGTTGTATAATTGTTATATTAGTCTTGTAGATTTATATCAGAATTTTTGGGTACAAGGTTAATTATTAATTAGCATAATGGCATTTTTGGTAAATAATTAGGAATGGATTTTGATAGACCATTACCCTGTAGAAATTAATAAAACTCTGCCATTAGTCATAAAATAGTAATATAAATGCTCAGTAATTTTCCTGGAATTTTGGTGTATGTATTTCTTGTACTTCATTTGGAAAGTGATAAATAGGTAGAATTTGTATTAATCATGGGAAAAATAGAAATATAAAAAGAGAAATTATGAAATGTTGTAGACAGTAATATTTTATTCATATGCAACTCAGAAAAATTCCCTTAGGTCAGAAGATTTTAATTGATAATACTTCTTGTGTAAAATGACCTAGGGAATAATTTAAAAGATTTATTTAAAAGCTATAATGACCTAGGAAAATTATGAAAATCAACACACTCATTTTATTAGTCCATACCACCCTAGGATAAATATTTGGGGTCAGTTGGATCAAGGATTTAGAAGTTCGATTTCAGGGTGGTGTTAGGTCATGGGGTGCGCATAGTAAAAGTAGGCTGGACTATAGGCCGCCAGGGGATGAATCAACAACTGAGTTAGAGTCTAAGTTCGGAAGTATAACCCTGGGTGGCAGATGCATTATAGAGACGAGAGTAAAAGTGCAACATTAGTCATGCCTAGGTAGGGTTGACGGAAGACCGTCACTCCTTAACCCATACCTTAAGTCACTAGGTCATTCTATGTAACAGGAGAGAGAAAAAGGGATTCTGGGTAGATATCAACTAAAGTAAATATCCTTGAGAAAGGGAGCTTTGGGATTCAGCCCATCGTAGCTCCTAGTGCCCCTGAGAGCCCTTCACCGGGAGTACCTTGGGCAGTCCTGGGATTAACCCTAAGACTCTAAGTATGATAAACTGTAGACAAGAGTAGCCTATTAGGTTAGGTAAATTGGACATGTATTCACTCGTGCCGGGTTGGAGGGACTTGGAGTCGTTTGACTACTTGCTCACCCATGCCGAGTTGGAGAAAAGAGATTGACATATATACTCCCCCGTGCCGGGTTGGAGGGACTTTGAGTCTTTTGACTTTTTACTCACCCGTGACGGGTTGGAGAGATTTGAGACTGGTTAGACCTTCGAGCTGGAGGCTCAATGTACTATACTTGCATGGGCATATATTAGTGGCGGGCCATGCGGTACTGGCCAGTCGTCACACCGACGGCAGTACGGTGGACCAGGCGGGTACGAGGGTTAGAGGGACCAGTAGGATGTTTATACTGGAGTTTGGAAGGCTTTTCCTAATAACGCGCACCCAGCCCAACAAGACTGACAGGTAGTCAGCAAAGTTGTACGCAGAGACTCTAGAGTGCACTGACGGTGTACAGAGGCGCACAAGAGAGGTCTAGGCCTGGTAGTGTGTATACCCGCCTAGAAGGCGGAGACGCCCGCTCCGCTGCTGCCGTAGCCACAACGGTGGTACCTGAGAGTGATGCTAGCTCTCGAAAAGTGGGAACTAAAGGTCTGTGATCACGGAGTCGTGTGTGTGTGTTGCACTGCATGTTCATATCATACCCACCATATAGATGCATAACATTAACCTTCATAACAACTTAAGTCACCTAATGTATAAGTGGTATGGGACACTTATATATTAGGACCTGCTATACGATCCCTTAGCCTATAAGCCTGAGTGGGCATGTTTATAGGTTAAGGTTATTTTCCTTTATATACATGCTTGTGACTCTGACACCCCATTGTATAAATGGTATGGGACATTCTATACAATGGGAGCCTTGTAAAAGATCCCTTGCTTATGCGTACCCGCATAAGTGGAGGTTACATTTCATGATACTTTGATTATATATACCCTGTTAGTTTCCTGTCACCTGCTCGCCTTTGCTACCCCTTGTTGTCCTCCGCTTCGTCCTCCCGCACGGTGCCTAGGAGTTGCAGGAGGAGGTGCTGAGGATACGACTTAGTCTTGTTGACTAATGGTCGGTGACCTTACTATTTTAGGAGCTCGAGGAGGTGGTCCAGCGCGTCGAGGAGGCAGGACTTGAGGGGCAGATACCTACTACTACTACTGGAGCACGTCTACAGGTGATGAGAGATTTATGGTTTTCCGCTGCTGTGTATGAGAGTGAGAGAGAGATATGATGTACTGGGCATAAGCCCTTCTTTCATTCATTTTCTGTACTCATTATGGACTGTCTTATGTTTCATTTGATATATATATACTGTGGCTGTGGACTTGCTTCTGCTTTTACTCTGATTTATTATGCAATTATTCTCATATTGGCCGAGCAGGTTATGATCGTACTAGCCGGCAGAATCGGCGTCTTGCGGTGACGACTAACTCGTGCGTTAGTGTCACCGTAAGGCGGCGGTTCTGGGCATAAGATCCGGGTTGCCTCGGATTGGAGGAACAGGATCTTACAAACTGGTATCACTTGAAACCACGATCATATGAGAATACAGTCCACCACACTGGAACACCCCGCTCCAGCATTAGTTTGCGGACAAACTATGCAGCGGAAGCAGTGGTGTGCCCATGCGTAAAAAGCCACATAATCAGTCCATCAAACAATGAGTTAGGCCAATTTTGACGTTAAGCTTTTCCTTTATGCAGCCTCCGCAGGATACGGTTCCTCCCCCTCCGGCTGCCATTCCGTTCATGCAGACGGAGATGGGGCAAACCCTGACGGCTATCCTGGATGCCTTCAGAGCGCAGCAAGCCCCGGTTCAGCTGCCCAACCCAGGATCGAACTGGTTGAGTGCATTTAAAGGTCTGTCTCCGCCACTGTATCGTGGGACAGAAGATGCCGTGAAGACAGAGGAGTGGCTGGAGACCATTCAGGAGTTACTGGCTGGAATTAGCTGCCCAGTCAGCCAGGCGGTGCCACTTGCCACTTCCGCACTAGAAGCCCATGCAAAGAGATGGTGGAAGTCTATTCGGGACTCAGTTTATGGGGATAGGGAACTAACAGACATATCCTGGGAGGAATTCAGCGACTCATTCCTGGATCATTATGTTTCTGTCACAGACCGGGATACTTTGGAGGCGAGATTTCTGAACCTCCAGCAGGGGAGCCGATCAGTGATCGAATATCAGAGAGAGTTCTCCCACCTGGCTAGGTTTGCAGGCTTTCATGAATGGGATGATCGAAAGTATGCTAAAAGATTTTATCATGGCCTCCGGGATTCGTTGAGGCAGCCACTGTTGTTTATATCTCATGGTACCACTGCTCAAATCATAGAAATGGCGAAAAAGCTGGAGGCTGACCAGCTAATGGTACAGGGCAGAGGTAAAAGGCCGCTCGAAGGACCGTCTTCCGATGGTAGCAGGACACCCCAAAGGGGGAAGGTCATTGGATATAGGAGGGGTGGGGGACGTCGTCGTCCCAACTACAGGCAGGAGCAGGGGCCTCCTCCACCATTGGCTCCCCCACCTATGCAGATTCCCGGACCGATGAGACAGGATGATCGAGGTCAGAGGCAGATCACCTGCTTTGGTTGCGGCCAACCTGGGCACATCAGGACGCAGTGCCCGCTTCAGGTCCACCCTCTTCCTCCTCCTCCACCTCCAATGGCCCCTCCAGTTCACCAAGGCCGAGGACGAGGACGAGGACGAGGACGAGGTCGAGGCCGAGGATATCACGGCCGAGGCCGAGACCGGGAGCAGGTATACGCGCTGGATCTCACGGAGCAGAGGGACCCAGAGGAGGTGATTACAGGTACTTAAAATTTTTTTTTTTTTTTTTTTTTGGATTTATAAATTTTAAATTTTAAGAGTACCTTAGACATTAAAAGTAATACTATTCTTTGAACTCAAACCAACCCAGGCATAGTGATGATTAGCGGCAAGCCCGCTCACACCCTCTTCGACACGGGTGCGTCTCACTCCTTCGTGTCGGACTCGTTTATTGAAGGATTAGAAGGAGTGGAGAAGTTTTCCGGTTTGGAAAAGAGAGTGCGACTCCCTGATGGTACGGAACTTCGAACCACAGACTGCTGCAATATGGATGTCGAGGTAGGAGGCAAAGCGTTTGAAGCTCCGGCAACAGTTCTGAGCCTACCGGATTATGATCTGATCCTAGGCATGAATTGGCTTCATTGGAACTACGCGCAGATAGATTGCCCCTCGAAGAGGATCACACTCAGACACGGAGACTCCTACGTCATCATTGAAGGTATCCGTTCCATTCCCCGACTCTCTTTATCTTCAGTACAGGCCGTTAAGGCCTATGAACAGGGAGAAGAGGTATACCTCATTTGTTTCGAGATGGCTGTGGTAGAGAGTTCCATAGCTGATATTCCAGTGGCACGAGATTACGCTGATGTCTTTCCGGAGAAGTTACCTGGGCTACCACCATCACGGGACTTGGACTTCAGGATCCAGTTGGTGCCAGGGGCAAGACCAGTGTCCCGAGCACCCTACAGAATGGCCCCTAGGGAATTGGCAGAGTTCAGGACTCAGCTACAGGAACTTGTGGAGTCAGGATTTGTGCGGCCAAGTTCATCGCCGTGGGGAGCACCGGTTCTATTTGTGAAGAAGAAGGATGGATCCCTCCGACTGTGTATAGATTACAGAGAATTGAATAGGTTGACGGTTCGGAACACCTACCCATTGCCCCGGATAGACGAATTATTTGATCAACTTCAGGGAGCCTTCTGGTTCTCTAAGCTCGATTTACGATCCGGCTATTACCAGTTACGCATCCGGGAGGAAGACATACCGAAGACCGCATTCAGCTCACGTTATGGCCTATATGAATTCACGGTGATGCCATTTGGGCTCACGAATGCCCCCTCGGCATTCATGACGCTCATGAACAGGGTATTCGAGCCTTATCTGGACCGGTTTGTTATAGTCTTTATTGACGACATTCTGATTTATTCGCGATCTCGAGAGGAGCACGCAGAGCATTTAGCACTGATATTGCAGAAGTTAAGAGAATTTCAGATGTATGCGAAGTTCTCAAAATGTCAATTCTGGCTTCAGGAAGTGGCCTTCCTAGGACACACAATCAGCGGAGCTGGATTAGCTGTGGATCCTGCTAAGATAGAGGCAGTACGGGATTGGCCACGGCCAAAGACAGCGTCGGATATACGTAGCTTCTTGGGCCTGGCAGGTTATTATCGTAAGTTCGTGGAGGGGTTTTCAAGGATAGCCCTCCCCCTCACGTCCTTGACGAAAAAGGATGCCGCATTTGACTGGACAGAGCGGTGCGAGTCAGCATTTCAAGAGCTCAAGGATCGGCTCACTTCGTCCCCCATCCTTGCACTTCCCTCGGGGAGTGAAGGATTTCAGATATATACAGATGCATCCTATCAGGGGATGGGTGCAGTCTTAATGCAGCACGGACATGTTATCGCTTATGCTTCGCGACAGCTGAAGAAGCATGAACATAACTATCCTGTACATGATCTCGAGCTCGGGGCCGTAGTTTTTGCCCTCAAGACATGGAGACATTACCTCTACGGGATTCATTGTGATATATACTCCGATCATAAGAATCTCAAATACATCGACACGCAGAAGGTTCTGAACCTGCGACAGAGGAGGTGGCTTGAGTTCCTCTGCGATTACGACTATAAGATGCACTATCACCCGGGAAAGGCGAATACAGTAGCAGATGCTTTGAGCAGGAGAGCCGGCACTTCTGGACCGGAGTCCCGGGTGATGTCTATGGAGCTTCTACGCATGATGGAGGATATGCAGATTACCATGGTTTTGGAAGCCGAGCCAGTGCTCTATCGAGAGTACCTGAACTCTTTGGTCAGCAATGATGATATACAGAAACGCATTCTTACACATCAGAGATTGGATACTGATCTAGAGCCTATCTTTGATGCTCTAAAAGGAGGCAAGCATGGGGATTATACGCTGGAGGACGACCTTCTTCGATTCCGTGGCCGAGTGTACATTCCAGCAGGAGGCGAGATCCGGGATGACATCCTCAGAGAGGCACACTACTCCAGATATTCAGTGCATCCCGGCATCACCAAGATGTGGGCTGATTTACGACGGACCATGTACTGGCCGGGAATGAAGAGGGAGATCATACATCTGGTGACACACTGCGAGACTTGCCAGCGAGTGAAGGCCGAATGCAAGAGCCCAGGCGGTATATTACAGCCACTGCCAGTCCCAGAGTGGAAGTTCGAGGATATCTCTATGGATTTTGTTCACGGACTCCCCCGCTCTCATTCTGGGCACGACTCCATCTGGGTCATTGTGGACAGGTTGACCAAGGTAGCACGGTTTATCCCGGTCAGAAAAGATGCCCCGGTTGCTGTACTGGTGAGGTTGTTTGTAGAGCAGTTCGTCCGGTATCACGGAGTACCCAGGTCTATTGTTTCAGATAGGGACGGTCGCTTCACCTCCAGGGAATGGAGGGCAGTGCACGCTTACTTGGGATCCAGACTTTCCTTTAGCACTGCCTTCCACCCGCAGACCGACGGTCAGACGGAGCGGACGATACGCACTATGGAGGACCTGCTCAGGTTATGTATTTTGGATACAGGGAAACCTTGGGAGAGGCTACTGCCGTTGATCGAATTCTCATACAACAACAGCCACCAGGCCAGCATCGGGATGGCTCCTTACGAGGCGCTTTATGGGAGAAAATGCCGGACTCCGCTATCCTGGGTGCAAGATGTGGATACTCGAGCCCTTGGGTCAGACTTTGTAGAGGATACGGAGGCTCAGATTCATTTGATCAGGGATCGGCTTCTGGAGGCTCAGAGCAGACAAGCGAAATATTATGATGCTCGACACCGGAAAGTGGAGTTCCAAGTTGGGGACAGGGTTTTCCTGAAAATCCGGCCGGTACACGGTATTTCTCGGATTCGGAGACATAAGAAGCTCAGCCCCCGGTACATGGGACCATACCTGATTCTGGAGCGTGTGGGCCCCTTGGCTTATCGGCTGCAGCTACCTCCGGAGCTGAGCAGCCTACACGATGTGTTCCATGTCTCTTCTTTGCGAAGAGCTCTCCTCCGCCCTGAGCAGCATGTCCCTACTGCAGCTGGACCGGTAGAGCCTGACCGTTCGGTTAGATTGGAGCCGATCCGGATCGACGACTCAGCGGTCCGAACGTTGAGGAAAAAGAAGGTTCCACTCGTAAAGGTGCTGTGGTCCAACCATGGACGGGAGGAGCACACCTGGGAACCTAGGGATCTGATGCTGGAGCGTCATCCAGAACTATTTACATCAGGTACTTTTATGTTATTTTCTACAAAAATTTCCTTAACAATTTCTGCAACTGGAACCCGTAGACCCAAACTTAAATTTCGGGGACGAAATTATTTCTTTTGTTTATAGGATTTGTAACATCCCAATGTTACTTCTAGACCCCTTAACTTAGATTGGGTTAGGCATGGGGTGGGTGTTAGGGTAATGAGCTAGGTTTGACCCTGGACAGTGGGTTGTAGCCATGTGGGGCCCACTATGGGGCCAAAGTCAAACTAGGTCAAACTAGCCTAAACAGGAACCCTAGCCACACCATGACCCCCTCATGATACCCTAACCCTAAATACAATCTAAGTAGACCCCAAGGTAGGTCAGGGGGGGGGGTCAACCAGTTGACCATGATGGGTCAAGTCAACACCTTTGACCTAAATAGTGAAAATGGTGTCCTAGCCCAATTCACTGGGTTGGGTCCACCCAAATCAACCCAAATTCATCATGTGGGCCTAAAGTGACCCTATAAACCCTAGGGGAGAGAAAAATAGGGCCTCTCAATAGTAAATTTGGAAAGTTACCTAGGAGAGAGAAAAGAAGAGAATAGGAGAGAGAAAGTGCCTAGGAATTATTTTGGGCCACTTGGGCTCATCCCACCAACCCATGATGGGTTGGCTGACCATGCATGGGTATTAGGAGGTGTGGGACCCCCACCATGCAGCCTTGGGCCAAGCCCAAACCCAACCCAAGCCCAATATGACCTAACCCATTCATGGAAGTCAACTCCCCCTCTTCACTCACCCAACTCGGCCCTAGACTTGGCAACCCGACCCACTAAGGTCTAGACAACCTTCATGGCCAGTGGGACCCACTCACCAGCCACCTAGCCGGCCAAGACACCCAACCCGACCCCTACCTTGGTGAATCCGCCCCCCTACCTTGGTGAAGTCGCCCACTCCCATAACTCAGCCCCAAACCCTTCCCCCTCTCTCATTCCATCCAGTCCTACCCCTGAGACAGAGAGAGAGAGCCGGAGACCACAGCTGCCATGGCCAACAGAGGAGGAAATCGCCGGAGCTTGCATGCCATGGGAAATCGCCGCCACCCTCAGCCACAACCGCCGCCGTTGGTCCGTATCCCCTCCCCTCTTACTGTGCTAGTATCCTAGATCATCTAGGTTAGAGGTCGAGCTCAAACGAGCTCGACATAGGAATCAAAAAGCTTGGAAAAAGCTTTAAAAATGGCAGCCTGGAGGTTTTTCGGGTTGGTTGCGCCGCCGCCGTCCGCCGCTCTCCGCCGTCCAGTCGCCGGCCAGATCAAGCTCCGGCCACCGTGAGGCCGGGGAAGCAATTGGCCGGAGGCCTCGCCGCCGGCGATGGCCGGAATCCACCCCGCAAGGGACACCTGCTCGGGTTTTGGCCTGCATGCAATGCATGGGGAAGACGTACAGCAGCCGTTGGATCAAGCTTCAAGATCTGTGCTGGCTGATATAAATGTCTTAATATTAAATACATATATGAATAGTAAGATTAAATGTCACAATATATCAGACACCTTGCATGTTGTTTATGAGATACTTAGAGGCCCCACCATAGGATGAACCCTGAATGAAAAAGTTAGGTAGATGGGTTAACTTTGCAATGCCACAGAAATCATGACTTTTGGACCAGTAGGCTGCCCTGTAGGGCTGTTGTGCTAGGACTGCCCCTAAACTAGGGCAGAAACCAAATTTGATGCCCAAGTCAAACCAAGCCTCACCATGACCTGAAATTTTGGTCATGGGTGTATTTAGGGCATGCCTACGCCCTTCAAAAAAATTTGGAATTTTTGGAAGAACTTTTTCTATAGTTTTTATCAAAATATCAAAAATTAAATTAAGGGCATAATTGTAATTTTAGGCACCCAAATGACCCCAAATTTTGGTGGTATGTCCTTGGGGACATTATTGGTGTCTGGTAGAAATTTCAAGGCAATTGGACCCCTGCATGAAGGGTTATTCCATGTGTTTGTGTAGGCTAATTTAGGCCTTGGTGTGCAATTAGCAATAATTTGTATTTTGTATATTTAACCTAACTGAGGCACCCAAAAATCATGCAATAAATTCCAGTGATACTTTAGGGCATGTTTCACCCCTAGAATTATTTTTGGGATTTTTGGAATTAAAAATACCACTTAATGGAATTTTTCAAATTATAGGTCCTTTTGTAAAATAAATGGGAAAAATAGGTTCTGACTATAGAAAACTTTCAGATTCAGCCAAGTCAAAGTATGGTGTTTTAATTGACTTAAGAAAATTTCTTATCTCTGTTTGGCAACTGTTAGGGCAAAAACTTATGGAAATGACCATTTTACCCTTTTTGTAAATGTTTATGAATTGGTATAATTACTTGTTGGAAAATTGTGAAAATAATCCTAGAGTTGTATAATTGTTATATTAGTCTTGTAGATTTATATCAGAATTTTTGGGTACAAGGTTAATTATTAATTAGCATAATGGCATTTTTGGTAAATAATTAGGAATGGATTTTGATAGACCATTACCCTGTAGAAATTAATAAAACTCTGCCATTAGTCATAAAATAGTAATATAAATGCTCAGTAATTTTCCTGGAATTTTGGTGTATGTATTTCTTGTACTTCATTTGGAAAGTGATAAATAGGTAGAATTTGTATTAATCATGGGAAAAATAGAAATATAAAAAGAGAAATTATGAAATGTTGTAGACAGTAATATTTTATTCATATGCAACTCAGAAAAATTCCCTTAGGTCAGAAGATTTTAATTGATAATACTTCTTGTGTAAAATGACCTAGGGAATAATTTAAAAGATTTATTTAAAAGCTATAATGACCTAGGAAAATTATGAAAATCAACACACTCATTTTATTAGTCCATACCACCCTAGGATAAATATTTGGGGTCAGTTGGATCAAGGATTTAGAAGTTCGATTTCAGGGTGGTGTTAGGTCATGGGGTGCGCATAGTAAAAGTAGGCTGGACTATAGGCCGCCAGGGGATGAATCAACAACTGAGTTAGAGTCTAAGTTCGGAAGTATAACCCTGGGTGGCAGATGCATTATAGAGACGAGAGTAAAAGTGCAACATTAGTCATGCCTAGGTAGGGTTGACGGAAGACCGTCACTCCTTAACCCATACCTTAAGTCACTAGGTCATTCTATGTAACAGGAGAGAGAAAAAGGGATTCTGGGTAGATATCAACTAAAGTAAATATCCTTGAGAAAGGTAGCTTTGGGATTCAGCCCATCGTAGCTCCTAGTGCCCCTGAGAGCCCTTCACCGGGAGTACCTTGGGCAGTCCTGGGATTAACCCTAAGACTCTAAGTATGATAAACTGTAGACAAGAGTAGCCTATTAGGTTAGGTAAATTGGACATGTATTCACTCGTGCCGGGTTGGAGGGACTTGGAGTCGTTTGACTACTTGCTCACCCATGCCGAGTTGGAGAAAAGAGATTGACATATATACTCCCCCGTGCCGGGTTGGAGGGACTTTGAGTCTTTTGACTTTTTACTCACCCGTGACGGGTTGGAGAGATTTGAGACTGGTTAGACCTTCGAGCTGGAGGCTCAATGTACTATACTTGCATGGGCATATATTAGTGGCGGGCCATGCGGTACTGGCCAGTCGTCACACCGACGGCAGTACGGTGGACCAGGCGGGTGCGAGGGTTAGAGGGACCAGTAGGATGTTTATACTGGAGTCTGGAAGGCTTTTCCTAATAACGCGCACCCAGCCCAACAAGACTGACAGGTAGTCAGCAAAGTTGTACGCAGAGACTCTAGAGTGCACTGACGGTGTACAGAGGCGCACAAGAGAGGTCTAGGCCTGGTAGTGTGTATACCCGCCTAGAAGGCGGAGACGCCCGCTCCGCTGCTGCCGTAGCCACAACGGTGGTACCTGAGAGTGATGCTAGCTCTCGAAAAGTGGGAACTAAAGGTCTGTGATCACGGAGTCGTGTGTGTGTGTTGCACTGCATGTTCATATCATACCCACCATATAGATGCATAACATTAACCTTCATAACAACTTAAGTCACCTAATGTATAAGTGGTATGGGACACTTATACATTAGGACCTGCTATACGATCCCTTAGCCTATAAGCCTGAGTGGGCATGTTTATAGGTTAAGGTTATTTTCCTTTATATACATGCTTGTGACTCTGACACCCCATTGTATAAATGGTATGGGACATTCTATACAATGGGAGCCTTGTAAAAGATCCCTTGCTTATGCGTACCCGCATAAGTGGAGGTTACATTTCATGATACTTTGATTATATATACCCTGTTAGTTTCCTGTCACCTGCTCACCTTTGCTACCCCTTGTTGTCCTCCGCTTCGTCCTCCCGCACGGTGCCTAGGAGTTGCAGGAGGAGGTGCTGAGGATACGACTTAGTCTTGTTGACTAATGGTCGGTGACCTTACTATTTTAGGAGCTCGAGGAGGTGGTCCAGCGCGTCGAGGAGGCAGGACTTGAGGGGCAGATACCTACTACTACTACTGGAGCACGTCTACAGGTGATGAGAGATTTATGGTTTTCCGCTGCTGTGTATGAGAGTGAGAGAGAGATATGATGTACTGGGCATAAGCCCTTCTTTCATTCATTTTCTGTACTCATTATGGACTGTCTTATGTTTCATTTGATATATATATACTGTGGCTGTGGACTTGCTTCTGCTTTTACTCTGATTTATTATGCAATTATTCTCATATTGGCCGAGCAGGTTATGATCGTACTAGCCGGCAGAATCGGCGTCTTGCGGTGACGACTAACTCGTGCGTTAGTGTCACCGTAAGGCGGCGGTTCTGGGCATAAGATCCGGGTTGCCTCGGATTGGAGGAACAGGATCTTACACTCCTCTACCTCTGGAAATACTATCTTCACTGGCTCTGTTAGAACGAACATGAGACCTGCTGTCTCGAGAAGTATCAGCAAATTCTTGAAGTCGTCGGAGATGTCGGCCATGCCTGCAACCACGAGTTCACTCCCAATCCCTATCTTAGAAATGTAAGCCATTTGCGATGAAGAAGGCGACGAACTAAGCGGAGAGACAGCAGTAGAGACGGAGGTTTCGGTCGGCGGAAGATGAAGAGGTGCGGGAGAAATTTTGAAATGACGATTGATTTCCGATTCTAAAGGGATTTAGATATATATATATATATATAGTATCCTAATTAAGTTAATTATAAGTCTAATTTGCCGTAAATTTGGGCAGAAACCATGAAGTTTACGAAATTACAGAGTTGAGAAATTTCGGCAGAAGGTCGGTCCACCTCTCGAGAAGTAGGGTTAACTTTTCGAGAAGTGGCCGAGAGGTTTTTGAGAAGTTTAGAAAGTTTTCGAGAACTGGGGTCCAGCGTTTTCGAGACAGAAAGTGACTTTTCGAAGACTGGCCTCCAGAGTTCTCGAAGGACTGATGGACTTCTCGAGAACTAGTTCTCGAGAACTTTCAGTGAACTTTTCGAGAAGTTAAAGGACTTTTCGAGAACTTAAGACACTTTTCGAGAGCAATTTTCTGCCTCTCGAGAAGTTGACTTAGTTTTTCGAGAAGTGACTTCAACTTTTCGAGAAATTTAAGTGAGTTTTTGAGAACTCCCGTCTACTTAGTAAAATCTGACCTTTAAGGTGAATCCTTGATTCTTGAGCCTTTGAGCTGACTACTTTGGCTTAATCCTCCTTGTTCAGCAACCCAAGTTCAGTTTTGAAGAAATTGAACTTGGTCTTGTCAAGCGACTTGGTGAAGATATCTGCAACCTGTCGGTCTGTAGGCACATACCTCAGATCTACATCCCCTTGCTCCACATGCTCCCGAATGAAGTGGTATCGCAGCTCGATGTGTTTAGTCCGGCTGTGTGAGACTGGGTTGTTTGCGATTGCGATGGCGCCGGAGGAGTCACAAAACAAGGGAATATCCTTGATCTTCATGTTGTGATCCTCCAGTTGGTGCTTCAGCCAAAGCAACTGTGCACAACAACTACCGGCAGAAATGTATTCTGACTCGGCCATTGAGATTTCGACACAGTTTTGCTTCTTGCTGCTGCATGAAATGAGTCTTCTTCCTAGGAACTGACATGTCTCTGATGTGCTTTTCCTGTCATCTTTGCTTCCTGCAAAGTCAGCATCTGAAAAACCAATTAGTTCATTGTCATTGCTTCTTGGGTACCATAAGCCAAGATTTGGTGTACCTTTAAGGTATCTCAAGATCCACTTTGCAGCAGCATAATGAGATTCCTTACAGTTCACTTGGAATCTAGCACAGACACATGTGGAGAACATTATATCTGGTCTACTAGCAGTAAGGTAGAGCAAGGATCCAACTATGCTTCTATACTTGGTTTCATCGAAAGGTTTCCCTTTCTCATCCATGTCCAGAGACATAGCTGAGGCCATTGGAGTCCTCATAGAGGTTGCACTCTCCATTCTGAATTTCTTAAGTAACTCCTTGGTGAACTTGGTCTGAGAGATGAAGATCCCATCTTCAGATTGTTTCACCTGAAGTCCTAAGAAATACTTTAGCTCTCCCATACTGCTCATTTCGAACTTCTCTTGCATAAGTTTGGAAAAGTTTTTGTAGAGGTTGTCGTCAGTAGAGCCAAATATGATGTCATCGACATAGATTTGCACTAGCAAAATCTTGCCTTTAATTTCCCTGAGAAACAATGTCTTGTCTATCTTTCCCCTCATGAATTTATTCTCGAGGAGAAAGCTAGACAACGTTTCGTACCAAGCCCGAGGGGCTTGTTTCAAACCGTACAGTGCCTTCGACAATAAATAAACATAATCAGGATGGTTAGGATCAACGAAACCTGGGGGATGTTCCACATACACTTCTTCCTTTATGTTACCATTCAGGAAGGCGGACTTCACGTCCATTTGGTAGACGGTGAAGCCCTTCAGTGCATCGTATGCTAGAAACAGTCTGATGGCCTCCAGCCTTGCCACTAGAGCGTAGGTCTAGTCAAAATCGATCCCTTCTTCTTGATGATATCCTTTAGCAACGAGTCTGGCCTTGTTCTTTATGATCGTCCCATCCTCGTCCATCTTGTTCCTATAGACCCATTTTGTTTCGATGACGTTTTTATCTTTGGGACTGGGAACAAGTGTCCACACCTTGCAGCGCTTGAACTGATTCAGTTCTTCTTCCATGGCCAAGATCCATGATGCGTCTACGTTTACTTCTTCAAACTTCTTTGGTTCAACCTGCGAGGGGAAGCTTAGATAAAGATTCTCGTTAGCTGTACCTCGACGAGTTCTGACACCGACTCGGGGGTCTCCTATGATTTGGTCCATAGGATGATCCTTTAGGTGTCTGAGCTCAGGATCTCTGGTATCTGGAAGTTCTTCAGCCATTGGTGTGACTTCATCATCTTGGACAATCTCCTCATCTTGATCAGCTGCCTCTTCAATGGGGTTTGGAGAGGTGATCTCGATGAACTGTTCATTTCTATCTTTGGTGGGTTCATCCAAGTTTATTTCCTTAATTCTTGTACCTGCAGCTTCAACACGCACACTAGACGATTCGCTTTGCAGCAAGCTCGTCTCATCAAATACAACATGTATCGATTCTTCAACGACCAGGGTTTTTCTATTAAAAATCCTATATGTCTTACTATGGCTGCTATATCCTAAAAAAATACCTTCAAAACTCTTCTCACTGAACTTGGTAGTATGATACTTGCCGTTGTTAAGCACAAAGCATTTACAGCCAAAAATTCTAAAATATGAAACTGTTGGTTTCCTGCCTTTTAGAAGTTCATAAGGTGTCTTATCATAGTTCTTGTTTATGAGGGCTCGGTTTTGCACGTGGCATGCAGTATTGATCGCTTCAGCCCAGAAGTACTCTGGTAGTGAAGCATCACTTAGCATGGTCCTACAGGCCTCTATGAGTGTTCTGTTCCTTCTCTCGGCTACTCCATTTTGCTGTGGAGTACGGGGAGAGGAAAACTCATGAAAGATACCTAGGCTTTCACAGAATTCTGTCATTGCTCCAGATTTGAACTCCGATCCATTGTCACTTCTGATTTTGACTACGGAACAGTTGTATTCATTCTGGATTTGCCTGACAAAATTAGTAAAGATATCGAAGGTATCTGACTTGTGTTTCAGAAAGAACACCCACGCAAAACGCGAGTAGTCATCAACAATAACCAACGTATAATCCTTACCTCCTAAGCTTCTAACTTGCAGTGGACCGAACAAGTCCATATGTAGCAGGTGTAAACACCTGTTAGAGTTTTTGCCTATAGTGCTTTTGAAGGTAGCCCTTGTTTGCTTGCCTTTTACGCATGCATGACAAGGTATCTCTTTGACATGCTTGACATTCGGGGCATCACGCACTAAGTTCTGGGAGAATAATTTATTAATAGTTTTAAAATTAATATGTGCTAGTCTCTTGTGCCATTGGTCAACAAGAGACGCACTATCTTTAGCCAAAAGACACACTGGTGTGGAAGAATCTATACAAATAAAATTTAAGCAAAACACATTCCTGCTTCGAGTGCCTGATAGAATTGTTTCTATATTGTCAACAAATTTTATCAAACACTTGTCAGCGTGGAATTCAACTACGTATCCTTTGTCGCATAGTTGGCTTATGCTGATGAGATTGTGTTCCAATCCTTCAACATAGGCTATATCGGAAAAGGATACGCTACCGTTAGTAATCATACCGTAGCCTTTGGTAATTCCTCGGTCTGAACCTCCAAAGATGACCTTTGGTTCGTTCAACACCGGTGAAAAATTCTGGAGTAGGCTCCTCGTCCCGGTCATATGCCGAGAGCATCCACTGTCCAAGTACCAGATTGGCATTTTGGTGGTCTTTTGACATACCTGCAATCATAATTACTTAGCCTTAGGAACCCAAACATATTTGGGTCCTTGGTCACGGGTTAGATTGCTCCCCCTACGAGCATTAGCAATCCGAGTGGTCAATCTCATGTTGCCAATGTGGGGGGTAGCAAGCTTCCTGGTATTAAACCAACAATCAATGGCAAAATGACCAGTTCTGTCATAACACCAACAGTCAAACCTGTTGTATCTTTGCCTTGGATACTCCTGATTGATCATCTGAGGTGATGGTCTTGCAGGAATGACATTCTTGGAGGAAGACGCTTCATGGTGATGGCAATCACATGATTTCTTCTCCTTTGGAGGCCTTTCAACAATAGGTTTTACTTTTGGTGGTTTCTGTAAGTTGTGACCATGAACATAGGGACCATAGCCCTGAAGAATCACTTCTTCATAAGGTGCCTCAAAGGCGCTCTCACCAAAGTTCCGAGGGCGAGTCCATCCTTGGTACCGAGACTTAGGCTCTACATGGGTAGGCCTGGTCAAGTGACCATAGGATGAGTCTAGATTAAACTTGTTAGATGGGAAGATCACTTTCTTGAACACAGTCTGATCTAGAGGGGCTTTCCCTTTTTCTTTGGCCAAGGCCTTCTTGGCGGCCTTATTCTTCCTTTGAGCATTGTTTCTCCTAGAAGATTTACTAGGAGCAGCAACATGGCCTAGTCCAGCTCCTTGGGCCTTAGCTGAGAATTCAGCAACAAGTGGAAGAACTGTTTTAGGCTTAGAGAAACTTTCAACTAGTTTCTTCTCAGCCTCGAGTTTTTTTTCCAACTCCTTGATGATTTCATCTTTAAGGTCGAGGTGCTTGAGAGCCTGATTGTATTCCTCAATAGCAAGATTGAAGTTCTCCTGAAGAGTGTTAGTCTTAGCGACTTCTTCTCTCAGGCTGCTCTCAGAAGCCTTTAGAGACTTAATCTCTTTGGCCTGAGTTTTCACAACTCGACGACACTTGTCGTAAGTTATGATTAACTCCTTGTACTAGGCCATAAGTTCAGACTCATCGTCAGAAGAGCTGTCCTCATGTTCATGTTTAGAACTTTCAGATTTAAAGAGAGGAGTATGATAATTTACCTCCCCAGTAAACTGGGGCTCTTGTTCATCATCTGATTGGGCCATGAGGCCAAAGTAGGCTTCCTCTTCTTCACCTGACTCAGATGAGTCGGAGTCACTGAGAGTTTTGCCCTTCTTGGCCACTAGGCTCTTCTCAGTTCTCTTCTTATGGTATGAGGATTTCTTTTCCACTCTTCTGCCACCTTCCTTCTTTTTGTGGGGGCAATCAGCTATGACGTGACCTGGCTTGTTGAAACAGTAGCAAACGATGTCAGTAGAAATCTGTTTGTTCTGTTTAGAATTATACCTGTCATGGCTACCCAAGCCTTTCTTTCTTTGATCATTGTCGTGTCGTGATCTTCGGTATGAGGCATCCTTGCCTCTCCATTGCTTCTTCTTGTTCAAGAATTTCTTGAACTGTCGTGAAAGTAGTGAGAACTCTCCATCAGATAGTTCTGATCCTGAGGAGCTTGGCTCGGAGCTTTCTTCTTCACTGACTTCTTGAGCTGGTGCTTGTTGGGTAGATTTGCCCTTCCTTGAACTGTCAGCCTTTAATGCAGTAGGCTTCTCTTTCAACGAGAAGTGACTTTTATCTTCTTCAGATTTCCTGGAGTTTATTTGCAGTTCATAGGACATCAGCTTCCCAAAAAGATTTTGTGGATCTATCTCTGCTAGTCTCCCAAACTCCCGAATGGCACAAACTTTGTTGTCCCATTCCTTGGTGAGAGATCTCAGAAATTTATCGTTCAGCTCTCCATTTGTTAAGACTCTGCCATACACTCTTAGGCCATTCACTATCTTGAAGAAATTTTCAAAGGTGTCAGCAATGGTCTCCTTTGATCCTTGTCTGAAGGCTTCATATTTCTGGTTCAGAAGGGACCTTCTATCATCCCTCACTTCTTCAGTGCCTTCCATAAGAGTAACTAGAGATTGCCACATCTCTTTAGCCGATTGGCAGTGAATCAGGTTTTGCAACATTGAGTCATCGACTGCACTTGCTATAATGTTTTTAGCCTTTTTGTCCAAAGAGACAAGTGCAATCTCGTCCTTGTCCAGATCCATCAATTTCTTGGGAACCTTTTTGGTTGGATCTATGGTGGAGACAGTCATAGGAACATAGGGACCTTCTTCAACAATCATGAAGATCCGAGGGTCCACAGCTTCCATGAAGAATTTAATTCTTTCTTTCCACATGGGAAAATTGTTCTTTGTGCACAAGGGAAGCTTGGCGAAATCTTTGACTTTGTCCATTGCTAGATTGAGTAACAACTTTCAGAAACAGGAACTTGATCAAGCTGTTAACCTTTTTAACGATCAACCTCCCTCTGATACCAATTGAAAGTGGAAAGTTGTTGACCTAAATCACCTAGAGGGGGGTGAATAGGTGAATCGTGCGTTTGTTTGCGAAATAAAAATTTAGAGATGTAGTGCACGCAATCAAGCAATCACAGAAGGACACAAAAGATTTATAGTGGTTCCCCGTCCTTGGGTACGTCCACTTTACCTCATCGTTCTAGCAAATCACTAGATCCGGCTACTCCACTATCTCGGATTGCAAACCAATCCTACGCCTCGGAACAACGTTCCTACAAACTCGATCCAAATGGATCTACACTCGGAAGATGAATTCTTCCTACAACTCGGAGAACTATGCTCCTACACTCGGAGATTAATCTCTTACAAGTATTACAAAAGATATGAATGATGTAAATACAAAATATCTCAGATCTACAATATATCTCTTTGGGTCTTCCTCTTGTCGTTGCAGCCCTTTCAGATTTGGAGAAGAAACCTTGAATATTAACCTGAGAGATTCTTGAATCTACCGGAACAAGAAGTATAGAATCTTTCTTGAGTCAGTAGATCTTCTTAGATCGAAGTTGCAAATCTCTTCTAACAGTCGAAGCGATGAAGATCGATCAGAATGAGAGCGTCGGCGGCGACGGCTTTAGGTCGTCGAGCTTTTGCGAAATACGGCCGAACCAGCAATTTAGGAAAGTATAGAATCGCTCTCAATCTCTTAATCCCTTGTTGTTAGGGTTATATCTGATAAGACATTATATAGGATGTCTTAACAGTCGAAATTATCATAAGTAACGACACGTGGACCAATCCTGTGGGGTGGAATTTAATTCAGGCCGATTCTGGACTTAGAGAAATTTTCTGGAAAAGGAAGTACTTAGTTCTCGAGAGGTCGAAATAGTTCTCGAGAACTATGTACTGACCTTTTGAAAACTATGGTAGGATCTCGATCACTAAACTTCTGGAAATGGCCTTGAACTTCTCGAGAACTTGGAATCATAGTTCTCGAGAACTATGCTGACTTTTCGAGAACTAAAACACTTCTCGAAAACTGATATAGGACTTCTCGAGAACTTAACAGAACTTTTTGAGAGCTTAAAGGAAACTTCTCGAAAACTTGGTTAGCACTTCTCGAGAACTTAGTCAGAACTTTTCGAGAACTTTACTTAGAGTCAATTGCTAAAGAAAAATTTTGAACTGAAAACTTCTCGAGAACTTTGTTAAGTAGTTCTCGAGAACTTAATCAACTTCTCGAGAACTTCTAGTCTAGTTCTTGAGAACTTAGCTAGAGTCTAATTCCTGAAGAGAAGGGCAGAACTTTTCGAGAGCTAAGGAGTACTTCTCGAGAACTTCTATAGTAGTTCTCGAGAACTTTGTTAACCTCTCAAAAATTTCTACTTAGAGGAATTCTAGCTGTCCTGACTTCTCGAGAAGTAAAGTCTAAGCCTCTCGAGAACTATGTACTACTTTTCGAGAACTTTGAAGGAACTTCTCGAGAGATGGACTTAGAAATTTTTTTTAAGAATTCCATGTAAGATCTCCTTCTGGTCTTATCTCCATCTTGTGCTCCAAAGTTTGAATATGAAGTGTATTCCAATTGAGAGGCTACACATGAGTCAACACTTTGGATCACCCAGTGAGGGATTACACTGAGTGGTCCTGTGTTCTTGACCCACTGTAGACTGACATTGGTCTACACTTAGAACTGAGGATCTGCAAACATACACTAGAACATAGATATCAAATACAGCTTAATTCATCTTAGTTCAAAGGGTGACTTCATGCAAATATGGGTTATTGTGGAGACAATACCCAATAACAGGCATTGAGTGAAGGCAGTTCACTCAACGCCATATATCAAAAGGCGCCAAGTATAGCTGAGTCTGTCAAAGCTTCAGCATTGGTAAGGAAGAAAATGCGGCTAAGTCCACAGGCGTTGAGTGAAGTCAGTTCACTCAACACCATATACCAAGAAGCGTTGAGACAAGCTCACATAGTCAAAGATTAAAGAAGAAAGACTGAAAAATCTGTCTAAGTATAAAAGCGTTGAGTGAGGAAGGCTCACTCAACGCTCTCAAAGCTTCCATAATAGAATTATTGGTCAAGTGTTTTGGAATTAAGTCAAGCTTATTCACTCAACACCTAGTGACAGAAAATCTATCTAAGTTTTTGGCGTTGAGTCAAGCTAATTCACTTAATGCCTAGTGATAGAAAATTTGTCTAAGTGTTTTGGCGTTGAGTCAAGCTTACTCACTCAATGCATAGTGACAAAAAACTTTCTAAGTATTTTGGCGTTGAGTCAAGCTTATTCACTCAACGCCTAGTGATAGAAAATCTTTCTAAGTTTTTTGGCGTTGAGTCAAGCTTATTCACTCAACACCTAGTGACAGAAAATATGTCCAAGTGTTTTGGCGTTGAGTCAAGCTTATTCACTCAGCGCCTAGTGACAGAAAATGTGTCTAAGTGTTTTGGCATTGAGTGAAGGTTGCTCACTCAATGCCTATACTAAAAGTGTTTGAATTTGACTAAGTCCACAGGTGCTAACATCATCAAAATTCAAAATGTTGTGGGATGGCCAAAGTACGCGACAAACGGCGCCACAGGCCTACTGTATGACTATTACTACTAAAGCAAGTTGCAACCAACAACTATAGGTGGTCCCCACTGCTTCTTGGAGTCGTTAATTGGCGGAATATAAAAGGGACATGATCGGGAGACGGAACTTAACTTTTAGGGTTTTATTCATTTCGAAAAGTTACGGCTGAACTTCATCTTCATCACCATTGTTGTCGTTCTTGAAGCAAGGAGTTGAATCGACCGATCTAAAAGTTCCTCAAGTTAGCTGTAGCTATTTTCATCAGCTACAACAAGTTTAGAAAAGTTTTTTTGAGAAAGAAGAAGAAGCAAAGACTTCAATTTTCTGTAGTCAAGGTTAGATGTTTGAAGAAAAAAAAGAACTATCTACTCCTTTTTCTTCAACATCAAGTTCAAAGACTTTGGTTTCTGAGATAATTCCAGCACAAGCAGCAGGCTACTGAAGAATTCATTTTCTTGTTGCTGGGAAGAAGGTAGGGCTGAGGTAAACTCAGTCCAGGAAGACAGGCATAAAGAAATTTCTCTGGTGTCAAATCAACTACATCAACAAACCAAACTTTCTTTCTGTAGGATCCATTCTTTGATCTGAGCTGTAGGATCCTTTTGGATCTGAGTTATAGGCCTGATTTATAAAGGATGAGGTAGGATCATTTGTTGATATGAGTGTAGGGCCTGTGTGCCTGAGGTAGGATCTTAACAGATCTGAGTTATATAAGAGTTTTACTCTCTGAGTTATAGGGCTAACCTCCATAGCTTGAGCTATAGGACTTGTGTTCAAGTATGAGGTAGGTGGTCTTTTGATCACTGAGTTGTAGGAGCAAGCTTGCTCTGAGGTAGGGCCACGTGCCTGAGTTGTAGGTCTTGGAGGAGACTAAGAGATCCTGTGAGATCTGGGTTGTAAGCTCTTAGGATCTGAGTTTTGGAGAAGGGACTTGTCTAACAAGTTGTTAGAAAGGTGAGGGACAGTGGACGTACCCATAATCTAGGGAACCACAATAAATATTGTGTGTGCTTTTGTGTATTATCTTGAAAGCAAGTTAACCTAGCTAACTCACAACACACCAAGTTAAAGAAAATCTTAAAAGACTAGAAAACCTATTCACCCCCCCCCCCCTCTCTAGGTGTTTAGCTACCTTAGAATTAAAGACTTTCAGACCTATTAAGGATCATGTTGTAAAGCCTTATTAAACGCCTAAAAAAGATAAAAACTGTCGCTCACCTCCCATCTCTTGTACACATGCCACCGCATCGAGCCCATCACTGTCCCCTTCATTTTCTCTCTCTCTTTCTATCACGACATCAACAGAAAAATCCCAAAAACCCAACCTCTCAATCTCTCTCTCTCTCTCTCTCTCACTCGTGCTCTCTCTCTCTCTCTCTCTCTCTCTCTCTTTCTCTCTCTCTTGGCCGGCCAAGAAGAGAGGAAGCTCTGTCGTGAGCTTGAGTGCTCGATTGGAGACTCAAATCTCTGAGTGGATGCCAAATCCATGGAAGGGCAGCCACTGCAGTTACTTGTCGTTAAACTTTGTGCAAATCAAAATGCCTCTGAAATGCGCGTCAAGGGTAACGACTCTTTATCCCAGTCTTAGGACCGTTATTTTGATATTTTGTGCTTCTAATTATTTTCGTGCAATGAGAGTCCCCTCATGACGCTTCGGTTAAGGACAGAGACTCCTCCAGGGCGTGAGATTGCGACCACGGCATATGTTTATGTGTGAACTGCACATAAAGTCCCTCTCCCGCTACACGGTGGAGAGCGGGGACTCCACCAAGGCATGGGATTGCGACCCCGATGTAGTTTTACTTTTCTTTTACTTTGCTTGGGAGGTCCACCTGCCTCCAATTGAATGTAGTGTGTGTTTCCCTTGGTTCATTGTGAACCTCCAAGTCAATTATGTACGTCTTTGGACTAATTGTGCATTTAGTGATCTGATGTGCGGGTCTGGATTTAGGCATGTTGTGTGAATCCTACCTATGGAGATACACCTAGATCGGTGATGTTTCTGTGATATGCATTGTGATTAGCCCTAGGTACGCCAATGGGAATGTCTCATGCTATTCGTCGTAGTGTTTGCAAGAATTCGTGAGCTTTATTCGTGAATGCCCCGTTCCTAGGCGGGCTTGTGTTGGGCTCGGTATAATGATGATTTTATGGGTTTTCATAGGATGAGTGGATTCCTCATCCTTGGTGTTGCGTTCAGTCTATATCTCATCATCGGTTTAGGAGCCTCGTTTGGCTACGTCCGAAGATGAGTCTGTTTCTCCCGTCACAATGTTTCAGGACTTGTCGTGCTCTTTCGGATAATTGCAGACTGTTTTCCCCTCCATCGCGCTCATTTGGACAGTAATGGACTATTTTCTTTCCTGTCGCAGTCTTATGGATAGAGATAGACTGTGAGTCTTTCTATCGTGCTCTTCATAGTGATGTCTTATCCACCTAATGTTCTCGTTGAGTTCGAAAGGTGAACATGTGCCTCTCGTCATGGGTTGTACAACTATGAGTGTTTTTACCGTGTGTGTAATGGCACGGTTACGGGGACCCCTTATGTGCCATGTATTCGAGGTGGGACTGGGAAAGAGTACACAAATAGCATGTTGTAAGAGCATGAAACGTGTGGTCACGCGTGCAAATGTTTGTGATGGTTTGTGTACATATTTATTGCGTATGACTTGTTAGTACCTAAACTTTCCTTTTTATGATAGGTAAGATGTACACTGTCCCATGGATGGTGTGGGGTCATTACACCAATTATTGTCAGCTAAGCTGACTGCTGTTTTGTGTTTGCCACATCTCTGTAGATTGTACAGGTACTAGTGTTGGTGAGTCAAGTGAGAAATAGCAGGAAAGAAGCCCATGTTGTGCTGGCCCTCGAAGGCCAAACTTTTGTGTGACTTTCATATGTTGTCGACCTGTGTGCCGATGTATGTAAGTTTTGTGGCGAATAAAACATTTGTGGTGTAAATCATGTAAGGTTTCAAGGCCAGACTATCTGTACTTGTTTTTTTTTCATTCCTCATTGTCGTTGTAGTCAAACTCTAGTGTGGTTGATTAATTATTTTTGTTATCATTATTAGCATTTTAGGCTTTTTTGGATTTTATATATTGTGGGGCCCGGCCGGACCCATGCTATGTATTATTTGCAAGGTAGGGATGTTACAATTGGTATCAGAGCTATGTTTCGGGAAGAACCCTCTTTAACAGGTAGTGAGCACATAAAATACAAGAGCCTATTCAGTGCAAATTTGGCACTTCAGAGTGAACTTGAGCGTTCCACGCATAGTGTTTTTCCCAATTTATGACTGCTAGATCATGTGTTTCATACGTGTAAGCATTAAGGTTGAGTGACTAAAGTACCCCTTAGTCTTCATTTCTCCAAGCTGAACTCCATGGACAACAGATTTGTTGGTTACTCATAAATAAATATGAAGGAATATGAATGCTAGGTGAATGACAAGTACGATTTGGGTGTTTCCATACCTTAGATGTTATCCACCATGGTATTTTGATAAGTGTTGTGAGGTTTTATGGCTACCCTTATGCGAACATGACTAGTGAAATGAAAATTCATGATCTTTACAAGATTTGTTATAGTGATTCACCAGATACTGTAGTGGATAACTATAGATTGTGTCAAATCTTTGGCGTTCTATTAAGTGGAATGGTTAGATGACACATAGACCATGCAAAATTACATGTGTTATATCAAAAGAGGCATCCGATCAATTGGGTTACCCCTATGCTTAGTGGTGTGACCCCAATGTGCGCAAGCAAGTGCATAAATTCACACTTAAGTTCATGATTATGTAATGACATGCTATATTAGTAGCTGTGATGGTTTTTGATTCTTGCGCAATGACGTGCAATGACATGATGGATGGATTCCCAGTCACGTTAAAGTTGCGTGTACGAACCTATTAGTCTTTGTCATGTTGTTCATATGTCTTAAGAGTCATTTCAGACTACATTGAGAAAAATAATGTGTAAAACCGGAGTTGAATTTGTACCTCCTGTCACGATATTTTGGGATCGGGAGTATTATTATACTCCTTATCACGCTCTTTTGGATAGTTGTGGAATGTTTCCCACTCTATCATGCTCTTTTAGTTGCATTTGAAATTTATTTACCTTTTTGGTGTGCGGAATCATAAGATAGACCGTGAGTTTGGCTTGAGAGTTCAGACTGGTAAGAGGTTTTAGTGAAATTGGGCGGTATGTACTTCTAATTTATTTTGGGTGTTTTGTGTGCACTATGTTTGTGTTTTGAGTCATCGTTAGGCCTTGAGTTTGTAAATTCTATGACTTGGGTGCTCGAGAGTGTGGCGTGGTTGTCCGAACAAGTAAATGGCCAGATGTGTTTGCAGGGTGTTGTATACCCTATGTTGCGAGTGCCATGAGAGCACTTCTTTAACTCAAGTCTAACAAATGACTTGATGATTTAATATTGTTGTGTATGTCGTGCATGATATTACGTGTGTGGTGACTAGATTTGGTGCAGTTATAAAAGTGGTGTGTTGAACCATGTTGTTGCCAAGGTGACACGTGTGGAGTCTTATCCTAAGACCCTTATAACAGTCATGCATAAGTTGTGGAGGACCTAAGTGTCCTTTATATGTTGATTGTTTTCTTGCGGTTTAAAATGGTTACACGCGCATGCTGAATTTTATTTACCATTTAATGATGGGACTATGCTCACGGGGTAATTTGGTTTGCATGTTTGAGTTCAAATAATAAAACGACTTGTGATTTATAAACATCGACTTGTCATCATTAGGGGAGTATTTGATCCCTACAATGAAAAATTATGAAGGTTATATTAGTAAGAGAATGGCTCATTGGAAAGCTCACTCGATTTAAAACCTCGAGAAAGAAGAAAATCATTGACATAATGTGACTTCAGACTTATTGTTTGTTTTTGTGTGGAATCCTGATGGGGTATGAAAATATAGAGACTTAAGATAAGGCGCTTCGATGAAATGTGAATTCATGGTATAGGAAAAGTATTGGGTGACCTGCAGAATACACAAGTCATGGTGTGCATTAACGGTTATGTCACTACATATCAACATGTAAATGACGTTGTAATATGCACATTACCCCATTTGTAGGTTCAATAAATTTAGTTGTTAGCAGTATATAATGGTATGTGTTTTGCTGAGTTTTTCTATCATTCTATTAGGTGATTGGCGAAGATGGTGGCCCCAGTCCTTTACAGGGTACAACCACAGCTAGTGATGCTGAAATTAGAGTGATAGAAGAACAGTGCGCCGGTGCGAATGTTGATGGGACACCCATCCCTATGGAAACTACGCACATATCTATTGATAAAGGAGCAACCTATGGGACCCATGATTGGGTGACATACTTCTCGAGTTGTCATCCATCTTTGTTCAATAGTGTCGAGTCGGTACTGGTTGGAATGGATTAAAGATCTCATTTTGGTCTTAGAAGTCCCACCAAAACTGAGGGTCATTCTTATCTCCTTTGCACTTGGGGGGGGGGGCTAAGAGATGGTGGCAAGAGGAGTGTCATGGACATTTTTCTCGACGCCCTTGGTACCAAATCCCTGTGGAGGAGTTTGCTTCGATGTTCTTGGAGCATTTCATTCTGACAACTACCCGCCTATTACTGTGAGAAGACTTTCTAATGCTGAGGCAGGAGTTTTCTATGGAGGCCTACCTCTAAGATTTTGTACGACTGAGCTGTTATATTGAGCATGTCTTGGTAAGTGATGAGGACAAAGTGCATTATTTCTTCAAAGGCTTGTGTGTGGAATGGAATGCCAAATTGCGCACAAAGACGTCTATCAGTTTCCCATTTTTGATTCAAACAACCTGCAACTTGGAGCGCGTCATTCGCCTGGGACAGAGTGCAGCAGAAGAAGAGTTTGAAAGAAATAAATTGCTAGCTGCTGAATCAAAAAGTGCAAGACTTTAAAGAAACCAAAGCCAAGAATTCAAGGGAATCAAGAAAGAGGCAAAAGTCACATATTGTCTGCTTTTATTGTGGTCGTCAAGGTCATATTGCTCTGGTGTGCTGACTTAGGCCCTGAAGAAATAGTTTTGATGGTCTCTTTTACCCCTTCCTTTTGTGCAAAGTAGCATGCAGTAGATGTTTGTGTGCACAAATAGTTGCAACTGTAAGCAACGTTTTCTTGCATGTATAACCTCTTCTGATTAGACCCCTTTTAGAGGATTATCCTTCTCTTTTGTGACTCTTATAGTTGAACAAAGGCTTGATGTTATTATAGTCTTATACGCGATGCTCGTTAAGCATTAGTATGAATGATGATTATAACAGACGTGTAAAAATTTGATTGTTGCGTAACAATGTAGTTGTGACCATATATGAGTTTGACTTCACAACATGTTATTGATGAAAATGAAAATTTGATATTTTTGTTACGTGGAAATTAACACACTCATGAAGAGTCATTAGTCTACCAAGATAGGTCAAAAATTATTCCTTCAAAGTTGAGTTGTTGGCACGACACTATAAAATTTATGTGTCGTGAGTTTAGGACTATTGGTTTGAGAACTTGACCTTTAGACGTCTGTCCAATTTAATTGGAATCATGAGCAGGTTCACCAACAGTGAAGTTTGTGGTTTTCTTGGTAGGTTTCATACAGAGATTTGTACACTTTTGAACCCAAGTAAACGCCTCATCGAGAGTGAAATGACTCAGATAAGGTTTTCTCTTTTGTGTATGATATACACAAAATTTGGGTGGTAGTTGCTTAGTTTAGTGTTTTTACGCGTTGATTTGAAGTGTTCTGCTTTGATTACTTCCAATAAAGGATTTCTAGAACCATCGTAGTCTCGATGTGTTTAGAATTATATTGAACTCACGAGGAAATAAAATCAGTATGTATAATGATTTGACTCTCCTATGAGAAGTTGAAGCTTCTCGTATTGCAAAGAGTATAATCCTTCCTGACAAGATAAAATGGCGATGTAGCGACAGAAATGAGAATTTGTAAGGCTTAGTGGTTATAACCTGTATGATGGGTGAATCCTTGTGGTATCATATATAAACAAATTCATCAACGTTTGTATGTCTGAATCTAGGATGATTCTCTGTGCCTTGAAAAGTCGTACGAAAGTTATTTGTGACCTCCTAGTTTGGTATTTCACTGCATTTGAGATCATGAGGTTTTTCCTCATGAAGGTTTAGAGTATCGCAACAAAAGCGTGATGAGGCCATAAACCACACGAAGTATTGAAAGTTGGCAATTGTTTTTATCCCATGTAGATGAAGTCGAGAGTAAAATTGGGGATGAAATTTTCTTAAGGGGAGAGATTTGTAAAGCCTTATTAACCGCCTTAAAAAGGATAAAAACTGTCGCTCCCCTCCCCTCTCCTGTTATGCGTGCCACTGCATAGGAAAAAATTTTAGGTGCGTTTCTCTCACCTAAGAACTTAGCATTGTCCCCTTCATTTTCTCTCTCTTTCTGTCACAACGGCAGCGGATAAATCCCCAAAATCCCGACCTCCTGATATCTCGCTCGTGTGCTCTCTCTCGTGTGCACTGCCTGTACGAAGGGAAAGCCCCCTCCAGTTCATGAAATGATAACCCCCAAACCCGGTCTCTTTCTCCAATTCGCCTAGGGTTGCCGCAAGATAACACCCTCCTGATCTTCATCCTCGCGAGTCATCGACTGTGTGGAAGGAAGAGGGAGTATTGTTGCACCGCTGCCGAGCACCCCTGTCCTACCTTTGATGCCACCTGGGTTAGTCGAGCCCTAGGAAGGAGAAGGAAGCCCATCTTTCTCCCTCTCCATTTTCTCTATTTTTGGGTGTTGGTTGACCAAAACATCGGGATTCACACTTTTTCTGTATAAGTCAGAGTGGAGGAGGGGAATCGGCCGTGGTTGTAAGGTGGCCGACCCTTTTCTTCCATCCCTTGGCCGACCAAGAATATAAGAAGCTTTGTAGTGAGCTTGATTTCTCAGTTGTAGACTCGAATGTCTGAATGGAGGCCAAATCAGTGCAAGGGAAGCCACTGTTGTTGCTTGTCGTCAAACTTCGTGCAAATGAAATTGTCTTCAAATTCATACCAAGGGTAAGGAATCTTTTTCTCGGTCTTAGGACCGTTATTTTGCTATTTTTTGCTTCTAATTATTTTCGTGCAATGACAATCCCCTCATGCTATTTCGGTTGAGGACAGGGACTCCGCCAGGGTGTGGGATTGTGATCCCGGCACATGTTTATCTTCAGCTACTCGGTGGAGAGCGGGGACTCTGCCAGGGCATGGTATTATGACCCCTATGTAGTTTTCTGCTTTTACTTTGCTTGGGAGGGATACCCGTCTCTAATTGGACGCGATGTGTGTTTCTCTCGGTTCATTGTAAATCTACGAGTAAATTATATCCGTCCCCAGCATAAATATACATTTAGTGATACGACGTGCGAATTTGGATTTAGGCATGCTTTGTGAAGTCTACCTGTGGTGATACACCTGGATCAGTGATGTTTTTGTGATACGTGTTGTGATTAGCCCTAAGTGCGCCAACAGGAATTTATCGTGCTATTCATCGTAGTGTTGGCCGAAATTCGCGGGCTTTATTCGTGAATGCCCTGTTCATAGGCGAGCCTATGTTGGGTTTGATAGAGCGATGATTTTGTGGGTTTTCGTAGGACGAGTGGATTCTTCGTCACTTGGTGGTTGCGTTCAGTCTACGTCACGTCGTCGATTTGAGAGCCTTGTTAGGCTACGTTTGGAGATGAGTTCGTTTCTCCTGTCATGATGTTTAAATATTGGGAATAATATTATACTCCTCATCACGCTCTTTCATACAGTTTGAACTATTTTCCCCTCTGTCACGTTCGTTTGGACAGTAGTGGACTATTTTCCTTGATGTGGTTTGAGTCTTTCTATCGCACTCTTCGTAGTGATCTCTTATCCTTCTATTGTTCTAGTTAAGTTCTTGTTGGGTCCATTGATCCCAATGTCCACGATTTGAAGAAGGCCTAGCAAACAATATATACATATGTGGTGATCTAACTTGTGCTCATGTTTAGTGATTGCAGGATGTCTACTATACATTGATTGGATAGGTTGTCCAAGTGGCCAAAACAGGTACTGTCTAGGCAAACCTGTGGATAGACAGAAATCTATCTAAGTCCATAGAAATTGAGTGAAGGTCACTCACTCAACGCCAGATGACTTATAGTGATGAGTGGAGCCTATACAGTCAACGACAAAGTAGTGGCAAGCTGAGAAAGTAGCTAAGTACACAAGCATTGAGTGAAGTCAACTCACTCAATACCATACATCAAAAGGCTATGAGACAAGCTAATGCAATAAAAGCCTAAGAAGAAATGGGCACAAAAATGGCTAAGTCCACAAGCATTGAGTGAGTATTACTCACTCAACGTCATACTCTATATTCGTTGAGTATTGCCTTATAAGTCAAAGCCACAGAAAATCTGTGCTGATATTTGACTAAATCCACAGGCATTGAGTGAGGCAAGCTCACTAAACACCATATGATAAAGCGTTGACTGACCATCATTTATTCAGAACCTGTGTTTTCAGACACAGAAATTTGGCTAAGTCCAAATGTGTTGAGTGGAGCTTACTCACTCAACGCCAAGGAGCTGAAAAATCTGACTAAGGCAGAAAGCATTGAGTGAGACATGCTCACTCAACGCTCTCAACTCCATGATTTAGAAAATCTGGCTAAAGCAAAAAAGCATTGAGTGAGGCGTGCTCACTCAACACCCTCAACACTTAAGATATTGAAGAAGCAGGAAATTGATTAAGGCAGAAAGCGTTGAGTGAGGAGTGCTCACTCAACGATCTCAACTCCTAAAATACAAAAAGCATGGCTAAGGCATAAGGCGTTTAGTAAGGTGTGGTCACTCAACACTCTCAACGCCAAGCATATAGAAAAGGCTGAAGAATAAGCTAAGGCAAAAGGCATTGAGTGAGGCTTGCTCACTCAACATTGTCAATGCCTAGATAGACAAAATTCTGTCTAAGTGTCTTGGCATTGAGTGAAGCTCATTCACTCGACGCTTATTCTACTAGTGCTTGACTTTAGCTAAGTCCACAGGCGTTGACATCAGCAAGTCAACAAGTCAACATTATTCAAACTGATAGCTGGAAAGCTACAGTACATGACAAAAAACATCGCAGAGCTACTGTATGACAGTTGACGTTAAAGCAAGGTTGCAGCTGCCCATCAATGGTGTGGGGCCCACTGCTAAAAGAGACGTTGGATTGCAATCAATAAAAGGAGAAGCCTTTTTACAGAAAAAAGAGCTGTTGGTGTTATTCTGCTTCATCGCCATTGTCATTGTGACTGAAGAACATGAAGCTCAAGATAGCAAGTGTAAAGGCTAAACAAGTTAGTTGATTGTCTTCTCCATCGACATCAGCAAGATCATAAAAAATCTCTGAAGGAAGAAAGTAGGATAGCTGGAGCCATTTTTCCATCTGCACCAGCAAGTTCTTCACATATCCAGCTATACAACCCAGAAGAACATTTATTGGAGCTTGTGAAGAAGAAGTTAGGGCTGAATCTCCTCAGCCCAGGAAAGAAAGAAGAAGCAGAACAGTTGTCTGCAAACTGCATCCAGCACAAAACAAAGCAAGATCTACATCCTTGTTGCTGAGAAGAAGTTGGGCTGGGATTCTCTTAGCTCATGTAGCAGCAAGTTTTTTGTAGTCACTTTTCAGTCCCGATAGGAAAAATCCCTGGTGCTGTGAAGAAGAAGCTAGGACTAAGTATATCTCAGTTCAGGTAAAAGTAGACTCGGGAAATATATTTCTGGAGTCATAGTGGGGCTGAGTTTATCTCTGTCCAGAACCTTGGCATAAAGAAACATCTCTTGTGTCAAGATCAATCACAAAACCCACCTCCATCATATAGGATCCTTTTAGATCCGAGTGGTAGGAGAAAATTTTCTATGAAGTAGGATTCTATTGAGAATTTGAGGGTAGGACCTTTGAGTCTGAGCTATAGGACTTGGTTTCAAGTCTAAGGTAGGTGAGTCATTCTCACTGAGTTGTAGAGCACTTGTGCCTGAGCTATAGGATCCCTAGTGGATCTGAGGTAGGGCTTAATAGCCTGAGCAGTAGGATATTCATTCTCTCTGAGGTAGGATCCCTAGTGGATCTGAGGTAGGGCTGTCCTCCCATCCTGAGTGTAGGGTCTTTGTCCTAAAGTAGGTGATCTGCTGATCACTGATTTGTAGGCCCTTGTAGCTGAGTTGTAAGTCAAGGAGGAGACTGAGAGGTCTTGAGGGATCTGAGGCGTAAGCTCTTAGGAGCATAGTTTTGGAGAAGTGCCTAGTCCAACAAGATAGTTAGATATGCGGGAGGGAAAGTGAATGTACCCTTGTTAGGGGAACCACTATAAATCTTGTGTATGCTCTGTGTTTTTGTTGTGTTGTAGGTTACATATCTTGAAAGCAAAGTCCAACCAACTAATAAAGCATTTAAAGAAAATAAAATAAAAGATAAGTCACTAAGGACTAAGAAACCTATTCCCCCCCCCCCCTCTAGGTGATTTAGCTATCCTTAAAATCAAAGACTTTCAATGGTATCAGAGGGAGGTTGCTCAAAAAGGACCTAATAGTCCGAGATGACCTCCAAGGATTGCTAAAAGGTTTGCACTTATGAGTTCAAGGGTAAACCATAAGGTGTGGAGCTCAAAGGAGCTCAAAGTCTGCAGAGAAAATAAGAACATCATTGGGCTGTTGACAGCTCTTGCAGAAGACAAAGTCTATCCAGATATAAGAACAAAGATCAGGGCCCCTTTGTCACATTCAGATAGTGACTCACAGGTAGATGAAGCTGAGGAAGGTGAATATAGATGCTATGGGTTGATAGCTACACCAGAAGAAGAATCCTGCCAGGATCAGCCTAGAAAATATCAGGTATATTCCCTATCTAGCTCATTCTCAGAGTCTGGATATGAATCCTGTATAGACTCTGATGCATCCTCATCAAGTGATGATGAGAGTCCTCTTTCAGAAGATGATATCAATCAATTGATTGAAAATCATGGTGTACTTTTGAAGGCTTTCAAAAAAAGCAAGATGCTTGTCAAGAAATAAGCAGATCAAATTGCCTCCCAACAACTGGCTACTTCCTAGCAAGATGAGACATCATCTTTGCTATATCTAAAAGTGAAGGAAGTAGCCCATCTGAAGACCATGGAAGATATCCATGTTGATTCCATCAAATATAAGGACTCTATTATCAAGGATCTTGAAGAGAAACTTGAAAGGAAGAAGAGGATTGTGGCTAATTTCTCTAAGATAGATGTTATCAAGAGAAAATCTGAATTTGAGTGGATTTCTAAAGTTATCCAATCTCAGAGGAAAGGCCAAGCTCCTATTAGGCCTCAGTCAACCTCTCACAAGGTAATTCTCTAATCCAATAGGTATGGCCAAGACTATAAGTGTGGTCACTGGAGGTATGAGAATCTTCCTTGTAAGATTACAAATGTACCTTACAATGGAAGAAGAGAGGTCATGGGGTTGAGTGCACAGAAGGCTCCCCATAAAAAAGCCCAAAAGGCCCATCCTGGACCTTTTGTATTTAGTGACCCAGCCCCCTCATTCATGGATGCGGTAATGGCCTATTCTAAAGTTCTTCCAACAAGAACTCATAACAATGGTAAGTCAGTTAGTATGGCTGACTTGGCTGCCTCTGATGCCATTAAGAACATGCCAACTGATAAGAAGGTTGTTGCTAATGAAACTCAGAGAAAGCCAAGTTCCTCTACTGGCAGACTCACTCTTGGTCAAGCTCTTGCTGAAGGAAATAAGAAGAAGACCACAGTTCTCCACTCTAAACAGACAGCCAGAAGTGGGTTGTACACTTCAAGGTTTGTTCAGAAAAGGAGATACAACATCCATGAATATTGGTGTTGTGGAAAAGTGGGCCACTTTGCCATAGATTGTTGGCATAACCCCAGTGTGCCAAAGGCAAGGCAGTGTCTTCCTGACAGGACTCTGATAGGTAGACATATGCATCTTCAAGCTAACAGAAACCTAGGACCCAAGTCATATTAGGTTCCTAAGGTAAGGTAACTTTTGTTTTGCAAGTCAGTCCAAATGGCCATGCCCATTTATGGTCCTTGGACAGAGATGTACCTGACCAAGGTATTGGTACAAGGAATGGATGAACTGACCATCATGCACAAGATGTCAAAGACATGTGAAATTATTGAGAGGGAGCTAGAAAAAGAAAGCCAAATGCACATCAATGGCTAAAGCTCAGGAGCAAGGATTGAAGAGACTGTGAATCCAACATCTGCTCCTAGTCTACTAGACAGAGATAAGTAGAATTCACCTACCTCTTAATTCTACTAAATATTTACTAAATTGCTAAAACTATTCATTGAAGAGATGAGATAGTTTAAGTCTACAAACTTGTCTCAATAAATATGTTATTGACTCCCATGCCCACTATGCCACTAGATGCTATTATACTCAACATCCTCAAACTTGACATAGGGATGTTAAATTTAGTTGCACTCTACTAGGACACATATTACATATACATTGTAGGTCAACCTAATCCCTGTAGGATAAAGCAACCTTGCAACACTAAAGGAGCTAGAGGCAAGACAATTGTTAAAGAAATGGTCAATCAATTAAGACCAAGAATACAAAGGTTGAGCAAAATGAAGTCACTCAACAAAGTCTATAGACAAGTCGGCTTGTAGCTAAGCAACATGACTTAATCTTATACGTTGATCAAAATTTGATCACCAAATCAAGTAAGTGACTTTCTGTAAGTCCCCCCCCCCAAACCTTAGACCGGGTTAGGTCGGAGGGGATCTTACGTGCCCAAGGCATCCACCCAGTGCCCCTTTAAGGGGTAGCGACCTACTCTACTAAGCACTGGGGTGCTGCCTTGCTGGGCTAGAATCACAACATTCACAACACATCAGAGATTTTGTGGAAGCATTAATAGGAAAAAACTAGTATATATACAACTCCATAAATATTTACATGTGCACAAGGCCATAGCTTATGTTCTTATATAAGCCCATAGGTTGTACAAGTTCTACTTATAGTATCTCCCTCTCACTCTCTATCCTGCTCACAGGTACTCACATCTCGGAACTCTTCAGACATCAGTGGTGCTTCTGCTCGGGTGGTCCTAACCACTGGCGCATTCTCCTACGGTAAGGGGTTGCTACAGTGCTCTATTTCCTATGATTGGTCATTTAAATAACCATTAGTCACAGGGCTAAGTAGAAACAAATCCCCTCCCCGGATCCATATCGTGGGGACGAGCACGCGTGCACCAAGTAGTATAAGATAATGGAAGCATGAGAAAGTTAGCACAATAATTAATCTAGGAGCAACAATAAAAGATAGGTATCATAACTGAAATGTCAACAATATTAACATCAATTATGATAAGGGCTCTACTAGTATACCAGTACACTAGATATACACCTTTTGTATCCTATCGCATGCATTCACAGCCGCGCACACGCATATCCTATGTTGACATAGTATGGACCGATTTTGTTCCAGCAGGGTAGCGAGCCCTACGGGCCTCACCGATGTGGTCGTCGGTGATAGTGGTCAGTCCTGCCACTTTTGGGAGTGGTCGTACTGCACAGTCCCAGGCCCCAACGTATATCCTCGTATACTATTGGATGCGAGCGACATCCGGTGACACGACATTTTAGCTAACTAGTGGAGGAAAGACCCAACGGGGAAAGATAACGGTTGGTTACCCGTGGTACCCATCTCCTCTGTCTCCTTGAGCCGTCAATGTTCCCACACCGGTACAAATGGTCTGCGAAAGGGAATGAACCGCCACAATTCACTGCAAGCAATTTACAAGTAATCAAACAGTTACTTTTGCTAGCACATACCGGGTCTGTGGCGGCCTGCCTTACTACCTTTTGAACTTCGGGCAGTGACGCTCAGCTCAACTTTTGACAAGGAGCGTGGGAGCTTTTTATTTGGGGCAAAACCTGGAGGAATACCTCAACTCCGATTATCCACATCTAAGGCTCGACCTTAATAGGCAACTGCTCGTCAGAGCAGGACCCGGGCTCAAAATAGTAAATTGCATAAATGAAAAGCGGCGATTAAAGTTACTAATAATGAAAGCTGCATAATTTAAGTGCTGCAAAGACCTGTATGAAACTGGGGTTGAATTGAAAGTACTGAACTGAACTTGACCAGTACGAGACTGGAATTAAAAGCACTGAATTGAACTTGACCAGTACGAGACTAGAATTGAAAGTACTGAATAGAACTTGACTAGTATAAGACTGGAATTGAAATTATTGAATTGAACTTGACCAGTACGAGACTGGAATTGAAAGTACTGAATTGAACTTGACCAGTACGAGACTGGAATTGAAAGTACTGAATTGAACTTGACAAGTACGAGACTGGAATAAAAAGTACTGAATAGAACTTGACCAGTACGAGACTGGAATTGAAAGTACTGAATTGAACTTGACCAGTATGAGACTAGAATTGAAAGTACTGAATAGAACTTGACCAGTACGAGACTAGAATTGAAAGTACTGAATTGAACTTGACTAGTACGAGACTGGAATTTAAAGCACTGAATTGAACATGACCAGTACGAGACTGGAATTGAAAGTACAGAATAGAACTTGACCAGTATGAGACTGGAATAATCATAAAGAAGCAAAAGGTTAGTAGTCCAATCACTCCATTTAGGAGGCTTCAGTTCATCTCCGTTTTCAGGAGGCAGATTCAATTCTATTTCAGTCTTTAAAGGCTTCTTTGGGTTACATCCATTATTAAGATCAGATATTAATTTAGTTGCTCCTTGTCTGTTACGGTTTAAACGGATCGGGGACTCATTAGGAGTCACACCCTTTTTAATCGTCGAGAATAATTTTTTGACTCACTATTCGTGCTCTTGCCTTCCGAGCGTGCCCAAAATTTCTCAAGAGTCAAGGCGTTCGACGGTTTTATGAAATCTTGGGGCAACCGGAGCTTTGTTACTTGCCTTGGCCACCCTCGTTGTTGGTGTAATTTTGAACTTGATATTTAAATCAGGTGGGATAGTCGCGCGTTCTAATTTTTTATTTTCGGAGAAAGTGAGCGAAATAAATCCCAAGCGTGGCCCTACACTCTTAGAATTTGAATGAAAATTATTCCTTATCCCCATGTACCCAAATTTTGGTAAAACCCTTGGGAGAACCTATTAAGGGTCTAGAAATTATTTCATAATTTTTACCCAAATTTTGGGCCATTAATTTGACCTAATAAACTTTATATAAGCTTTCAAAAATAGTAAAATATTTTTAAAAAAACTTCAAAATTTTTGTGGAGGAAGCCCTCAATATGGGGAGCATTTTTCATTTTGACCACTTTTCCCCCTGGGGCTCTGATTTGGCCCAAACAAATTCACCAAGTTCTGATATGAAAATTGGTCTGCAATTAGCTGATCCGCCATTAATTCTACGGCTGAGATTGAGCTTGACAGCTTAATGCGCTGCTGATTCCCCACAATAGATCAACCGCGGATCCGCTGTGGGGGCACATAAATGGAGGCGGCGGGGGGGGGGGGGGATTGAGAAAATCCTCGACGTCCATCTCATCATCGGAGAAGGACGACAGCGATTTCATCCCTACGGATGAAGAGGTGGTGGACTTCTGCAACCGCTAGCTGGCCGCCACTGGGTGCCGGCATCGCCCCCGGTCAGTTTTCCAGGGGACGGCGAGTCCCTGGGTGGTGGCCCGGTGGCCTGCCGTCGCCGGCCACCGCCTGATTTAGCCAACCCGAGAGGTGGCGGTGGTTCTACTCCCAGCGCCACCGTGTCACCCTGCCTCTTCGGTGTTGAGCCACTCCACAAAAACCACCCCCGGTCGGCGTGCCGGGGGCAGGGCTCTTCTCCGGTGGTGGCTCGGCGGCCAACCGCCGCCGACCGCCGCCGACCGCCGCCGACCGCCACTGGAGATAAAATAGAGAAAAATTATGTTTTCTCGGGTGCCGCCGGAGCGGCGTTTTCCGAGGGCACCCCAACCTTCCTCCATCGGGGAATGTCCTCCCCAGTGGTTTAGTCCCCATCCAGCGCCGCCACCGGCGTTGGGAGGGTCCAGCTTGCTGCGACCACCACCCGACCTGAAACTTGGCTCGGGTGGTGCCTGCGGCGCTCCGACCGCCGGGAGGCGCATGCAACATGTCAGGGGTGTTGGAACCCTAGGTTTTGATTTGAGTTCAGTCCTCTCTTTCTGTCTCTTGACCCAAGATTTATCTATGGTCAAAGGTTAGTTGATAGGTTAGATTCTCTAGTTGTGTAGAATTGCTTTTCCAGATGATTATTTGGTTAAGTAGTTTTTCGTTCGACTATAGTCGAACGTCGCTCGACTATCGTCTATCGGCTGATCGACTATCGTCTATCAGTTGGTCGACATTCTGTCTGCGTTGATAGCTCGACTATCTGTTGATAGATCGACTATCTGTTTGCCTTGGTAGTTCGACTATCTGTTGATAGGTCGACTATCTGTCGTCTTTGATAGTTCGACTATCTGTCCTGATAGTTCAACTGTCTGATAGCTCGACTATCTGTTGATAGGTCGACTATCTGTGTCGCTTTGATAGTTCGACTATCTGTTGATAGGTCGGCTATCTGTGTTGCTTTGATAGTTCGACTATCTGCTTGGATAGTTCAACTATCTGATAGTTCGACTATCTGTTGATAGGTCGACTATCTGCTTTGTGTGATAGTTCGACTATCTGTTGATATTTAGACTATCTGTTCTGCTGTGATAGTTTGACTATCTGTTGATAGTTCGACTATCTGTTTTGCTGTGATAGCTCGACTATCTGTTGATAGTTTGACTATATATTTTGCGGTGATAGTTCGACTATCTGTCCTGATAGATCGACTATATGATAGCTCGACTATCTGTCTTGATAGGTCGACTATCTGCTGAGGTAGTTCGACTATCTTCTTTGATAGTTCGACTATCTGTATCGTTCGACTATCTGTCTGATAGGTCGACGATCTCCGTGCGTCGTTCGACGATCTCCGAGGGTCGTTCGACGTTTTGCTGTATGCTCTCATTTATTTTGTCGTCTTCTATGATGTGATGTATTTCATATTTATCTGGCATATTATTTGAATAAATTTGTAGTATCATTTCCATGCAATATCTGTTCCATTTCTATATGCATGAGCTAATCTTATCTGACAAAGTTGTTTGTCGTATTAGTTGAAATATGCTATCTGCTTTATCTGCCAGGCTGTCCTTTATAGCCGTTAGACTCAAAAAGTCTTCCTTGGCCGTAAAGAGTTCTTTCTGATGTGACTTTCTCTTATATTATTTCATCAGTTTTATTTGCAGCTTCTTAGAAAGCTTTATCCTCTTATAGGATATCTGTCTGCAGTATCTTTGTTTTGTTTTATGCTTTTTGCAGCCCAGATTGCAGATCTGAGAAGAAGACAAGATTCAAACTCAATTAGAGCCGTTGCTGCTGCTGATATATAAAGACTTCTTTGAAGAAAGAAATCAACTAGTTCTGAGATAATATTCATTCAGCAAGCTTACAGCAAGAACAAGTTCACTACTCTCAGCAATCTTCACTCAACTAAGAAGTGTTAGCTCTTCTGCTCTTCTTCAACCTGAGTTCTCCTGCTTCCAGGAAGTTCTGACTCAGAGCCTTTTGAAGAAGAAGAAGAAGATAGCTGCTAGAAGATTTTCATTTCTTATTTTATATCTTCTTGTAGCTTTTCCTTCAGTATTTTCTGAAGTGTTTCTGCACTGAAGCAAGATTTCACCTGGACGTTCTTTGAGCCAGGGGGAGCCTTGATTCTTTTAGAGCTTTCTAGCTCAGTGCAAGTTATTGTGCTTCTCTAATCTATTGTAAAATAGAGAAGACACCTTAACCTCTTTTCCCCCTCCTGTACAGGGTTATTACTCCCTTCAAAAGTATCCCTTGGTGGCAGGGCACCTGATCAAAAACCTTTGTTTGGTTTTTTAGACACCTGATCAAAAGTCTAAAGGGTTTCTTGATCTACCTGAAGCAGATCTTGTTGGTGGCAGGGCACCTGATCAAAAACCTGAGTGGATTCCTACCTTGCTGGTAGAAGAGTGGACGTACCCAAGTTGTTTGGGGAACCACTATAAATTCCTTGTGTCGTCTGGATTGCTTTATTTAATTACTTGCATTGTGGCTGTGATTAGATCTTAACTAGGTTTGCTAGTTGCTGTTTAGGTTTCCAAGCCTTAACTGTAATTATAGTTGGCTGCCTTTCTGTGCACAACACTTGTGTTAGGCTCTAAGGTTCATCTCAAATATCTATAACCTTCATTCCGCATTTAACTCCAAGGGAGTTGAGTAGAAAGTCAACTTTGCTAGTGCGATTTTTGATTACTCTATTCACCCCCCCCCCTCTAGAGTAGTATCTATCCCTTCCCTTTCAAGGGGGATAGAGAAGGGGAAGGGGAAGAGTGTCCACCTGGCCTGGAAGAGCTTGGAAGGGCCCCGACCGAGTTTCCATTGATGGCGGCGGAAAGCTTGGGTGGTGAAAATTTTTTCCAGCGAGCTGGGACTCCTGCGAGGGTGCCCTGGGCTCGGGTGGGTTGGTGTGGAGGATGGCAGGGGAGGGGATGGCCTTTTATAGGCTGGGAGGGGGTTCCCTTCCTCCCAACCGATAGTGTGGGATTAACCCGAGAGAGAGAGAGAGAAAGGATTCTCTCCTCCCCTCCACTTCCTCTGGACAGGTGTCACCATCAGGAGGGGTGGGGGTCCACTAGGTGGCAGCCATCTAAGGAAAAAGAAAATGTAGGCTTGGAGTGAGGAAGAGGGGAGGGAAAGGAGGTAGTGGGCCTTCCTTGGTCCATGTACCACTTATTTTTCTTGTGTGCACTGGATTTGATGGCCCAAGAGTAGGGGTAATGAGGCCCTATCAAGCCATGAAGAGGAGTAAGCTCTTCTTTGGGGGAGAAATTTCAAAAAAAATACTTTTAGGGGGGTTTGACCAAAGTAAACCCTAGGGTGGGTCCCCCATGCTGGTATTTGTCAAAGTGGGTCCAAAACATCGGGATCGGGTCAAAGTTGGGGTGTCGTGTTTCAATTTGTGTGTGCATGCTTTTCAGTGCTTGAATATGCTTGATTTGACCTAGAGTTTACTATTTGTCATCAAAATTGTCTGGAACGACTTCTGTTGACTTTGTATTAATCATAAGAGTCTAGAGTCACTGACTGGGGTTGAATCGGAGTTCGTTTGGTATAAGTCCAAAATCTGTGCATCGCGGCGCACTAAATCTGTTAAAATGTCCATATTCATTGTTAGACCTCGGAATGTGACGCAACGAGTTCTGACGTGCTCATATTGTCTATACGAGGCCATGACAGAACTCAAATCGGAGTTCTCTAGACCAATATTCAAAATCTTGTCTTCGCGACGTTTTACGAGGAATGGTCATATCCATCATATGACTTCGGGGTCCAACGGAATGAGTTCTGATGCATTCGTATTAACTATACGATGTCACAGGAATTGACAAAACTCAAATCGGAGTTCTCTAGCTCCATTTCCCGCTTAAGGTTACCTTCTACCAGGTCATGGATAGGATTCGGGTCACTTTTATTGGGCCTACTAGGGCTCTGGTGGCCCAATAAAAGTCGGGATGTTACAATCCAATAAAAATAAAATGATTTTCATCCCCAAAAATTTGCTTGTAGTAGGGTGAAAAAGGGAGTGATATACCTGGGTAAAGAGCTCTGAGTGTTTTTCACGGACGAGTGCCTCCGATTCCCAAGTATACTCATACCGTCCGTGATTCGACCACAATATCTTGACCATTGGGATGATCTTGTTACGCAGATTCTTCACTTTATGATCTACGACCCTGATCGGTTCAAGATGGACGGATCTATCCGACTGTAGTTGTACTGGTGGTGTAGGTAGATGTTGCTCTGGTTGCCGGAGAACTCGTCTCAAGGATGAGACATGGAACACATCATAAAGATTTTCCAGTTCTGGAGGCAGGGCTAATTGATAGGCAACAGGGCTAACACGCTCTATCACCTGGTAAGGGCCTAAATAGCGGGGATCTAGCTTCTTCCGCTTTCTCAACCGGGAGACACCATGCATGGGCTTAATTTTTAGGAACACCATCTCCCCCACGCGGAACTCCACCGGTCAATGTCATGCATCATAATATTTGGCATGTCGGCTTTGCACCTCCCGCATCCATTCCTGGATTAGTCGTATCGCTACTATAGTGTCATCAATGTAAGCCACTCCTAAGGCTTCTGGGTCTTCTTCCTTTGCCCATGTCAATAGGGTTCGACAATGCCTCCCGTACAATGCTTCGTATGGGGCCATTTTGATGCTAGCCTGGTAGATGTTATTGTAAGAACACTCTACTAGAGGTAACAGCTGCTCCCAAGGCTCATTATGTTCCACTATGCAAAGTCGAAGTAGATCCTCCATCATTCGATTTGTCCTTTTCATTTGTCCATCTGTCTGTGGGTGGAAGGAAGTGCTAAAAGCTAACTTGGTCTCCAAGTATGCCTACACTCGTTTCCATTCCTTGGATTTGAATCGCCCATCACGATCCGATACAATTGACTTCGGCACTCCGTGGAAATGAACTACTTACTCTATGAAAATCCTGGCAAGAATATCAACACCATCTCCCTATCGGTTTGGAATGAACCATGCTACTTTGGTGAGTCGGTCTACAACAACCCATATGGAGTCATTTCCAGTACGGGATCGAGGTAGGCCGTGGACAAAGTCCATGGAAATGTCCTCAAACTTCCATTCAGGTATAGGTAGGGGCTGCATCAAACCTCCTAGGCTGCGACATTCAGCTTTAACCCTTTGACAGGTCTGGTATTGGGTCACGAAGTTGGTAACATCCTTTTTCATTCCTGGCCAGTATATGGTCCTGCGCAGATCAACATACATTTTAACCACATCAGGGTGGATGGAGTACCTTGACTGGTGTGCTTCTTGCAGAATCTCTTCATGAATTCCATTGGTGGAGGGGATAAATATATGATGCCTGTACTGCAAGATCACATTATGCAGATTATAATCCTCCTGAGCCCCACTTTGCAGAGATCGGATGATCGGAACTACCTCTGGATCATTCTTCTGGGCTTCTCGTATCTGGTCCTGAATGTCGCATTGGATCTCCATCTAATACAATTGGGCATGATATTCCTCTGGATCTCTTTGGGTAATCAAGGTAATTTCCAAGTTTATTAAATACTGGAACAGCCTTTTTGGGATTAGCTCCATCCAACTCCCAACTATCGAAGGCTGGCGGCTTAGAGCGTCGGCAACTCTGTTAGCCTTTCCGGGGTGATATTGGAGAGCAGAGTCATAATCACACAGAAATTCTAACCATCGACGCTGTCGAAGGTTTAGCTCTTTCTGAGTGAAGATGTATTTAAGGCTTTTGTGGTCGGAGAAGATCTCGCACCTTACCCCGTATAAGTAATGCCTCTAGATTTTAAGGGCAAAGACGACAATGCCTGATTCCAGATCATGAGCCGCGTAGTTCAACTCGTGTGGTTTCAACTGGCGAGATGCGTAAGCTACCAACTTGTTGTACTACATCAGAACAGCTCCTAATCCCTTCAGGGAGGCATCAGTGTAGATCTGAAATCCCTCAGTCCCTGTGGGGATCGTAAGGATTGGTGTAGAAGTCAGTCGTTTATTTAATTCGACGAACGCACTTTCGTATTCTGGTGTCCATCCGAAGGCAACATCTTTTCTAGTAAGGGCGATGAGGGGTAAAGCAATCTTGGAGAATCCTTCCACGAACTTCCGATAATACCCAGCAAGACCAAAGAAACTTCGGATATCTGTCGTTGTCCTGAGCGGTGGCCAGTTTTGTATTGCCTAGATTTTGGCCTGATCCACTGCTAGGCCTGCGAGCGGTTCGGTTTGGGTCGGTTTGGACCCAAACCGAAACCGAACCGACATGCCTCGGTTTTTAGTTTCTCTAAACCAACCCGAACCGAACCCGGTCGGTTCGGTTCAAAGTCGATTCGGTTTTCAGTCGGTTTTTTGCGGTTCGGTGTCGGTTTTGCGAACAAATATTTGAAGACTGCTCACTTGTAGAATTTGTGATGATCAAAATTAACGTCTATTAAACAGTACTATCTCCACATTTACTGTGTGTTTTTATTATTTACTGTCTGGGTTATATGCGTTCAAATATTATTTGCTAAGCTTTATTGGTCATTCCACATACATGCATCAACTACAGGTCCACTTACACATCATTGGCTTACGTCAACAAGTCTTTTTAATGAAATTTTGAAACTAAGATAACAACAAATAATTGAAGAACAGTGCCAAACCTTAAGAACAGATAAATATTTAATCAAAACAACGAAGTTATTAAAAATATCTACAAAACAACTTATGATCAAAATAATGAAATTATTGAAAAAATCTACAAAATAATTTATGATCAACAAATGAATGCGGCGAGTTCATATAGCCATATAGGCCCTATACATCCTTTATAATTATTATAAAATAGAAATTAATCTATGCATAATTTATAATTATTATAATATCAATTACTAACGTCGGTTCGGTTCGGTTTGGTCGGTTTTTACAACTTAAAAACCGACCCGAACCGATATAGCTTCGGTTTTCAAAAGCTCCAAACCGAACCGACACCGAACCGGACGGCTCGGTTTCAAAATCGGTGCGGTTTGGTCGGTTCAATCGGTTTTGTCGGTTTTCGGTTTCCGCTCCTCACCCCTATCCACTGCTACTCCTTTCTTGTTTATAGTGTGTCCCAAGAATCCGACTTCTTCTAACCATAACTCGCACTTACTGAATTTGGCGAAGAGCGAGTGCTCTCAAAGTTTCAATAGCACTATCTGCAGGTGTCTAGTATGATCTGCCTTGGTTCTTGAATAGATTAAAATATCGTCAATGAAGACGATCACGAAGTGATCTAGGAAAGGCTCGAAGACTTTATTCATTAAAGACATAAAGTCATAGGGTGCGTTGGTGAGCCCAAAAGGCATTACTAGTAACTCATAGATACTGTAATGGGAGCTGAAGGCAGTCTTGGGAATATCTTCCTCTCGGATTCGAAGCTGGTAGTAGCCCGATCTCAGGTCCATCTTGGAAAAAATGGATGCACCTTGTAACTGATCGAACAGTTCGTCTATCCTAGGAAGGGGGTATGAGTTTTGTATCATAAGATTATTTAGTTCCCGGTAGTCTATGGACAGACATAATGTCCCGTCCTTGTTCTTTACGAACAGTACTGGTGCTCCCCAGGGCGAGGAACTGGGGCGAACGAATCCAGCATCTATTATTTCCTGCAGTTGAATCTGTAACTTAGCTAGTTCTCTCGGGGCCATCCGGTAGGGTGCTCGGGACACTAGTCGAGCCCCGATTACGAGCTCTATCTGAAAGTCAACTTCTCGCTGTGGTGGCAATCCTGGGAGAGACTCAGGGAAGACGTCTAGGAAATCGCATGCTACTAGGACCTCGGCGAGCACTTGGGTTTTGCCCTCCATTTCGAAGTAGATAAGGTACACCTCATCCTTCTGCTAGACCGATCTCGTAATCTATGCATAAGTCAAAATAATACGAGTGATAGAGGGTACACCTGTCAACATAATGTCCAATCTGCTTTGGTTCTGCAGTTGGACTTCTCGTGTTGAACAATTTATTTGCGCCTTATGCTCGACTAGTCAGTCCATTCCCAATATAATATCAAATCCAATTATTTCCAAGATTGTCGCATAGACCTCAAATTCTGCTTCCCCTAGTATAGCCTGGAACGAGCATCTCTCTGTTGACGTCATGTCTGATCCATCTGGTATACGGATTTGTATAGACAATCCAGACGAGCGGACAACATTCTCCTTAGTCGTAATAAAATTGTGGGATACGAAGGAGTGAGTTGCTCTAGTATCGATGTGGGTCTTGGCGTGGTGTCCTTCTACCATCAAAATTCCTGAGAGAATAGGGAGCATATATATATTTTTTTAATATACAAGATATAGGTATATATATATATCCTAGTTTATTATAAGCAGCAACATGTGGTATATCCCTATCGCTTAATATATATACCTATCACTACATCGGGGGCTGGCCCATGCTGTAGATCTAGTGCATAGGCCTCCAGGGGTGCTGCTCGGCCCTGTTGGCCTCTCCTGCCAGCTCTTCCTCAGCGGTCTCTCTGACCCTGTCCCCATGCTAGATGCCCACCCTGTACAGCTCCTAGTCTTGGCCTTCCTGCTGCCTGTGGGCAGAAGGCCCTCATATGTCCTGGATGCTGACACAAGAAGCAGTTCCCTGTGAAGGGAACGTCACGTCGGACTACTAGCGCGGGCTATAGTGCTGGAGCTGGTCTGACGTCCTGCTGCGGTGCTGGGGGTACTGGGGGTGCTGGGGGTGATGGTGGGCTCCTATAAGGCTATCTGTGGTGTCTCTGTCTGCGCTCTCTATCATGTCGATGGGGAGCGACTCCTCTGTCTTGTCTCTGAACTCTAGGGTCCTCGGGTCGTCCTTTGCGCTGCTGGGCTACCATATATTGGTTCAACTCTAGCGCCGCTACGTGAGTATCTATGGTGTGGAAGGTAGACTGAGAGATTATAATCAGAGCCTGCCTCAAGTCATCATGTAGGCCTCGGTAGAATCGGGAAGCTCTATCCCTATCGGAGGCAGCCAAGTTCCCCACAAAGCATGCCAAGTGTATGAATTCCCTCTCATACTCAGGCACAGTCCAATCGCCATGTCGGATGTGTAAGAACCTCTCCTATAAAATACCTCAGTCTGCGTCCACAATAAAGAACTCATACAGGACCTCCGAGAATTCTCCCCATAGGATATCACTCATCGGTCGTCCTCTAAAAGTCGTGCGGCTGGCCGCTCTCCACCAATCCCTAGCATATCCTTCTAATAAGGTCACTACCAATGAGACTGTATCTACTGTTGGGCACATCATGCCCACTAACAGCTCCTCCACACACTCCACCTACTCCTCTGCCTTGATAGCAGTCTCTGTGTCTCTGAAAGTGGGAGGCCTCAGTCCTTTAAAGGTCATAAGCAAATCGGTAGGTTCCATCATCTCTCGTGGTGGCTATGCCAAGGCTGTCCGGAAGGTGGCCAGGATGGCCGTTAGTGTCTGCCCCAAGCCGGTCTCGGCAAACGGTACAGCCGCGGGGGCGACCGGGTCTGGAGGTGGGGTGGCGGGAACATATCCTCTGGAAGAGGACCCCCCGTTACTGTACTCCGATATCTGGAGAAGTAATAGGAAAGAGTGTCAGTACTTTGCAAAAGTAGGGAAAATTTGCAAAAATGATTGACAAAGCGGAAACAACGGTGTATGGGCATACTAACGTACAGTCTAGAATCCCTAAGCCTCTACACTAGGGTCCACCAGGCTTCCTCTACAAGGTTCGTCCCGAACCGAGGAACGAAGTGAGGGATGGGGGGATCTTGAGACTGCTCCACAAGGACGAATCATGATGGCTCTGATCCATTTGTAAGGTCACCCCCCAAACCTTAGACCGGGTCAAGTCGGAGGGGATCTTACGTGCCCAAGGCGTCCACCCAGTACTCCTTTAAGGGGTAGCGACCCACTCTACTAAGCACTGGGGTGCCGCTTTGCTAGGCTAGAATCACAACATTCACAACACATCAGAGATTTTTGCAGAAGCATTAACAGGAAAACACTAGTATATATACAACTCCATAAAAATTTACATGTGCACAAGGCCATAGCCTTTGTTCTTATATAAGCCCGTAGGTTGTATAAGTTCTACTTATAGTATCTCCCTCTCACTCTCTATCCTGCTCAAAGGTACTCACGTCTCGAAACTCTTCAGACATCAGTGGTGCTTCTGCTAGGGTGGTCCTAACCACTGGCGTGTTCTCCTGCGGTAGGGGGTCACTACGGTGCTCTGTTTCCTGTGATTGGTCATTTAAATAACCATTAGTCACAAGGCTGAGTAGAAACAAATCCCCTCCCCGGATCCATATCCTGTGGACGATCACACACACACCCAGCAGTATAAGATAGTCGAAGCATGAGAGAGTTAGCACAGTAATTAATCTAGGAGGAGAAATAAAAGATAGGTAGCATAACTGAAATGGCAGCAATATTAACATCAGTTATGATAAGGGCTCTACTAGTATACCAGCACACCAGATATACACCTTCTGTATCCTATCACATGCATTCACAATCACGCACACACATATCCTATGTCGACATAGTATGGACCGCTTCTGTTCCAGCAGGGTAGCGAGCCTTGCGGGCCTCACCGATTTGGTCGTCGGTGACAGTGTCCAGTCATGCCACTTCTGGGGGTGGTCGTATTGCACAACCACAGGCCCTAACGTACATTCTCATGTACTATTGGATGTGAGTGACATTTGACGACACGTCATTTTGGCTAACTAGTGGAGGAAAGGCCCAATGAGGAAAGATAACGGTCGGTTACCCGTGGTACCCATCTCCTCTGTCGCCTTGAGCCATCAACCTTCCCGCACCGGTACGAACAGTCTGCGGAAGGGACTGACCCGCCACAATTCACCGCAAGCAATTTACAACCAATTAAACAGTTACTTTTGCTAACACATACCGGGTTTGTGGAGGCCTGCCTTACTACGTTTTGAACTTCGGGTGGCGGCGCTCAGATCAACTTTTGATAAGGAGTGTGGGAGCTCTTTATTTAGGGCAAAATTTGGAGGAATGCCTCAACTCCGATTATCCCCATCTAAGGCTCGATCTTAATAGGAAACTACTCGTCAGAGCAGGACCAAGGCTCAAGATAGTAAATTACAGAAATGAAAAGCGGCGATTAAAGCAACTGATAATGAAAGCTGCATAATTTAAGTGCTGAAAAGACCAGTACGAAACTGGAGTTGAATTGAAAGTACTGAACTGAACTTGACCAGTACGAGACTGGAATTAAAAGCACTGAATTGAACAAGACCAGTACGAGACTGGAATTGAAAGTACTGAATAGAACTTGACAAGTACGAGACTGGAATTGAAAGTACTGAATTGAACTTGACTAGTACGAGACTGGAATTGAAAGTAATGAATAGAACTTGACAAGTATGAGACTGGAATTGAAAGTACTGAATTTAACTTGACCACTACGAGACTGGAATTGAAAGTACTGAATAGAACTTGACCAGTATGAGACTGGAATTGAAAGTACTTAATTGAACTTGACTAGTATGAGACTGGAATTGAAAGTATTGAGTAGAACTTAACTAGTACGAGACTGGAATTGAAAGTATTGAATTGGACTTGACCAGTACGAGACTAGATTTGAAAGCACTGAATTGAACTTGATTAGTACGAGACTGGAATTGAAAGTACTGAAAAGAACTTGACCAGTACGAGACTGGAATTAAAAGTACTGTATTGAACTTTACCAGTATGAGACTGGAATTGAAAGTACTGAATTGAACTTGACCAGTACGAGATTGGAATAATCATAAAGAAGGAAAAGGTTAGTAGTCCAATCACTCCATTTAGGAGGCTTCAGTTCATCTCCGTTTTCAGGAGGCACATTCAATTCTATTTCAGTATTAAAAGGCTTCTTTGGGTTACATCCATTATTAAGATCCGATATTAATTTAGTTGCGCCTTGTCTGTCATGGTTTAAATGGATCGGGGACTCATTAGGAGTCACACCTTTTTAATCATCGAGAATAATTTTATGACTCACTATTCGTTCTCTCGCCTTTCGAGCATGCCTAAAATTTCCCAAGAGTCGAGGCGTTCGACGGTTTTATGAAATCTTGGGGCAACCGGAGCTTTACTACTTGCCTCGGCCACCCTCGTTGATGGTGTAATTTTGAACTTGATATTTAAATAAGGTGGGATAGTCGCGCGTTCAAATTTTTTTTTGGAGAAAGTGAGCGAAATAAATCCCAAGCGCGGCCCTACACTCTTAGAATTTGAATGAAAATTCATTTCTTATCCCCATGTCCCCAAATTTTGGTAGAACCCTTGGGAGAACCTATTAAGGATCTAGACATTACTTCATATTTTTTACCCAAGTTTTGGGTCATTAATTTTGCCAAATAAACTTTATATAAGCTTTTAAAAATACTAAAACATTTTCAAAAAAATTCAAAAATTTTGTGGAGGAAGCCCTCAATATGGGGAACATTTTTTATGTTGACCACTCTGCCCCCCTGGGGCTCTGATTTGCCACAAACAATTCACTAAATTCTGATATGAAAATTGGTCTACAATTAGCAGATCAACCATTAATTCTGCAGCTAAGATTGAGCCGGACGGCTTAATGCGCTGCTGATTCCCCACAATGGATCAGCCGCGGATCCACTGTAGGGGGCATAGAAATGGAGGCGGGGGGGGATTGAGAAAATCCCCGCTGTCCATCTCATCACTGGAGATGGACAGCGGCGATTTCATCCCTGCAGATTAAGAGGCGGTGGCCTTCTGCCACCGCCAGCTGGCCGCCGTTGGGTGCCGGCGCCGCCCCCGGTCAGTTTGTCGGGGGGGCCGACGAGTCCCTGGGTGGTGGCCCGGCGGCCTGCCGCCGCCGGCCTCCGCCTGATTTAGCTAACCCGAGAGCAGGGTGGCGGTGGTTCTGCTCCCAACACCACCGTGCCACCGTACCTCTTCGGTGTTGAGCCCGACCCCAAAACCACCCCCGGCCCGCGCGCCAGGGCCTGGGCTCTTCTCCGGTGGTGGCCCGGCGGCCAACCGCCGCCAGAGATAAAATAGAGAAAAATTATGTTTTCTCGGGTGCCGCCGGAGCAATGTTTTTCGGCAGCACCCCGACATTCCTCCACCGAGGAATGTCCTCCCCGATGGTTTAGCCCCCATTCAATGCCGCCAGTAGCGCTATGAGGGGCCAACCTGTTGCGATCACCACCAGACCTGAAACTTGGCTCGGGTGGTGCCGGCGGCGCTGCGGCCGCCGGGAGGCGCATGCAACACGTTAGGGGGATAGAGAAGTGGAAGAGCATCCACCTGGCCTGGAAGAGCTTGGGAGGGCCCCGACTGGGTTGCCATTGGTGGCGGCGGCAAGATTGGGTGGTGAAAATTTTTTCCAACGAGCTGCGACTCCGGTGAGGGTGCCCTAGGCTCGGGTGGGTTGGTGTAGAGGATGGCAGGGGAGGGGATAGCCTTTTATATACCGGGAGGGTGTTCCCTTCCTCCCCACTGGAGGCGTGGGATTAACCCGAGAGAGAGACAGGCTTCTCTCCTCCGCTCCACTTCCTCTGGCTAGGTGTCGCCGTTAGGAGGGGTGGGAGTCCACCAGGTGGCAGCCGTCTAAGGAAAAAGGAAAGGTGGGCTTGGAGTGAGGAAGAGGGGAGGGAAAGGAGGTAGTGGGCCTTCCTTGGTCCATGGCCCACTTAGTTTTCTTATGTGGGCTGGATTTGATGGCCCAAGAGTAGGGCTGATAAGGCCCTATCAAGCCATGAAGAGGAGTGAGCTCTTATTTGAGGGAGAAATTTCAAAAAAATACTTTGGGGGGGGGGGGTTGACCAAAGTCAACCCTAGGGTGGGTCCCCCATGCTGGTCAAAGTCAAAGTTGGTCCAAGACATTGGGGTCGGGTCAAAGTTGGGGTGGTGTGTTACAATTTGTGTGTGCACGCTTTTCGGTGCACGAATATGCTTGATTTGACCTAGAGTTGACTATTTGTCATCAAAATTATCCGGGACGACTTCTGTTGACTTTGTATTGATCATACGAGTCTAGAGTCACTAACACGGGTTGAATCAGAGTTTGTTTGGTAGAAGTCCAAAATCTGCGCGTCGCAATGCACTAAATCGATCAAAATGTCCATATTCATCGTTAGACCTCGGATTGTGATGCAACGAGTTCTGATGTGCTTGTATTGTCTATACAAGGCCATAAGAGCTGACAGAACTCAAATCGGAGTTCTCTAGACCGATATTCAAAATCTTGTTTTCGCGACGTTTTACGAGGAATGGTCATATCCTTCATATGACCTCGGGGTCTAACGGAACGAGTTCTGATGCGTTTGTATTAACTATACGATGCCACAGGAATTGACAGAACTCAAATCGGATTTCTCTAGCTCCATTTCCCGCTTAAGGTATCCTTCTACCAGGTCATGGGTAGGATTCGGGTCACTTTTATTGGTCCTACTAGGGCTCTTGTGGCCTAATAAAAGTCGGGATATTACACTTTCCGCCTTCTCTTAAGAAATAACTATAAATAGTAGAGCTTATGCATGAAGCAAAGTCACTGTTCCTTGCCCTTTCCCTCCCGTACTCGCCAAATCGACGGAAATCCGTTCTCGTTAGGTATCAGAAATTCGCAAGCGAAATGGATCCCAAGGGACATGATTTCCTCTTCGAAGGATCAGAAGTAGTTCGAAATGGATTCACGAATGCGCTAGAGGAAGTGCAATAGGCTCTTCATCTTCTCCCTGTGTCTGACCTATTTACTATGAAAATGAGAAGTCTTAGAATTATTCTCCAATGCTAAAGCAGATGCATCTGCAGGCAAACTTAAGTCTATGGTTAGTGGAAAGAAGATCAAAATCACTCCGCAGAGATTAAGCAAGGCCCTGTAGTTGCCTAGGTTCACTGAAGCTGATGAGGAAGATGAACTAATGCAGGATGACATAAAGTCTGCAGTAAAATGGTGCGGATTGTCTAAGCACGGCACCGGCTCCATCTTGAGAAAGGAACTGAACCTAAGGGGAATGTTTCTTGAAGATATCATTGGTAAGGCTCTGATATGCAAACCAGGATCCCATGACAAAATATCAAAGAAGATGTTTGAGTTAATGGTGAGGGTCATTCTGTACAAGAAGGCCGGCTGGGGAAGAATCCTATTTGAAAGGATTATTGAATGCATCAATGAACCAAACTTAGGGAGAATTCCATCCCTATTTTTGCGACAAACTGTCCCAGAAATCCTGAACTTAAAGCTTGGGGCGAGAATACATCACATGCGGAGAATGGACATCAAAATGGTAGATCGATGGGAAAGAGTTCTTCTGCCTCGTGGACCATCAGTAGCAGAGAAGAAAGGAAAGAAGGTTGCAGCTCTAGAGCCAAGCAGCTCGAGCAGTTCTGCTTAAGATAAGGGAGAGCCTCAATATTCAAGTCCAACAGGGTCTGATGAAGAGATAAGGAAGGACGGAAGTGCACAGGAATCAGTTTCCTCTGATAGTGCTGCCAGAAATCAGTTGAGCAGTGCTCAGTCTGAAGAAACTCCTGATCGGGATGATGACTTGCCTTCAGCTGAAGTTGCTGGGCAAATTACTGAAACTATTATCACCAAGATTACAGCTAGGATGGAAGGAGAGGATTTCAGGTCCGATAATGCAGGTGATCACCTATCAAATCCTGATGATGCTGATGTTCCCAGGCCTCAGAGTGAGGGGGAGATCAATTTGACTTCTAAAATGGAGATTGCAATGTCTGAAGCTGAGCAACTCCTGGCTCAAGTTATGGATGCTGCATTTGCTGAGAAAAAGAATGCACCAGTTGAGGGGGAGCAACTGACAGAAGAGATAATACAGGATGCATTAATTGTAGGGGTGCAGCTACAGGTCCCTCCAAAAGTAGTTCAGACCGCTGCAAGTGATACAGATGTTGCTGCTGCTGTTATACTGAATGCCAATGAAGGCATGACATAGGTTGAGGGGGAGATTCAATCTTAACTTCTGGCTCAGATAGAAGTTCACAACATTGATTCCTCAATGTCAGAAGAGGAGATAAATGCTCAAGAAAGAGAGATAAATGGAAATGAGACTGATAATTGTGAGAAGGAAGAGATCAGACAAAATCTAGAACCTCATGTTGAAGGCACCTCAATTCAAACAGACAAGATTTCACCTATCTTCCTTACCCAACTGAAAGGTATGCTGGATGAGCAGAGGAGGGCAATAGAAAATTTTGTGGATGATGCCCTTAAAAATATCAGAAATGATCTAGCCACAGAAATCAAATCGATCAGATTTGAAGTAAGCTTGCTGAAAGAAGAAATTGTCAAGTTCTTTAAAAGAGCTTCTCCAGCTGTAGACTACACCATGGACAAGCTGGATGTTGCAAGCTAGAATGTTGTCATTGTCATAGAGAATCAAAATATTCAGGCTCAGAACATGCTGGTCATTCATAATGATGATAAAGTTATGAGGGATCAACAGAATACAACAATCTTTACCAAGATGGACGCCTTTACTAAGCTGCTTGATGACCATATGCTAGAATTTAAGAATCATGTTACTGCTAGAGTTAACCATCTAGAAATAGAAAGAAGCAAGGTCTACATCTCCCAGACCATTCAAATAGTTGAAGAAGTCAAAAAGGAGGAGATTGAGGCAATAAGAACTAATACTGAAAACATTGTCTGGGCAACCAATGTGGTGAGAGACTCATTAGGATTGGAGCAAATTCAATATGATAACATCCCAATGGTGTCTGCTCAAGTGCAAAATGCCTTGTACAGAATGTCTGCTGCTGATCAGGTACAAGATAATCAGGGGTATGCACATTACATAGAAGAAGGTGATAGTGTTGGTGCCCAGTAGGGAGAACAGTCTACTATTGCTGAGATTCCTTATTTCAGTCCCACTGTAGACCAGGCATTACAAACCAAAAAATGACTACAAATGCTAAAACTGAAGAGGAAGTCAGGCTAAGGAAAAAGAGATATAGGGAGGAAATGGAGAAGAGGCCTGATTTCGAACAGTGGAGCCTCGAGTCCAGATCCATCATTCTGTTTGCTTGGGATCAGGTCAAAAATAAGACTTCAGACAGAGGAAAGTTGTACAATAAAATGGAATGGGAGAAGATGGAAAAGAGGGACAATGAAAGGAGAATTTACTGAAAGTACAAGAATACTAGCACTTTGCTTCCTGGTATAGTTGAACCCTCCAAGTACTTCCCCAAGCCCTTCAGCTACTTTCACAGGCAAAAAGATAAAGAAAAAGCTAAAGCAACTAAAGCAGACAAGAAAGATAGCAAAGGAAAGAAGAAGGCAATTGCTGAAGAGAAAGCAGTTAAGAAGCCAAAGGGTAGTGGGATTGTGATAAGGGAACCTGAAACTTGCAAAGTTTCAGGTTCTGCTTAAGGGGCTTAAAGAATGTGTGTTGTTTTGTTAAATGCACAAGAACAGTTATTCATTAAAAGATAAATGAAAATCATTTTGTTGATAATCATTATTTATGAATTATGCAGATTATTGTTTAGTGTATATGTTGCATAATTATATTAGTGTATACATCGTCATAGATTTGACTTCTTCAAATAGGGGGAAATTGTTGGGTCCATTGATCCTAATGTCCTGGATTTGAAGAAGTCCTAGAAAACAATGTATATATATGTGGTGATCTAACGTGTGCTCAATTTTAGTGATTGCAGGATGTCTACTATATATTGATTAGATAGGTTGTCCAAGTGGCCAAAACAGGTACAGTCTAGGCAAACCTGTGGATGGACAGAAATCTGTCTAAGTCCACAGGCATTGAGTGAAGGTCACTCACTCAATTTTAGATGACTTCTAGCGCTGAGTGGAGCCTATACAGTCAAAGCCAAAGTAGTGGCAAGCTGAGAAAGTGGCTAAGTCCACAGGCATTGAGTGAAGTAAACTCACTCAATGTCATACAGCAAAAGGCTGTGAGACAGGCTAATGCAATAAAAGCCTAAGAAGAAATGGTCAAAAAAGTGGCTAACTCCACAGGCATTGAGTGAGTATCACTCACTCAACGTCATACTCTATATTTGTTGAGTATTGTCTTGTAAGTCAAAGCCACATAAAATCTGTGCTGATATTTGACTAAGTCCACAAGCGTTGAGTGAGGCAAGCTCACTCACCGCCATATGATAAAGCATTGACTGACAATCATTCAGTCAGAACCTATGTTTTCAAACGCAGAAATCTGGCTAAGTCCAAATGCGTTGAGTGGAGCTTACTCACTCAATGCCAAGGAGTTGAAAAATCTGACTAAGGCAGAAAGCGTTGAGTGAGACATGCTCACTCAATGCTCTCAACGCCATGATTTAGAAAATCTGGCTAAAGAAAAAAAGCGTTGAGTGAGGCGTGCTCACTCAATGCTCTTAATGCTTAAGATGCTGAAGAAGCAGGAAATTGATTAAGGCAGAAAGCGTTGAGTGAGGAGTGCTCACTCAACACTCTCAATGCCTAAAATACAGAAAGCATGGCTAAGGCATAAAGCGTTGAGTGAGGTGTTGTCACTCAACGCTCTCAACACCAACCATGTAGAAAAGGCTGAAGAATATGCTAAGGAAAAAAGCGTTGAGTGAGGCTTGCTCACTCAATGTTGTCAATGCCTAGATAGACAGAATTCTGTCTAAGTGCTTTGGCGTTGAGTGATGCTCATTCACTCAACGCCTATTATACTAATGCTTGACTTTGGCTAAGTCCACGGGCACTAATGTCAGTAAGTCAACAAGTCAACATTATTCAAACTAATAGCGGGAAAGATACAGTACATGACAAAAAGCACCGCAGAGCTACTATATGATAGTTGGCATTAAAGCAAGGTTGCAGCTACCCATCAATAGTGTGGGGCCCACTGCTAAAAGATTCGTTGGGTTGCAATTAATAAAAGGAGAAGCCTTTTTATAGAAAAAGGAGATGTTGGTGTTGTTCTTCTTCATTTCCATTATCGTTGTGACTGAAGAACAGGAAGCTCAAGATAGCAAGTATAAAGGCTAAACAAGTTAGTTGATTGTCTTCTCCATTGACATCAGCAAGATCAGAGAAAATCTCTGAAGGAAGAAAGCAGGATAGCTGGATCAATTTTTCCATCTGCACCAGCAAGTTCTTCACAGATCCAGCTGTACAACCCAGAAGAATATTTACTGGAGGCTGTGAAGAAGAAGGTAGGGTTGAATCTCCTCAGCCCAGGAAAGAAAGAAGAAGCAGAACAGTTGTCTGCAAGCTGCTTCCAACACAAGCCAAAGCAAGATCTACATCTTTGTTGCTGAGAAGAAGTTGGGCTGGGATTCTCTCATCTCAGGTAGCAGCAAGTTTTGCTACAGTCACTTCTCAGTCCCAGTAGGAAAAATCCCTGGTTATGTGAAGAAGAAGCTAAGACTAAGTATATCTCAGTTTAGGTAAAAGTAGACTCAAGAAATATATCCTTGGAGTCATAGTGGGGCTGAGTTTATCTCTATCCAGAACCTTGGCACAGAGAAACATCTCTTGTGTCAAGATTAACAACACAACCCACCTCAATCTTGTAGGATCCTTTTGGATCCGAGTGGTAGGAGCAAATTTGCTCTGAAGTAGGATTTTGTTGAGAATCTGAGGGTAGGACCTTTGGGTCTGAGCTGTAGTACTTAGTTTCAAGTCTGAGGTAGGTGATTCATTCTCACTGAGTTGTAGGGCACATGTGCCTGAGTTGTAGGATCCCTAGTGGATCTAAGGTAGGTCTTAACAACTTGAGCAGTAGGAGAGTCATTCTCTCTGAAGTAGGATCCCTAGTGGATCCGAGATAGGGTTGTCCTCCCAGCTTGAGTGTAGGGCCTTTGGCCGGAGGTAGGTGATCTGCTGATCACTGAGTTGTAGGTCCTTATGGCTGAGTTGTAAGTCTTAGAGGAGACTGAGAGGTCCTGAGGGATCTAAGGTATAAGCTCTTAGGAGCAGAGTTTTGGAGAAGTGCCTAGTACAACAAGATAGTTGGATAGGTGGGAGGGAAAGTGGATGTACCCGTGTTAGGAGAACCACTATAAATCTTGTGTGTGCTCTGTGTGTTTATTGTGTTGCAAGTTACATATATTGAAAGCAAAGTCCAACCAACTAATAAAGCACCTAAAGAAAATAAAATAAAAGATAAGTCACTAAAGACTAAGAAACCTATTAAACCCCCCCCCCCTAGGTGATTTAGCTATTCTTGAAATCAAAGACTTTCAGTTCTAAAGGCGAATACACGCCTCTCTTCATTGGTTGTATGACTCTGAGTGTTCTTACCGTGTTTGTAATGACAAGGTTACAGGGATACCTTGTGTGCCATATATGTATTCTAGGTGGGACTAGGGAAAGAGTACACAAATTAAGAGCATGTCGTGAAAGCATGAAAGTTATGGTCGTGCATTCCAATATTTGTGATGGTTTGTGTATATATTGATTGTGTATGGCTTTTTAGTAACCACACTTTCCTTTTTATAATAGGGAAGAAGTACCACAACCCCATGAATGGGATGGGATCGTTACACCAATTTTGGTTAGCTAAGCTGACCATTATTTTGTGTTTGCCACGCCTCTGTGGATTATACAGGTAAAGGTGTTGTCATGTTGAGTGAGAAATAGGGGGCAAGAAGCCCCATGTTGTGCTGGCCCTCGAAGGCCAAACTTTTGTTTAGCTTTCATTTTTTGCTGGCCCGCGTGTCGATGTATGTAAGTTTTCTAGCGAATAAAACATTTGTAGTAAAAGCATGTAAGGCCTTAAGGCCAGACTACCGTGTACATGTAGTTTTTTTCCATTCCTCGTTTATGCTATAATCAAACTCTAGTGTGGTCAGTTAGTTATTTTTGTTATCATTATTATCATTTTAGGCTTTTGTGGATTTTATATGTTGCGGGGCCCTGATCGGACCCACGCAATATATTATTTGCATGTCATGGATGTTATACTGCATAGTTTGTTTGAGACATCTGTGATGTTTGATCAGTGGAATATGTGAAATTATGATATTAAACAGGTATTTTATCTGCATTTGAAACTTATAGTATAATAATTTATGTCTAAGCCTCATATTTTGGGATATTAATGTATATGATAGCTAAAACTTGACTACACATGCATGATTGTTGTTGTGTTTAAAACAGAAGCTCCTTTTTAGGAAAATTGGATTCTTAATCACTACAACTGTTCAAACAATATTTCGAGTTTTAACTACTGCATTAAAACCATCAATGTTCTCCCTTTACTCTCTAGACACATCTATACGACTTTATTTGGGATGTGTGGTTGCAAGAAAAATAATAGTGAGACTAGATTTGTTAAGTAAAATTGTGGTAAGGAAAATAGGAGGAGAAGGGAGATATTGATCAACGATGTGAGAAACATGAAAATGTGAGAAAAAAATTTAACTTTTCTGGATGTGTGTTGGAACTAAGAAAATCTTGATCCAAAATATTAGGACCAAAAGAGTCTGAGTGATACTTGTCTAGAGCTCAACTCAAGCTGAAATAGACTAAGTGGAGTTGAAGAGTCTCTGAATTGTCTATAAATAGGACCTCAAAATGCATCTTGGAGGTTTCACCTCTTACCCGAAATTATATATGAATATCTCCTCCAAAGCTAAGGACTGATCTCAGAACAAAGGAGACACAGACTGCTTTTTGGAAACCTTAGGGGTGGGGGTCAACGTGTCATTCTCTTATGCTTTAGGGTCCTATTTATAGGCAATCCATGTGGTGGCCTTCGAATAGACGCCCTTCCTATTGGAAATACAAAATACCTAGCAACCTCATGACTTGTTTGTTGGAGGCCTCCGAGGGAGGCGAGATGACTAGTGTATCCTTAGGCGAAGTCACCTAGCTGGGAGTCCTTGGCGAGCCTGACTTGAGTTGGGGTGACTGCTAGTAGAGCTTGCAGTGGGTCTAATACCCACGTGGTGAGCTTGATAAAGGGATTTGGAGGAGCTCGTATATCATAGTTCTTGTGGATTGGGACTCCGCCGACCCAATAGTAAACCTCACTCGTTGGAGTTTTGATTGTTATATTTGCGAGATCCGACCAGGATTTTATCGTTTCTTTTGGCTTCACTTTCAGGCTAGTGGGACATATCTTGGCAGTTTCGGGGCCCAACATTCAAATTTGGGGGTATACGTAACCAAATATGGGTTGTCTGCAATCTCTGCTCTTTACGAGCTCACTCAGAGCATGGAAAGAATCATCCAACCTGATCCATCATTATCTGATAAGTTACTCCTGAATTTTTCATACAAAATAACATCATTTTGTTTGAGTAGAATCCATCATTGGTTATGAAAGAGACAATTTTTATGTTAGGGGGATGCTTCTAGATTTGGTAAAATCCTAAAAATGCATCAAGAAAACTCATCAAAGAAAAACTTGTGGCTTAGTCAATTAGAGCGTCAATCTGAAGTAAGGGGTCACAATATTTTAGACAGGATTTATTCAATAACAAAAAGTTGATACACATGCTCCATTTTCCTCAAATTTTCTTTCCATTAAAAAACTAGAGACCAAGCCCGAGTAATGGACCTCCAGCACAAGCCTTATATATAGTAGCTTTTATACCTCCTCCCTGATGGGTTGAGCCAAAGAGGTGGTGATCACCCTCTTTTTATAGAGGATTGGGCAAACCTCTAGGTAGACACTGAGGTGATGATATGCCAACTTGGCTTTAATGTCAGGTGCGTCTATTGTGCTCCGAGAAAAGACATACATCTTTGCTTACATGCATGTCATTATCTTTAGTTGATCTTCCTTTATCGACTCCATACTGACCTTTAAGATTCTAGGTCTCCCATCCACAGTAATAACCACTACCATCTCCACCTCCTTTGTTGCTTCTACGTGTTCCATCCATTCCAACACCCTATCCTCCTCTTTTACATTATTATTCTACCCACTGGTGTTTGTGACGAGTATATAACACTCCTAGTACACCTTTGGATCGCAACTGGACCTGGATCTGAACTCCTCTTTGGTTGTATTTCAAGAACCGTTGGAAGGGGAGGGCAAAAATTTGAAGGAACTGATTAGCGACCTCCAAAAAAATGCATTGTAACTTCTTGAAGCATTTACGATGATAAATAGACAGTTCCTCGAGGTTCCTCCAAGAGTAACCAGCAGCTCCACTCATTCGACCTCCTTTTACTCTCTAGAGAAGCTGAATAAAGGAATATTTGAGGCCTTCACCCTCTTGGCTTGCACCGCCACAGCGTTGAATGACTAATTGAAGATGATATTGTCGAAGGTCCCATTATCCATCCGAATCCAAGAAACTGTAAAGTTCTAAAATGCCGCTTAGATGGCAAGGGCGTCATGAAAAGACTCCTCATTTTCTTATATATATTCTGTCAAGAATGTGATATCTTCGACGAGTGGTGGGCCTTGAGACATTGAAGCAACACTCCCCCTACATATACTGTTGAGACTATCAAATCCCATTCCTCCATGGATAGAGTTGTAAAACCCCTCCCAAAACTAGGGAGTTACCCAGGTCTTATGCCTAGGACTGCCTCCTTAAGGTGACACCAACTACCAAGTTAGTCGCCACTACGCGACGCTGATCCTGTCGGCTAATACGATCATTTTATAAGTTGGTCAAATAAAAGTATTTGCTAAAGCATAGTCCACAATAACAACTCAATATATATTAAAGAAAAGAGCAATAATCCGTAATGAGTAAATATAATAAAAGAGAGTATAAAAGGTCTTATGACGGGTACATGTCCAATACAAAATCTCTCTCTAAACTCACTACAAGCGGAAGCTACAAAAATCTAACATCAACATGTCGTCGAGTAGTAACGGTAGCTCGCGGAAACTGCTCCTCATGTCCTGCCTCCTAGTGCGACTAGTGCGTCTCCTCGTGCGACAGGTGTGTCTCCTCATGTGACTGGTGCGTCTCCTCGAACTCCTACGATCACAACCGACCATTAGTCATAAAGACTAAGTAATTTTGTTCTCTCCTCACCCCTATGACTCCGAGGCACTGAGTGGGAGGAAGAAAACAGAGGACAACAAAGACAGTATCAAAAGTAAAATGGGTGACAAGGAACTATTCTAGCAGGAGTATAAATGTATAAAGAGAAACACTAAAATATAGAAACAGTAAAGTAAGAGCAGTGCAATAATGTATAAAATAGTAAAGTAAACGAGCTACACTACCATCACACAACATACCTTAATTTATATGAATGCCCATATAAACTTTTAAGTTAAGATTTTCAAAGTAACTCGTCATATAAAAGAGCTCATACTAATTTATATGATAAGGGTCTGTAGTTATAATCTAACTATACTAATTAAAGATTTACTAATCCTTCTTTAAGGAACTTCTCCACCTCCTCCCGGATGGCCTCCTCCAGCGTGTCGGCGGTGGTCCTCCTCTTTTGGCGGATGGGAGGGGCTCTTGGGTCGAGGTTGAGACGTTAGCATGCCACGCGCGGATTGATGCCTGTAATGTCCATCTCTCTCCATGTGAAGATGTTCACGCTCTTCTGGATGCACTCCAATATCTTTCCCTAGTCTTTTGGGCTTAGACCTCCATTGACCTGCACCTTCTCAATCCTCCCTTCCTGGGTAAGGACTTCCATATCCACCACCTCTTCCACCGTCTCAAGCCGGGACTGCTCCTTCGACTTGCCTCCCACCCCCCAACCCCCGCCTTCTCCCCTTGGATGAGAGCTTCTTCTTCCTACATCTCCTTTACCTCCATCAACTCGACCTGCTTCTCCAGCAGTTCCTCCGTCCCCCCAACCTGGGAATAAACCTCCCTCTCCTCCGCTCCTTCCACAGCCTCCTGCCTAGACAACTCCTCCGTCTTCTTCTTCATCTCCTTTGCTCCTTCCTGCCAAGTGATGGTATTGACGAACGTGTCGTAGCACTGCCTCGCCACTTTGGGGTCTCCCCGGATCCGGACCTGGACTCCTCTAGTGTTTAATTTGAGGCACTGCTGAAAAGAAGAGGGGAAACAGCAGAAAGCATTGACGAGGGGGCGCCCGAAGATGGCATTGTAACTGCTCGAAGCATCCACAATGACGAACTAACAATTTCTTGAAGTTCTCCCTAACTTCATATGGAGTCTGACTCTACCCTCTATCTCCTTCCTTTCTCCAGAAAACCAAAACAAGTGTCCATTCGAGGTCAGCACTATCCTTTCCTCTATCTTTATCTCCTCGAAGGCCTTCTTGAAGATAACATTCACTGAAATTCCATTATTAACCAAGATCCTTGAGACCCTAAAGTTTTCAATGGCCTTCTGGATCACTAAGGTGTCATAGAACAGATCTTCGTACTCCAGCATGTCCTTTGATGAAAAGGTGATATTTTCCACCGGGGTGGGGTCATAGAGGTCAAAGCGATGCTCTGACGAAAAATAGTTTGGAGGCTCCCCTTTCGGGTGGCCTCAATCTCCACTCCTCCATGGATCACCCTGATCCTTCCTCCAGTACCCACGTCGATCCGGTCTTTGCACTGATCCTCCACCTCAACTCCTTCCTCCACCCTGAATCCTGCTCTTCGATCCACAATGGTTGTATCCCTTCGACCCTTTCCACTCCACAAACTACACAAACTCTGGGCAGGTGGTCGTCATGTGGCCCTCCTCCTGGTAGAAGTCACAAAAGAGCAACACCATCCCCCTTTTCATCCTCTTATAGGTTGGTATCATCTTTTTCTTCCTTTTCCTCGGACTATCGTCATGGCCTGCTGGGGAGGGGGTGGTAGTGGCCTCGGGCCCGCTCTCCATCCCAGAGGGTTGAACCATCCCCGCCCTACCCAATGATCCCCCGCCTTGGGCTCATCTTCCTCATACATGGGTCTCCCTCCCGCAGTCCTCCAGACTGACCGATAAGCTGGCGGCTGAATCCCCCACCCCTGCTCCCGGAGCTCCTGTCTCTTCGGCTCTTCTCTTCTTCTTTCTTCTTCTTGCGGACTACCTGTCTACGACTTCAATCCACCACCACTATTCTAGGCCAATCCCGAGATGAAGTCGGGATTGGTTGCTTCGCACTCGATGTCCCTTACAGCTCAATCTATTAACTCTTCAAAAGATCATAGGGGGTCTCTAGTCAGTTCCATTCTTAACATTCCCTATTGCAACCCCAACGTGTAGGCCATCTGTAGGAGGTGCCCTAAGACCTCCTAGATCAGAAGAATTGCTTCCTGGAAGCGATTGTTGCAATCCGCCAATATCTCTTGTGCCCCTGATTTATCAAGAAGATGGCCTCGACCCCCTTCTTCCTTTTCTTTGACATTGATAAGCGCAGCAAGAAGACACGACGCAAGTCCTCGAAGCTGTATATGGTTCCTGAGGGGAGCTGGTGGAACCAGTCCTTTGCCTTGTCCTTGAAAACAATGGAGAACAACTTGCACTTGAAGGCATCTGCCATCTGCCTGATAGAGACCACGTCCTCGAACAAATGCATATGTTGAACTGGATCATCCTTGCCCGTATAAAAATACATGACTGGCTCTCTAAAGCCTTCTAGCATTGGGGCTGAGAGGATGAGCTCGCAAAAGGGACACCCTGTGCCTTCTTGGCAAGCCGCTGGATCTCGCCGAACCTGCTTGCCCAACTGGGGAACCACTGGTGAGACAGGGAACAACTCGCGCCCCTGAAGCAACCTCTTGCCCCCCCCCCTCTACCACTATCTCCTTCCCATCTCGCCTACTCGGCGCCTCCTCACCCAATGTTAGTTGGGCGTGTACTGTGGTGTGGGAGTCGAGTACTCACCGGCTCGCATCATGAGGCCGGAATATAGGGTCTTCATGATGACTTTCGTGAAATCTTCAAACTGCATTTGAGTCACAAAGCCACTCGCGAGCAGCAAGTCCTCTGGGTCAGTTCCTTGCCCCTCATCTCCAGCCATGGTATTCACACATGATTTTTTAGGCAACCTAGGGTCCACACTCATCGCACCAAAGTGTTGAACCCAGAAACCATGGCTCATCTAAGAGTTCGAACCGAAGGTGTAGCTCGCTCCTACTTCTCCCGTACGAATGCACTAGGATGAGGACTTAGAGTTCAGAGACTGTCCCACCAGAACCTCAAACAGACCTCAAGTCTCAACGAGGAGGTCCCACCACACACCCAGAAGATCTTAGATTGCTTCCCCTCCCAATTCAATGCTAGACGAGGCACCTTCGGAGGGCTAGGGAGCTTCCGACTACCCCCTGGAAACCACAGTGAATAGTGAGCTGAAGCTCTTGCCTTCCAAAGCTAACAAATGAAGAAGGAAGCCCAGATCAATATTCATCTCCAAAGGTGCCCTTGGGAGTCTATTTATAGTTTCTGGTAGTGATCATCGAATAACGAGATCGCGCCTTACATTTAACTAAACATGACCCAAATTGGTTTGTCAACAACGAAACTACGTTGTTTGGAACGGCTAATGATAGGACAAAAATAAGATGTCACTAGAAATAGAAGATCTCCTTGGGATGACAAGCCGAGCGTGATGCGAGATCTCACCCAAGCGGCGAGTGCCCGGTGAAGCCTCAACACTTGCCATTCGCCCCTAACCAAGGGACAAGTGTGAGCTTGCTGGCTCCACTCACACCTCACTCACTGGTCAGGATAGTGGGTTCCTAGTGAAGCTAGGCGCTTGCTACTTGTACCCTACGTGGTTGAACCCACTCGACAAATACGGGGTTGCACACATAATATGGTGATCTACATAGAAAGCCCAAGACAACACATCGAAAAAATGATCTGTATGAGTATTAAGGCAAAGAGTTTACCCGTTAAGCCATTGGATGACCATTGGATGTCTATGAAGACGCTGAGCACCTCAAACTTGAATAGCATGCTAGACACCTCCTGGCCTCCATAAGTATCCTGGAGCTTCACCATCTATACGAAGACACATCTAAGTCAAACAACATCAGCAAGAAAGACCATCCCATGATGGTAGTACCTACTGGCATCAACCCACTCAGAGGGAAAAAATTTCCCTATGTGTAGCGTTCCCTGTGCTAGGAGCGCTGTTAAATAGAAATATCAAAAAAAATGGGCCCACTTCTTTATTTGTTTTCCCAACTTCGTCGACTCTTCTTCCTTACCCTAGGTGTTGAAAGTGACGCGATCATCGACACATTACCAGGCGAGGCGATCTATGCAATTTTCCTCTCTGCCAATAGCCTACTCTTCCTCTCTGCGGACCCCCCGGTCGGGCTCATCTCTTTGCATCTCTTTGCATTTGTTGGAAATATAGCCTATCTCTGCAGTTTTCATTGAGAAGAACAAGGTACGGCTTGGTGATTTCAAACCCTCACTTTACTTATTATGATCACTGCCTGAATTCCTAGACGTGGTTAGGTTTTTTAGCACATCATTACAATCATATTGTAAGTTCAAGTTAGAACTATATTTCAAGTTTGTGTTTGTGCAACTATATTTGATGTTTAATGTACAACTGTAAAACTATTTCTTTTTGTCCAACTGTATCTACATTAATTTGAGCCACTGTATTTCTTTTGGCTTACTCAGATGCCTAGCAGCAAATATTTGAGTTGTCGGTGCGTGGTCTCAACATTCGTGGCAAATGTCTGTCCTCTCCTCGAGGTCATTTCCAATTACTCAAAGAGTGTTCTAAGGGAAGCAAATGTTTTGCCTTTATTCTCTATACCAACATTATCGCAGAACATCCCTCTCTTGTATGTCCTTGTGAAGCTCTACAGAATGTATACGGGGTGTTTCCTTTTAGAAAATCATTACCTCAAACTTACAGTTAATGAAGTGTCCATGATTCTTGGGCTTCCAAACCGTGGTCGGGATTTTTTTTTCTAGACTCCTCTGTTTGGAGTTATCTCACAAGGACTTGATCAACGAAATACATCTTCTTGTGAATGAGGAATTGTCCCCCGATCTCGAGCCAAGACGAGTAAATACACTCATTAGGTATTTGCTGATCGTATTTTTCTTCCCCATGAAGAATCTAAAGATTCAAATGTGTCTGGGCGTGTTGGAGGATGGTTTAGGTGCTTTGAGAGAGTATAATTGGGCCAAGACCATTCATGCATTCACAACTAGATTGCCTGAGTCGGGCTAATGCAGTTCGAGATGCTGACACTTGCTTAGGTTACTTTGAAGGCTGCTCGACAGTTTTGTTGGTAAGAAATGTGTTTATATTTGGGTTAATGGTTTATTAATTATTCAAACTAACATGTGTTTTTTTAAGTGTGGTTCTTTGAGCACACCAATGTACAAAAAGTAGTGCATTTCCTGGCTCGGCCTTAAATTTTTCGATGGTAAGACAAATTGAGATATAATGCAAAGTTTTGTTTGGATTTGCAAAGTGAGCTCATGAAACCCAAACAGGTATTTTTAATGAACTTCTTAATTCATACCAAGTTTTGTGTGTATATAACTATAATACTTCTTGGGTATTGTATCCACAATAACCCTGATTTGAAGAAGGGTCCAGTTAAGCTAAGATGAATTGTAACTGTATTTGATAGCGTATATTTAGTTATGTACTTACAGGTTTAGGATGCTAAGTACATATCAATGTCAGGTTAAAGTGGGTCAATAAATATGAGACTATACAATGTAATCCTTCATTGTATATGTCATTGTGTTGACTCACGTGTAATCTCTCTATTGGAGTGTACTTTTATTCCAAATACATGAGGAGGTTCAAGGAAGAAGAAGATCTCAAATTCAATAGAACAGAATTTTACTGAAGTAAAATTCGTCGAGTAACGTAAGGGATATTCGTTGAATTCGTTGAGTATCATTGATATTCGTCGAATTCGTTGTATATACTTACTATCACTCGTCGAATTCATCTTATATACTTATGGCGAAATATCTGGAAAGATTGGAAAAATAGTTAAGTAAAATTCGTCGAGTATCATCAAGTATACTCGTCGAATGTATCTAACGATACTCGTCGAAAATACATGACAATACACGCCGAATTCGTCGAATCATCTCAACGCTACTTCTCTAGATTTTCTTAAGGCGAGTTCGTCCAATATCGCTGGGTCGATGGCGTCGAGTGCGTCGAGTGCATCTTGGCGTCGAGAGCGTTGAGTCTGCTAGTCTATACACGATGAATTCGTCGAGTATACTAGCTGATACTCAACGAATTCGTCGAGTATGGTTTCAGCCTTAGCGTTGAGTGGCTTGCTAGCTTGAGTTGGATTTTTCAAAGTCAAATTCATCGTATATCAATGACTATTCAGCGAGTATACTAGCGATACTCGATGATACTAGACGGATATGACTTAAGTAATTTTTCCGACAATTTTTTTTTCAAGGCTCGGGTTGCGGCGGCCATGCACAGTAACTTTCTCAAGTTTATTTTTCGAATTTATTTTATAACCGTTGAATTTGATGTTGCCTATAAGTACTTAGGGTGGATTTTTCTTCAACCCTAATCTTGCAAATTGTTTTAATTTTTAAATCGAGAAACTTTCAAAAAAGAATGACCCGTCGGCCTCCTGTGCGATACGTGACATCTCCAATAGGCCGACAACTACGAATGTTGCACGATTCAATCTTCATCGACCCGTACAACTGGATTGCTACTCTCTAAAGATCTCTATTCCTCCAAATCTAGTCGATTGAAGATTCAATATTAAAGGTCTTCAAAGATTTCTATTTTTTGAGTTCTCCAAAATTTCAAGATCTACATAATCAAAGAACGTCGGAGTGATGACTTGTAATCTTTATTACTTTGTAATATTCCTTTACTTTTGTAGGAGATTTTTCTCTGATTTGTATATCCGCTTATAGATCGAGTTGTAGATCCGTTTGTGGATCAAGTCGTAGATCCGGTTGTGGATCGAGTTGTAGGAGAGGTTGTTCTCCGAGTGGTAGGAGCGTCATCTCTGAGTTATAGGATCTGTGGCTCCGAGATGTAAGATTTGCTAAAATCTGAGTTTAGTGAAGTAGCCGAATCTAGCCCTTCGTGGTAGATAGGCGAGGTGGGAAAGTGGACGTACCCAACTCGGGGAACCACTATAAAATCTCGGTGTTTGTGTGCTTAATTTTTCAAGTATTTTTATTCCACGAAAAGACACAGACATCACCTATTCACCCCCCTCTAGGTGATTTAGGTAGATGTTAGATACTTTCAATTTGTATCATAGGGGCGTTTTGTTCGATATAAGTTTAACATCTTGAACAAGATCCCAGATCTAGCGTCAAGAGATTCCGCTTAGTAGCCATGGACAAAAGCAAAGGCATGTCTTCTATGAAGTTACCAGTGTGCACTGAAGAGAACTTTCCCATATGGAAAGAACGAGTCAGGTTCTTCATGGAAGTAGCAGATCCGAGAATATTTTAGATTGTGGAAGAAGGGCCGCATATACCTACACAAGCCTCAGCTCTGAACCCAGCTATCATGATCCCCAAGAAGATGATTGATCTCCCTAAAGATGAAATTTCCCTAGTCTCCTTGGACAAAAGGCAAAGAATATTATAGCCAGTGTAGTGGACGATTCGATGTTACAAAATTTATTCCACTGCAAATCTACCAAGGAGATGTGGGACTGCCTTGTAGTTCTGATGGAAGGAACAGAAGAAGTTAGAGATGATCACAGATCGTTATTGATTCAAGAGTACGAAGCGTTTAAGCTTGACCAAATGACACCATTGCAGACATCTTCGAGAAATTCTTCAAGATTGTCAACGGTCTCAGAAACTATGGCCGCACCTTCACTAATGGTGAATTGAACGACAAATTCCTCAGAACCTTGACAAAGGACTTGGACACTAAAGTGGTAGCCATTGGGGAGTTTGGGAAGCTGTCTAAGATTGACCCTCAGAATCTGTTTGGAAAGCTGCTCTCCTACAAGCTTCAAATGAACACCAGAAAAAAGAGGAGCAAAGCAGTAGGACTTTAAGTAGAGAGAAGTCAGTTGCCCTGAAGACTAAAGGTTCGAGGAAGTCTAAAGCCATGTCACCAGTAAGGACACGTGCTCCAGAAACCCTAGAAGACTCTGAGCCAAGCACATCAGGATCGGAGATATCTGATGAGAAGTTCTCCCTCATCTCTAAGAAGTTCAAGAAACTGCTCAGTAAGAGGAGACATATGAAGAATCAGTCATCCTCCACTGACTTCAGAAGATCACGTCATGATGTTGATCACTCTAATAAAAGTTATAATATGGAGGATAGGTATAAATCTAAACCATGTAAACAGTTTTCCTCTGACGTTGTTTGCTACTATTGTAATAAGCCAGACCACATGATTGCGGAGTGTCCCTAAAAGAAGAAGAAAGGATCCAAGAGAAAGGAGAAGTGATCCTTCAAGGGAAAGAGGAAAGAATAGAAAAGCTTCGTCGCCAAGAAGTCTAAGACTCTTAGTGACAGCGACTCCAGTGAATCCAGTTCAGAGAACGAAGAAGCTTACTTCGAGCTTATGACTCGATCAGACGAGGAAGTTGGAAACTCAGAGTATCATGGGAAGGTAAACTCGCACACTATCCTCTATGAGTCGAAAACATCAACTAATGGTCATGAAGGCTATTCTTCTGAGGAAGAGAATTCTGAATTAATGGTTCAACATGAGAACCTTTTGAAAGCGTTTGACAAATGCCGTAAGGTAGTAAAAATGTAGTTAAAAGAGATTGCCTCCTTCAAGGAAGTGGAAACCAATCTGAAGGAGGAAATTGCAAAATTACTTCCTCTCAGAGAGGAAGTCCACTCCTTGAAAGAGGAACTCAAATGCTCTGCTGAAACATTGAGTTTGAAGGAGAAATACCTTGGTGAGCTAAAGGAAAAGCTCTTGGTGGAGAAAAAACTTGTGGAAAGTTACTCCAATCCGAAGACTATTCTTCCCCTCATCGATGAGTTTCATCTCTGAAGAAGGGTAGTGGTCTTGGCCACATAACTAGTAAAGGTAAGGCTGCCCAGAAAGCCAGTGCCAAAGAAAAGGGGAAGGAACCACTAGGTCAACCCTCGTTTAAGAAGGTAATCTTCCCGACGAACTAGTTTGACCTTGAGTCGTCCTATAGTCATCTTGTTAGGCCTACTTATGTAGAGCCCAAGAAGCGATACCAGGGATGGACCCGTCCCCGAGACTATGGTGCCAGTGTTTTCAAAGCACCTTATGAAGAGATTCAACTTCAGAATTATGATCCATTTGTTCATGGAAATATGAAAGTGAAGGGATATATACTACTCTAGAGGGGGGGTGAATAGAGTTATCAAATTTTGCACTAGACAAAAATTTAATAGTCTACCCAACTCCCTTGGAGTGAAATGCGGAATGAAAAGATTATAGATAAGGAGATAACCCTAAAGCCTAACACAAGTGTTGTGCACAAACTCAAGCTAACTGTAATTACAGTTAAGGCTTGGAAAACCTAATCAGCAACTAGCAAATCTAGTTATATCTAATCACAGCCACAGTGCAAGTAATTAAATTAAGCAAGCCAGACGACACAAGGAATTTATAGTGGTTCCCCAAATAACTTGGATACGTCCACTCTTCTACCAACAAGGTAGGAATCCACTACAGGTTTTTGATCAGGTGCCCTGCCACCACAAGATCTGCTTCAGGTAGATCTAGAAACCCTTTAGACTTTTGATCAGGTGTCTAAAAACCAACAACAGGTTTTTGATCAGGTGCCCTGCCACCAAGGGATACTTTTGAGGGAGTAATAACCCTGTACAGGAGGGGGAAAGAAGGTTAAAGTGTCTTCTCTATTTTACAATGGATTAGAGAAGCACAAAGACTTGCACTGAGCTAGAAAGCTCAAAAGAATCAAGGCTCCCCCTGGCTCAAAGAATGTCCAGGTGAAGTCTTGCTTCAGTGCAGAAAACACTTCAGAAAGTTCTGAAGGAAAAACTACAAGAAGATATAAAATATAAAATAGAAATCTTCTAGCAGCTATCTTCTTCTTCTTCTTCAAAAGAACTCTGAGTCTGAACTTCCTGGGGGCAGGAGAACTCAGGTTGAAGAAGAGCAGAAGAGCTTAACACTTCTCAGTTGAATGAATATTGCTGAGAGCAGTAAACTTGGTCTTGATGAAAGCTTGAATGCTAATTGAATAACTCTTAGAATAACTGGTTAGCTAGCTGAAATCCTTCTCCAAAGGATTCCTTTTATAGCAGCAACAAGCAACGGCTCATTTCAGTTTGAACTGTTTGTCTTCTTCTGAAACTTGAAACCTGGGCTGCAAATATCACAAAGACAAACAAACTCTGCAGCAAAAATATTCTATAAAAGGGATAAACCTTTATCAAGGAAGCTGTAGGAAGCAATCTGATAATAAGGTACTAAATAAAGTCACATCAGAGACAAACTCTTTATAGCAGAAGGAAGACTTTTCAGTCTAACGACTATAAAGGACTGACAGCAGATAAAGTAAAATACAATGTCAACTAATAAGACAAACAACTTTATCTGAAAAGATTTGACTCAGGCAAAAGGGATGGAGCAGATATTGCCTGGAAATATTATCACAAAACAACTGAAATAAAGTGCCAGATAATATATTAATTAATTAAATAGAATAAATAAATATAAAATAAAAAGGCAAATAGAAAACGTCGAACGACCCTCGGAGATCGTCGACCGAAGAACAGAGATCGTCGAACTATCGGACAGATAGTCGAACGATCCAGATAGTCGAACTATCAAAGGAGATAGTCGAACTATCATAACAGATAGTCGAACTACCAGAAGATAGTCGAGCTATCAGATAGTCGAACTATCAACAGATAGTCGAACTATCAAAGCAAAACCGATAGTCGACCTATCAACATATAGTCGAACTATCAGAAGAGAAACAGATAGTCGATCTATCAACAGATAGTCGAACTATCAAAGAACAACAGATAGTCGAACTATCAACAGATAGTCGAGCTATCAGAGAATGACAAATAGTCGAACTATCAACAGATAGTTGAACTATCAGATAGTTGAACTATCAAAGTAGATAGTCGAACTACCAAGGGAAAACAGATAGTCGACCTATCAACAGATAGTCGAACTATCAGACGAAAGCAGATAGTCGACCTATCAACAGATAGTCGAGCTATCAAACAACGCAGATAATCGACCTATCAAACAGATAGTCGAGCTATCAGATAGTTGAACTATCCAAGCAGATAGTCGAACTATCAAACAAACAGATAGTCGAACTATCAACAGATAGTCGAACTATCACAGCACACAGATAGTCGAACTATCAAGCAGATAGTCGAACTATCAACGCAGACTGAAAGTCGAACAACTGATAGACGATCGTCGAACAGTTAGTCGACGATAGTCGAGCGGCGTTCGACCATAGTCGAACGAACAAACTACTTAACCAAGTTCTTCATCTGGAAAAGCGAGGACTCTACAGCTAGACCACTAACCATTGACCATAGATATTTCTTGGGTCAAGGGACAAAAGGAGAAGACTAAACTCAAATCAAACTAGGGTACCAATAATCTCCCCCTATTTGAGTTAAGTCTCTCAAAAACTAAAACACAGAACTAGCTATAGAGCAATAAAACAATATAGGAAATAGATAACAACTAACTAGCAATAATCAATCAATCAGATATATAATAGTCAATCAAACTTAAGGATCTACAGAAACAGGCTTGGGATCATAAGAGCTAGGAACAAAAGAGACTTTCCGCAAGGGATCTATGGCTTCTTTCTTAGACATCTTCAAATCTTGCGCGCCAATAATCTTCAGTTCTGCAGCCCTTGGAACAACTGCTTCTGGATGCTTTTCCATATATATAGAAGGATCAAATACCTCAGGGCTAACCTGGATTTTATCGAGTTCCTTCATTCTGAACTTTGACATTGTAGTAAATCCTGTAGAGTCCTTTCCTTCAGCTTTAGCTTTCTTTATCTGGGCTGATCCAACAAGTTCTAGAAATCGAGCCATCCTGAAATCAGGATCTAACTCTTGACTTTCATACTTATTTTCAGATGAAGTATCTATTGGCTTCACAGTTTTAAACTTAACAGATAAATCTAATAAACTTTCAGCTGTATCTTTAACTTCTTGAATAACTAAAGATGAAGGAGGAGCAAACTCAGCAAATTTTTTACTGGATTTTTCAGAGAAAATGGTTCTTTTATCTTTTGCAACATCCTTAGCAACATGAACTGGTATATTATGAGAAACCTTTCTCTTGGGAGATGGAGGAGGTGAAAAAGTTGGCTTTTGATACACAACCTCCTTTACTTGCTCTTTAATCTCAGTATCATGCCTTTGAGTACCAGTATATGATTTGCCTTGGTGGCTTTGAGAACTTTTCCTTGAATGAGGCTGAGAAGGAGCAGATTTTGTAGATGGAGCAGATGGATTAGCAGATAAATTGCCAGAGGCTCCTGTACTGGGAGGAGGAGGACCTCTGGGTGTCCATCTGGGAGCAGGACTATCATATCTCTTAGATTTCTTTCTCTCCTTTTGCTGGTTCTTGGAAAACCACATCCAATGTTGGAAGTCTTTCGACTTAGGGTCAATCCCTTTCAATATGTAGTAGGGAGTATCATTGTCTCAATTGGGAGGAGGAGGAGCAACAGCTTTCCTTTTTCTCTTTGCAGCTTTCTTTTTCTTAGAGTCCTCAGACATATCTGAATCATCTTCATCTTCAGAATGAGATGAGGGAGGATGATCATAAGGGTCATAGGCTTCTGATACAGCCTTTTCCATTGCTTTCAGGGCAACTTTCTCTTTCTCTTCTTCCATGGCATCCTGTGCCAGAAGGAGGTTTAGATTTGGTCCTGGTGAATCATCCCAAACAGTAGACTTTTCAGCTTGCAAAACTTTTTCTTTCTCTTCCAAAATATCTTGTACTCTTTGTTGCCAGGCAGCTCTTGCTTTCTCTTCTTCTAAACTCAGTACTGGGGTCTTTTCATCTTGGCTTTTAGATTCAACATCTTCTATATCAGCTAAGAAAAGATTCAATTCTATATCTATTTGCACATCTGACTGAGCTGGTTGAGCAGACTCAGTATCTTGAGCAGCAGGCAAAAGATCAGCTGGAACTTCTGGAGAGGGTTCTGATACTGTCATTATGACATCTGGAATAACTAAAACATCTGAAACAGATCCTTGAACAACTACTTCTACTTGAGCAGTTATATCTTCTTGAATATAATCTGTAGATTCATGAACACAAATCTGCTATATAAGCTAAAATCATCCCTTCTAGGTATTCACAAACTAGCAAATCAGTTGACTCGTCAATAAAACGGATGAGTGAATTACCTTCATACTTTACCAACTCCCAGGATTCATCTAGATAGGATGTAATGATGCCTTCTAGAAAACGGGCAACCAAAGGAGTGGTGAGATCTTCTAAACAAACTTTTACAACAAATTCAGATAACATTATTGCATCAGATATTTCTTTTTCAGATAACACTAAAACTGATTCTTCTTGAGCTAGAGCAATCTCTTCTTGAACTGTCATCACTACATCTGTCACCGCTGGAGGATCTGCTGGAGGGGAGGCTGGAAGCTCTGAGACATCTTCATAGAACATCTCCCCCTGCCTGATTTTAGTGGGAACTGAAACCAGGCCCCTGGAAGAAGAGGGCTCAGCAGAATTAGAGAGGGATTTGATGGTAGCAGTCAAAGTAGCAATGGAGGAAACAAGTGGAGCAATTGCCTCTTCAATCATGAGTTTGATTGAAGGGGTAATCAACTCCAAGATGCTGGAGATGAATGCTGGGGTTATTTCAAAAGAATGTGGGGGAACTGCAGATGATAGAAGATCAGCAGGAGGAATGTATTCATGTTGAACTGGAGAACGAACAGGAGACTGACGAGGTGTTGGAGTCCTCTCAGATCCTAACAAATCAAAACTAGGATCAGATATCCTAGCCAGATGAGGAGGAATAGGAGATGCAGGAGGAGAAGGAATGACAACCGTGGTTGTATCTTGAACAGGAGAAGCAGAAAGTCGTACTTCAGCTGAAGTTGATGGAACTTCAACTGAGGTAGAAGGAACTGAAGAGGATGGAACTACTTCAGTAGAAGTTGATGGTAAGGCAGAAGAAGAAGATGGGATAGCTGAGCCAGCTTCTAGAGGGTGAGGAGTGACTGAATCAGTCCTTGTGCTCTCGGATGTCGCTGGAGCAGCCCCTGTGAGAGAGGGCTTCAGGAATGTCCTCTTCCATTTTGAGAACAAGTTGGGATCCATCTTCTTGCTGGCATTAATGGTTGTAGCCGCTGAAACTAGCAGATGAGGATATTTCTCTTTCAGAAAAATTCCAATAACCCTTCCTAGGGTAACTTCCTTCTTACTGTTCTTCTTCCTTAACAAATCGAACATACACCAGCCCAGTTGATTTGCTTCTTATTAACAATTGCACACATTAGTGCAAATTGTTGTCTGGTGATGTTATCATGGGCTGAGTGCTTGCCTAACAGCACTTTTCCAACTAACTCAGCAAGAAATTTTATCTTAAAAGGAAAAATTACCTTGAGCAGCTTTGAGGGAATGCCTTCGGCATGTCCTAGCTCTAACAACATTCTTCCGAACTCTGGAGCATCTTGCTCAAAATCTTCTTCGCCATTAATCAATCCAAATAAATCAGTCAGAATGGCGGGAGTCAAAATAACCTCTTCTCCGCCAATAGAGCCGGTCATCGATTCGTCGGTGGAGGACGAAGTAAATGCCCATTCCTTAATCTCGGGAATAATTAACTTGATCCTTGTAGACATTAGTCTTTCTAACCCTTGATCTCTACATAACTGGAGGATTTCCACAATCCCTGATTCACAACAGCCGAAGGCATCGAAGTCGACACTGAATCCTGCGTCGAACTTCACAACTGCGAGCAATGCTGGAGAAATCACCATTGAAGGAGCTGGAGAAGGCGCGAGAGAAACGGAGAAGACGAAACGGCAGAAAATCGCAAGACACGGAGCAAGCGGGAAGACGGAATGCGAAAAGACGCTCTCCGTCGACGATAAAAGCAAAGATCTTTTAACCTAGGTCGACTATCGGCTTTATATTAGACCGGAGATAGTCGATCTATTTAAAAGATACTGGACCCGATGGTCGAACGGCCGTTCGACGATCGGTCCAGAAGCAGAGTAGTCGAGCAATCGTTCGACTATTTCTGGCTTCTCAAACAACAAGCTGTCGTCAACCATAGATCGACGATGAGCTCGACCTGTTCGACGATATTCGAACGCCGGTCGACGATCTTCAAACAGATAAGCTATCATCAACAAGAGGTCGACGATAGGCTTGATCCGTTCGACGATCTTCGAGCATCGTTCGACGATCTTCAAGCAGGTTTCAACATTGGCAGATATAGTCACACTTAGTCTCTTCCATTGATCATGCCTAGTTGAACTAAAAAGAACAGATGCTTCTGTTCATCTAAGGGCTTGGTGAATATATCACCTCTCTGAAACTCAGTGGATATGAACTCAAGACAAATCTTGTTCTTTTCCACACAATCTCTCAGGAAATGGTGCCGAATCTCAATGTGCTTCGTTCTAGAGTGGTGCACAGGATTTTGTGCAATTGAAATAACACTGGTACTATCACACATAATTTTGGTGTTCTTGTGTGAGTAACCATAATCCACAAGCTGGTTTTGAATCCACAGGATCTGTGAACAACAACTGGCAGCTGCTATATATTCAGCCTCTGCAGTTGAAGTTGAGACAGAAGCCTGCTTCTTACAGAACCAAGAGACCAATCTCTCTCCCAAGAACTGACAAGTTCCTGAGGTGCTCTTCCTGTCAACTCTGCAACCAGCATAATCAGAATCAGAATATCCAATTAATTCAAATTCTGACTCAGCTGGGTACCAAAGTCCTAGATTTGGACATCCCTTCAGGTATCTCAGGATTCTCTTGAGAAGAATCAGATGAGATTCCTTGGGGTTGACCTGGAATCTAGCACAAAGACATGTAGCAAACATTATATCAGGCCTACTTGTAGTTAAATATAATAGGGAACCAACAATGGCCCTATAATTCTTTTGATCAACTGGCTTGCCGTGATCATCAGAATCAATAACTATATTAGTAGCCATAGGTGTAGGCATTGCTGAAGCATCAGCCATCCCAAATTTCTTTACCAATTCCTTGGCATATTTGGATTGGGAGATGAAGATACCATCAGCATCTTGCTTAACTTGGAGACCAAGAAAGTAAGACAGCACACCCATACTACTCATCTCAAACTTAGAGTGCATCAGGTCAGAAAACCTTTTGCAAAGTTTGGGATCAGTGGAACCAAATATAATATCATCCACATACACTTGAACTAACAGGATTGTGTCCTTGTGGTGCTTGACGAAAAGGGTTCTATCAACTACTCCCCTAGTAAAGTTGTGCTCTAAAAGGAAACTAGCTAGAGTCTCATACCAGGCTCTGGGGGCTTGCTTTAGACCATAAAGAGCTTTCTGCAACTTGAACACATGTGAGGGCTGTGTTGAAGAAACAAACCCTGGTGGTTGTTCAACAAACACCTCTTCCTTAAGCTCACCATTTAGGAATGCACTTTTGACATCCATCTGAAAGACCTTAAACTTCATATAGGCTGCATAGGCCAAGAAGATCCTTATTGCTTCTAGCCTTGCAACAGGAGCAAAGGTTTGGCCATAATCTATACCTTCCTCCTGTCTGTAGCCCTGAGCTACAAGCCTAGCTTTATTCCTTACAATAATTCCATTTGCATCCAACTTGTTTCTATACACCCACTTGGTTCCTATGATCAGTTGGGCTTTAGGTCTTGGAACCAAAGTCCAAACTTTACATCTCTCAAACTGATTGAGTTCCTCTTGCATAGCAATGATCCAGTGGGGATCTAGCTCTGCATCTTTAAAGGTGAGGGGCTCAACCTGTGAGAGGAAACAAGCATGCATCACATCCTGTCTTAATTGATGTCTTGTTTGCACACCAGCTGATATGTCTCCTATCACTTGAGATGTAGGATGATCTCTAAGTGTGACAATATCAGCAGGTGGGATGTGATCTTCAGCAATTGTTGGGATTAATTCCTCAGGAGGAATTTGATCTACTATTGGTGGTACTGCAGCAGCTTCTGCAGTGTCTTCATCACTGTCTGATTCAGTGATCTGAAGAGTTGATAGTTGAAGAATCTCTTGAGTAGCATCAGGTACCTACAATGAACTGGAGGAAGGAGAATTTTCTTTCTCCTTGTAAAACATCTGAAACTCATCAAAAGATACATGCACAGATTCTTCAATTTTACAGGTTGATTTGTTATAAACCCTATAAGCTTTGCTTACTTGGGAATATCCAAGCATAATTCCCATTGAAGCTTTTGCTTCAAATTTTCTAAGGTATTCTTTATTGTTATTATGAATATACACTACACAACCAAATACTCTAAAATAATTAATTTTAGGTTTCTTTCCTTTAAGCAACTCATAAGGAGTTTTATACTTAAGCTTGTGTATCAAACTTCTATTCAAGACATAATTGGCTGTGCTAACAGCTTCTGCCCAATAAGAGAGAGGCATATTAGCATCTGCCAACAATGTACTAGCAGCTTCAATGAGTGTTCGATTTTTCCTTTCAACTACCCCATTTTGTTGGGGAGTTCTAGGAGCTGAGAAGCTATGTTTGATACCTTCTCTCTCACAGAATTCTTGCATGAGAAGAGAGTCAAACTCGATACCATGATCACTTTTGATCAAGGCCACACGAGTAGAGTACTCAGTCTGCACACATAGTAGAAAGTCTGTAAGGGCTTTGAAGTTATCAGACTTAGTTCTCAAAAAGAAAACCCAACTGAATCTAGAGAAGTCATCTACAATGACTAAGGTGTAATACTTCCCTCCTAAGCTCTGTACATTTATTGAGCCAAATAGGTCCAAATGTAATAAATACAGGATTCTAGGAGAATCACTTTTATTAACAGATTTAAAAGAATTTTTGGTTTGCTTGCCTAACTGACAAGCCTTGCATAGGCTCTCCTTCTTGTAGGGGCAAGAAGGTAAACCTCTAACAAGGTTGTGTTTAGATAACCTAGATATATTTTTAAGGTTAACATGACTAAGCCTCTTATGCCACAAAGAATTGTTATTTATTGTTACTTCATTAAATAAACAGATTTCAGAATGAGTTGAATTAAAATCTACTAAATAAATATTACCTATTCTAATGCCTACTAAAACAACATTATTATTTAAAGTAATGTTACAAGAAGAGTTAGAAAATGAAACCTGGTAGCCAGCATCACATAGCTGGCTGACTGAGATCAAATTGTGCTTCAGTCCTGTCACATATGCAACTCTCTTGAAAGTAACTGCTCCAATTGTGATCTTGCCATAGCCTTATGTCTGACCAGAGCTGGAATCTCCAAAGATCACCTTTGGGACGAGCTTAGCTTTGAACTTTGACAGAAGATCTTTATTTCCTGTCATATGCTTGGAGCATCCACTATCCAAATACCACTTATTTTGAGTGATAGGATAGGTCTTCACCTGCAAATAAAACAATTTAAACATTGTGGACCCAGGTAACCTTGGGTCCCTTGTTTTTCACATAAGAAAAGCTAGAAATAAATGAAAATGCAGGCTGAGGGTGATAACCTAATGGGTGAGATCTCCTAGGTGGGATTCTCCATGCTGATGATGGGTCAACAAACCTAGGGTTTCTATTTTCATTTAGGTTTCTATGGGTTTGATGATGATTTTGAAAATCATATTGAAAACATCGATCGACGTTCGACGATGGGCGCTCAGATCGTCGAGCTTCGTTCGACCATTGAGCTTCCGATCATCGAGAAGCGTTCGACGCTCCTTGTAGTTCTTTAAAAAATTTCTTCCTCTTTTCTCTCTTAGCTTTATTTAAAGTTTTATTAACTTGGTTTACTTGCTCAGTGTTCTTCATTCCACTAGCTGAAATGAAGTTCACTGGAGTTGAAAGATTATTTTTAAGAATAATGGGTGGTTCACTGGGAGAAGCTCCTAAGCCTAATTTGTTATTACCTGACCTAGTGTTAGTCATGCTGGTTATCTCTAACAGCTTAAGGCTTCTACCATTAAGAGATTCCTCTAACCTTTTAGACTTAGCTAACTCCATTTTAAGAAATTTAATTTCTTCACTATAAGTAGTGAGCTCTTCCTTTGACTTAATATTTTCTGTAGTAATTAATTCTGAGTCAGCTAACTTATTTTTAAGTTCTTTAATCTCTTTTTCTGAACTAATTAAGTCTAAGCATAAGGATTTAAAATCTAATTTAAATTCTGTAGAAGTAAAATCATAAGAAGATAGTACCTCATCTTCTGTTGGCATTTCTTCCTCTGAATCTGAACTCTCTGCAGCTGAATGATTGCTGCAGGCATCTATTTCCATGAGGCAAACTTCTTTTGCCTTCTTCTCTTCTTCATCCTCACTGGAGCTTGAGGAGGAAGATTCTTCATCAGAATCACTCCAGGTTTCAGCAATGAAACCTCTCTCCTTTTTCTTGTTCTTGTAGGAGGATGGCTTGGAGTGCTTCCTGTGCTGTTCCTTTTCTTTCCTCTTATCTTTGTTCTTCTCCTATGGACACTCTGGTAAGATATGTCCAGGCTTCCTGCAACCATAGCAGATAATTTCTTTAGCAGGAGAACGGACATACCTTGGTTTGTCTTCATAGCGTGAAGACTTCTTTCTGAATTCCTTTCTCCCCATCTTGAGAAACCTCTTGGCAAATAATGTCATTAGCTCCTCATTGGATTGGCTGCCTTCAGGAGCATCAGCAGCCTTAAGAGCTAGAGATTGCTCTTTTCTTGTTGGAGTAGGGGTATTTGCTTCAGCTTCTGCTTCCCTTGTCTTCAGCACTTGCTCAAAGGATTTGAGCTTGCCGAGGAGAGCTTCTGTTGAGATCTCTGTAGTACTTCTGGCTTCCTTGATGGGCCAGATCCTTAGATCCCATGTGCTAGGGAAGCACATAAGAATCTTATCATTGACCTCTGTCAATGATATGTCCTTGTCTAAGGTCCTCAGCTCATTGATGATTGAGCTGAGCCTGGTGTACATGGCTTCAACTGATTCAGCATCAGTTTTCTTGAAGTTCTCATATTGTGAGATAAGGTTGGACCTCCTGTCCTTCCTTTCATCAGCTGAACCAGCTACAATCTGGTTCAGTGTATCCCACATAGCTTTTGCTGAGGGGCAGTCAGCAACCTTCTGGAATACTTCATCAGACATTGTCTGAGCCAGAATGTTCATAGTCTTGGCATCTGCTATCTTTGCCTTTTTGTACTCATCATTGTAGTCTGGAGGAGGCACTGCACTCATATTAGTTGATGATGAGGCAGTGGCAGCAGCAGGTGCTCTCGGGGGTCCTGACAAAATAGAAGCAAAGATACTTTCATCAATAGAATTCATATATAATTTTATCCTTGCCTTCCAGATGCCAAACTTAGCTAAGTTGCATGCTGGAGGTCTGGTGCTAGAATAATCCTTGGACTGGGCCATGATAGTGAATATCAATAAACTTTGGTATCTATCAGGATCTTGTGACTTAGGTGTTAGCCTATACAGTCAGTCAACCTGGCTCTGATACTAATTGAAAGTGAAGGGATGGATACTACTCTAGAGGGGGGGTGAATAGAGTTATCAAATTTTGCACTAGACAAAAATTTAATAGTCTACCCAACTCCCTTGGAGTGAAATGCGGAATGAAAAGATTATAGATAAGGAGATAACCCTAAAGCCTAACACAAGTGTTGTGCACAAACTCAAGCTAACTGTAATTACAGTTAAGGCTTGGAAAACCTAATCAGCAACTAGCAAACCTAGTTATATCTAATCACAGCCACAGTGCAAGTAATTAAATTAAGCAAGCCAGACGACACAAGGAATTTATAGTGGTTCCCCAAACAACTTGGGTACGTCCACTCTTCTACCAACAAGGTAGGAATCCACTACAGGTTTTTGATCAGGTGCCCTGCCACCACAAGATCTGCTTCAGGTAGATCTAGAAACCCTTTAGACTTTTGATCAGGTGTCTAAAAACCAACAACAGATTTTTGATCAGGTGCCCTGCCACCAAGGGATACTTTTGAAGGGAGTAATAACCCTGTACAGGAGGGGGAAAGAAGGTTAAAGTGTCTTCTCTATTTTACAATGGATTAGAGAAGCACAAAGACTTGCACTGAGCTAGAAAGCTCAAAAGAATCAAGGCTCCCCCTGGCTCAAAGAATGTCCAGGTGAAGTCTTGCTTCAGTGCAGAAAACACTTCAGAAAGTTCTGAAGGAAAAACTACAAGAAGATATAAAATATAAAATAGAAATCTTCTAGCAGCTATCTTCTTCTTCTTCTTCTTCAAAAGAACTCTGAGTCTGAACTTCCTGGGGGCAGGAGAACTCAGGTTGAAGAAGAGCAGAAGAGCTTAACACTTCTCAGTTGAATGAATATTGCTGAGAGCAGTAAACTTGGTCTTGATGAAAGCTTGAATGCTAATTGAATAACTCTTAGAATAACTGGTTAGCTAGCTGAAATCCTTCTCCAAAGCGGTTTGGTTGCTGTGTGGTGCTGTCTGTGGTCCAAGCGGTCTAGGGGCTTGTATCGGGCGACTTGGAGACCGGGCGGTCTGGCAGTCTCACATGGCGGTCTCTCTCTCTCACTCTGGAAGTTGCCGAGCGGTTAGCCCCTCTGTCTAACCGCTCAGCTTGTGTGGTTTGTTTATGTTCAGTCCGCTTGTGTATTGTAATTTTTTAGTCCCACATCTCTTATTTGTATTCTCTCTTCTCTCCTCCATTCTATATAAGGGAGGTCATACCTTTGTAATAGACATCTTTTTCTGATAATAAACTTTCAGTTTAAACCGTTCCGGCTTGTTTTAGTTCGTCTCTCACATGGTATTAGAGGGAGGTTTCTTCCTCCTGATTCTGTGCGCCGTCTCTGTCCGCGCGGTTTGCTTCGCTGGCTTGCGCCCTGTCCCCGCGGTCTCCTTCTTCCTCCTTGTCGTTTCCCTCTGTGTGCGCGACCTCCCTCTTCTTGTGCTTAGTCGCCGCTAGGCCTGTTGCCTTGGTTGCTCTTGCTTTGCTCTTTGCGACATGTTTCCCTGTTCGCCGCGACCTGTCTCTCTGTTTGCCGCGACCTGTCGTCGTGTGCCTTGTTTTTCTCGTGCTTCTGTTCGAGCGGACTGTCTGCTTGCCGCTCTACTTCTACCCCTCTGCTTGATTCTGCAGCTTGGTCGTGGTCTTTCTGGCCGCTGGTGTTTGACATCGTGACCGCTACCGATTTCTTCTTCCTATCCGCGCGGCTTGTTTCCTAACCGCGCGGCTTCCTTGTGTTTGCTCTTATGGCTCTTTCTGAGGCTTCTACTGCCACCACTCCTGCCACCACCACTGTCGCCAATCCGGCTCCGCCTCTTCCTCCAACTCCTTCCGGGAACCTTGGCACCGTTTCCAAGCTTGTCGGCTCCAATTACCCGCATTAGAGTGTCTCTTTCACCTTTCTCCTTCGCTCGCAACGGAAACGCCACCATCTCGTTGATGACCCTCCTCCTACCACTTCACCTCTCTTTGATGACTGGGATGTGAATGACGCACTTGTGCGTACTTGGCTCACTAACAGCCTGTCTGATGAGTGCCTTCCCGTCATCCGTCATGATGAGACGGTGAAGGCCGCTTGGCTTTATCTTGCTGCTCTGTACTCCAAAGGGGCTCAGACGTCCCGAATCTATACGTTATATGCGGACCTCTTTGCCCGGCCTACCTTGTCTCCTGTTGCTGCCTACCAGCAAGTTCAAGATCTTGGGGCTGAGATTCTTCAGAATCGCCCCTTCTCTGCGGATTTGGCTCAACAACACAAGCACTTCTAGGAGCTTCTGGTTGTGTGTTATCTGCTCCGTCTTCCAGACACTTATGACATGATCCGCCAGCAAATTCTGGGTGAGGCGGAATCCCCTACTTTAGATGCCACCGCTGCTCGCATCGCCGCTGTCACCTCTCTCCTTCAGCGCCCGCTTCTGCCCGCTCCTTCTCCACCGGATAACTATGCTCATCAAACTCAGCGGAGTGGCTCTGGTATCCGCAGTCATCAGTCTGGCGGACGTCCTTCTTCCCGCTACCTCTGCTCTCAGTGTGGCCGCACCGGCCATACTTCAGACCGCTGCTAGACGAAGCATCCCCATCTTCGCCCCTCGGGTGACTCTTCCTCCCCCTCTTCCAAGCTGTCTGATTTCGTGGTCACATCATCAGGTAGTGCCCATGTGGTCACTCAAGGTAAATGGCTTATCGACTCCGGTGCAACTAATCACATGACGGGCAATCCTCAGTGCTTCTCTCTCCTCGAACAGCATGATCGGTTGCCCCCGGTCCTCGTTGCAGATGGTTCCCCCTCTCCGGTTCATGGGTCGGGTGTGGTTCATGTTACTCCGTCCCTTCGGCTAGCGGACACTCTCTATGTGCCCAAGTTTCTATGCAATCTATTGTCGGTTACTTCTTTGTGCAAGCAGCTTCAATGTTCTGTAACGTTTACTCCCACTTCTTGTTCTTTTCAGGATCCGAGCTCCCAGTGGACGATTGCTACTGGGACTGAGAGCGGAGGCCTCTACTTCCTCGACAATGTTTCTGCCTTGTCCGCCTTCTCTTCTTCGTGTACGGATCTTCTCCAGTGGCATCTCCGTCTCGGTCATCCTCCACCACGGCTTCTACATCAGCTTCTACCCCACCTCCCTCCCTCCAGTACTCCTCTCAACTGCGACGCTTGTCAACTTGGCAAGCATCACCGTTCCTCCTTCCCGCCGAAGCAAGATCGCGGCTCTTATCGTCCGTTTGATCTAGTCCACTCCGACATCTGGGGGCCTGCTCCTACCCTTACCATTGGTCGGGGTAGTTCTTATTTTATAACCTTTATTGATGATTTTTCTAGATGTACTTGGGTGTATCTCTTACGAGATCGCTCTGAACTTTTTAATGTATGGCTCTCCTTTTATCATTTAATTCAAAATCAGTTTGGTGTTGGTATTAAAACTTTTCGCTCTGATAATGCTAAAGAATACTTAAGCCATGATTTTACTTCTTTCTGTGTGCAACATGGCATCATTCATCAGACAAGCTGTGTCTATACATCCCAACAAAATGGGGTGGCGGAACGCAAAAACCGTCACCTCCTCGATGTCGCTCGCACATTGATGACTCAGATGCATGTCCCTCGCTCATATTGGGGCTATGCTGTTCTCCTTGCCTGCTACCTCATCAATCGCATTCCTTCCTCCGTTCTCCACGGAAAAACCCCTTTTTCTGTACTTCATCCATGCAAGGAGCTGTTTCCTCTCCCTCTCCGAATCTTTGGGTGCACTATTTTTGTGCATGCCCCCTCTGCCACCCGTGATAAGCTCTCCCCTCGCTCCACCAAATGTGTTTTTCTAGGGTACTCCACCACTCAGAAAGGCTACTACTGCTTTGACCCTGTTCTTCGTAAGCAGTTCGTCTCTACTGACGTTACCTTCTTCGAGAATGCCTCCTACTTCTCGGATGCCTCCTCTTCTCTTCCCCCCACCTCTGAGTCTCATGTTATTCCCTTTGCTCCCTCGTCTCCTACTGCGATATCCACCCCTCCTACATCTCCGTCCCTTCCGCTCCCTCCGCCTCTCTCTCCGCCACCATCTCCTTCATCTCCGCTGCCGGCGCTCTCTCCTCCCGGGCCAGCTCTCTCTGCCACGGATGCTCTGGATGCCGAGCGGCCCGCCGACCTGGATCTTCCTGTAGCTCTTTGCAAAGGGGTGCGGATGTGTACCCTACACCCCCTTGCTGCTGTTGTTTCATATGATCGTCTTACCTCTTCTCGCAGTACCTTTGCGCTGGCTATCTCTGCCACTATCACACCTCGTTCCTACCAGGAGGCCCTTGCTATTCCTCACTGGAAGATGGCCATGGATGAGGAAATGGCGACTCTAACGGAGTGGGGTACATGGACTCTTGTTCCTCCTCCATTTGATACTGATGTTGTTGGCTGTCGCTGGGTCATTGTGGTCAAATTTGGCCCGGATGGCACTGTGGACCGTTATAAAGCTCGCCTGGTGGCTAAGGGCTTTACTCAGACCTATGGAGTTGATTACTTTGATACCTTCTCTCCCGTGGCTCGTCTTAGCACTATACGGGTCCTTCTCTCTGTGGCAGTCAATAAAGACTGGCCAATTTCCCAGCTGGATGTTAAGAATGCCTTCCTTTATGGTGACCTTCAGGAAGCCGTCTACATGGAGCAACCTCCTGGCTATGTTGCTCAGAGGGAGACACGCGTATGCCGACTACAGAAGGCAATCTATGGCCTCAAGCAGAGCCCTCGAGCTTGGTTTGACAAGTTCAGCGGCATCGTGGCGGCTGTTGGTTTTGCGCGCAGCTCTGCCGATCACTCTCTATTTATTCGCAAAACCTCCTCGGGACTGGTGGTTCTTGCTGTGTATGTTGATGATATTCTTCTCACTAGCGATGACCAGGAAGGGGTAGCCCTGACAAAGCGGCATCTTCGTCAACATCTGGTCACGAAAGACATGGGCTCTCCGAAGTACTTTTTGGGGATCGAGATCTCTCGAAAGCCCAACTCATTGGTCCTTTCCCAACGTAAGTATGCCCTTGAACTTCTAAAAGAAGCAGGATTGACTGGGGCCAAACCTGCCCGGTGCCCTATGACTATTGGAGAGGATAAAACATGGACAGATGATTCGCCTCTTCTTTCAGATACTACGCGGTACAGGCGTCTTGTTGGTAAGCTCATATACCTCACAGTGACCAGGCCCGACATTTCCTATGTTGTGGGGAAGGTGAGTCAATTCATGCAAGCTCCCAGGGAATGCCATCTACAGTCCGCCTTGCGGATCTTGGAGTACGTCAAAGCATCCCCTGGGAAAGGATTGCTCTTTCAGAAGAATGGTCAACTGAGGGTTGAATCATACTCAGATGCGAGTTATGCTGATGACAAAGGGGACCGCAAGTCCACCTCCAGTTTCTGTACTTTTGTTGGGGGAAATATCGTGAGCTGGAAGAGCAAGAAGCAGTCAGTTGTCTCCAGGTCCAGTCCTGAAGCAGAATATCGAAGTATAGCATCGACTACTTGTGAGTTAAAATGGCTACGGGCTCTCATGCTGGATTTAGGAGAGGTCTACAACCATCCTCTACCTATGTTCTGTGATAACAAGGCTGTTATATACATCTCAAAAAATCAAGTCTTCCATGAAAGAACCAAGCATATTGAAGTCGACTGTCATTTCATTTGTGAAGAGATTTTGAAGGAGCAAATTTGCACTCCCTTCATAACTTCTAAGGAGCTGGCCGACATCTTCACAAAGCCAGTATCCGCCTCGTTTCTCCATATTTGTGACAAGCTGGGCATGATCGATATATATGCTCCAGCTTGAGGGGGAGTGTTGAAGTGGTGACCGGGAGGGCTGGTGGTCTAGCTTGGCGGGTTGATGACCGGGCAGTCTGGCGGTTTCCCTTCAGCGGTTTGGTTGCTGTGTGGTGCTGTCTGTGGTCCAAGCGGTCTAGCGGCTTGTATCGGGCGACTTGGAGACCGGGCGGTCTGGCACTCTCACATGGCGGTCTCTCTCTCTCACTCTGGCAGTTGCCGAGCGGTTAGCCCCTCTGTCTAACCGCTCGGCTTGTGCGGTTTGTTTATGTTCAGTCCACTTGTTTATTGTAATTTTTTAGTCCCACATCTCTTATTTGTATTCTCTCTTCTCTCCTCCATTCTATATAAGGGAGGTCATACCTTTGTAATAGACATCTTTTTCTGATAATAAACTTTCAGTTTAAACCGTTCCGGCTTGTTTTAGTTCGTCTCTCACAGTCAGCAGCAAGGGAGCTGAGTGAGCTTCACTCGCTCAGCGCCATGGTCAGCAGCAAGGGCGCTGAGTGAGCTTCACTCACTTAGCGCCATGGTCAGCAGCAAGGGCGCTGAGTGAGCTCCACTCGCCCAACGTCGCGTCCAGCAGCGACAGCGCCAAGGTTAGAGGATCTCCCGACTGGGGAGGGGCGAAAGCGTTCACCCTCGGTCAGCCGGGACCCGCTCTCGGCAGAGTCGGCGAGAAGGATTAAACTGGCGAGAAGGCGTGGGCTGGCTCAGCGTGAGACTTTTGACACTTCTTTTTAGCTCCCGCCAAAGGAAGGTGAGAGGGTTCTCGGCATAGAGCTCTCGCTGAGTGGGGCCCAGGTTCAGGGTAAAATGTCTTAATTGCCCTCGGGTAAAATTACCCTTATACCCTCAGGGGCTGCTTTTAGTATTTCTCAAACAGCGGGATTTGGCTATTGGCAGACCAGCCAGGGGTATTTCAGTAACTTCAGGTCAGCAAAAGGTTATAAATAGACCCATAAGGGCTCCTTGGAAAGCAGACTCTCATTTTTCTCTCAATCTCTAGTGCTTTCTGAGGAGCTCCTAGCCCATCTTTTGGCTTTGGAGGGGAAGCTCTCAGAGATCTTTAGGGTGTGAGGTGGGACCTCCCTGCTGAGGCTTTGGGTCAGTCCTAGGTCGTTAGCTACCAGTCGAGGGGCAGGGATTGAGAGAAGTAGGTGTTGGTTGCACCCCTATTTTTAACATTCGTTGAGGTCAATTTTGGCTTCAACAGTTCTGGTGCGGTGAGTGTGGAAGGCAGCCGGTGCAAGAAAGCCTTGAGTTTGGTCCCATGACTGGAGGTGAAGGTGAAGGATCTGGCTCAGGAGGATCCCCCACCCGGGGAGAAGAAGCGACAAGGAAGATGCTAGAGGATTTCAGGCGAGAAGTCCTACAAACAATCAGTCTGGCCTTTTCGGTAAGAAGTGAGTGGGCGACACCTCAAGTTCCAGTGGAGGTGGTCCCACTACTAGGCGAGAATGCCCCAGGGCAGCGCCCCAGGAAGGAGGTCCCGGTGGAGGTCGGTGAGAGGGGCGTGGCCGCGCGGGAGCTTTTCCCAGGCCAGCGTCCCGGAAAGGAGATTCCGGCAGACTTGGGCGAGAGGGAGGCGGCGGTGCGGGAGTTGTTCCCTAGGCACGGTCTCGTGGATCATTCCATCCAGCCGAGGTCGCGAGACATGCCCTCTCTCCAGGTAGGAGGCGAGACCCCCTTTAGCGAGCTCATCGTCTCAGCCCCGGTGTCGGAGGGATTCCGGGAACTTGACATGTCCTACTACTTGGGGAAGGATGACCCAGTACAGCATGTGCAATGGTTTGAGGATGTTGTGTCAATTAGGCAGATGTCTGATGCCTTCAAGTGTCGGCTGTTTGCCATCACGTTGAAGGAGAAGGCCAGGGACTGGTTCCACCAGTTGCTAGCAAGCTCAATCTACAGCTTTGAGGATCTACGTCGGGGTTTCTTGTTGAGGTTCTCAACATCGAAGAAGAGGAAGAAGGAGGTGGAGTGCCTATTCGCGGTGAAGCAGAAGGAGGACGAGACACTGGGTCATTACGTCGACCAGTTTCAGGAAGAGATCCTCCTGGTCCAAGAGGTCCCAGGGTACGCGCTGATGCTCGCTTTTACCCTGGGGCTGAGACCAGGTTTCTTTAGCATGGAGCTGAAGAGAGTTCCCCCTCTCTCATTTGAAGAGCTTATGGAGAGGGCGGCGAAAGAGATCGACTTGTAGAGGGCGAACCCGGTATTTGCCAGGAAGCTAGCCAGGTTGGCAGAGGATGATAAGGAACCGGCAGTAGGAAAGCAGAGGGAGCAAAGGGAAGAAAGAAGGAGAGAAGAGCCCCGAGGGCAGGGACAGCAGCAGGGAGGGGGAGCCCGGGAGCCGAACAACCGATTGGGTTGGAGGCCTTAGGAGGTTTGCCCCCAGGGCCAAGGAGGAGGTGTTCAGGGAAGAGACAATCTTCGGGAACCGACAAGGTTTGACCAGCAGGCATGGAGGTAGGGGCTGAGGGGTCACTTCCCACCACCGCAAGAAGCGATGGAGGTCGGTAGAGGAAGAGGAGGAGGAGGAAGAAGAGTCTGGGGAGCTGGGAGAAGAGGGGGAGGAGAAGGAAGGGGGGCAGGGTGGCGTTACCCTTTTGTGACTTCCATCAGGAGGAGGGTCATGCGACGGCCACCTGACCGGAGTTTTTGGAGGTGAGGGAAGCCAGAGGAGTTGGGAGACAGGATCCGCCGGTGAGAATCGTGGAAGTGCAGCAGGGAGGGGAGGAAGATAGATGTGAGGATCGGGTAGACGTGGGGACCCGAGGAGGGATCAGAGTGATCCCGGAGGGGTAGGGATTGAGGCAAACCGTAAGGGAAGCTTGCAGACCATGTTCCGCAGAGGGGTCGCCTCGACCTCCCTAGCCCCCCCTCCGGAAGAAAAAAATCATATTTTCATCCGCGGATATGCCGGACTACGAGGACCCTTTCTGCGATGCTCTAGTGATTCAGGCGGCGGTGGAGAACTTTACGGTTTCCAGGATACTGGTAGACAATGGGAGCTCGGTGAACGTCATCTTCAAAAGAGCCTTCGATGAGATGAAGGTTGAGGGAAAGAGGGTCCTGGCCTCAGATGGACCGTTGTTTGGATTTTCCGGAGAGAGGAAAGAAGTAGAGGGAGGAGTAGAACTGCATGTAAAGCTGGGAGGGGTGTCACGGAACTGTAGGTTCGTGATAGTGGACGTCCCAAGTAGTTACAACGCCATCTTTGGACGTCCCCTCATCAGCGCCTTTCGCTGCGTCCCCTCCTCGTTTCACCAATGTCTCAAGTTCAATAACGGAGGGGTGCAGGTCAGGATCAGGGGGGATCCAAAGGTGGCAAGACAATGCTACGTGACGGTAGTTAACACTGTATCTTGGATGGCGGAGGCTGAAGAGCTGGAGAGGGAGCTAGCAGAGCAGGAGGAGGTGAGTCTAGAGGTAGAGGAGCAAGTGGTAAGAGAAGCCGAGAAGGAGGCCCGAAGGGGGGAGGAAGTTGAGCCACAATAGGTGGAGAGCCTGGAGGAGGCGATGGAAATAGAGGAGGAGCTAACCGTTGGAGTTGAATAAGAGGGTTTGGAGGAAGTGATGGATGAAGAGGAGGGCCAAGTGGCGAGAGTTGAGCAGGAGGCCCCGAGGGGTGTGGAGATTCATTAGCTCCAGGAGGAGAAGCTTAAGGAGGCGATGGAGGCTGAAGGAGGGGAGGAGTTGGAGTTTGAGTAAGAAGCAAGGGTCGGCTGGGAGCAATCGCGGTTGGAGCCGGCCGAAGAAGTGGTGGAGATGGAGGTCTCCACCAGAGCAGGGCAGGTGTAGAGGGTGCGGATCAGTGGGGCCTAAGTCCCGAGGACCAGGAGCAGATGAGAGCTTGCATCCAGAATAACGTCGACATCTTCGCTTGGAGCGCGGCGGACATGTCGGGCATTGACGCGGATGTGGCCTGTCATCGCCTGAACTTGGACCCCCGGACTCATCCCATACGCCAAAAGATGAGGCCCATCGCCACCAAGCTGGAGGAGCCCATCCGCGAGGAGGTCAGAAAGCTCTTGGAGGCGGGCTTCATCTCGGAGGTCCAGTACCCAGGCTGGATGTCCAATGTGGTAATGGTTAAGAAAGGGGGAGGGAAGTGGTGCATGTGTATTGACTTCTCTTTATTAAATAAATCGTGCCCCAAGGATTGCTACCCTCTGCCTCGAATCGACGCGCTGGTTGACTCAGTCGTCGGTTTTTCTGTTATGAGTTTTCTTAATGCTTTTTCAGGTTATCACCAGATTCGCATGCACCCCCCCGACGTCAAAGACGTCTCCTTCATCACTAGGGAAGGATGCTTCAGCTATAAGATGATGCCTTTTGGGCTGAAAAACGCAGGAGCCACATACCAACGCATGATGGATCGAGTCTTCCAGGGGAAGAGAGGGAGAAACTTGGAAGTCTATGTCGATGACCTGATGGTGAAAAGCAAGTGTGTGGGCTCACACCCGCGGGACCTCGAAGAGACCTTTGCCACCCTCCAAAGGTTCAAGATGAGGCTGAATCCCTTGAAGTGTGTCTTCGGGGCCAGCCGTGGGAAGTTTCTTGGACATCTCTTAACTCCGGTAGGGGTGGAGCCTAACCCGGATAAGGTAAAGGTCATCCTAGACCTGGAATCACCTCGCAATGCCAAGGAGGTCCAACGCTTGGCAGGCAAGCTGGCTGGGCTAAGCAGGTTCCTTTCTCGATCTGGAGACAAATGTTCATCGTTCTTCAAAGTGTTAAGGGGTAACCAGAGATTCGAGTGGATAGCCGAGTGTGAGGAAGCCTTCCAAGGACTGAAGAGACAGCTCTCCCAGGCTCCTCTACTTCAAAGCCCAAAAGAAGGGGAGGACTTAGCCCTATATCTCGGGGTGGGAGTGGAAGCCGTGAGCTCTATTCTAGTCAGGGAAGAGGGGAAGAAGCAGTTACCCATCTACTACGTAAGCCGGATCTTGAGGAAGGCGGAGCTCCGTTACCCCATCCTCGAAAAGCTAGCGTATGCTCTGATCGATTCGGCAAAAAAGCTTCGGCCATATTTCCAAGCGCACATGATTAGGGTGGTAACCGACCATCCTCTTCGTAGGATCTTTGAAGGGGTGGAGCACTCGGGGAGGCTGGCCAAGTGGTCAATCGAGCTGAGCGAGTTCAACATCTCTTTTGTCCCAAGGCTCTCCATTAAGGCGCAAGCAGTGGCGGATTTTCTAGCAGACTATGTTGTTGAAGTCGGGGAAGAGGAGCCGCGGCAGCATGGGGCGTGGAAGGTGATGGTTGATGGGGCCCTAGGAAAGCATTCCATGGGAGGAGGAGTGGTGTTGATAAGCCCCCAGGGGGTAGCTATAGAACAGGCGGTGGCCTATCACTTTCCGGTGACCAACAATCAGGCAGAGTACGAAGCCGTGATAGCCGGTCTTCGTTTGGCAAAGGAGCTTGGGATCCAGGATGTGGAGGTCTTCACGGACTCGATGGTGGTGGCATCGCAGATTCGAGGAGAGTTTGAGGCCCGGGAACCTACCCTCATAAAGTACCAATCTAAGGTAAGGATAATCATCGGAGGCTTCCGATCATTCTCAATCCAGCACGTTCCTCGGGAGGAGAGTGTGGCTGCCGACCGATTGGCAAAGTTCGAGCCTTGGGGAGGAGGGACCCTAACCAAACTGCTCCGACTAGCGATCGAAGAAGGGGAGCTGATAGAGATAGGTCGGCAACCCTCGTGGGTGGACCCACTGGTGACCTTCCTTTCAACCGGCAAACTGACGGAAGAAGTAAAAGATGCAAGGAGTTTCAAGTGTAAGGCAGCTCACTACCTGATGTTGGAAGGGGGGTTACATCGTAAGATGTCGTCGAGATTCCTATCCAGGTGTGTGACCGAGGAAGAAGTCCCGAAGATACTTGGGGAGATACATTCAAGCGAGTGCGACAGTCACTCGGGGGAAGGACTCTAGAGGCAAGGGTGGTCAGGCAGGAGCACTTCTGGCAGACCCTGAGGAAGGATGCGACAAAATTCGCGAGGAGATGTAAAAAGTGCCAGCTGTACGCCCCCCTCCAGCTCTTGCCCGCTCAAAGACTAAGGAGCATAACGTCACCATGGCCTTTCGCTATTTGGGGAATGGACTTGGTCGGGTCTTTTCCTCCGGCTAGTGGACAGAGGAGGTTCCTCTTGGTCATGATCGATTACTTCTCCAAGTGGCTGGAGATCAAGGCTCTAGCCAAGGTCACTTCCCAGGTCATCAGGAACTTTGTTTGGGGAGAAATCATATGCAGGCACGGGCTTCCCCGAGCGATAGTGACAGATAACGGTCCTCAGTTTGCTAGTGAGGAGTTCATCAGCTTCTGCACCCAGCTGGGGATAGACCTCAGGTTTACCTCTGTCTATCACCCCCAGAGCAATGGCCACGTGGAAGCGGCAAATAAGATTATTGTGAACTTACTCAAGAAGAAGGTGGAGAACCTGAGGGGGAACTGGGTAGAGAAGCTCCCCTCCATCTTGTGGGCCTTGCGAACGACTCCGAACACGGCCACCGGTGAGACCCCCTTCAAGCTCTCTCATGGGTGCGAGGCTGTCCTCCCAGTAGAGTTCGAGGTTCGGTCCCCGCGGGTCACGACCGCAGGCGAAGGAGATGAGGCTTGGAGATTGGGAAACGAAGAAGAGTTGCGCCTCTCGCTAGACATGGTAGAGGAGCTGCGGGATGTTGCAGCCATCAGGCAGGAAGAGACCAAGAGGCGAATGGCCAAGTACTTCGATAAACATGTTAGAATCAAGCAATTCGCCGAAGGGGACTTTGTGCTAAAAAAGGTCGATGCGGCAGGGAGGTCGGCCCCTATTGGCAAGCTCAACCCCAGCTGGGAAGGACCTTACATAGTAAAGGAGGTTCTGGCAAATGGGGGTTACTACCTCCAGGATGTGGAGGGGAGGACCTTGAGCCACACCTGGAGCGGTGATGATCTAAAACGCTTTTACCCGTGAGGGAAAAAGGGGATTGTACTGTTGTAGTCAAATATTATCATTCCGAAATATTGTCATACCAAAATGCTATCAGGATATGCTTCTTGCTTTGATCTAATATCTGCTTTCTCATCTTAATGATAAAATAGATCTGGCTTGAAAAATCTTCATCAAAACCCCGAGCTCGGCTCGGCCCCAGGTAGACCCGCTGCGCAGGCTTTCATCTAGCTGGTAGGTCCGAAGGCTCGCCTGTGGAGGAGAGGTTTGGTTTTGAAATCTTCATCAACACCCCGAGCTCAGCTCGGCCCCAGGTAGACCCGCTGCGCAGGCTCCCATCTAGCTGGCAGGTCCGAAGGTTCGCCTGTGGGGGAGAGGTTTGGGTTATGAAATCTTCATCAACACCTCGAGCTCGGCTCGGCCAAAGGTAGACCCGCTACGCAGGCTCCCATCTAGCTGGCAGGTCCGAAGGCTCGCCTGTGGGGGAGAGGTTTTGGTTATGAAATCTTCATCAACACCTCGAGCTCGGCTCGGCCCCAGGTAGACCCGCTGCGCAAGCTCCCATCTAGCTGGCAGGTCTGAAGGCTCGCCTGTGGGGGGGAGGTTTGGGTTAGGAAATCTTCATCAACACCCCGAGCTCGGCTCGGCCCCAGGTAGACCCTCTGCGCAGGCTCCCATCTAGCTAGCAGGTCCGAAGGCTCGCTTGTGGGGGAGAGGTTTTGGTTATGAAATCTTCATCAACACCCCGAGCTCGGCTCGGCCCCAGGTAGACCCACTGCGCAGGCTCCCATCTAGCTGGCAGGTCTGAAGGCTCGCCTATGGGGGAGAGGTTTTGGTTATGAAATCTTCATCAATACCCCGAGCTCGGCTCGGCCCCAGGTAGACCCGCTGCGCAGGATCTCATCTAGCTGGCAGGTCCGAAGGCTCGCCTGTGGGGGAGAGGTTTTGGTTATGAAATCTTCATCAACACCCCGAGCTCGGCTCGGCCCCAGGTAGACCCGCTGCGTAGGCTCCTATCTAGCTAGCAGGTCTGAAGGCTTGCCTGTGGGGGAGAGGTTTGGGTTATGAAATCTTCATCAACACCCCGAGCTCGGCTCGGCCCCAGGTAGACCCGCTGCGCAGGCTCCCATCTAGCTGGCAGGTCCGAAGGCTCGCCTGTGGGGGAGAGGTTTTGGTTATGAAATCTTTATCAACACCCCGAGCTCGGCTCGGCCCCAGGTAGACCCGCTGCGCAGGCTCCCATCTAGCTGGCAGGTCTGAAGGCTCGCTTGTGGGGGATAGGTTTGGGTTATGAAATCTTCATCAACACCCCGAGCTCGGCTCGACCCCAGATAGACCCGCTGCGTAGGCTCTCATCTAGCTGGCAGGTCCGAAGGCTCGCCTGTGGGGGAGAGGTTTTGGTTATGAAATCTTCATCGATACCCCGAGCTCGGCTCGGCCCCAGGTAGACCCGCTGCGCAGGCTCCCATCTAGCTGGCAGGTCCGAAGACTCGCCTGTGGGGGAAAGGTTTTGGTTATGAAATCTTCATCAACACCCCGAGCTCGGCTTGACCCAAGGTAGACCCGCTGCGCAGGCTCCCATCTAGCTGGCAGGTCCGAAGGCTCGCCTTTGAGGGAGTGGTTTTGGTTATGAAATCTTCATCAACACCCCGAGCTCGGATCGGCCCCAGGTAGACCCGCTGCGCAGGCTCCCATCTAGTCGGCAGGTCTGAAGGCTCGCTTGTGGGGGAGAGTTCTTATGTTTGTAAATCTTCGTCAATACCCCGGGCTCGGCTCGGCCCCAGGTAGACCCGCTGCGCAGGCCCCCATCTAGCTAGCAGGTCTGAAGGCTCGCCTGAGGGGGATAGGTTCAGTATTTTCAAGTATTTTGACACGAACGTTCTAGGCTTGAACCAAAGACACACCCAGAAGGCAGAACAGGAGGATTGAGGATCTCCTTGATCAGGAGGGGTCTCGTCCTGGAGAAACCTCGGCCGAGAGGTATTGGGTGAGGGGATCTCGGCAAAAGAAGTTCCCGGCAGGGAGACTTGGGTAGTAGATCCTTTGTCGGACAAGGAGAGGGTCTAAGCGCGAAGTCCCGACCGACCGCGCAAGATAAGAAAGGGGGTCTTCCCGGGCCAGGGGAGACGCTCTCGACAAATGGTTCTCGGTAGAATGCGGGAATGACGTGTTTGAGCCTTGAGCTCTCGGCAGATTCTCACCTATCAGCCGCTAAGAGAGACTATCCTAGAGGGGGGCCAGGGGCCCCGGGCGGAAACATTCTTGAACAGCATTCATTTTTAACAGTTAGAAAAAAAGAAGAGGAGCAAAATTTCCAATATTTGCATTATAAACTGCCCATAATATTACAAAAATGGGAGTCTCTCGCTCATTACAAACGAAAAAGAAGAAAAGAGGAAAAGGACCCATCAAGGAGACGCGCTATACCCACTCGAGCTCTTGCGGGGGTTCTTGCCAGAATCCTTCCCGGGTGTCTCACCAGCAGCCTTGCCGGCAGCAGTAGGTTGCGGTACATCCGAGGGCGGAGAGTCGGGTGCGCCCGGGGGCTTCGGGATGGGCTCGAACAGCCAGGGAACGAGCTTGGGAGCGGTGACGATCTTGCCACCCTCGTTCAAGCATCCCACATCTTGCAACATCTCCAGGGTCAGCTTGACTGTTGCTTGGGCGTTGGCCTGCAGGAGCTTGTCAATATCGTATTCCGAGAAGTGACAACTCCTCAGCCTCTCATCCAGTGTGGGGGGAGGCGGAACCACAGCTGTCTCCGTGAGCCGGATCTGGTCCTTTAGCAGGACGTTCTCGTATCTTAGCTCGGTCAGTTCCATGTGAAGAGCCGCAGTCTGAGCAGAATCCTGCAGAAGGGAGAAACAAATCAACACAGACGTCCCGTGGATTACAGAGGCGAGAGCGAGTGCTTGAAAAGATCTCGCTTACCTCCTCCGTGGGGCGCAAGGAAAGGCGTTCCATAGCGTCCGCCAGCTGTGCCTTCAAAACTGCCGCCTGGGCCACCGCCCGGTCCCGCGCCTTCAACATCTCGCCGAAGTTACAGTCAATGGTGATGCTCCGGCGTGCGCACATATGCGCAAGCTCGAACCCACGCATCAGGGCCCGGACGGAGTCAAAGGCCAGAAGCCGTGTGGGTAGCTGATCATAAAGGCCGGCGTACTCCCGGCTGTAAAGGCCGTAGCCCAGCGCGAAGGCCTCGCCGGTGACCTCGTCACGCTCTGCCCAGCTTGGGAGCAGCGTCGAGAGGGACACTCGGTTGGCCTCCGGGTCCCATTTTAGCAGGGGGTTCCCTTTCGCATCAAGGCACTTCACGCCGAGACTGAAATTCCTGTGCCCCTATGGCGCCACCTTGGACGGAGACTGAGTGGAGGTCTCGGCAGCCGCCCCCTCACCACCAGCCCCACTTGCGGCTGGAGGGTTCTCGGCAGGGGCCCCGCCACTATTCCTGGCAGCAAGTGTCATCTCGCTGGCCACCTGTAGAACCTCTTCAAAGGACCGGCCTGGCGGGAGAAGTCGGGCGGGAATAGTCGTCACGGATTTCCCTTTGTCGGCGGCAGTTGGCTTTAGTCTTTTCAGCAGCTGGGACGAAAAGGCGTCGGGCTTTCGCTTCCCGGCGCTAGTCGAAGGAGGCGGGGGAGGTTCGTCCCGGCAAGTCTGGGCCGCAGACTGCACGAAGGAGAGCGAATCTCTCGCAGCCTGGCCCTCGGTACCCTGAGTCTCGTCAAAGGGTTAGCGCAGAGGAACTTCTCGCTCTCCTGCAAGGGCAGTAACAGAATATGATGAAGTTTAGGACGGGAGTATCAGGTTGAAGACGAGACCATACCTTCACCAGGAGGCACGGGAGGGAGAGAGTCGACGTCCCGCCGGAGGAATTGTACGTCAAACTCCTTCGTCCCGAAGAACTCTAGAATGGCACTCTCGCGCGATCCCAGGGTAGACGGCTTGTAGGCGGCGTCCTCATATTGGAGGAACGCTGCCAAAATCGCCAGAAATGAAGATAAACTTCTCGCCCCAATGATGATGCTTGTTGGCGAGACCGGTTGTCTTGAGCAGCTACCCAGAGAAGAATACTACCCCTCCCTTCGCGCGGAAGGTGAATAGTTTTCGAAAGATCGGGAGGTTGAACTCGATCTTCTCAGATCGCATGTAACAGATGAACGCTACAAGGATGGCAACCGAGTTTGGGTTCAGCTGAACGGGAACAACACCGTAGTAACGAAGTGCCTGGCGCATCTCTGGCCAGAGGGGAAGGCGAAAGCCCACCTCAAAGTGTTCGAGGGGGGTGGCGAGATCCCCCTTTCTCACGTTGTTTACCCTGTCACGGTTGTCGGGAGCTCTCGCGGTGAAGCCGGCGGGAACGTACTGGGAAGTCATCCGTTGGTACTCTTCAGGGGTTAGGCGACAAGTGGGGAATTGATGTTTTTGGAAGGCTTCCGCGCAATGGGAATGTCCCTCGTTCTTGCCTGGCATTCTGTGGGGAGGATTGATGATGAAAGGAACAGGTGAGAACAAGGGAAGAAGGCGGAAGCAAGGGGGGAGTTCTCGGCAAGCCGCGAAAGTAACAAGGAGAGGAAAGAAGGTTCCGGATCGGAGAAATAAATGCGTTTGGTGACTTCTCTATTTATAGGAAATCAGGGTAATGATGTCTTTTCTAAAAAAGAGATAAAAATAGCGGCGGTAGTACAGGCCCCAGGTCGGCGACGCCTCGGGTTCCGGTTCAGGACGACAGCGGCTGACCTAGGGTTCAGACTCGTACAAAACATTTCAAAACAGCCATGCGGAGCGTAAAGGAAAACCAAAGCAGGGATCGCTCTCGCCGGGCGAGAGCTAAAAAGGACAAATAATAAAATCACAAGTGAGCTGTTCGAAATATAAAAAAAGAAAAATAGGGTACATTGCGAGAAGGGAAGGCTGAGAGGCGAGAAGGGGCGAGATTTCTTCAAGTCAATACGGTTCCCAGCACCATCGTCCTCGCTCCCGCCGTCTGGTCCTCGGGGGCGCCGACGGTTTGTAGTAGGAAGAAGGGGTGGTGCACCCTAGGTTGATCCGTCGGGCTTGGTCTCGAATTTGCGCGATGCATCTCCCAGGAGAAGACTCGATGGAAGGCCCACCAGGCCGCCCCGCCTCGCCGAAAAAATAGTCGCGCTTGAGGGCCTCCAGCATCTGTTCCACCATCTCGCGGAATTCCTTTTCCGCAGTGGCGCGGGCCCGCTCCCGCCGTACAAGCTTCGACAGAAGGACAGCAGTCTTTTTCCCTCATTCTTTCGTGCTCCCGGCGCCGCTCGCAAGGTCCTCCATCTCGCCAGATGAAGGAAGGAGGGAACTCTCGCCATCCTCTTCCTCTCCACCTTCATCATCGTCTTCATCGGCCTCCGTTCGCGAGTCCGGATCCTCTGAAAAAGAAAAAGTGGTGGTTACGGCTATGGCTGAATAAGAGCTACGATAATGCTTCACTTACCCGCAGCGTGACAAGAACCACTGGCCGGCGGCTGGCGAGAAGGCCCGGGTCCCCCCTCAGTCCCATAGAGGAGGTGGAGTGTCTTTCCGCATCCCGGGCGAAAAGACAGTGGTCCCGGCCGGACCGGAAGCATGGGGGAAGTCGTCCTCTCTCGCAGGATGGCTGACCTCCTTTTGGGCAATGGATGGGTCGATAGACGCCCCTCCCGGCAGTGCAGCAAGATTGGCCTCTTGGCCGAGCAGATTAAAAGCCAGTATCTCGCCCTCCCGAGTGGCGAGACCCAGGTCGGCGGGAGCTGAGGAGGCGGGGAGTCAGCTCGACCATAGGAGATGCTATAAATGAAATGGTCATAAGGGGATAATGAAAAAGAAGAAAAAGGAAGAATACCCGCGGTTCTCAGAGAGGCAGCCGGAGGAGTGGCCCCCGCGACCAGTGGTCTATCCTCAGGAGGGTGAAGCGACGGGTCCGGAGGCACCAGCGGTGACCCGGTGTCGTCACCTCGGGCCGCTTCCTGCAAACGATTCTGCCAGTTACCAACCCTTGCGCATAATCAAATCATCATCGGCTCGAGATCTTGGGGATCAGCAAATCAGAAGCATACCTTCGGCGGAGGAGAAGCGTCATTTGCACGATCGGGAGTGGGGGTAGGCGAGTCCCTGTTCTCGCGGGAAGGGTCCCGCTGGACCACCTTGGCCTTCCTTTTCTTCTTCTCTTTCTTCCTTAACGGAGGGGGATTGGCGGCTGGCGACTTTCTCGCCAGCCAAGGGGCAACAGCAGCGCTATTTTCCAGGGCTCGCGCATGGACCGCGTTGATGCGGTCTTGAAGGTCTTGCGGGAGCGGCTTGTCAATATGCTTGGAACGCATGACGGGATCTCGCGAGACCTCAGGTGGACGGCGGCGACTCAGGAGCAGATTTACGGCCGCCTATCCGCACATATATATATAGTCGTGGTATGGCCCACCAAAAGATTCTCCTTTTGAAAGGACACGTGCCCAGCGAATATTACTGGGTTGGACGTGTCTTTTCGAGCGCAGGGCTAGCTCAAAAAGAGCCGGGATTGTGTACAACCCCATATTCGCTAGGTGGGACCCAGAGGCACAACGGTCGGGGGTGAACCAGCCCCGGGTTAGCCCGGGCCTGAAGACCAGAAGAGCTCTCGCGCCGGAGGAGCTCCCGCCTAGGAGCAGGCGAGATCCCGCCCATGGCCAGAAGTGGGCGAGAAGCGCCGCGCTGAGTGAGCTCCACTCTCTCAGCGCCACAGTTAGCGTCATGGTCATCAGCAAGGGCGCTGAGTGAGCTTCACTCACTCAGCATCATGGTCATCAGCAAGGGCGCTGAGTGAGCTTCACTCACTCAGCGCCATGGTCATCAGCAAGGGTGCTGAGTGAGCTTCACTCACTCAGCGCCATGGTCAGCAGCAAGGGCGCTGAGTGAGCTTCACTCGCTCAGCGCCATAGTCAGCAGCAAGGGAGCTGAGTGAGCTTCACTCCCTCAGCGTCATGGTCAGCAACAAGGGCGCTGAGTGAGCTTCACTCGCTCAGCGCCATGGTCAGCAGCAAAGGCGCTGAATGAGCTCCAATCGCCCAACATCGCGTCCAGCAGCAATAGCGCCAAGGCTAGAGGAGCTCCTGCCTGGGGAGGGGCGAAAGCGTTCACCCTCGGTCAGCCGGGACCCGCTCTCGGCAGGGTCGGCGAGAAGGATTAAACTGGCGAGAAGGCGGGGGCTGGCTCAGCGTGAGACTTTTGACACTTCTTTTTAGCTCCCGCCAAAGGAAGGCGAGAGGGTTCTCGGCATAGAGCTCTCGTCGAGTGGGGCCCAGGTTCAGGGTAAAATGTCTTAATTGCCCTCAGGTATAATTACCCTTATACCCTCAGGGGCTGCTTTTAGTACTTCTCAAACAACGGGATTTGGCTATTGGCAGACCAGCCAGGGGTATTTCAGTAACTTCAGGTCAGCAAAAGGTTATAAATAGACCCATAAGGGCTCCTTGGAAAGCAGACTCTAATTTTTCTCTGAATCTCTAGTGCTTTCTGAGGAGCTCCTAGCCCAGCTTTTGGCTTTAGAGGGGAAGCTCTCAGAGATCTTCTGGGTGTGAGGTGGCTCCCTGCTTAGGCTTTGGGTCAGTCCTAGGTCTTTAGCTACCAGTCGAGGGGCAGGGCTTGAGAGAAGTAAGTGTTGGTTGCACCCTTGTTTTGAACATTCGTTGAGGTCAATTTCTGCTTCAACAACTCTCATTTTACTTGGGTGTTCTTTCTGAAACACAAGTCAGACACCTTTAATTATTTCACTAATTTTGTCCGGCAAATTCAGAACGAATTAAACTGCTCAATGGTCAAAATCAGAAGTGACCATAGAACAGAATTTGAGTCTGGTGCCATGACAAAATTCTGTGAAAGTCGAGGTATCTTTCATGAGTTTTCCTCCTCGTATACTTCACAATAAAATGGATTTGCTGAGAGAAGGAATATAACCCTAATTAAAGCATGTATGACTATGTTAAATGATGCTTCAATTCCAGAGTACTTTTGGGCTGAAGCAGTCAACACAGCTTGCCACGTGCAAAATAGAGCTCTAGTCAATAAGAACCATCATATGACTCCCTATGAACTATTGAAGGGAAGAAAACCGACTATGTCCTACTGTAGAATTTTTGGAAATAAATGTTTCGTACTTAATAATGGGAAGTATTACCGTACAAAGTTTAGTGAAAAATGTTTTGAAGGTATTTTCGTAGGATATAGTAACCACAGTAAGACATATAGGATTTTTAACAAGAAAACCCTGGTCGTAGAAGAGTCTATTAATATTGTATTTGATGAGACAAACAAGCTCCAAAGTAGCTCGTCTAGTATCATTAGTGCAGATGTAGGTACCAGGTTCAAGGAACTAAGCTTGGATGAAGCAGTCAAAGAAGATGCTCCATGTTCAGTCAAGGTCGTGGATCTAGGCTTGGTGGATTAAGAACTTCTAGAGGCAGAATTGCTTCAACTTATAGAGGATGCACCAGATGTTGCAGAACCTATTAGAGGGAGAGTAAGAAACCTAGTGTTTAGACACCTAAGAGATCAACCAGCTGATCAAATCATTGGATAGCTAGGCGACGGAGTTAGAACAGAAGAGGTACATCTAATGAGTTATTGCATCTTAGTTTTCTGTCTCACTTTGAGCCAAAGAATTTTGAAGAAGCAAACAAGGATGCCTCTTAGATCATGGCAATGCAAGAGGAGCTCAACTAGTTCGAATGATGCAAAGTCTGGGAGTTGGTGCTCAGACCCAAGGGACAGAATGTGATCGGCACCAAGTGGGTTTTCAGAAACAACCTGAACATGTGTATTTTTTAAATGAAGCTTTATACGGCTTAAAGCAAGCTCTCCGAGCTTGGTATGAGACGTTGTCTAGCTTTTTTCTTGAGAACAAGTTCACAAGAGGAAAGATAGACAATACATTGTTTCTTAGGGAAGTAAAAGGCAAGATTCTACTAGTGCAAATTTATGTCGGCAACATTATATTTGGCTCTATAGAAGACAACCTTTGCAAAAAGTTTTCCAAACTTATGCAAGGGAAGTTTGAAATGAGCAGTATGAGAGAGCTGAAATATTTCTTAGGACTTCAAGTGAAGCAATCTGAAGATGGAATTTTCATCTCTCAGACGAAGTTCACCAAGGAGCATCTTAAGAAATTCGAAATGGAGAACGCAACCTCGATGAGGACTCCAATGGGTTCAACTATGTCTCTGGACAAGGATGAGAAAGGGAAATCTTTTGATGAAACCAAGTATAGAAGCATAATTGGATCCCTGCTCTACCTCACTACTAGTAGACCCGACATATTGTTTTCAACATGCTTCTGCGCTAGATTTCAGGTGAACTCAAAGTAATCTCATTACATCACTGCAAAGCGAATTTGAAGATACCTTAAGGGTATACCCAATCTTGGCTTATGGTACCGGAGAAGTAATGGTGTCGAGCTAATTGGGTTTTCAGATATAGATTTTGCAGAAAGTAGGGATGATAGGAAAAGCACTTCCGGGACGTGCCAATTCCTCGGAAGACGGCTTATTTCATGGAGTAGTAAGAAGCAGAATTGTGTGGCAACCTCTACTGCCGAGTCAGAGTACATCTCTGCCGGTAGTTATTGCACATAGCTTCTATGGATCAGGAATCAACTCGAAGACTACAACCTAAAGTTCAGAGAGATTCCAATGTATTGTGACTCATCCAGTGCAATAACGATCGCGCATAATCCAGTTTCTCACAGCCGGACAAAGCATATTGAAGTGTGATATCACTTCATCCAGGAGTATGTGGAGAACAAAGATATAACCCTCAGCTATGTACCGACGGATAAGCAGGTCGCAGACATTTTTACGAAGCCATTGGATGAGGCCAAGTTTTCGTTCTTCAAAACGGAACTAGGCATGCTGAACAAAGATTCGTGTAGATGGACAAAAAGACAGGAAGTTTCTCGGGAAATTCATCAAGGAAGAAAATTTTCCCAAGGGAAATTCGTCAAATATCGGACGGCAATTTCAACGATTTGTCGAAAATACACATCTATACTCGACGAATCCAACCTTGCGTCCAATGAAACTCGCCGAATTTAACTTAGGTCAAAATTTCTCTTTCTATATTGGATCCAAAGAGCCGTCGAACATCAGGTACGCGCCTTCTATGTCAAATTAAAAATTATATATATATATATAATCAAGAGTCGGGGCAACCGCGACACATTTCGTCGAAACCATAACAACGAAATTTGCCGAACTGTCCTCCTAACCCTTTGGCTCCAACGCAAGTTTCGTCGTCTCCATCCCATAGCCCTGCTCCCATTCTTTTTGATTAGGTCGGAACAAGGGTTTCCAACAAAGCTTTCCAATTTCTAGACGCGACTTCACTCAGTGGTGTGATTCCGACGGCCTGTTCTCGCCAACTCCTTTTGTGACAGCAATCTCAGTCCAGAGGCCTTTTCTGAATTCCTACAAATTTCTGATTCTCCATGGCCACTTGCAGCACAAGTGGTTTGCTAGGAGGAGGAGAACTAGTTCATACAGGTTTTGCTTTAGCTTCTGATGAGTTCAGGAATGTGATCCTGAAGTTGGAGACAACCGACCTCTCTTCTGTACTGGTACACCATTGCAAAATTTTGGACAAAGATGTCCTTGAATTCTTCTAGAATGCAAAGCTCAAACACGAAGATACCGTCATCAAAATCAGGGTTCGTAAGACTTCAGTTAATGTGAAGGCCTTGAATCTCAACCGGCTCTTAAGGCTTCCATCCTGTGAAGAAGCAGATCACCTTGAATAGGAAGACTTCTCAAGGGCATTGTTGTTCTGTGGATTGCCAAGGGGCACCAAGGCCGTTAAAAGGAAAGGTATAAACGATGAAGGGAAGCTACTATCAGACATTATTGGAAAAGTACTGCTATGCAAGACTGGTTCACACGATTACCTCTCATCAGAAATGTTCAAGATTCTAGTGATAATCATCTACATAAAGAGAATGGACTGGGGTGCGATGCTGTTTGAGAAAATCAAGGACAGTCTCCACACACCCAACTTTGGAAGGATTATCAGCTTGTACCTGGATCAAATGGACGGTGACAAGTTTGATATGACCAAAGGTGTGCATATACATCACCTGAAGAAAATCGATTCATCAATATTCTCAAGGTGGGATAGGAGGATCTTAAGGCCAGGGGGAGCCCCTGATGTGCCTGAGGATGAGGAAGAACAAGTTCCTGTGGACAGGATTCTAACTCCAACCCCCAGGGAAACTCCTGAGAGATTGAGTGCAGGAGCAGAGGGGGGCTAGTTGAAACAGTTCCCAAGATAGAGAATCTTCTGACAGAGTTTGTTCAGATTGCTTAGACTGCTGTTGAGGAGATAGTGCATGTTGAGGTTGTGGATGAGGATGTTGATGATGAGGTTCCAGCTCCTTCTGAACATGAGATTGATGATGTTTTTGGTGCTGCTGAGGATGATGTGTCTGCTACTGCTGAGGATGATTTAACTGTGGATGACTATGAGATAGATGTTGATGAGAAAATGATTGTTGTTGATGAGCCCAAAGCTGTTGATAATGCTAATGATGGGTCTGAGCTCATTTCAATGGAGAACCTGATTGTCTCTCTCCCAGAGATTATTCATGCTTCATCTTCTAAGGGGGAGGTGATTAGGCCCTCGATATCGGTTGTTACTAAGGTTGACAGGTTTATCCGCAACCTGGAAAAAAGAGTTGCCAAGGCGACAGGTACTCCTCCAGTTATTCCAGAGGAGGTAGTAGATGTTTCTAATGAGGAAGGAAATGCAGAGGAGCATCCTCCTACCCTAACTGCTGAAGAGCTGATGCTGATTTCTAAAGATAGATTATCTCTGATCTATGAGTCTCCTAGTGAAGATCTGCCCTCTCTCCCAAATATTCCTTCTGAAGATGTTCCACCTCCAGTGCTGATAGTTCCATTTTGAAGACAATAGAGGCTATGTTGGCAAGACAGCAAGTGCAATTTGAAGCCTGCATACAGAAGGTTCTGGACAAGTTCAAGGAAACTGAGCAAGATGTTAATAATGGCCTTGCAGAAGTTAAAATTCAGATTGACAAGCTTGCTACCAATCTTGATTCACTGTATATCGAGGGTGGAAAAGCTATCACACTTAACATGCAAGGACTCAAGTATGCTTTAGAAGTTCTTAATAATGTTGATATGAATGCAAAGACAATGATTGATGCCCACAACCGATCGATGGCTCACTTTGACAACACTATTCCTGCTTATTCTAATGTTGTTAATTAAGAAGTCTGAAAGGGGGAGGAGGCTATGAAAGCTAAGGTTGTTGTAGTTGAAGTTGCTATGATAGAAAATTTCAAAAAGACAAATGACTATTGTTATAACAACTTTATGTGGCTGGATGGTCAGATGTTTAGCTCTCAAGTACCTGATGTGCCCGCTCATGATGAAGTTCATCCTGCTAAGGATTACTCTCATTATTGGACAGATACACATGATCTCTCTCAGGACAGACCTGCTGCTGCTGCTGGTGATGTATCAAAAGTTCAAGCTGTTGAAGATATTCCCCATGCTCCAGTCTACAAGAGAAGAAAGTATGGTGAAGGCCCTTCTGCCACAAGATCAGAACTGTCAGAGATCTACCAGCCAGAGAAAGAGAAATTTGTGAAGTGTTGAGTCCTACGTCTAAAGGAATTATTCTAAACACCATCACCCTAATTGATCTTGGAAATGAGAATAGATGGAACCATTACGATCAAGATGAATGGCATAAGTATGAATTGGCCTCTGCCAAGAGAAGAATACATTTCAAAAATCACAAGAATGATGAGTCTACGCCTCCAGCCCCTTCAAAGTATTATTTTAAGCCAAGGGCTTGTTTTGTTAGGCAACGTCAGAAGGATCAAGGCAGGCAAACCTAATGTTCATGTTTTTTTGTGTGATTGAGATGTGAATATGGTTGCCCTGAAAACTTTGAACTCTTATTAATATATATATATATATATATATATGATTTATATGTCTTGGCCGGAATGTGCGATGTTATTTTAATTTTCTTTAATTTACTTATCTTGTTAATTTTATGCACTATGATTATATTTGTTATGTGCAATTCATCTTAGCTTATAGGATTTTGACTTCTTCAAATAGGGAGAGATTGTTGGGTATTGTATCCACAATAACCCTGATTTGAATAAGGAAAGCTAAGATGAATAATGACTGTATTTGATAGTGTATTTTTAGTTATATACTTGCAGGTTTACAATACTAAGTACACACCAATGCCAGGTTACAATGGGTCAGTAAACAAGGGACTATACAATGTAATTCTTTATTATGTAGGCTATTGTGTTAACTCGCGTGTAATCTCTCTATTGGAGTGTACTTCTATTCCAAGTACATGAGGAGGTTCAAGGAAGAAGAAAATCTCAAATTCAATAGAACAAAATTTTACCCAAGTAAAATTCGTCGAGTATCGTAAGGGATAATCATCGAATTCATCGAGTATCAGTGATATTCATCAAATTCGTCGTATATACTTACTATCACTCGTCGAATTCATCTTATATACTTGTGGTGAAATATCTGGAAAGATTGGAAAAATAGTTAAGTAAAATTGGTCTAGTATCATCAAGTATACTCGTCGAATGTATCTAACGATACTCGCCGAATTCGTCGAATATACATGACGATACACACCAAATTCGTCGAATCATCTCGACACTACTTCTCTAGATTTTCTTAAGGCAAGTTCATCGAATATCGCTGGGTCGATGGCATCAAGTGCGTCGAGTGTGTCGATGGCGTCGAGTGCGTCGAGTGCATCTTGGCATCGAGAGCGCTGAGTCTGCTAGCCTATACTCGACCAATTCGTCGAGTATACTAGCTGATAATCGACGAATTCGTCGAGTATGGTTTCAGCCTTGGCATTGAGTGGCTTGCTAGCTTGATCTGGATTTCTCTAAGTCAAATTCGTTGTATATCAATGACTATTCGACGAGTATACTAGCGATACTCGATGAATATGACTTAGGTCATTTTTCCGACAATTTTTTTTCCAGGCTTGGGTTACGGCGGACATGCACAGTAACTTTTGCAAGTTTTTTTTTTGGAATTTCTTTTATAACTATTGCATTTGATGTTGCCTTTAAGTACTTAGGGTGGATTTTTCTTCAACCCTAATCTTGCAAATTATTCTAATTTTCAAATCGAGAAAATTTCCAAAAAGAATGACCCGTCGGCCTCCTGCGCGATACACGACATCTCCGATCGGCCGATAACTGCGAACGTTGCACGATTCAATATTCATCGACCCGTACGATTGGATTGCTACTCTCTGAAGATCTCTATTCCTCCAGATCTAGTCGATTGAAGATTCAAGATTCAAGGTCTTCAAAGATTTTTATTTTCCGAGTTCTCCAAAATTTCAAGATCTACATAATCCAAGAACGTCGGAGTGAAGACTTGTAATCTTTATTAATTTGTAATATTCCTTTACTTTTGTAGGATATTTTTATCCGAGTTGTAAACCCGTTTGTGGATCGAGTTGCAGATTCATTTATGGATCAAGTCGTAGATTCGATTGTGGATCAAGTTGTAGGAGAGGTTGTTCTTGGAGTGGTAGGAGCGTCGTCTCCGAGTTGTAGGAGTTGCGGCTCCGAGGTGTTAGATTTGTTGAAATCTGAGTTTGGTGAAGTAGCCGAATCTAGCCCTTCATGGTAGATAGGCGAGGCAGGAAAGTGGACGTACCCAACTCGGGGAATCGCTATATAATCTTGGTGTTTGTGTGCTTAATTTTTTAAGTATTTTTATTTATTTCGTGAAAAGACACATACATCACATATTCACTAGACACTAGATACTTTTAATAGGTTTTATTATATCTTGTAGCTTAGATACAAGTTTGGAAATGTGAAGGAGGATGAGAAGAAGTTGCTAGCACCAGAGGAGGCTGAGTTCGATTTTGAAGATGTGAAGCCAACTAAGAGAAAGGGATGAGGGGTGAAGGTTGTTGGGAAGAAGGTGAAGTTTGAAGTGGACTCAAATTTTGAGGATATCAAGAATGAGAAGGAGAAAATGAAGTTCGAGGAGGTCAGGAAAAAGATTGCTATGAAGAGAGAAAGAAGATTGCTATGAAGAGCGAAAGAAGATTGCTTAGGAGGATAGAGAAGGAGAAGAAGAAGGTGAAGAGAGGAAATGCAGGTGAAGATTAAAACACAATGGAATCTCTGCTTCGTGTTTATGTACGGGAAGAAGTTGTTAAGGTTGAAGTCTCATTGGGAACTTTTTGTGAAAGTTGGTTTAAGAAGTTGCAAGATAGGATGTCCCAATCCCATCACCATGCACCATCACCCACATCATCCACACCCCAGACTAAGGTCTCTCCCACCGCACCATTTTCCACCCAAGGTAGCCCCGAAGTCGCACTTGTCCCTAACACTCAGATCATTACACTTGAAAGCCCAGCCAAAGAAGCATGTTCCGTTCGAGTCCCGAAGAAGGCTAATAGGAGGAAGGATCTTGTTTTGGTTCCTAGCTATCCCGGTAGACCCCATATAAACCCTCGAATTCGAGATAGCATGGACTTCATCCTTAATCAGTTCATGGAGAGGTAATTATTACTTGTTATGCAAGTATTTTCATACAGATAATTGCTTATCATTCTCACAATTATTTTAACTATTACTACAGATCCAAGATTATTTTCTCGAGTGGTAACATTGAGATGACTCGAGGAAATATAGATGATCTGTTGGGAACGGCTTGGATAACGGACGCTCACCTAGATGTGTGCAGTGTTCATTGGTTCAAAGCAGAAGAGATCATTTTGTAGACTGAAGTCTTTTTTATATGTTTTGTCAAATCATGCAGTACATGCTTCATTTTGTGCTCCTTTGTGCTTCGATATGATTAACCTTGAAATTATTAATATCTAACAATTCATTGTGCAATATTATAAGAGCAATAAGGTGTCAAATAACAAGATCTTGTTGAGCCATATAACATTGGCCAGTGTGAAGGCATCTGATATCACGCTTATGCCCTATCATGTGTCAAGCCATTGGACACTGCTTGTTTGTCGCCAGAAGGAAAAATGATGGGAGTTCTACGACTCGTTTAAAAGCGGCCATCATCGTTCCAACCTTTCTAACTTGGTACAATTCCACACTAGTGAGCATTACACACCCATATGAAAGTTGAGTTTATGTGCTTTCTGACAATTAAGGTATCCTGCAGGTTAAGATTTTATACGGGGAGGTTAGTGAAGTATTGCCAAATGATATTATCAGCTGGCCTATTAACGAGGTTCCTAATTTGCCGCAACAAGATAACGGGGATGATTGCGGCGTGTTCGTGTTGAAATTCATGGAGGAGGCGTTGTCGATCAAGACTATTTCATGGCAAGGAAAAAAGAATTGGTATAAAGAGATGCCACGATTTCGCGCAGAAATTGCATTGGACATTTTTCGGGCATTTTCTAACATAATTAGTACTAACGACTAGTGATTTTGTTGTTGTAAGGGTTTGAGAGAGGAAATATTGAACAGCTAATTTCTATGATGTTTTGAACTGGACAGATTTTGTGGCCTGAATATAGTGGGGAAAAACTGATATTTTGTTAATTAACAGCTGATCAAATTTGTTTTGCCTACTCATGCATGTTAATTGCTATGGCGTTTTGGTTCATAATTAAATATGTTGACGGTTAAAAACTGAGATTTTGTTGAAAAACTGACATTTTTTTGGAAATTTATGTTCTTCTCTTCAATTCAAGTCAACTGCAACCTCACAATGCACAAGTACACAACAAGAATGCACTCCTATACTAAGTTCACAGTTCACAACAAGTCCATATGCAATTCACCGCAAGTTCACAAATCCTTTACTACTAGTAAATATTCATTTGCAAGAACAAGAATGTACCGAAAATGGTAAATACTTAAACTATTAAGGCACATGATTCACTTTAAGTTTTGAAAACATCTGGGATACTCGAAAAATTATAAGACAAATCTAAGACAAAGTCCTCTTGAGAATTGATATCTGCAGGAGTAGCCTGTGGGGTTGACTGGTGCACATGTTCTAGAGAATCGAAGTTGTAGACATTTGTTTTTGATGGATTATCATTCACATGGACTGCTCTTCTCTTCAATTCAGCTCTCTTTCCTACATTGGAAAACATAAGTATCATTATACTTGTAGTTATGAAGTTGTTTTTGGAAACATAAGAATCATTAGTAGTAAAAAACTTGTTTTTCAACTATTAAGATAAAAAAGTAGTACTTGGCACTCTATTATTTTTCCCTCAATGTACTTTTAGTCGTGCGTTAGAAACACCTTTCGGCCGCTTTGTCGGCGAGTCCCTTAATAATGTTTCATCTCTCCCATTCTGATTGATACCCCACCCCCAATGACCATAGCTTGAACCTTTTAAGCCAAATCATTCATGGAAGTCATAACAAGTTCCTTTGTCGGTTGACAACTCTCAATTTGGAGGGCTAATTCATATGTAAACCTCATTAAATGGTTCCTGAAAACCGCATTTGAATCGGATTGGGCCATTGAAGGTGAGTAGGGAAGGAAAATACCTTTCTTAGCATGCAAACTAAATCGTTTGAGCAAATATTGGCCAAGAATCTGCTTTAAATTTCTATGAATGAATATCGCAAAACGTGCTTGCATAGAATACCTTTTATTTGAAATCCTCGACAAGAACATTCTACTTCGCCAGTAATACATTGAAGTTTACAAACCAACGTTTACCGTCAACACCTTCATCACACTGTGAGGTCACATATGAAATACTATTATCCTCGTATCTTGTCTCATCGGCTATGCTAACCCCAACATCCCCCTCCATGAATGATTTCTCAAAGATAGAAAACATTTTCCTGGTGTAAACCTTTAAAGCCTGCTTTAGTAGCATGGAACTTTTATATTTTAAGTCAATAGTACCCTGCGTACACTTAAAATCTTCATCAAACTCAGCTCTCTGCCATGTCGAAACAAGTTTCTCCAACCCAACTAAACACTTTAAAATATAACTGGTTGCCTTGGAACAACCATGCAATCCATGATTTGCTGATTCGCTCCTTTGAGCCTACAAAATGTCATGATCCAACACATCCTTGTTGTATACAGTTGACCACTTCCTCCAAACTGCATATATGTCTCTCAACCATCTGTTGTCTTGTAAGCTTCCTTTCAACATCATCTCATTCCAATAACAATCAAACTCGTACTCACAGCCACACTTGCTCATGCATTGGTGGAATAAACCTCGAACACCTTTGTCATGGTAAAAACAATGGACTTTAAAAGGAGCTTTCTTTAAGATGTGTCATTGACACAATCGATGTCGGCTGGTGGTGAGAACGCGCTCAATAGCAACTGTCATAGTCTAATCTTGGTCAGTAAAAATAGTTGTAGGTTTTTTACCACCAACAAACTTAAGAAATGTGTCAAAAATCCAACAAAAAGAATCTATGGTTTCTTCTGCAATGAAAGTGCAACCAACAAAAACACTCTACCAATGATTGTTCACACCAATAAATGGAGCGCACGCCAAATTATATTTATTTAATTTGTAGGTTGTATCAAAAATAATAGCATCGCCGTAACAATCATAATCAATCTTACTATGCCCATCGATCCAAAAAAAACTCGGTCAACATATTTAGTTCATCTATCTGGACTTCATATGAGAACATATTATCCTCAAGTTGTCTTGCATGTAGTATCTTCAATAAACTAATCGAATCGCCACTTTCAATCAAAGCTTTTTTACCACATTGGACATAATTTTAGGCATCGCCCGTGGCAAAATGGGTTTTGAACACCTCTAACTTCTTCAGTGAGAAAATTGTACGCATGCATTGTTTTTATACCATCCTCTGACAGATTTTTTAATTGATTGCCCTGCATATCTAATAACTTTTGATGCAACCTCAACGAATGTTGTTCTTTCTCAGATGCAAGGGGATGGTTGTGCACCTCCACAAACTTTGCAACCGTCCAGTTCTTACCATTTGTATCTGTTTTAAAATGACAACATGCAAGATAACCAGTCCGAGTATCTAATTTGCGATATCTAATCGGTGACGAGTTTGTGTGTTTCTTTCCTGCCTTTGAGCAACTGTATTCACGTAATTTGATAATTCTAGTGTGTGTAATAAATAACGTGTTACTTACGAACACTAATTCTGGTTTTGTGAGTGTACTGACAATACAAAACATATGCCTCTTCCTCCGAATGGACAACATGGAAACGAGGATGTTCTTTTTTGATCTGTAGGTTAAAAATGATGAATTTTTTGAAGTGAAAGTAGCGGACTGGGCAGTCTATCCGCGTGGACTGGGCAGACAAAAGTGGAGGATAGTCAGGTCGGCAAGAGTGTTGCAGTCAGCTTATTCCCTGGAGGTAATCAGGCAGATATGATGGTTATCCATGCAGTTTGTTGGGTTGTGTGAACGGGAATTGGAGTCCACTAGTTTTGTGCGGACTGACCCATATATCCGCTGGTGCCGTGTTCGCATTAGGGATGGCTGGTGGTGTGGACTTGGACTAGTTTTATACCAAGTCTAGGCGTGCTCAGTCCGGGAGATTGCGCGGTTAGCACAGACTGATTTCCATGTCTGCCGAGTTCGGCAACTGTCATCCTTGTGCTTTGGTTGCGGGCTCGGAGTGTGTGGACTGGAGTAGTATCCACAGGAGCATGCGGACTGGAGCTATGTCCGTGTATGTGCAGACTGGTGGGGTATCCATAGAGTCTGCTGGTGTGGAGGACAAGTCCTAGCTTGTCCTTGTTGCGGTAAGGCGAATAGGATTTCTATCCGGCCTTGGTGGTGCGACCTTGGCGAACTGGTTGTCTAGCTTGTAACATCCCTCAGACTTCTAGACCCCTAGGATGGTTTTATTATGACTTGGTCATGAAAAAACCCTGGGAAGCACTAAAGGGTCCAATATAACACCAAAAAAAAAATACAGGCTAAGGAAACTTGAGCTGGATGGAAATTGTCGAGCAGAGCTGGACGAAATCGTCGAGCAGCGCCGTACGAAATCGTCGAGCAGTGCCGGACAAAATCGTCGAGCAGCGCCGGACGAAATCGTCGAGCAGCGCCCGACGAAATCGTCGAGCAGCGCCGGACGAAATCGTCGAGCAGCGCCGGACGAAATCGTCGAGCGCTATCGTCGAGAAGCGCCAGACGAAATCGTCGAGCAGCGCCGGACGAAATCGTCGAGCAGCACCGAACGAAATCGTCGAGCAGCGCCGGACGAAATCGTCGAGCAGCGCCGGAAGAAATCATTGAGTAGCGCCGGACGAAATCGTCGAGCATTGCTGAGCAGAGCTCGACTAAATTATCGAGCAAGGCTGAGCAGAGCTCGACGAAATCGTCGAGCAAGGCTGAGCGGAGTTTGACGAATACAACCAATGCGTCGAGCGGAGTTCGTTGAATATCGCAAATTCATCGAGCAGAGTTTGATGAATACAGCCAATTCGTCGAGCGGAGTTCGACGAATAGAGCAAATTCTTCGGACTAAGCTTCTAGAATTGGTGAATTGGAGGAGGGAGAAAAGCTTGAGATTAATGATCATCATGGCATGGAGGCTCCATAACTCCCACTTTTATGGTGCTTTTATTCCTCTGAGGGAGAGGAGGAGTTTCTGGAGGTGGTCGACCATTAATTTGGTTCAGCCCCTCAATTTAGTTGAAACCGAAGGGGTGGAGTCAATGGCCATTAATGGAGTTTAATGAAATTTGGGAGTTACAAGCCTCCTCTCCCAAATTCTCTCTTTAAGGACCTTCACCAGAGCATGGGCAGGCGTTTCCCCCGATTGGTTTTCAATTCCATTGAGGTTGGTGCAGAAGTTGTAGAAGAGCCAGAAGCTCGGTGGCCGGAATGGTGAAGAGGCAAAGAGCACATCTTCAGGCTGCAAAACAGGTCCTCCTCTACTCCTTCTATGGATAGATCTTAGAAATCTTTAGGGATAATAATCGGAGCCCAATTGGGTGGAGATTTTCCCCTGGTTTTTCTGAGAAAAAGGAAGTGTTGGGTACGCCGGAAACGGCCACTCCGGTGGTCGTGCTGCCGCCCGGCGATAGCCACCACCTCAACGGAGGTGGTGGTGGTGGCCGGCCAGGGAGGTGGTCGGGTGGCCGGAAAATAGGCTTAGAGTTTGCTCCAGGATGGGACAATCGGGACCATCGGGACCATCGGGACCATCGGCTCAAGCTAGAAGATGAACGGATTCCGTCAAATCTGCTTTAAGATTTGTGCTGGCAGTTAATTATCATTTCATTTGTATATTCTTTTCTGTCACAGTTTTAGTAGTGTTTGGTTTTAATTATTAAAAATACTTAGAGGTACTTTATGAAAAAGTGGTCAACATGAAACCTGTAGATCAGTGAGTCTAGTTTATTTTAAAATTAGTAAGAACCAATTTAGAGTTCAGGTTAGACCACAACACTCTTTTTGGTGAGGTCTATACCTAGGCTAGATCAAAGGTTGGTTTGAGTGCCCCCATCAATAAAGCCATCCAAATGACTTGAAATTTTGGATGGAGATCATTCTTACCTATACCTACAACATATCAAAAAATGGAAATTTTTGGAAAACATTTCCCTAAAGTTTCTGTATAAATTTAATAATCCATGTATGGATTATTTAAAGGGTCTAATGACCTCTAAACCAACCAAAATTTTGGTATTTGACTCTTAGGGTCATGGAATGACTATGATAAAAATCTCAGCCCAATTGGGTTAGATTTGAATGGGTTTTGATGATATCAAAGTGTGGCCCTTTAAGGGTTAACTAGGGTCAGAGTGAGCTTAGGGCATGGAGGGGCTAATTCTCACCCAAAGGGGTTGGGACTTTGGTCAGAGCCCCATGGTTAGTTTAGACACCCTCACATGGAGTTTAGGGTGGATTAGGGTGGATTTGCCCTAGAACTCTAGTTCAAACCCTAAGGTTGAACTTTGGGGGTTTGTGAAGGACATGGAGTGATATGTCCTTGTATGAACTTGGTGTTTAGTCCATGTGATCTTAGGGTGGTGAAATGTCATAGAAAGGAATTTGGTAGTATTTAGGCATATGCACTCCACTTAAATCACTTGGAAATTATTTAGGTCTATACATCTTAAGGAATAAATAAAGGGTCTTATGACCTTGGATCCTTATGAAATTTTGGTAGAAGTAATTTTATAGTGATATTGATCTCTGAAAAATATTATAGGATGTGTGGAAGACATTAGCTCATACTTGTAGTTATAACCTTTATGTTGCCCCTAAGGATGATTTTGATAAAATCATGGTTAAACTAACTTATAATGTTATGAAACTTAGTTAGTGATGATTTATAATCATATTGAAGCCCTGGTAATTTTTGTGTAATTTTTGGATAATATTTTAAGGTACTTATCTCTTTTATTCTATTTATTATATTTACATTGAATTAATTATTTAGGGACTGATACTTTTATGAAAGTTTGGGAAACTTAGCATTATCTGTTATTTTGGCATCATATAGTGATTATAATTTTTGGGTGGCGATAACTTATGTAAATCTAGTACTTCATGTTCAAAATTACCCCTGACCTAACTTTTGGGAAAATCTAATAAATGCTAAATTAATTAGGAAAATTACAAGTCTCTTGATTTAGGCTAAATGTGTCATGATAGTCCCACAATAATTATCTTAGGGTATTTGAATGAAAATTTGGAGTACCTCCTGTCATGTACATCATATAGCTTAGGTGGGTCTGCATTTAGTAAAACTACGGAAATTGTGATAACATGTGGAATGGTCATAGGAAGTAGGGAATATTGCATGCTTATTTGGTAAGATGAAAAAGTGAGTTTTATTAAGAGTCATGATGAGAGGAATGTTGGATTGACTAGTGTTAAGAGGTGCTCGGGATCGACGAAAGATCGTCTTTCCTGTGGAGAGGAGTCAAACACACTAGGGTTAGATTAAGTTAACTTAAAATGGAATTTGTTATGGGTATTAACCAACAATAATAAGTACCTTGAGAAAGGAAGCTTTGGGCTTCAGCCCATCATAGTTCTTAGTGCCCTCGAGAGCCCTTCACAGGGAATGCCCTAGGCAGTCCAAGGTTAACGTAAACCGTAAGATTAAATAGAATACAAGAGTAACTAGAAATACTCTAGGATTACACTTACACTCCCCGGTGTGGTGGGAGTTAGGTTGGGTCTCACGAGCGGTAGGCTCGGTGGTTTTGGTGATAGGCAGGTTTGTTCGGAGAGCCGATGGCTCGAATGGTTTTGTGGCGGACGGGATAATCTAGGGAGCTTTGGCTCGGTGGGAAAATATATTAATGTTACATGTGCATAAAATATAAGGTGGTGGGTCTTCGGTATAGGAGAGTCATCGCACCGACACTAATACGTTGACTCGACAAGTGTGGTTTAGCACTTAGCCAAATAAAGTATGGTGCGCCAGCTGGCAAGAGTACGTAGGAGCTCCGCTTAGTGCACCAACGTCGAGGCGTACGATAGGTCTGACTGGTAGTGCTGATACCAGTTTAGAGGTGGGCGAGGCCCAACCCACCGCTTCCATTTGCCAATATGGAGGTATGTTGAGAGGTTAGGCTCCAAAAAGGGGGAACTAAAGGTAACCCTTGACACCTATTATATAAATTGGTATTGGACACTTTACAATAGGCCTTGCAAAATGACCCCTTGGTCTATAGGTTTGTATGGGCATTCCTATAGGTTATGGTTATTTACTTATTTTATCTTCTTGTACTTTTACTTGCTCACCTTATTCATGTGTATACTTATGCTGCTTACTTACGACTACTTACATTTACTTGCTCTGTTAATGAACTCATGATAGACTTGTTCCACCACCACCTACTTACCTTTGTTACTCTCCACCTTCATTACCTTCCCTTTCCTTTTTCCCACTCGGTGCTTAGGAGCCATGAGGGAGGGGTGGGGGATGATAGGACTTAGCCTTATAGACTAACGGTCGTTGTCCAAATCATTTTAGGGGATCGTGGAGCCGAACTAGGAGATACAGCCCCAGAGGTCGGTGCGCTTGGAGACGGGATAGTCTAGCACTAGAGTTCAGGCAACAGGGATAGTGAGTCCCGATCATTAGTTGATATTTAGATTTGCTTCCGCGATTGAGTGATTTATAGTGAGGATTTGATGTATCGGGCAGGAGCCCTCTTTAGTACTTTGCTTTATCTTTTCTGTCGACTCTCCCTTTATGGAGAATTATTTATATATATATGATTCTGATGGACTAGTTTTGAGTTTCATTTTACTCATGTACTATTATACTTTTACTCTTCTCTTCTGCGATCGGTATGACCGGCAGGATCGGCGTTTTGTAGTAACAATCTTCCCGGGTGTGTTGGTGTCACCGCAAAGCGGCGGTTCTGGGCATAAGACCCCGGTGTTTTAAAAGAAAAAAATGGGGTCTTATATAGCTAGTCGCAGCGACAAGGCGAACTGGCATTGTGTCCGTGGCTTTGTAGATACACTCAGTGCTCGCCGCAAGATAAGGTGGTGATCCTATCGGCTAGGGCGGTGATTACACTCCTCTCCGTGCCTATAAATAGGACCCCCTGTCACATCAACATTACAACCGAATGAAAAGTAAGTGAGCTCGGGTGGTTGCTGCGGACAGGATTTTGTGATCGCGCTGTTTGAAGATTTTGTGTCTGTGGCTTTGACCGGTGTTTGTTGTGCAGGTTGTACGGATAGTGCTGAGAAGCCAGAGACTTGGTTCTGACTTCAGTCAGGGATCAATGTGGACACTGTAGTTTGTAATTGTCGATTAGCAGCAGGTCATGTCTTGTGACCAGGCAGTATTTTCTTTGGCAACCCTTTCCTAGTTCAATAAGCTGTCCGCTTCTAGCGGCTTGTTCAGTTCGACAGCAGATGTTCGCGGCAATTTGACGGCTATGCGACCTCACGGTTAGGCGGCTTGCGGATCAGCGGATAAAGTTCTTCAGCATTGGAATGACGGGTTGTCAGTGCGACTAGGTTGCGGTTTGGCAACTTAGCGGCTTCAGTAGACTCCGTAGAGCAGCCCAGCAGGGTCAGCGGTTACTCCTTGAGTCTGCATGGCTTGTTTTTTCCTTATATTTTTTGCTTCCATCGGGTACATCGACAAATCATGTCTTGTCATGTATACCTCGTCTTGCAAATATTTTTGATAGTACAATATTCTTGTTCCTCTAGTTGCATCTAGTTTACTTTGCTTAGTTTTGGTTGGAGTGTTCCTGCGCCTAGTTTCCTGTTTTTCGCGATGCAAAAATTTTTACATGGTATCAGAGGGAATAGAGGCCTGAGCAGCGATCAACCGATAGTTTGCTTTATTACTTCTAGAAGTCTAAGTAACCAGAGTTAGTGCAATGGAATATGGACTTGCAAAAGGGCTTGGAATTGAGCTTCTTACATCCACTAACTTCAAGAAGTGGAAGTCGTGTATGGAAAACTATCTTCTGCTCGAGGACTTGTCAGATGTCGTCTGCGGAGACGACAAGCAAGAAGTTAATGCTGTCGCTGGCAATGTTGAAGCGATGAGAGCTTGGAGGATGCCAAATGTGAAAGCATAGTTTACTCTCAAGTGGGCTATCTCACCGGAACTTTTCGACCATATCATCGGATGTCGGTCAGCTACAGAGATTTGGACTTCCCTCGATGGGTTGTTCAATAGGAAGAAGGTAGTATGGCTATAATTCCTGGATAATGAGTTAGCAAGAGCCACTCAAGGAGATCTTCCCATCTCAACGTTCTTCCTGAAGATAAAGAACTTGTGCGTTGAGATTTCAGCGTTAGATCCTGATGAGCCTATTTCTGAAGCGAAGCTGAAGAGACACATAATCCACAATTTGCGGAAGGAATATGCGGTCATTGTTACTTCTATTCAAGGCTGGGCCACTCGGCCGTCTTTACTGGAGATGGAGAACTTACTGGCTTTGCAGGAGAGCTTAGCTAGATAGATGGTTGGAGTCACTATCTCTAAAGGAGTTAGTGAGACGCTCTTCTCAGGGAAGAAGAAGAGATGAGAGAAGAAGAAGCCTAATGTTGGTGATGGCCCTTCAACTTCATATCAGCAAGAGAGGAGTTATGCTCCTAAGCGTGATTGTAAGAAGAAGGAAGGGCTGAGGTGATACAGGTGCGACCAGTCGGGTCACTTCAAGAAAGAATGCAAGGTCAAGCTACAACTGGGGTATGCTACAGATAAAGAGGAAGCTGGTTCTAGTGCTGAGGAAGCCGGATGGGGGAATACGTTCATGACAGGCACGTGTGTTCGCGTCTTGTCCACTATCGACTATAAAGATGACTGGATAATAGACTCAGGGTGTGGTCACCACCTTATTAGGGACGAGTCGAAGTTCTCCTCTCTGCGAACGTTCTCAGGTAACGAAGCTATCATAACTGCTGATGATACTGTTCATGCAGTCGAGAAGGAGGGTATCATTTCTTTAGGTTGTGATAATGGTCCACTCACCTTGAAAAGTGTTTATCACGTACTGGGTATGAAGAAAAACCTCTTCTTTATGACTAATGCAGTGGATGCAGGCTATCACGTTTTGTTCAGCCCGACAGAAGTGAAGTTTCTCCGCAACGTGTCAGCGGTAAAAGCTGACGTTGCTCATGTAGGGAGAAGAGTAAAAGACCTGTTTGTACTATCAACAAGTTCCTATGTTGATCGGATGAGAGACAATGATAATGCAACTATCTGGCATGAGCGATTGGGACACGTTGGGATGGACAAATTGAAAGTTATGTTAGTGAAGAGCCTTGTGAAAGGCATGCCTAAGTTGTCATCCTTCGGCGATGGTCATGTCTCCGCGGGGTGTCAATATGGAAATGCTCATCGCCTTCCGTTTGATAAGTCACAGATTAGGAGTAAAGCGCCATTAGAGTGTATCCATGGTGATCTGATGGGACCAACCGTCACCGCCATCCTTGGAGGCAGCAGATACATGCTGGTTTTAATAGATGATTACACTAGGTACACTTGGGTGTACTTTATGAAGGAGAAGTCAGACGTGTTCCGTTTGTTTGTGGAGTTCAAGGAGCTAGTGGAGGGTCGGCTTGGCCTGCAGATTAAGAAGTTGAGAACAGACAATAAATATGAGTTCGTTTCAAATGAGTTCTCTAACTTCTGCAGGAAGCACGACATCCGGAGAGAGCTCACTTGTGCTCATACTCCACAACAAATGGAGTAGCAGAGCAGAAGATCCATCATCTGGCGGAGACCAGCAAGTGTTGGTTTCATGTCAAAGGCATTCTGAGGTCTTTTTGGGCGGAAGGGATGACATGCGCAACTTATGTCATCAATCAGATGCCTCTAAGTCCGATCAACATGAAGTCTACTCATGAGATGATGTTTAAGGAGAAGCCTATAGTTGGACACCTTCGGGTGTTCAGGTCTACCTACTACGTACACATCCCAGATGCTCTCAGGACAAAGCTGGATGTGAAGGCGAGGAAGCTTGTGTTCGTGGGCTTTTACGAGAGGAAGAAAGGATGGAAGTGTATGGATCCAGTGACGAAGAAGTTCGTCGTCTCAAGAGATGTGGTCTTCGATGAATTAACGTCATATGGAGGTGGATCTTCTGTGGAGCTGCAGGAAAGCAGGTCGGACAACGGGCAGGAGGAGGCTACTAAGGATCTTCTGGTGGAGCTGCTTGTGTCACCAGGAGATCCAAGTGTTTCTAGCTCCGGGGCGGAGGCTTTAAATTCAGGAAGCAGGGGGGAGCGATGCTCCAAGTTTGCCCGGGAAAGGAGCTGGTTTAGAAGAAGCAGCGGAGGTGGTCAGTAAGGGTCATAATCTTTGGAGATCGAAGAGGACCGTCAAACCACTAGCTCATTATAGCGAAGGAAACACGGTGAGCTTCATCTCTTGTTTCTTCACAGGCCCTCTGGATGAGTGAGAGCCTTCTTGATTTGAATACGCCACTGGAGTCAAGGAGTGAGATAACGCAATAGATGAGGAGATGGCTGACCTCATGAAAAACGAGACGTGAGACCTTGTGCCCAAGGTCAAAGGCATTACTCCTGAGACATGTAAGTGGGTGTATAAGCTGAAGAAGAAGACGGATGGGAACATCGAGCGGTATAAGGCTCGCCTTGTAGCTCGAGGGTTCTCTCAACGGTATGAAGAAGAGTACGAAAAGACGTTTAGTCCTGTTGCAAAAATGACTTCAGTACGGGTGGTGATGGACTTGACAACTTGCCAAGGTTGGAAGATGTGCAGCTGGACGTAAAGAATGCTTTTCTTTACGGGGAAATTGATTAGGATATCTTCATGGTTCATCCACCGGGATACGTGTCCGAAGATTATCCAGGATATGTCTGCAAGCTCTAGAAGGCCCTTTATGGGTTAAAGCAGGCTCCATGGGCATGGTATGATAAGATCGCAAAATACCTCAAGTTCTGCAGTTATTTTGCCTCTGATTCAGATTCGAGCATGTTCATCAAGAAGAGGGGGGGGAGCTTCATGTCTTGATACTATTATATGTGAACGACATGATCATTACAGGGAACTCCGAGGAGGAGGTAGCTAGGCTCAAGATAGAGCTAGCTATTTGGTTCAAGATAAAGGACTTGAGTAAGCTCCACCACATCTTTGGACTCGAGGTGGAGAGTAAAAAGAGCGCCATACTCGTTTCCTAAAGGGGCTATGCGGAACAGATCGTTCAGCAGTTCGATATGCAGGAGGGAAAGAGTAGTTCTACTCCACTTGATGTTGGCATCAAGCTTCAACATGATGATGGGAGGATACTTTCAGATCATTTAGTGTTCCGGGCTCTAGTTGGGAGCCTTATTTACTTGATGATTACGATGTCAAACATTGCTTATGCTGTAGGCCAAGTAAGTCGGTATATTGCGGAACCTCAGAAGCCTCATCTGGTGGCGGCGAAGAGTATTCTGAAGTACGTGAAGTCCACTTTTGATATGAGTCTCCTTTATGGGAGAGACACGAGCTTCAACCTGCATGGTTATACAGATGTTGATTATGGAGGAGGTTCAGACAACCGAAAGTCGACATCTGGTTATGTCTTCACTTGTGGATCAACGGGTATCTCGTGGTGTAGAAAGAAGCAGGATTCTGTGTCCGTCTTTACTACTGAAGCTGAGTACAAGGCTTCGGCCTTTGCAACCCGGGAAGCCATCTGGCTTAGGAGACTAGTAGAGGACGTCCATGAAGAAGTGCAGGGTCCCACTCTGCTACGTGGTGACAACAAAAGTGCCCTTAAACTAGTTAATAATCCAGTTTATCACGCACGGACCAAACACATTGAGATTGAGTACCATTTCATTCGGTAGAAGGTGTTAGAGGGGTCCCTTGTGGTTGGACATGTGTGGAGTGAGGACAACATCACAGGCATCTTTACGAAGCCGTTGTCGAAGGGGCCATTTACTCGGTTACGAGGACTGCTAGGGTTGGTTTTCACTTCTCACTTCAAGGGTGAGTGTTGAATTTTTTTGAAGTGAAAGTGATGGCCTGGGCAGCCTGAGCTGTTTGTCCACGCAGACTGTGTGGATAGAAGTGGCGGATAGTCAGGTCGGCAAGAGTGTTGCAGTTAGCTTGTTCCCTGGAGGTAACCAGACAGATAGGATGGTTATCCGTGCATTTCGCTGGGTTGTGCGAATTGGAACTGGAATCCGCCGATTTTGTGCGGACTGGCCCATGTATCCGCTAGTGCTGTGTTCACACCAGGGATGGCTGGTGGTGTGGACTTGGTATGGCTTTATATCAAGTCCAGGTATGCTCAGTCCGGGAGATCGCGCAGTTAACACAGACTGATTTCCATGTCCGCCGAATTCGACAACTGTCATCCTTATGCTTTGAATGCGGGCTCGGAGTGTGCGGACTGGAGTAGTGTCCGCAGGAGCATGTGAACTGAAGCTGTGTCTGCGTGTGTGCGGACAGGTAGGGTATCCGCAGAGTCTGCTGGTGTGGCGGGCAAGTCCTGGCTTGGCCTTGTGGCGGCAAGGCAGATAGGATTTCTCTACGGCCTTGGTGGTGCGACCTTAGCGAACTGGCTGTCTAGCTAGTCGCGGCAACAAGGCAGACTAATATTGTGTTTGTGGCTTTACGGATACACTTAATGCTCTCCACGAGATAGGGTGGTAATCCTATCGGCTAGGGCGGTGATTACACTCATCTCCGCGCCTATAAATAAGACCCCCAGTCACATCAACATTACAACCGAATGAACAGTAAGTGAGCTCAGGTGGTTGCTGCAGACATGATTTTGTGTTTATGCTGTTTGAAGATTTGACCGGTGTTTGCTGTGCAGGTTGTGCGGACAGCGCTGAGAAGCCAGGGACTTGGTTCTGACTTCAGTTAGGGATTAGTGCGGACTCTGTGGTTTACAATCGGCGGTTAGCAGCAGGTCGCGACTTGCGACCAGACAATCTTTTCTTTGACAACCCTTTCCCAGTTCAATAAGCTGTCCGCTTCTGGCAGCTTGTTCAGTTCGGCAGCAGCTGTTCGCGACGATCTAGCGGCTAGGCGACCTTGTGGTTAGACCGCTTGTAGATTAGCAGATAAAGTTCTTCAGCATTGGAATAACAGGTTGTCCGTGCGGCTATGTTGCGATTTGGCGACTTAGCGGCTTCAGCGGACTCCGTAGAGCAGCTCAGCAGGGTCGGCGGTTACTCCCTGAGTTTGCGCAACTTGTTTTTTGCCTTTTATTTTTTGCTTCCATCCGGTACATCAGCGAATCATGTCTCGCAATGTATGCCTCGTCTTGTAAAGATTTTTGATAGTACAAGATTCTTGCTCCTCTAGTTGCATCTGGTTTACTTGACTTGTTTTTGGTTGGAGTATTCCTGCGTATGATTTCTCGTTTTCCGCGATTCACAAATTTTTCCAAAAAAAGTTAATACAGCTGTACTCCCTCTCTCAAGTCAAGAAAGACTCCCTTTCTCAAGTCAAGAAAGAAATGCTTACATCAATCTCTTCCTCCATTTCACCACTATTGGTCCTCACAAATGTAAATGCAGTTGGCCAAAAAAGAAATAGTTTTATATACAATTTACATTCACTAACTGCAAATACAATCGTATATTAAACATCAAATACAGTTGCACAAACACAAACTTGAATTACAGTTCTAACTTGCACTAACAATATGCTTGTAATGATGTGCTTAAAACCCTAACCGCATCTAGGAATTCAGGCAGTGATCATAATAAGTAAAGTGAGGGTTTGAAATCACCAAGCCGTACCTTGTTCTTCTCACTGAAAACTGTAGAGATAGGCTATGCTTCCAACAAATGCAAAGAGATGCAAAGAGATGAGCCCGACCAAGGGTCCGCAGAGAGGAAGAGTTGGCCGTCGGCAGAGAGGAAAACTGCAGAGATCTCCTCGCCTGGTAGTGTGCCGGTGATCGCGTCACTTCCGTCGCCTAGGGTAAGGAAGAAGAGTCGACGGAGTTGGGAAAGCAAATAAAGAAGTGGGCCCATTTTTTTGAAATTTCAATTTAATAGCGCTCCTAGCACAGAAAACGCTACACACAGGGAAAGATTTTCCCACCCAGTGCGACGTGTGAGGACTCCATACAAGTTAAGCTTCACCAAAAGATCCTAATACTAGTTTGTTTTTTATCAAAGAATATTTTTTATTAAAAAATATTAAACAGGGTTACATGAAAAATCTTCCCTTTCAAGCTTGAGAGTGAATTTGATAGGGATAATTCATATAGAAGGTAGGAAAGAATCTTGGGTCGTTCAATCAACCATCCTACAGCTTATTAAATTCCGCAGTATTTACTAAAAAAAGAAAAAAAATCATTTAAAAAATACCATATTTTATAAGATCAGGCGGCTCACGATTACTCCCTGCCTTCCTCTACCTGGATTACTCCTGCCTAAAATTTTTTGTTCGATCTCATGCCATGGGGAATAGCCATAAAGTTTGAAGAAACGATACTATAATGCACCCTAAGAGTAGGAGGAGCGAAGAGAGGAGCAACATGTTAACTCGATCACCTCCAGAGGAGAGACGATGATCAACGCAGAGAAGTCCAGATCCCAGATCTGATCTCATAGCTACTAACCCTACCCAATTTCCGGCGGAGGCGTCGCGGCCATGGCAGGCGCCGTCTCGGCGCTCTTCCTCCTCGACATCAAGGGCCGCGTCCTTGTCTGGCGTGACTACCGCGGGGACGTCTCCGCCGTCCAGGCCGAGCGTTTCTTCACCAAGCTATTAGAACAGGAGGTCAATCCTTAACTTCCCAGTCACCCCTTTCATATTAGGTTCTCGGAGATCGGATCGAATTCTTGCTGCTCCAGCTTGATCAGATCCCGTTGTGCGCGCGTTCACTCTCTGTAGATTTCCGTGATTCGAATGATGTGTAGAACTGGTTTGTTGTAGGTGGATCCGGATTTGCACGATCCCGTGGTGTATGATAATGGAGTTACCTACATGTTCATCCAACACAACAACGTTTTCTTGATGACTGCTGCGAGGCAGAATTGTAATGCTGCGAGCATATTTCTTTTTCTGCATCGGGTCGTAGACGTGAGTAATCTCCTGGAATTGGCTGTTTGAGCAACAAATACGTCTTCTCTTCATGGAATATGATCACGAGTTTTTATTTGATCCTCTGTTGTACTTGCAGGTTTTTAAGCATTATTTTGAAGAGCTGGAAGAGGAATCATTAAGAGATAATTTTGTGGTTGTGGTGAGAAAGTCATTGCACCCTTTTTTCCCTCTCAAATTCACTTCTTTGAGCTTGTTTTATGAAAAAATCTATGATATTGCGGATTTATTGCCCGCAAGTATTTTTATACAGGAGTCAGAGTACTTTTCTAGCAAGAGTATTAGGAAATTGCACTCTGAAAGGGCTCCATTTCTAAGGGATTGTTTAGGCGCGCACCTTGATATAAGGTGCTGGGAAGTTAGGAAGGCATATACTTGATTGGTGATATGCGTGCTGATATATCAAATTCTAAAGATGGGCTAATTTTTAGGATGCTAATTTGGCATTGGGATAGATATATCAGATGTCTTGAGATAAGTATGTATCAGGGTAGCAGAACATTTGGGCTAACTAAGAGGATGTTTGGTGTAATGTGGAGGACTTTTTTATTTTTTTTCTTAGAAAAAAGATTTTAGTGTTCTTCTGTTTATATATACACATCATCTACTTCATACCAAATCTTTTCTTATTTGGCAAACTTGTTCTCCCATCCTGATACAATTTTTTACAGGATATCCTGATTATTTTTGCATATGCAAAGCAAGAGCTTTAAGTTCTAGTGATATGAAACCTTGAGGTTAAAGAGCAGTTTGAGGAGAGAGAAATTTGGATCTCTCTATATCTGGTGATGGAGAAGAGAACATGGATCTAATATGATAGTGAATGTAAAAAATAGACAATATCGAAGGTTATATTATATATAGAATGCATGCTACAAACTTAAGTAGTTAAATTGTCCCTATTTAAGTTAATCTATTTATAACGATATTGATCATGATGCAACTTGACAGTTTATTATTTTTCTTCAGAAGGTATTAAGGTTTATTGTTATGATTATCATTTTATTACCGTTCAAAATAAATCTTTTTTACTTTTTAGGATAGTTTTTTGGGACCTTCCATCTAACTTTGCATAAGTGCATGAACTTCTCCACTGTCTTTCAAAATTACCAAATCCTCACATTTGAGGTTACATTATTAACATAACAACAACAACACTCAAGCCTATATCCCACTATAGTGGTGTCTTCTTCGTACATGGATCCTTTGTCGCCAATGTGCCCTATCTATAGTCATAATCTCACTAATGCCTAGGTACATCATGTCTTTCCTTATAGTTTTTTTCCAAATCTTTATGGTTTACCCCTCCCCCGCTTAACATACCTAGTGACTAAACTCCCATAATGCCTAACAGTGTCTCTTATGGTCTCCTTTGCACATGTTCAAACCATCTTAGTCGAGCTTCTCGCATTTTCTCTGCAATTGGTGCCACTCTTGCCTTATCTCTGATACATTCATTTCTAATTTTATCCAGTCTCGTATTCCCACACATCCACCTAAAGAAACCCTGTGGAGGGGTCTCCTTTAATTACTCCACATATTACTTAATGTAAAACAAATAATGAATTTGTTTCTCTCTTATGTTGAATCTTTTCCATGGCTCGATAGATAATGTGATAGGCCAATGTTTTTTATCCGTGTTTCAGAATAGGTTAGCCAACATGCGAACTAATCAATTACCTCGGTGATGTATGTTAATGATGTAAACTTAGAGGATTTTGCAGTTTTTTCTTCTGCAGCATCTCGATGATCTTTGCTAATAATGTAAACTTAGAGGAGAGGGTTTGATAATTTTAAAAGATAGATGGGTTGTCCCTGCAATTATGCAAAGTTAGATGCGAGTTTTTGGTAATTGTTCTTATTATTGCCTCACTTACTCCAGCAATACGTAACATGCTGGAAATGGACTAATGAGCTACTGTGTCGTTTTTGCAGTATGAGTTGCTTGATGAAATGATGGACTTTGGGTACCCTCAGTATACTGAAGCAAAAATTCTTAGCGAGTTTATAAAGACAGATGCTTACAGGATGGAAGTTACACAGAGGCCTCCAATGGCTGTAACCAATGCAGTATCATGGCGCAGTGAGGGGATAAAGTACAAGAAAAATGAAGTAGGTTGTCTCCTAGCTGTTTTTAAACACAAATCTTTATTGTGCTTCCTCAAGTATTGGTCTTGAGAAAAAACGTGCTACTTCTGTTTCTTAGGTTTTCTTGGATGTGGTAGAAAGTGTGAATATTCTTGTCAATACAAATGGACAGATCATACGTTCCGATGTTGTTGGTGCTTTGAAAATGAGAACATATTTAAGGTTCGCTCTCTTGCCTTGTTTATGCTCCTCTAAACTTCCTTTAAATGAATTGGATGTTTCTTCATTTTGCGGTTGTATTGGAGGTAAGAATGTAATTTCCAAAAAATGTTGTTGCATGTTGTAGTAATAATGATTGAACTTAAATGTTTAGCACTGCTTTTGAAGTTTGCAATGCTGTGCTTATCCTGGGTGGTGAAAATATGGGCCAAAATACCTGACCATGCACTTTAGGTTCATCTTCTTGTTGAAGCCTTAACCCTCATCAAGAGGGATGATAGCCTTCATAGATGGTTATGTGAATTTGGTGTTCAATGTTCAGCAAACAATTTTCCACCCTCATTAGAGGAGCCGAGGTGACGTTTGTTTTGGCGTGGAGAGGGAGTTCTCCTTACTGTGTAGCTGGATAAACTGTCCATTAGGTGGCAAGGATTCGAGCCCACAATTCCTAAAATTTGTGTTATGTGAAGAAAATCTGGGAGGAGCGAGCTGCTTGATTGTCCTCCAACTGATGAAGAACATGAGTATTTGCAATCATGTTTAATTTTTTCGATTTCCATGGTATCATAATATCTAAAGAATTTGAATTTTAGGGAAGCCCCCTTTTAGTTATGGTGTGGTCTTGTGGCTTGCCTTGACAAGCTGCGCTCACACAAAAATTACAAATTGCCATGGTTGTCTCTGGCCACATTATACAGCCTTTAAACACACTAATGAATCCAATTGATTTAGAGATTGTAGAGAGATGCTACTTTGTTACAATGATTTTGGTTCTTTCTCCATTGTTTCTAAGGGCTACGTAGATCAATGAAATTGATTATTTGATGCACATTCATCTGCAGGACTGAGGCACAGGTGTCTATGTATCATGGAGATTGAAACGAGATACACGGTGGAATACAAAACAGATATGAAAAACATGTTTTTTTAAAAAAAATAAGGATATGTGAAACGTTTTTAATTTTTTAAATTATTTTAATATAAGTATTAATTAATATAAAAATAAGACAACTACTAAACTATTTGGGATGCAAGTAAATAGTAGCCCAAAGGAATAATACCATATTAAAAAAAACCTCATACTCAAATAATCTTAATTCATGCATAAATTTAAGTAAAGGAAAAATTACTCAGGGTTAAGCCTCATAAATATTCAAATCAACAAACCGTGGATGGAAGATCCAAGGAAAACATAAGAACTTCTCAAATAAAAACCATCAGGTCAGCATTGATACGTAGCCTAAATAGTAATAGGAAAACAACAATATAGATGGTTGTAATCATCAGTACATCAATTGATATTAAACCCAATTAGTAACAAGGAAAACATCCCAAACAATAACAAGAAAATAGTAACAAATGTGGCAGGAATCACTCAACTAGCAGTATATATTATGCAACAGAAGAAGAAATAAAATGAGGAGAACTCGGTCAACTTATTAGAGAGGAGGGTTGCGGCGGGTGCAGGAGATGCAAGTGGCTTTCGACGCAAAGAGAGGAGAACTTCGGGACGGGCGTGATGCGGGAGATGCTGGAGGCTTTCGATGCAGAGATGCTGGAGAGCTTCGATGTAGAGATGCCGAAGAACTCCGACGCAGAGTGCTTCAACGACGTGATGCGGGAGACCTTTGGGAAGCACAAAAGTTCCTTTCGTAAACCTAAACGCCGTATGAAATGTATAGGCCGCGTGAAATGAATAGGCCGCGTGAAATGAAATGAATAAGCCACGAGGAAGGTCCGCACGGGAATTGCACGAGTCCCAAAATTAATTTCTTTTTTTTATTTAAAAATTACGTTTCCGTGTTTCCGTGTTTTCGTATACGCATTTCCGTGCGTTTCCTGTATCTGACACGCGTTTAGGGTGATAATCAACAAATTGAGCCGACACGCAAAGCATTTTTAAGTATCTGTGCTTCGTAGACATGCGTTAACGAAGGAAATGATTCGGTGTTTAGGATGAGTGTTGATGGAATAATCATCTTTAAACACACTGATGAATTCAATTGATTTAGAGATTGTAGAGAGATGCTACTTTGTTACAATGATTTTCTCCATATTTCTAAAAGGGCTATGCAGATCAATGAAATTGGCTATCTGATGCACATTCATCTGCAAGCCCGAGGCGCAGGCGTTAACGAAGGAAATGATTTGGTGTTTAGGATGAGTGTTGATGTAATAATCAGGGTTTTGGGTGGAACTCTCCTCTTTTTCTTTAAAATTATAACCTGAACAAACAATAAATATAAATGGAATGACAAGCTACTAAATGATAGAGAAAGGAAATGGCAATAAATATAAATAGAATGACAAGCTGCTAAATGATAAGAAAGGTGATGACTCGATGCATATCCAACTTCATGTCTTCATCAAATTTCCTTGGGATCGGAGGAAAAGACCTAAGAAGTACCAGAAGCAAGAATCATGCTGAAGGGAGCGCTTTCTGACATAGATTGAAGGATCTCAAAAGGCATCTTACCACGTGAAACCCAAGCCCACTTGTTATAATGTAGGATATAACCACCCTCGCAACTCATTGCTTGCTTAAATTGCAAGGCCCGCGGACCATCTGTTCTCATCCCTGATTGCGTGGAGGAAGGTTTTCTAAATCCGCAATGCTGGACTGATTGCCACATGCTTTTTTTACTTACCTTTAAGTTGTTTAGATTAAACCATCCCAGAGTTTTTATGTAATATTTACTATTATGGGTAGGGGGTTTGCAATTTTGGTTTTTTTTTCTCTGTTAGGGTTTAGTGGCTTCAACAGGAGACAACATCGTGGATTTCACAAAAAGGCCAATGACTTCTCAGTAGGATTGAGTTCTGTTCCCCTTGGTTCTTATCAATCGGTGCTTCTCCAGTGTAGAGTGCTCTTTTCCGCATTATATTCCTCAAATGCAGCGGTAATATCTTCCTTTATTCTTAGGTCTTCTCCTACTTTTCGTATTTGCTTTTTGGTTATTTCGAGTTGCTGTTTTTGAAATATTTGTTGGATATAGGTTCATTGTTGTGAGGTTATTGACCTATCTGGACTTGTGTTGCTGTTGTATGTACTTGGAGGGATTCCACTGCTTGTTTGATATTGTTTTTGTGCATTGACTGTTGATTTTGAAGGCGGGTTTTCTGTCTTGGTTCTCCGGGCTGTTGTTTGTTGCCGAATGTTGGCTGTTTTGTGAATTTGGATCATGTTTTGTCAAAGTTTATAGAAGCAATGGCATCAATATCATTCTATTGAAGTTCTGACGATCCCTTGATTGCTGTGGTTTATTTAAGCTGTTTTATAGCACTTTTATTTACTGATTTTGTGTTGGACAGATTTATACCTGTTTTTTGGTTAGTTTTGGAGCTATTAATCTGTTATTATCATTGTTATTAAGCCTTGAAATCTGGGCTGATTTTATACAAGTTTGTTGGACTGGTTTTTGTGGATACAATCATCTCTCAACTGTCTGGGTGCATATCAATTGGTATCGAGTTCTAGGTTTTGGTTGGGTGAGAAAATGCGTGGGACGAAGTTTAATCAACAAAGAGATGACATTCGAGGGCAGGTCTTCACCAATCAAGTTAATGGAGCGGCTCCAATGCCTTGATATAAATTTCTAAGATTTAGAATATTCATATGAAGTGAAGTGCAAGGATGTTGTTCTTCTTTCATACTACTTTGTGGTGGAAAATAATTGAAAGTTCAAATAAAACATGATCATAGTTATTAAAGTGTCAATACGCATCAAGAGGCAAAGAGGTTCTGGGGCCTTTGCGCATAATTCAAGGCGCATGCACATTCCTGTTAAGGGCAAGACACAAATGCATCTCATCTTAAATGATCATCATCAAACACCAAATCACCTTTGATCAGATTCTTCATTCATTCTACTCAGAAATAAGATCAATGAGATTATTAACATCAGAACGAAACTTCAACGCTTGATTATGTTTCGCAACACTTTAAATCATTCAAAAGCTATTGAGCTATTACATTCTTTTTTTTTCTTTCTTCCAAAATTTTCTTTACAACATAAATCTCATCTATGCATGCCTCTGATGCTCCAAAGACGAGGAGCAGATCTTTAAGTCTGATGAGCCTTGATCCTTAGGTGGGTCTGAGATGTGACTTTAACCATATAGGACATGCCAATAAAAGGGATATCAAGTGTTGAGCAAAGCTTAAGCATCTTATGACAATACATTTTGTATCAGACAACTATGGGAATGATACATGTTACAGAGTAGGATGGAGCGGAACAAGAGGGAGCTTCGATGTCATGACAGGTATACTTGAGAAGGAAGAAGTTGGATGCCGAGACTGCGAGTGCCCTGGCCAGTGGGACTAGACATGCTTGTTTACCATAGTATTTGCATTTTTGTTATTTACGCATTTGCCATTATGTGAGGATATATCAATCCTTCATTATTGTATTATCTTTTATCTTGGAACTTTGGATGTGGAAATAGAAATTGGAGCCTAGGGCTTGCCAAGAAATCCTTCCTTGGAGTTTTTCAGTTATCGTATTTTCCCTTACCTACCGCCGCGCCCTACTTGTATCAATACACTTGGGAACTTTATTGCATATGACTTCAAATATTGTTGTTCTTGCTGGTTATCATTATTTTCCACATGAGGAGAACAAGAAGACTAAAGATCATGTAGCTGCAAAGGTAAAACATTACTGTTGATGCTGTATAGATAATAATATTTGATTTGAGGGAGGTCTTGAAGTTATTACATAAGATGATTATTTCGAAGATGCACTTCCTAAACTTGTTGTGCATGCAGAATCAACTGTAGAGGATACTGAGCTTGCCGGGACTCAAGCTGTTGCAGATGGGTGTAGTGTAGAGGACACTACCATATTCTATAATTGTGTTTCTCCTCGTATGATAACACATTTTGAGACATATTCTTCTAATAATGAATCTATTTGTAAGTGCTTTTGTGAAGATTTGAAGTGAGTCATTGACAATGACAATATTTAACACAAAAAAGCTGAGATGGTGATATATGCATCGTGTTACCAACTTGTGGTGCCTTCACCTATGTTGTATAACATCCTGATCTAATGAGGGCGGTCCGATGAGGGCGGAGAGTGTCTTTGGAGGTGCTATAGCCCATGAAAGCAACACCTGACAAGATTCTAGGATGATAGACTTCTAGGTGAAAGAAGGTGCAAGAATGAACAAAATCTCACATCAGAATTGGAGGAAAGTTGTCGGGCTTAAGTAATAATTTATAACCCAAAATATCAGAGTCATCTTTCCATAGAAACTGGTGGAGATGTGTTGGAAACTCCGTAATTAAGCATACCCCGGTGAGAATATTCCTGGGATGGGTGACCTCCTAGGAAGTGCTCGCAGGCCTCTTGTGGAAGATGATAAAACCATGCGGTTTAGCTCAGTATTGGCTGTGATGAACCAAAGAAGACAACAATTTTGATATTGTGTGGGTTGAGTTGTTACAAATGGTATTCGAGCTAGACCTCCTGCAGTATGATGTGTGGTTCAGTGATGAACCATACAGAAGCTGGTAGGCCTGTAAGGCTGTAACATCCAAAATCCGATGAGAGAGGTTTGATGATGGTGGGGAGTGTATTTGGAGGCAATATAGCCCAGGTAAGAAGCACCTGATAGATTTTTAGGATGGTAGACTCTTAGGTGAAAGGAGGTGCAAGATGGAACCGAATCTCATATAAAGATTGAAGGAAAAGTTGTCAGGATTAAGTAATAATTCTGTTACGGACCGCGTATTATGTTATGAGTTGTTATGTGTTACGGGTTGTTATGAGAAGTCACGGGGTCTCGAGCACTGAGCCCTTTTATCCTTATTATTATTATTGTCTTTAGGTGAGAGATTAGGAGTTGAAGAGTCATCTTGTAGCCTATATAAAGGCATGAGCATTGTATGTTTGGGGGATATGAAATGAAGCTCTAGTTTTCCTTGTCTCTTATTGTGAGATATTGATGGCTCTCTCCTCCAACGAGCAACCCCGCCTAGGTAGCCGCAGTTTCGGCTCCACTGTATCCTCCACCACCACCATCTCCCTCTCCGATCAACACTCCGGTGAGTTACCACTGTTACGGAAGTAGGCCCGTAACAAATTCATAATCCAACATAGCAGAGACATTTTTCAGAGCAATTGGTGGAGATGTGTTGGAAACTTCGTAGTTAAGCGTGCTTCGATGAGAGTAGTCCTGAGATGAGTGACCTCCTGGAAAGTGCTCTTAGGTCACTTGTTGAAGAGGATAAAACCGTATGGTTCAACTCATTATGAGTTGAGATGAACCAAAACGAACAATACTTCTGATATTGTGTAAGTTACATTGTTACATGTTGGAGTTTGTAGTTAGGAGAAGATAAATTTCATGGTTGTTTCGGTACTTCCTGGCCACATTATTGTTTTATAATGGATCATAGCTTGATGGATGTAACGTACCTGTGACAGTCTGACAGATACGCCAATTATTATTGAGGTGGCTTCATATGTTCTGTAGTTTGTAGTAAGTGTCCACATTATGAGTGGTGTTTACCATTCCAAAAGCTTTGGGAGGTAAAGGATCGAGGCCCTTATGTTGTCTAACCACTTGATAAGAGTGCAATTGCCACTAATGGCGACTACCTAACCAACTTTTGGGTCTTCATTCTGTGTAACCATGACTTGTAGGAATCAGTTTGTCCAGAGTGAAGAATGACTTAATTGAAATGCAGGGGAAGCATGAGACAATATCATATACTTAGAAGAACTCACAGATGAAGTGAGCATTCCTTGGCATATTGGTGATTGTGAATTTATTTTTGAGGGTGTTAAAATAAATCTGTACAAGCCCATTATAAGTCCTGGATAGGGCCCATTCCTCTCCTTAGGATTTAGTCTCACATCTTAGAATGAGATTGTGGCTTCTCTCTCACTTCCTATATAAATGTACACAGACTTGTATCTTGTTGAAATACATGAGTGAGAAATAAATAAATATTTATTTTGGTTTCTCTTAATTTCGTGTTTTTCCACGGAGGAAATGGAATTTGTTGGTGGTAGAATAGTTTCGACCTCATCATTGATGCACTTCTTATCACATGTTGATATGATGAATATCGCTTGTATGACATCTAGTGGTCGATAATTGTGTGTTAATTTCCTGAAGATTGCAGGAATGTGTGTTTTCTAGGCATATGGGGCCTATAAGGTTGATCTTGATTATGTGCTTGACATCACTGATGATCTAGAGCTGGCCAAAGTTTGGGTATCAACATTGAGTAGTTCTAGAATATTATTTATTCTAGTTTGAAGACTCCAAATTTTAGGACAAGTCCTTTTCAAATCGAGTATGATGCAAATTCGGATGCATCAATTAGACTTGGAATCAAACTATGTTGTTAAAGGAGCGCCTAAGGCTCCAGGCTCAGAGGTTTGCGTCTTCGTGCGCCTTTTTTGCGCCTTTGACCATTAATGGCACACCTGAGTGTGTTTTTTTATTGTAAACCTTTTTTTTTCAAAATAATGAAAAAATAATGCAAGAACTTAATAATTTTTATATGATTTAGTGTTTTTGAAATATAATCGATTGTTGAGACTTAAATATGATGCAAACGACCATACTGATTTTATTTTTTAAGAGATATAAATGATAGTAATGAATGATTAATGAGTAGAATATATGAAGAATATGTTCAAAAAAATGAACTTATGTTTGATGTTGATTATTTAAAATGAATGTAGTTGCGCATTGCCTTCATCGGGCGCGCGCCTGCGCCTTGATCCTTGCGCCTAGGCTCCAAGACCCCCTTGCGCCTTGGTGCGCCTTTAATAACTAAGGAATCAAAAGAGAAGGACTATGAAGAATGTTACAAACACGCAACAACATATCCAGAGTACGAACAAAAATGCAAGATAATACACTATATCTTCAATAATAATGCAAAATAACAAAACATGCTTGTTATCCCAATTCTTGAGGGTAGATTTCCTCTAAGTGTCCTCTCCAATAGATCCAAAACAAGACTAATGATCAAGAACCTCTAACTCAAACTATGTGTTTCTTATATAAATGAAGACCCCGCTACACGTATGCCAGACGTATATGTATTAGTTTGTCGGGGGTACATGTATTGATACATTTGTCTTGAAAATCGACTGTCCCCATGGTCGAGAGAGGGGAGAAGACGAGAATGTCTCCGTTGGGCCTAGACTTCGACTAGAGGCGCGTCAAGATGAAGAATGACAGTAATCTTGTTGGTTTCTTTTGCACTTTTAAGCGCGAACATAATTTGCCAAAAAGTATTGGGGCAGTGGTTGTAGAGTGATTCCTAAATGAATGTGGATAGAAAATACACTATGGCAACAAATGGTGAGGGACTGCATCAAGTAAGGTGGGATTCTAGCAGTGTGAAACTGCGGCGACATTAGGCATGATTATTACTAGTCAAGGAAATGGCTCAAAGCAGTGCATGTGGGTGGGGGTAATAAAGTTAAAGTGTAGCTGGCATTTTATGTAGACAATTATGGAAGAGAGCATGAGTGGTGATCATGGTGCATGAAAAAGTTGTGGTGGGGCTCGAAAGGTGTAAAACTTGTATACTAGCTTCATAAATAACAAATTCACTGGGATAACAACTTTGAGAAAAAGAAGCACGAGTCGTCAAGGGGAGTTACTCCGGCTAGATGATCATATTCATGGAAAGGGTTGGTTTTGGCTGGTCAAACTTTGGCGAATGGAACGAAGTGGCTGAGCTTATAGAAAAAGGCAAAGATTCCCAGAACGAAAGTCCGTTTTACTAAGGCGACATAAATTCTTAATGGGATTTGATACGATAGTCGTTGCTAACAAGCGGAGTACTTTCCTTTCAGTCGAAGAGTATGTTGAGAATCAGTTGGCCATGCTTTCGAATAATCACAATCTCAAAAAAATACACAACCGTGGTTTCAGCAGTTTCTGTTGTTGGGTTGTATCAAGCTTTGATACCTTGTAGATAATGGTTAGGAAACCCTGTAAGATTTCAAATGATTGCTTGCACACACACCTTGGAGATTGAACTAAATGATAAATGAAATTTCATTAAAAAGAAAAGATAAATGAAAGCCAACTCAAGCAACACTGGACATCAGATGAGCTAGAACAATTAGAGAATCAAATACTAGTATAATTTGTTCAAACAAATCTGCTATAAATTGTAACTTATTAGTTTAGATCCTAGTATCTTATCATTTTATTCATTTTGGTAAAAGACAAATTCCTAATATCAGACATTCTACCATTCATCATTAAAAATTACTCGAGCTAGATTTGGACACCTAGATCATGTTGGCGATCTGCCCAAATCTTCATTTGTATTTTTTTGTAGTTATTTACCTTCATTAATGAATAATTGTAGCACTCCCTATAAATAGGGGTGTGTAGAGGGGCTAGGGTATCAGAGGTGACACCAATTTTGGAGGTAGTTGCCAACCCATCAATACTATTTTGGAGCATTCGATAACCCCCTACCCCTTATTCCATAGTGTAACTTCTAGTGTTTTTTAATTTCAATTGAGTTCTTGATCTCGTACCCTAATTGAGCGAGTTCCCCTCCTTTACATGCTATTTCCCTGGCCGTTGTCAGCAAGATCGTCGAACCCGTCAATTGCCCACACGACAATCAGCCGATCTCGTTTGCATACGCAGCGATGCTGTTGATGTCGCTTCAGTCACCTACCAATATCCTTTATCCTCCTCGCCGACTGTTCCATTGTGGCCTCCTCCCCCTCAATACATAATAATAATAAAATATTTAAACACCCAAAATCGTAGGCTTTATATAAAATCAATCAAGATCTTTTTGACTGCCACAAACCAAGAATCCCCTGGGAGGGAAACAAAGCAAGAATATACTATTAGCAAGAGTATACTAAAGCTTTTTCTTAAGTTTATAAGCTTATCAATTTTAAGGAAATTTTTTAATCTAAATTTATTTTGAAGTTCAAAATCAGAATATTAATGAACCAAGGTATTAACAAATCAACATTTAACCCTCAAAATTTTGCTCAAAGGTCAAGGCCTTGGGTTAACCCTTACATTTGTCTAGCTCTTTCCTGTACACCTCCTACAAGTGTATCAACTCCCTTTGTAATGGCTCCCTTTCTGGCAACCGCCACAATGTGCCACAATGTAACAGTTTCATTTCATTTCATGTATCATCAGATGTACAATGTAAGAACATTTAGCGTGCATATAAATATTCATTCATGACAATCGGCCTTGTATGTGAATGACCTGAATTCCCACTCGAAACCACCATTTATCCTACCCATGTCTCTCTCAGTCTTATTAGGCTGACATCTATTTAGTGTAGCTTAATCTTAACTATCCAAAACATATCCATTGAATCAATTAGAAGCTCCAAGTTAAAGAATAATTCCACTTTGGCCTTCAGTTAGTATTTAAAAAACAACAGCACTGACATCCATCATTGGGGATAGCTGGGCTATCAGTGCCATGGATACACTTTATCTTGCTACTTCATGTATTGAGAGATATTATTTGTGATAATCACTTCTCATTGGGACTCAGGGAACTTAACTGTGTTTTGGCTTGGGTAAATGACTTGGAGCTATGAGCTTAACTCTTGAACATTACTTACAATGCTTTAGGTTCAATTGAGATGGCAATGCTTAGGGAAATGATTTTACAAAAAAAAGACTTGTTGTTTAAGTGTATATGTTTTCTTTAAAACATCGAATTTACCTAATACATGCTTTGATCTAGTTGATTTGCTCTATCTTTGCTCATAGAAATAGCTTTGCTTGACATATCACAAAATGAAATGAAGTTATTTGAGTTCTTTCACTCGTTGTTGAGCCAAACCGTTGTTGTTGAGCCAAACCATTAATGTCAGATAAGTTGCCAACTTCACCTATAAATGTTCTTTTACTCGTGTCATTATCGTCTTGAATTGATTCCCTTCTTTGATGTCGGCTTGATTCCTTTCTTTGATGTCTGCCTAATGTCATCTTATTATTGTCGACGTACTGTCAACTTTTTCCTTTGTGCTTGGTTTGAAACTAAAAGACATCTAGTTTGACTTATTTTCAATGATCTCCTCTTTCCATGTCTGTTATTCCCAAATTTATCAAAAATCCACCTTGCTTTGGTTTGCATGCCTTGATATCCATGTCTTTTTGAACTTTAAGATTTGCATGATCAGACTATGTTCTGCTTCTCGCTGGCTTGAATGGTAGTGTCCAATTTTCTAGATCGAGGTGTGGGGCGCACTCCATTCTTTGGAGGTGTTACCCTAGCTTTTGATCTCACTGTTACCATGGTTAGCATCGTTTGTGCCAGTACTTGATAATGAGTCGAAGGCTGATGTTACAGTCGTAGCTTCAAGAACCGGACTGGGTCAGGCTGGGCCCTAGGCAGGCCTCAATCCTCTTGGGCAATTCCCACCCACGATTCCCTCCCACGATTCCCTCCCACGATTCCCTCCCACAATTCCCTCCCACACTTCCCAGCATGGGTAGTTGGGTACTGTAACAGGGCTGCGTCCCATCCACCCCAACCCATCTCCGCACCTGTTTTCAGTGCGGCGGGTTGTTGAGGTCGGGGATCGAACCCCGGATCTCCTTGATAAGGAGTCCTAAACATGACTCCCATCACCAATTGAGCCGCTCAAGGACTCCTTATCAAGGAGGTCCGACGTTCGATCCTCGGTCTCAACAACCCGCCGCACTGAGAACAGGTGCGAAGATGGGTTGGGGTGGATGGGACACAACCCTGTTACGGTAACCATGCTGGGAATTGTGGGAGGGAATCGTGGGAATCTCCCTGGAGGATTGAGGCCTGCCTAGGGCCCAGCCCAACCCAACCCAGTTTTGGGAGCTATGACCATAACATAAAAGTGCACTTTTATGTTACGGTCGTTGCTTCACTTTTATGTTACGGTTGTAGCTCCACTTTTATGTTACAGTCGTGGCTCCCAGAACTGGGCTGGGCCTGGCTTGGCCCCAGGAAGGCCTCAATCCTCCCGGACAATTTCCACGATTCCCTCTCATAATTCCCAGCACGGGTACCTTAACTGGGCCGCGACCCATCCACCCCAACCCTTCCTCGCACATGTTCTCAGTGCGACATGTTGTTGAGGCCGGGGATCAAACCCGAACTTCGGCTCAGTTGGTGATGGGAGTCATGTTAAGGACTCCTTATCAAGGAGGTTCTGGTTCGATCCCCGGGCTCAACAACCTGCCACACTGAGAACAAGTGCGAAGAAGGGTTGAGGTGGATGGGCCGCGACCCTGTTACGGTACCCAGTTTGAGAATTGTGGGAGAGAATCATGGGAATTGCCCAAGAGGATTGAGGCTTTCTGGGGCCCAGCCCGGCCTAGCCTGGTTCTGGGAGCTACGACCATAACAACTGATGTGGTAAGTGATGATGCAACATGAGTGGACTATTGGATTTCGAGGCGAAGGTTGATGTAGCAAGAGATGATGCAGGTGGTACCATGATCATGCCACAAAGGTAGTCATGGTCATTCAAGGCTCCCTCTTTGATTCTATATAACGACAGATTATATTTGTTAGAGGTTTTTTTTATTTGTTGTTAAGAAGGTCCCTGAGATCTACATGTCATGGTCTGTATTGATTTTAGAGGGCTATGCTTATATATTATAGAATATAGCTACATGAAGAAAGATGGTTATATTTGTATGAAGTTTTGTTATGGTCCTAAATTTTCTCACATTTACTAGTTATTTTGTATGGAAGGCAGAGATTTTTTTCGAAATGTTTTCAATCTTCAATGTGAGGAGGTTAAAAGGTAACTACATCGATGAAAATGAGTAATTTAGATATGAGAGTAATAGTTTTTGTGTGGGCGTAGGGGGTTGAATATTCTTTGAAGAGGCTTGAAATTAGATTGATGAGTTATACAATGAAACTATGAGAACGAGTAATAGAAAGATGACTAAGACGGGAGACTAACATCTCGGAGAATAAATTTGGATTCATGCCAGGGCGGTCGACCATGGAATCTATACATCTCTTGAGGAGACTCATTGACAACTACCGAAAAAGAAAACAAGATTTGTAAATGCTGTTTATTGATCTTGAAGGCCTATGATAGAGTTTCAAGAGAGATCTTATGGAGAGTCTTAGAAAAGAAAGGTGTAAATGTATCATAGATTGACATAATCAAAGATATGTATACAAATTCAGTGACAAGGGCGAGGACATCTGGAGGATTAACACAGAAATTCCCTGTCACTATTGATTTACATCAAGGTTCATCTTTAAGCCCTTATTTCTTTACCCTTATCTTAGATGAGCTCATCGTACATATCCAACAAGGAATACCTTTGTGCTTATTGTTTGCGGATATCGTTTTGGTTGAGACGCGCGAGGGTGTAAACACAAAACTTGAATCTTGGCGAGTCACTTTAGAAAAGAAGGATTTTAGGTTGACTAGGGTAAAGACGAAGTATATGGAGCTTAAATTTAGCAGTGCAAGAAGGACAGATGACTTCGTTCTTATGTTGGGTGATCAAGATATTTCTCGTAGTGAGTGTTTTAAATATCTTGGTTCGATAATTCAAAAAGGCAGAGGTATTGATAAAGATGTGACACAGAATTCAAGCGGGTTGGTTGAAGTGGAGAGGCGCGTCAGAGATCTTATGTGATCATAAAGTACCATTAAAACTTAACGACAAGTTTTACCGTACTGCAATTATACCAGCGATGCTCTATGGTTCTGAGTGTTGGGCAGTGAATTGTGTACATGAGCAAAAAATGGGAGTTGCGGAGATGAGAATGCTTAGGTGGATGTGTGTACACACGAGATTGGATAAAATTAGGAATGAATGTACAAGGATAATACAAGAGTAGCACCATTTGCGGAGAAGATGCAAGAAGCTCGACTATGATGGTTTGGACATGTACAAAGGAGACCATTAGAGGCACATGTTAGGCGTTATGAGAGTCTAGTCACTAGGCATGTTAAATGAGGGAGGGGTAGACCAATAAAGACTTGGAATGAAACTATAAGAAAAGACATGATGTACTTAGGCATTAATGAGATTATGACAAAATATAGGGCACAATGGAGACAAAGAATCCATATATCCGACCCCACTATAGTGGGATAAAGGCTTGCGTGTTGTTGTTGTTTATGCTTGAAATTAGAGTGGCTTTTTTGTCGTGGATCGAGCTCAATTTAACAACATTAGGACCAGGGTCAAACTTGGAATTGAATTGAGCTTAGATGCTTAGATTGGATTGTGTTAGCTTTAGATTAGATCAAAATTTATAGGAATTCCTGCATAACCGCATTTATATTTATATTTTATGTTGTATTTAAATTTAAGTAATTAAGTTTATGTATTGATTCACTTATATACATGAACCTTTATGTGTGGGTTTAGCATATTGGATTAAGAACTTGACTTTTGATTTTTGTGATTGTAAATCATCAAATTGTTTCAACCTATAGCTTGTCTTTGTTCATGTTGAGATCAGATCAAATGATTTTGAGTCGAGATCAAATCATTAACAATTCTAGGTGAGTGCAGTCCAAATAGGAGATTGTTTGAAACTTGGTTATTTTTAAGTGTATAAGTAACAAAGACACGAGGACATACCAGTCCTCACAAAAGTAGGACTCTATGCGCTAGTACTTAATGATTGTTCCATCTATAAATTAGTCGTAGGCGCATTGAAAAATTGTCTTGTATTAGTATTTCTCATTAAAAACTTGCAGCAAGTTCAAGTCAGAATATTATATATAATCCTATGTATTAGTATTGAGTCTATATGGTGTAACGTTACAACATACCAATAATGCGTTGTAATGGTAGTAGAATGTTATGGATAAAAAAAGAAATTTAAGAGTCTGTTATGGGCTTTATGCCCCATTATTATTGAGTCTTATTATGCATTCTTCATTATGTATTGTTATTGTTAAGTGTCGGGTTATTTACATAAATGACCTTGTATGTTCTATTTAAGGGACCCCCTTGGCCTTCCTTGGTAAGCAATGAAAGAAGTCTATTCCCCCTAAACCCTAAAGAGATTTTGGTAGCTCTCTCCACCCGAGCAAGCTTTGCTTAGGCAGCCGCGGTTTCGTCTCAGCAGTATCTCTTCTGCCTCCGATCACCATTCCGACTAGCACGTAAAAGCTTGGTATCAAAGATCCTTGATCCTCCGACTGCGGTTACAGTATTTTCTCCCTGCGAGCAGGCCAATTGCACCTTCGACCCTTCGCTACTCCCTTCTTGTTCTGAAAGCTCCCCACAGGGCCCTCGTCTGCTTCCAGCACGCTCATCATCGACTGGTTCTTTCCGCTTTGATGACAATCCCTCACGATCAGCATCGACACTCCAGTTTACGCTTCCGTTGATCAACGTCTTGTCCCAATGCGCCATTGACGATCTCGTTTGTGAGTCTCGTCTCCTCTAGTAACCATTCCGTCCTCTGCATCTCCCGCATCCGACGGGATAGGGTAGCCGCATTGGAGATCCAATCCGTCTTCCGCCACAGATCGACGACGCTTTGCCCCGCAGATTCGCCAATCAACACATTTTTTGCACGCGTCCATCCCGCCAGCCGTCTGCATCTTCCTCGAGCCACCGCCTTCCCTCCTTGAGCCCAAAACAAGTCGGTTCAGGAGCATTAGGGCAACAACATCTCCCCAGTTTCTTTGATTTGTTAATTAATTCTTAATCAAATTAATTACTTGGTCAAATAAATTCGATGGACATTTAATTTAGTGCCGCGGATGAGACCGACATTCTTTTGACGTGAGAATTTATAGCCTCCATTTAGCAACGTTTCGAAGCACTTGTCAATGGGTTACTTCCGACAAGTCTTTCTTCAGGGCCTCCAGCCGCGCCACTAAAACACCTTCCTCTACCAGAACCTGCAGGCCACCTCCCAACGCAAATTCTGTCTTCCCCACCGCTGATTGCTCTACCGCAGTCGCAACCCCCACCACCGACCACAGAAGCTCTGCGGTTCTCCACAATTCGTGTCGCACCACTGTCGCCGCCTGGGGTCCTCGAACCGCAATGTCCCCCCTTGGCATCGTTGCCTCTTTTTATGGCCACTGCTCCGACGACCCCTCCGGCCACATCACTGCCTCTTCTAGGGCCACCTGCTCTATCGGCCCCTCAAGATCAATTTCTTCAGTTGACCGTCTTCAAATTGTCACCGCCAATTCTGATCGCCACCTTTGTTTCTCCGCCACAGCTATCGTCACCTTCGACTGTCCGCAATGGTCGGGCACCCTTGTTCCGCCCATTCATTGCCATCTTTTCTTCCATTGTGGCCATCCCACCGCTCGATGCAGCCTCCACCACAGCAACGTGATACCACAAATTTTTCTGGCGGGAAATCAAAGTGCCAGACAATCAAGCAGTGCAAGCCTCGTTTGAGCTTGTGGGCAAGCTCAATTTGAACGACGGGGGAGATGTTATGGTCCCATTATTATCGAGTCTTGTTATGTATTCTTCGTTATGTATTGTTATTGTTAAGTGTCCGGTTATTTACATAAATGTCATTGTATGTTCTATTTTAGGGATCCCCTTGAGTCTTTCTTGGTAAGCAATGAAATAAGTCTAATTCCTCAATCTCTAAAGAGATTTTGGTAGCTCTCTCCACCCGAGCAAGCCCCACTTAGACAACTACGGTTCCGGCTCCATTGTATCCTCCGCCGCCATCCTCGTCTCTGGGCATCCTCCGATATCCTCCGGGCTAGACCCATAACATAGTCATTGAGCATATTTCCATTTACATGGAGTTATGTAACCTTACAACTTACAAATAATGTTCTGTAACAGGAGTAGAGTATTATAGATAATAGAAGGAAATTTAGGAGTCATTGAGCATATTTCTATCTACTTTTACTCAGAGTTATGGAAGATATCTTAAGCATCCAGGTAATGCATGCACATGTACTAATACAAATGCGAATTTTGAAAAAAACGTGTATGAGTTCGATACCTTGTCAATGTCTACTATCCTAACCCCAACCAATTTTCCGGGCTTATGGTATCTTTCAGAAGCATTAAGTACTTGTTCTACGCTGACACGTGTATATCTCTATGGTAATTTCCACCTGTAAATTGTTGGAAGAAATATTAAGTATTAAATATTTTATTATGGTTATGCATATTTTAATCACATGTGCATCTTTCTACATGAAAAACATGCAAATTCTTTGAGGAAAATAATAAAGTACTAATGAGATGCTCTCTATGATCTGTCCAGTGGTATGCCAGAATGTAAGCTTGGTCTGAATGACAGAGTTCTGCTTGAGGCTCAAGGTCGGTCAACAAAGGGAAAGGCCATAGATTTGGATGATATCAAGTTTCACCAGTATGTACTCTTGCCTTCCACATAATTTCGTTTCTGTTATCTTCTTTTGTTTAATGTATTCAAGAGGAATCTGCAAAAAGTTAATTTCTTAAACTGACAATTTCGGCACCATGTCAAGATGTGTGCGTTTGGCGCGTTTTGAGAATGATAGAACCATCTCCTTCATACCACCAGATGGTTCTTTCGATCTGATGACCTACAGACTAAGCACACAGGTTTAATTCCCACTCCAAATTTCCTCTATGTTTATTAGAAAGTTAGAGCCTCTCTCTTTGGTCCCTGAGATATTTTCTGTATAGTTACATGGGCTAAATTTTTTCAGGTAAAACCTTTAATCTGGGTGGAAGCTCAAGTTGAGAGGCACTCAAGAAGTCGTATTGAGCTTTTAGTGAAGGCGAGAAGCCAATTTAAGGAAAGAAGGTGCTCTCAAATGTTAAAGTTTTTTTTCTTTGCTGTTTCTCCATTTTCAATTAAAAAGGTTTAAAAATTTATATAACTAGCAACATGGCATGCTACCTCTCTATGAAGGTCCAGTGGCAACAGTACTCCTGACGCATTTTCATTTAAAAATGTTTTAGCAAATTTTTTTTTTTAATTTCGATATTTTTGGAAGCGATGAGCATTATCCACATTGAACTGTTCACCCTACACGGTCACACAAATGCACAATCACATCATCTCAAGTTTTTTTTCCGTTGATCTATTCTAAATTACATAATTGCAGCACTGCCACAAATGTCGAAATTGAAATACCTGTACCCTCAGATGCCACCAACCCAAATATAAGAACTTCCATGGGTTCGGCTTCTTATGCACCTGAAAAAGATGCTTTAGTGTGGAAAGTAAAATCTTTTCCTGGTGGGAAGGTACTATTTTTTGAACTAAACTTTTCATGTCCTCAATTTCTTTAGCCTACATTTTTACTCATCTTCATCGTTGTTTAATCATTCTTACTTGGTTATTACACTTTAGGAGTATATGGTAAGGGCGGAATTCAGTCTTCCCAGTATAACCGCCGAGGAGTCGGCACCGGATAAGAAGGCTCCCGTTCGCGTGAAGTTTGAGATTCCATACTTCACTGTATCAGGAATTCAGGTTAATATCTATGTTCATCTTTCTATTAATTTTATCTTCTCATGATCTATGCTAGTAAATTCTGGTATTATATTTGTTAACACAGCACATGAATAATTCTTTCAATTTTTTGTAGCATTGAAGAACGTAAACTTTACTATTCAAATGTATTATACACATTATATTATGTATATTATGAGAAATTGATACGAGGGAGGCCTCCTAGGCACACATTTTCCTCTGCATATGTAGCCTAAGGGCACTATCATAATTTGTATGTCGTACTCCCCTTTATAAGAGAGTGATAGTGAATCTATTTCATTTTCTTGGATCATTGCTAGGCTCAAGCTCTCTTTGGAGAGAAGTCTTTTAGAGTGAACGTGCCCTCACGAGTTGGTATTGAACTTGTCTTGATAATTTGTATCTCACATTTTATTTATATGATATTTTGTGGACGATAATATGCTTCTATCAACTGGTCTGACTTGCCTCTCATTCTGGGTTTCTTTCAAAATCTTAACCGGCTATTGTAAGATCCCCCTTCCGGAATAAGCATAAAAGAGGAATCTTATCGCACACCGTGACCAAATCACATGTTCGAAGTGGCTAACGGGAGAGAGTAGGGATGAACGTCTCCACCCTTCCCCCATTATACACCTCAACCCCCGCTCCGATTGCAATGCTAAACGAATAACCAAACATCGTTCCATTCGAGCGAATATATGCAAAAGTAATCTAAGCGGAAGTAACCAGAAGTAGTACCATGAAGTAATAAACATGAAAGAAGACAGTTCATGAAATAAATAACGAGGACACGATGTTTCATACAGTGCAAAATGGATATAGGACTTATGTCCACAATGGATCATACAGTCAAAGTACATATAAATGTCGATACAACAGTCTATCACTACTCTGGTAACCTCGTAGTGGAAGACCATAGCCTCCATCTCTTGTCCTACTAGCGAATAATGCTTTGGGTGCTCCATTCGCTGAAGCGGGTCCCCGCCTATGGTGTTCAACAAGAGAGGGTCAACCAAATAGACTAAGTGGTTTTCCTGCCCCCAAGCCCTAACACGCAAAGGAAGGAAAATACCACGCTGTAAAAGTGATAGACAATATATGTTACAATAGCAAAACGTATAGTATAATAATTGTACAATAGTTAAATAAAGCATGTATTATATAAATCTATCAATAAGTAACGTTGGAAGCATTTACCTTCTACTATTCTTATCCTAGCAATGTCCACACTCACACACCCAAATACCATCCACTAATAATAAGTGAAATAACAAAACTAAGCAAGATAAACATCATTATCATCACATCCATACAAAATTGTGTGCAAACACACTATGTCGACATAGAACAAACAAAATGTCGAGACACGACACCCGATCATAATCAAGTGCAAACTATTGATTGAGATCTCTTATTCGTGGTGTAGATAATCCCACAGACACCATTGTCGTGGCCAAACGATAGTAGTGATATGTTCTTGCCATTTCTAGAGTATTTAAACACAATCATCCCTAGGCCTTACGTACATCTAGTCTGAGCCCGTACTATCAATTCTAGGCTCTTGTTAGCAGAACTCATGCCTAGCTCATGTCGAACTCCAGGTTACTAGCACCTAAAAAAACAACAATTAGACTTGGGCACACACTGTTATCTGGCCATGCCACTATCCTATTCAAGAGTCACTGTCCTAATCCTCCAGAGTGTGCGATCTGGCAGGGCCAATCGACCCGCCACATCATACACATGCATTTTCACAAACATCACATGGGAAGAGCACAAACATCACATGGGAAGAGCACAAACATCATATGAGAAGAGAGAATACACTACTTGCATTACAACTAGGGAAAAGAGATAATTCTACTAACAAGTCGCTTAAGGGGAACAAACACGAACACTAATTATGTTACTGTTCTTCATGTTTATACCTATATGTTCATCTTTATTTAAGAATGAATGAGTAATTGCGTGTATGTACGTGTATGTTGAATATGTAAATCTATAAATTTCTTGATGTAAATTTAATATGTAACTCTATAAATTTCTTGATGTAAATTTAATATGTAACTTTATAGATTAACACAAACGTGGTCATTCATTATATATACATATATTTAGACATATATACATATATATATATTAAATACCTTGCTTAACATATATGTGAGTGTATGTTGAATATGTAAATCTATAAATTTCTTGATGTAAATTTAATATGTAACTTTATAGATTAACACACACGTGTTCATTCATTATATATACATATATTTAGACATATATACATACATACATATATATATATATAAAAATATCTTGCTTAACATATATGTGAGTGTTCATTATATTTACATATATACATTTATAGACACAACAACACTCAAGCCCTTATTCAACCATAGTGGGGATATACATTTATATATAAATATAAATATTTTGATATAAATATGAAATATAACTACACAAATCAACGCGTATGAATGTTCATTATGCATATAATGTATAATATGCGTGTTTGTCTGTTCATGCATGCACACGAAAATTTGATGAGCCAATGTAAATTTAATATGTAACTTGGTAGACTAACATATACATGGTTATTCATTATATATATACACACACACACACACACTGTTGGAATATGTTGTATATTGGGTTTCATGTATTACGACATTAGTGTGCATGTAAAAATGTAATCCATATATATATGTATATGTAGGGGCCGCTAAAATTCAATTAATTTAATTTTTCATTTCCTGAACATGGTATCAGAGCCCTAGAGTACTCTCGCTCGATACCGCGCGCGTCGACCGCCCCACTCGCTCTAGCGCTCCGTTCGTTCGATCCCGCCTGTTTGCCGCTCCCGCTCCGTCCATCGCTCCATCCCCTCCATCTCCCGCGCGTACTCCTTCGTTGCTCGGGTCCAACTCCAGGGCTCCCCGCCTCCAAGCCGCGGGTCCTCCTTCGCTCCTCTTCCTCTCTCGTGCTCTAAGGGACGTCGGTACCATGGAGTCTTGATCTTCCCGATGCCGGCGGTCCCTTCTTCTCTTCCCCTCTTTCTATAAGGGTTGTTCTCCTTCTTCGACATCCATTGTGATCGTTTGGTGCGCTCCCGATTTCTGTTCGGGGTTTCCTTATGGCTGACAGTGATTCCTCTACCACCATGTCTTCTGATGGAGTCGCCTCTCCTACTCCGGCTTCTGTTGGATCTTGTTGCATCTCCTTAGACCATGACACTCCTCAAATCACCACTATGAAATTGGATGGTTCCAACTACCTCGCTCTGATACCATGTTCAGGAAATTGGCTCGCTCCATCATTCTTGCACTCAAAAGCAGCCGATTATTTTGTTACGTCAGTGGCACAGTGAAGGCTCCTCCGCCTGACTCTCCTGAGTCGCTTTAGTGGGAGTCTGACAACTCCCTGGTGATGTTTGGCTGCTTAACTCTATGATGGAGCCCAGCGCTCAGAACTATCTGTTCTTGGATGCTGCAGTGGATATTTGGCGCGCAAAGACTACCTATTCTTTTTGTGGCAATGCTGCTCAGATCTACCAAGTTCGTCTCCGGTTGGTCCTCCTGCGACAGGGTGATCGACCTCCCTCGGCTTACTACTCGGAGTTCACCCAACTCTATCAGAAGTATGATCATTTTGATTCTCTGACCCTTGTGTCTCATGAAGATGAGGTTCTGGTCCGAGCAAGGGAAGAACACAATCACATCTTTGAGTTCCTGCATGGTTTACATCGAGATTTTGATCCGATCAACATTCAGATTCTTGGACGCTCTCCTCTAACTTCTCTGCCCGAGGTGTATAGCCTTGTCCCACAGGAATTCGACTGTCGCCTACTCTGTTTCCAGACCCTGCCACCAAGGGATCTGCCCTTGTCTCTCTCTCAGCCCGGGGCTCGTTCTACTCGTGACACTAGATTGAGGACTGCGGAGAAAGATCACCTAGTCTGTGATTATTCCGGGAAGACCCGCCATACTAGAGACACCTGCTTTAAGCTTCACGGTTTACCTCCTCGTGGCGGCCCTGCCTCTCGTGGTGGTCGTGTAGGTGGTCGCTCCCAACACAGGCCTACTCTGCTCAGATTAGCCCACTTGTCTAACGATGTGGAGGACACCTCTGCTCAACATTCTCTGGATTCCACTGCAGGCCTCCCTGCTTTTTCGGCTGAAGAAATTCTGGCTTTCCGCCGGATGATGCTCAGACCTCCTGCTGAGCCGTCTTGTTCTGCCTCCTCTTCCTATGCTCATTAGGGCCCAGCAGGTGCTCACTCGGCTTTCTCCCACCTATCCTCCCAGTGGATCATTGATTCCAGGGCTACCGACCACATGACAGGATCTGCCACAGGTTTTGTGTCATACACTCCTTTGTCTGGCAGGGACAGAGTGAGCATTGCTGAGAGATCGCTGTCTCCTGTTGCTGGGAAAAGCTCCATTCCATACTCTTCTCTTACTCTCTCCTCTATTCTTCATGTTCCTGCTTTCACTTGCAATCTTCTCTCTATTAGTCATTTGACTAACTCTATGAATTGCTCAGTAACTTTCTTTCCTATCTCTTGTGTTTTTCAGGACCTGAAGACGGGAATGGTGATTGGCTCTGGTAGAATGTGCAACGGGCTCTATGTGTTCGTCCCCTCTGCCCCCACTTCATCCAGCCTTGCTCAGCCTCCCAATGCCCTTCATGCTGCTCGTTCCTCTGAGTTGGATTCCTGACATTGTCGGCTAGGGCATCCTCCTATCGCTATTATGAAGATGTTGCTTCCTACCACGTCTTCTACTTTGTTTAATATTTTTTGGTGTGATGTATATGCTCTGGCTAAACATCATCGTAGTACTCTTCCCCTTATGTCTTTCTGTAACTCAGTTCCATTTGCAGTTATTCATACTAATGTTTGGGGCCCCAGCTGATGCAACCCGCGTCGCGAGTTTTTATTTATTATTAGTGTACCTGTCTTTTATTATTATAGCGCACGCTTTTGCCCATTTTTGGATTATTGTGTAGCGTTGAGTTGTATCGCACATATTATTTGCGCTTGGGCGTATTTTGTATCGCGCAATCTTTGTTTGGCTCATTGGTGTGACTGGCCAATGAGACCCTAAATGCTTAGGTCCCGTAGTTTAGGAGATAAGTTAGTTTAGAACAAACTTCTATTAATTAACTATTTATTAAATGCCCATTTTCCTACAATCGTCCCGTTGCCTGAAATTCTCCCAGTTATATTTATCAAATCTACCCTCTTTTATTCTCTTCCTATGGGCAATATCCACTTTAAACCTAAACCCATCCCTTTAAAAGCAAACCCCCTAACCCTAAAGAGGCGGTTGGAATAGAAATCGAACAAACTAAATTAGGTTTCGTTCGATTCCTCCCAGCGCCGCTCCCTGCAAAGCTCGACACCGACACCACCGCCTGCCTGCTCGACGAGAGGCCCGACGCTGACCTTCCTTCCCTTTCCCCGCCTCGTCCGGCTCTGGCGCCGCCTTTGGTGGTCCTTCCTGGGGCCGACGATATCTCCTGTTACTTTCCCCTTCCCCGACGGTAACCTCCGATAGCCGCACTCTTCCAGCGGTTTCCAGCCTCGCCGGAGTTTCCCACGCCACCGCCGCCTCCAGCGCTCTCCTCCTCCGACGAAGTCACCAGACCCAGCAAGCTGATCTAGAGCAACCTCTAGATCTGGCCGCTGCTCCTTGTCCACTGCCAGCTCCACCGCTAGATCTCCTCCATTCCTCCTCCAGTCCAACCACTACGTCTTCCCCTGCGGTATACCTCCATTCTCTTGCTCGTAACCAACCCTCAATTTTATGTTCAAATTTTAAATGAATAGTTAATTGTTGGAGCTTGCCCTACTAATTTCATCTCTTGAATATCGTTTATTTTTCCATTGCCGTGTGTGTTCGCCACCAGATTTCTGTGCTTGTCGAATGAGTTTCATAACGTTGTTTGTTCGTGCGGTAGCGTTTACGTTCGTGTGCGACGTCTAGGTCGTTTAAACGTTTAAAATAGCCCTCGAAGTGCTCTCGTGCCACAATTATTTTAAAAGATCACAATTTTATATTTCAAAACTACAGCCCTAGGTTTGAGTTCACATCAGTTTGGTGTGACTGCTGGGATATCTCACTCCTATTGTGGGATAGTCGAGCTCCGATCGATTTCAAATTTTAAGTTTAAAAATTTTCGTTTTAAAAAATGGATGATTTAGCTGCGCGTATTAAAGCTTTGCGGAAAGTCGTTGAGTTCGTCATCGCAGAACTCAAGCAGAATCTGAGTGGGTTGTGCACCTCTATTCACAACCTAGAGGTGACAATGCACAAACATCATGCTACTACTGCTTACCTCCCCACTTCATATCACATAGTGAAACCTGAGGTTAGGTGTTTTGATAGTCCTCCACACCTTGTCAGTTTTACGACGAGCACTTGGGTCCCACCTACCCCCACCGTGACACCCCCTTTAGTCGAGGAGATTCTTCCCGATCCCCTGCTCAAGGAAGAAGATTTTTCTCCTATTTTATCGCTCCGACTGAAGTCATGACTCTACGTGTCTCCACTATACCCTTCAGTCGAGGGGGTTCTTCCTGAGCCCCTACTCCAGGAAGAAGAACTCTCCTATTTTATTCACCCCAACTGACGTCGTGTCTCCACCTGTCTCCGCTTTAGCACCCCCTTTGATTGAGGATGTTCTTCCCGAGCCCCTGCTCCAGGAAGATGAGTTTTTTCCTCCTCATTCCATCCTCCCGATTGACATGGTGTGCCCACTTGCCCTCATTGACTCACATCCTTCAGTCGTCGAGTTGTTTCCTAAGGCCCCGCTCCAGGGAGGACTTATTTGTGATGTGTCACTCACCTCGGATGCCACATCATCGTTCTCTCTTCTCCCAGAGGAGTTGGTTAGTGATGAGGCCCTCATCCTGGGTGACATAGACTCGTTCGTCCTATGTCCTGACTTTCTTAGCACACTACCTCCACAAACCCTTGAGCCCACAAACATTGTGCTTGGTGGCCCCTCACCTGTGGCCCTTGAGACACCACCCTATATTGATTTTGTTTTTGGTGAACACGCATTTTGTTCATGACACTTCCCTTTGGTTTTAGGTGCACACGTTGAGTCACCACATCACTACCGTTTGAGTTCCGATACTTCTAGGTTTAGTAGTCTTGAGGGAGTCGAGACGATACTTAGATTTTTTACTACTCATCGGGACACCCGTTTCAAAGGTTTTTTATGGAAAATTTTACACTGTAAAATTGGGATCTTCTTAAAATTTTGTGACTCGAGCGGGACTTTGACCGGTGAAATGCTGACGATAGACGATTCTGGTCTAGCAGACGTTCGTAGGTGTCTATCGGGCGAGCGTATGATGCGTTATGAATTAAGAATTCCACAGGTTGATCACATTTGCTTCCTGCTTTACTTCCTACTTTGCTCTTGTTTCTTGCTTTTCCCCTTGCCTCATGTTTGCCCCACACACAGCCACTGTCATCCTCTGAAAGCTCTAATTGTTACTGTTTATTTAAATATTTGGCATGAAATTTTGACTAATGGATTGCGAGCTTTTGGGATGAGAGGTTACTTCCAAGTTTTGTGTCGTAGCCATGACATCAGCAGGACAGTATGCAGCATCTCTCAGATTGACATTTGGATTTTCTACTTGCTGGTTATATCGAGTATCGACGGGGTCGAGCTCTTTCAACCCCGGGAGAAGCAATCCGCGTCGCGAGTATTTATTTATTATGTGTACCTGCCTTTTATTATTGTAACACACACGTTTGCACATTTTTGGATTATTGTGTAGCGTTGAGTTGGATCACACATATTATTTGTGCTTGAGTGTATTTTGTATGGCGCAATCTTTGTTTGGCTCGTTGATGTGATCGGACAACGAGACACTAAATGCATAGGTTCGGTAGTTTAGGAGATAGGTTAGTTTAGGGCAAGTTTCTATTAATTAACTATTTTATTAAATGCCCATTTTCCTACAACCGTCCCGTTCACTGAAATTCCCCCAGTTATATTTATGAAATCTGCCCTCTTTTATTTTCTTCCTATGGGTTGCCAATAGCCACTTTAAACCTAAACCCATCCCTTTAAAAGCAAACCCCCTAACCCTAAAGAGGCGGCTGGAATAGAAATCAAACGAACCAAATTAGGTTTCGTTCGATTCCTCCCAGCGCCGCTCCTGCAAAGCTCGATACCAACACCACCGTCTGCCTGCTCGACGGGAGGCCCGATGTCGACCTTCCTTTTCTTTCCCCGCCCTGTCCGGCTCCGGTGCCGCCTTTGGTGGTCCTTCCCGGGGCCGGCGAGATCTCCTGTTGCTTTCCCCTTCCCCGACAACAACCTCTGACAGCCGCACTCTTCCAGCGGTTTCCAGCCGCGTCGGAGCTTCCCGCGCCACCGCCTCCTCCAACGCTCTCCTCCTCCGGCAAAGTCACCAGATCCAACAGGCCGATCCAGAGCAACCTCCAGATCCGGCCGTTTCTCCTTGTCCACTGCCAGCTCCACCGCCAGATCTCCTCCATTCCTCCTCCAGTCCAACCACTGCCTCTTCCCCTGCGGTATACCTCTCCAGTCTCTTGCTTGCAACCAACCCTCAATTTTATGTTCAAATTTTAAATGAATAGTTAATTGTTGGAGCTTGCCCTACTAATTTCATCTCTTGAATATCGTTTATTTTTCCATTGCAGTGTGTGTTCACCACCAGATTTCTGTGCTTGCTGATTTAGTTTCATAATGTTGCGGGTTTAGTCTCTTGAATATAATGTTGTATGTTCGTGCGGTAGCGTTTACATTCGTGTGCGACGCTTAGATCGTTTAACCGTTTAAAATAACCCGCAAAATGCTCTCGCGCCATAATTATTTTAAAAGATCACAATTTTATATTTCAAAACTACAGCCCTAGGTTTGAGTTCACATCACCAACCCTACTGCTTCCATTTCTTGTTGCTCTTGATTTGTTTCCTTTATTGATTGCTACTCTTGTTGTATCTGAGTTTACTTAATGAAGCATACAAGTGAGGTGTTCTATATTTTTCAACGTTTTCACAAAATGGTCATTACTCAATATGGTGCTGTCATTAAAATCCCGCGGAGTGACAATGGTCGTGAATATATTGACGCTCACCTTGACAAATACCTGAGCGACCTTGGTATCATTCATCAAACCTCCTGTGTTTACACCCCTGCTCAGAATGGGGTGGCTGAGCGCAAGAATCGAGACCTTCTTGAGGTGGCTATATGCCTATTTCGGATGCATCTCCCGAAGTATTACTGGGGTGTTGCTGTTCTCACTGTTGCCTACCTCATCAATCGTCTTCCTACGCAGGTCCTTGGGTTTCGTACCCCTCTCGCCACTCTAGGGGTCCGTCCCACTTCTCTCTCTCCTCGTGTCTTTGGATGTGTATGCTTTGTCCACACCCATCCTAAGACCAAACTTGATCCCCACGCCTTGAAGTGTGTATTTATTGGCTATTCTCCTACTCAAAAAGGCTATAAGTGCTTCCATCCTGTTACCAAGCGGGTATTTGCTACTATGGATGTCACCTTTTGGGAATCCAAAGCATATTATGGGACCTTACTTCAGGGGAAGAATATAACTACGGAAGTGTGTTCCCCTCCTACGGTTCCTCTGTCTATTCCTCCATCATCTATGTTGCCTCCTATGTCGAGCATCTCTCCATCTATGGTGTCACCTCCCGTTCCTGCTCCTCTGGTGATTCCTCCTCTCTCGCAGGTCTACACACGACGTAGGAGGGGCACAAACACTCAGGCTCTTGCTATTCAACCTACGCCATCTCCCGATCCATTGTCCGGTACTAACAAAGGTAGTTCTGCTTCTACTCAACATTCACTTTCCCACTTTGTGACTTATGACTCCTTGTTTCCTTCACATAGAGCATTTGTCACTTCCTTGGTCTCCATTTCTATTCCCCAGTCATGGTAGGAAGCTCTTGAGCATTGCGAGTGGAAGGCAGCCATGTTGGAGAAATGAGAGCCCTTGACAAGAATAATACTTGGGAGCTTGTTCACCTTCCTAAAGGGAAAACGGTTGTGGGATGCAAGTGAGTTTTTTCTGTGAAGCAAAACTCTCAAGGTCTTGTGGAATGATACAAAGCCATGTTGATGACTAGAGGATATACGCAGACAGCGGACATCAACTATTAGGAGACGTTTGCTCCAGTTGCAAAATAAACTCCATCAGGATTTTGCTTTCCTGTGCTGTGTGTAAAGGGTGGAGTCTCCTTTAGTTGGATGTGAAGGACGCTTTTCTCCATTGTGATCTTGAGGAGGAATTCTACATGTCCCTGCCTCCTCGTGTTATTCAAGAAGGGTCGGCCGGGAAAGTTTGCAAGTTGAAGAAAGCTCTGTATGGCCTGAAGCAATCTCCGCGTGCGTGGTTCGGGAGATTTCACCGTGCTACGATCTCTTTCAGATACAAACAGAGCAATGTTGATCACACCTTGTTTGTGAAACATAGAGAGGGTAAGGTGACTGCTCTCATTATCTATGTGGATGATATAGCAATAACCGGCGACGATACCGAAGAGGTTGAACTTCTAATGCTTAGATTGGCTAAAGAATTTGATGTGAAGGGCTTTGGTCCGCTCAAGTATTTTCTTGGCATTAAGGTGGCCAGATCCAAACATGGGATCTTTATATCACAAAAGAAGTATGTTTTGGACTTGCTTGAAACAACTGGAATGCTCGGGTGCAGGCCGACAGATACCCCAATTGAGATCAATCACAAACTTGGAAGGTATGGAGAAGTTGTTGATGACATAACAGGCTTCCAACGACTGGTGGAGAAGCCTATCTATCTCTCACACACTCGTCCAGACATATCTTATGCTGTGGGGGTCCTTAGCCAGTTTATGCATTCACCTAGATCACATCACCTGAATGCTGCGTACAGAGTACTGAGATATCTTAAATCCACTCCTGACAAGGGAATTCTGTTCTCACCCAAAGAGGCATTGACCGTAGAGGTCTATACAGATGCGGACTGGACAAGATCAGTTGATGACCGGAGGTCAACATCCGGGTATTGTTCTCTTGTTGGGGGGAATTTGGCGACCTGGAGAAGCAAGAAACAACATGTTGTAGCCAGATCCAGCACATAGGCAGAGTTTTGTGATATGACACAGGGAATATGTGAAGGGTTGTGGATTCATTCGATCATGAAGGACCTTGGCGTGGAGTGTGATGGTCCAATCAGGATCTATTGTGATAATAAAGCTGCTGTCAGCATTGCCCATAATCCGACCCAACACGATCACACCAAACATGTGGAGATCGACAGACACTTCATCAAGGAAAATATAGTTAGGGGGATTGTGAGCACCCCGTTTGTTTCATCAAATTAACAACTTGCGGATGTGCTTACCAAATGGTTGAGTCAGAACTTGTTTGACAGAATACTGGGCAAGTTGGGCATGTCAGACATTACACGCCCAACTTGAGGGGGAATGTTGGAATATGTTGTATATCGGGTTTAATGTATTATTGCATTAGTGTGCGTGTAAAAATGTAATCCCTATATATATATGTATATGTAGGGGCTGCTAGAATTCAATTAATCTAAATTTTCATTTCCTCAACATATATATATATATATATTTATTTATTTATATTGATATAATTATGATACATAACTGCAAAAATTAACGTACACGAGAGTGTTTATTATATGTGTATAATATATATGTTTGCATAGGTTCACGAGAGTGTTCATTATATGTGTATAATATATATGTTTGCATAGGTTCACGACATGAGAATTTGATTAGTCACGCGTTTTATTAACATTGACTAACTTGAACAAATAATAATTCTGTTTCTTTTTATCTAATTTCATCTAATTGTCTACTCTAAACTAATGCAACACCTATTAACCTTAGAAACACAATATGCCAATTAAAACATGAAAAGAGCCTGTTAGGGTTGTAAATGAAGTAAACACGTTGGTTATCTCTAAGCGAGAATAATAAAAAATGGGGGAATAAAAATTAAAATAATAATTTCTGAATAAGAATAGTGAATATTAGTTATTCTAAATAGCAAATTAAAATTACGGAGCATCCTCGTAGTAGAATGTATAAGGTGGGAATCTTAGATTTCCCATATATTCATGCAACAGTGTTAAAAGCCATCAATAAAAATAATCTAGATTACTATAATTTCATGGAAAGGAATCAGATTCATCTTTGGTGCATAAAGAAACTCAAACCTTGGTTTAACAAGAGCCTTAAGAGAGCATTGGACAACCATCATGAGCTCATTTCTACAACGAAATAGAATGGGTATAAAACACAACACTCAAGCCTTTATCCCACTATAGTGGGGGAATCCTGAAGCAGAATGGGTATATTTCCTAAAAAAACTGAGTTAAACTTTAATTAAGGCTCTGTTTGGGACAGCTCTGGCGGATTAAAAAGCTGCTGTCCGGATAGAGCTGTTTTGAAAGAGCTCTTTGGGGAGCAGTTTTGAAAAGCTGCAGAGTGTTTGGGTGTTCTGTGCAGAAGTACGCTTTGAAGAGCAATTTTCTAATTTAGGTGTTTGGATGAATAGCTTTTGGAAGCTGTTTTTTTTACTTTAAAATATATAAATATTTTAACGCAGAGAATAAGTAAAAACAACTGATAACAAGAGTCTTTCATATCATTCTTAAAAACAGGTCTAAATAATCCCAAATTACTGATAAATGTAAATTGATTTCCAACGTCCGTTGATTTCTCTCTCCAATCCTTTGTGATCACCTGTGTGAAGAAATTTTATACACATCAATTGGTATTAATATTTAAATACTGTAAATTATTTAACCAGATAAGGTTCGAATTTTTACCGACGCGCCCTGTATATTTCTTCGGCAATGCTATCTCGTACCGTAGACATATATTCAGCTCCAGCAGCATCACCCACATCGCTTTCAATGCCATCCTTTGCCGCAGGATTTTCATCCACTAAGGGAACGTAAGAAGACTCATCCGCATCACAAGCATTAAACTCAGGGTCCCAGCGAGAAGGATGTCTACGAATGAAGTTATGCAAAGCCATTGTGGCTAGCGCTATGGACCGCTGTTTCTTGAAGGTATATTGTGGCATTTTGCTCAGAATGTGTCACTTCTTCTTCCACACTCCAAACGTACGCTCGATAACACTGCGAAGTGATGAATGCGCCTTATTGAAATGTTCTTGCCTTCCACACCTTAATATGCACACACACACACACACCTTAATATGCACACACACACACACACACACCTTAACATACACTCACATTCAATATACACACACATTCAATACAAACATACATACAAATTCATACACACACACACTCATTCATCCATACAACACACACACTCACACACACATTCATACACACACATTCATACACACACACATAAAACGTTAATTCATACACACACATACAACAATTCCCCCCCCAAAAAAATTAACACATACACACTCACACACACATTCATACACACACCTTAATTCACACAAATACACACACACACATACAACAATTCCCCCCCAAAAAAATTAACACATACACACACACACATTCATACACACACCCTCATTCACACACATACACACACACATAAAACCATACAAACACGAAAAAAATTAACAAATACACACACACACATACAACAATTCCCCCCCCCCCCCCCCCCCCCCCCCCCCCCCAAAAAAAAATTAACACACACACACACACACACATTCATACACACACACCCTCATTCACACACATACACACACATAAAACCATACAAACACTAAAAAAATTAACAAATACACACACACACATACAACAATTCCCCCCAAAAAAATTAACACACATACACACACACACATTCATACACACACACCCTCATTCACACACATACACACACATAAAACCATACAAACACAAAAAAAATTAACACATACACACACACACACATTCATACACACACACACACATACACACACACACATTCATACACACACACACACATTCATAAACACATACACACACAACATACCCCCCAAAAAAACCATACATACACACACACACATTCATACACACACAAACACACACACACACACACAATCATAAACACATACACACACATATTCACAAACACATACACACAAAAAAAAAATTAACACATACACAAATTCATACACACACATTCATACACACACACCCTCACACCTAAAAAAATTCATACACACACAAACACATATTCATACACACAAACACATACCACATACCCCCCAAAAAATCAAACACACACACTACATTCACACACACACACCACAACCCCTCAAAAAAGTCACACCCAAAAATCTGGTATTGAAATTTTTATACCTGGAAGGAGACGGCAGATGCGCCGGGATCGGGAGTAAAAATCGCGGCCGGAGATGGAGGCAGATCGGGAGGAGCGAACGCCGGAAATGGGCGGGAAGGCAGCGAACGCTGGCGAGATCTGCAGGCTGGAGACGTCGGGGATGACCGCTGCGGGAAAGTTCCGCCGGAAATAGGCTGGAGGAGCGACGGGATCGGGAGGAGCGAACGCTGGAAATGGCCGGGAAGGCAGCGAACGCCGGCGAGACCTGCAGGCTGGAGACGTCGGGGAAGACCGCTGCGGGAAAGATCCGCCGGAAATAAGCTGGAGGAGGAGCGACGGGATCGGGGGAGGAAGAATCGCGCGTGGGAGAGAAAGGGTTTCCGCGATTTTACGGATGCCAGACGCGGGGGGGAAGTGGCGCTGGAGGAATGTTTTATTCCTGAACCGGGATTCCTAAAACGCGGGGGGGGGGGGGGGGGGGGAGAAATCCTAAACAAACAGGAGTAATAGCGGCTGCGGATCAGAGAGCAGATTTCTGATCCGCAGCCGCTGTCCCAAACAGAGCCTAAGAGGGTTGCTGGATCTAGCAGAGGGTTGTCTGATCTCGCGGAGCGTGGCCGGATCTAGCGGAAGGTGGCAAGATCTAGTGGAGGTTGGCTGGATCTAGCGGAAAGTGTCCAGAAGGGAAGAAACATGAACGAAGGGAGAAGGAGCTCATGCGGTTAACGGTTTGGAGAGGGGAGAATTAGATCCTCTGTTGCCTTTAGGTTAAGAAAACTTTAATTATTAGTATATTGTTTTTTTTGTTTTGTTTTAGGAAGAGGGAAGGTGTTAGCCCTCCTCATTCCACATTTTCTCCTCATAACCTACTCTAGGGAATTCGCCCACTGCAACAGTACTATGAAGTGACTCAATATTACGTTGTTGATTTGCGGACAAATCGATAGTGGAAGCTGGTGGGCCAAACAAGACAGTTGCTAAATAAATAATGGTATTCAAAACATCCAAAAAATACACAGTTCAACATTTTCCAAACTGTAACCCTTTTATCTATAAGCAGAGACCTGAATGTAGCCCGGGCTTGCTAACCCGCAGGTGCACATCACGCACACAGACTCCATTCCGATTCCTTCACCACCTTCCATCATGTCCTTACCTGAAGTAGGACAAGTATTGCTAGACATTCTGGATGCCTTTAGGACTTCCAAGATGCAGCAGACTGCCTCTGCTGCGTTGACCGTAACTGTACCTCCGTTGAGGTTATTTATGACTGGTTTCCGTGTGCTGATGCCACCACCATACCGGGGCACTGAGGCATCGAAATAAACGGAGGATTGGATTTACCTCATAGAGGAGTCACAGTGTAAAGGAGGAGAAAAATAATAATAATTGTTGCCCTAAAGCGGGCCAAGGCACATATATATATAACAACACCCACGTGACATATCACGAGAAATAAGAAGCGGGAAAGAATAGAAACAGGAAATAAAATGCATGCAACGCGTATATTCAACTCTTCCCCTCAAGTTGAGAATATATATCGATCATTTCCAACTTGAATGTATTGTTCATGAAGTTGTCACTGCTCAATCCCTTGGTGAAGATGTCGGCTAGTTGGTCATGTGAATTCACGAAAGGAGTACATATATTTCCCTTGTCTAGGTGATCTTTGATGAAGTGTCTGTCAACTTCAACATGCTTTGTCCTATCATGTTGAACTTGGTTGTGAGCAATATTAATGGTCGCTTTGTTGCCGCAATAGATAATAACTGGTCTGTTCACCTGGAGACGTATATCTTGGAGAATTGTCTTTAATCACAACCCCTCACATACTCCTTGTGCCATAGCCCTATATTCTGCTTCAGCGCTTGAGCGAGCTATAATATTCTGTTTTTTGCTCTTCCATGAAACAAGGTTGCTGCCTACACATGAGCAATACCCGGTAGTTGACTTTTTATCGTCTTGACTACCGGCCTAATCAGCATCTGTATACACTTCAATCTCCAAAGGTTGGCTTACAGAAAATAGAATACCACGACCCGAAGATTTCTTGAGGTATCTCAATACCCGATACACTACCTGTTGATGACGAATTGTGGGAGAGTGCATGAATCTACTCAGAACACCCACATAGTACGTAATTTCAGGACGAGCATGAGATAAATATATGAGTTCCCCATCCAATTGTTGGTACCTAGAGGCATCCACTTTCTCTCCACTAATATCAACATCAATCTTGTGACTTGTCTCAGTAGGTGTATCGACGGGGGCACACCCAAATATCCCAGTTTCCTCCTGAAGATCAAAGATATACTTTCTCTGTGAAATGAAGATCCTCCGACGAGACCTCACTACTTCAATTCCCAAGAAGTATTTCAGCTTCCCAAGATCCTTGACTTCAAATTCTTTGCCCAACTGATTTTTCAAATGTCCGATCTCCTCTAGATCGTCTCCTGTAATGATGATGTCATCCACGTACAAAATTAGAATCGATACTTGAGCTCCTCTCCTCTTGATGAAGAGAGTATGATCAGTCTGTCCTTGATCATAGCCTAGTCAAAGCATGGCCTTGTTAAACTGACCAAACCACGCCCTAGGAGATAAGGCTGTGCATAAATACCCGAAAACCGAAGAACCGATCCGAACCGAACCGAACCGGTGTCATTTGGGTCGGTTCTATCGGTTACCGGTTCGGTTCCGGTTCTTAAATTTCCAAGAACCGGAGTTACAAGTCGGTTCTCGGTTCTTGTGTCGGTTCTACCCGGTTCTACCCAGAACCGACCCGAACAAGAGTTACAAGTCGGTTCTACCCGGTTCTACCCGGTTCTCGGTATTATTAGTTCATATTTTTATTTAATTATTTTATGTTATGCATATTTAGGGTTTAATTATTTTTTAAAATTGCAACAGTTATTTGTGCCGAACAAGAGTTTTTAGACAATGATGGTTAAAGTTTCTCAGGTTCTAATTTTCATCTAATATTGGATTTACGTTTAAGGTTAAACACTTAAACTTATAATCATTTTTAAACAAAACAAAAAGTTAAAAATGATATTTAGGAACCGAAACTAGAACCGGAACCGAACCGGAACCGAGAATACGGTTCTGGTTCTTGGTGAGAAATACTCGGTTCGGTTCTGGTTCCAAATATTTAGAACCGAACCTATATGATTCGGTTCTCGGTTCTGGGCAGAACCGAACCGAACCGACCCATGCACAGCCCTACTAGGAGATTGCTTCAGGCCATATAGGGATTTCTGCAGACGACGGACTTTTCCATTAGAACCTTCTGTGGTAAAGTCAGGAGGGATAGTCATGTAGACTTTTTCTTACAGATCACCATATAAGGATGCATTTTTTACATCAAGCTGCTGTAACTCTCACCAATGACACACAACATAAGAGAGGATCACCCGAATGAAATTCATCTTTGCAACAAGGGCAAATGTTTCTTGGTAGTCAATTCCTTGGGTCTGGGTATACCCTTGAGCGACCGGGCGAGCTTTATACCGCTCCACCACCCCATCTTGGTTTTGTTTCACAGAGAAGATCCAACGTGATCCAACTGTTCGCTTCCCAGGAGGAAGACGAGCAAGCCGCCAAGTCTCATTTTTTCCAAGGCACGCATCTCTTCTTCCATAGCCTGTTTTCACTCAGGTATCTGAATAGCCTCCTGCCAGGTCTTAGGAACCACAATAGAGGAAAGAAATGAGATAAAAGTTTTGTGAGCCTGGGAGAGATGAGTGTAAGAGATGTAGTTAGCAATGGGGTGTCTGGTGCCACCAATTTTACCTTTAAGATGAGCAAGTGGAACATGAAGATCATCATCAGAATCTGGAGCGGAGACAGACACCGATGGAATGTCCACTATCTATACTTGTTCAACAGTCTGAGGTCTACGAGAGTATGTATATAATATAGGAGGAATGAAGGTGGCATGACCAGGCGCAGTACTCAGAACAGGAGTAGAGGGAATATGAGGAGATACAACAATCAAAAGAGGAGAGTCGATTGTCCCGTCACTGTTACTACTCGTCTCCCCCTGAAGCGGACCAAAGTACGACTCCCCCTCACAAAATGTAACATCAACAGTGCAATAATAGCGACGAGTAAGGGGGTGATAACACCTATATCCTTTGGTGGTAGGAGAGTATCCAACAAAAATACATCGGAGAGAGCGAACATCCAGCTTATCGCGATGCGGGGTAGGAACATGAACAAAGAAGACTAAGCCAAAGATGCGAGGAGCGATGTTGGAGGTGTGGACTATATTGTTCTTGGCTAAACGAGATAGAGGCGTATCGTAGGAGATGGAGCGAGACAGAAGACGATTAATGAGATGAGCGGCAGTAAGAACCGCATCCCCCAATAGGACTTTGGAAGATTCATTGCAATTAACAAACACCGAGCAACCTCCAGTAAGTGCCTATTTTTCCGTTCGCCGACACCATTTTGAGTGCAAGTGTGGACACATGTAGTTTGGTGGATAATGTCATGTTCGGTAAGGTAGGAACCAAACGCTCCTCGATCATCATATTCCCCCCATTATCACTACAGAGCACACGAATGGTGCCGTTGAACTGATTCACAACCATGCGATGAAAGGACTGAAAGCAAGAAAATATATCACTCTTCCGTTTTAATAAATAAAGTCAAGTAGTACGAGAATGACAATCAATAAATGTAACAAACCATTTATAGCCAGATAAAAATAATACAGGGGATGACCCCCAGACTTCAGAATGTATAACATCAAAAGGAAATGAATTAGGAAAAGAAACATGACCGATACTCTGACGAACATGTTTTGAGCGTTCACATGTGTTACAAGAAAACAATTAAATTAAACTACTGAAAACAGAAAACAATTTTGTAAGATAGAGGGCACAAGGATAGTCAAGGCGCAGATGCCAGCGCCGAATGTCATGAAGAGTCGGAGCACTGGTGGTGGAAAGAGTACTGAGAGAACATGACCGGTTCACCAAGTACAGTCCGCCAACATTCCTACCACTTCCAAGCATCCGCTTCGTATCCACATCCTGAAACACACAAATATCAGGAAAAAAAGTTACGGAGCAATTTAAAGAAACAGTTAAGTGACTTATGGAGAGAAGATTTCAGGGAAACGAGGGGACATGTAAAACCAAAGAGAGAGAGAAATCAGGAGAACACACAATAGTGCATTTGCCCGTAATAGAAGAAAGGGAACCGTTAGCAACAATGACCTTATCATGACCAGAGAGAGGAGTATAAGAGGTAAAACGTGAGGCAGAGCCAGTCATGTGATCCGTCGCACCTAAGTCGATGATCCACTCGGAAGGAGAAGTCACAACATGAGCACTTGAGATACCTGACGTAGCAAATACTGCAGTGGAATCAGAGGATTGAGTCAGTCTGGGAATGCAACATACGACGAAAGGCTTCTAACTCCATAGCAGAGAGGCCCCCAGAGTTGTCCTCATACACCTCAGTGGAATGTGCAGAATACTAAGTACGGGCACCAGCCTGACGACCACCACCACGGTGACCACCTCTCCCTCGAGCACCAGTACCCTGACCAGGGGGAGCAAGGTGAGGATGAAGATGAAGGAAGACGTACTTAGTGTGTCCTTTTTTCCCACAATGGCTGCATAGAGGTGGAGGACCTCGAGTAATTCCAGCTAGAGTAGAGTAGTTAGTAGAGGAACCAAGAGTGAGGCGACGATTCTCATCACTGAGGAGCATACTGAAGGCTTCCTGAAGAGAGGGAAGAGGCTCACGGTGGAGAACATGCATGCGAACAACATCAAATTTCATATTGAGTCCCATAAGAATGACATGAACCCGAAAGTGATCTTTATCCTTCTGAAGAGCCTGAGCATCGGCAGTGCAAGCAACGATAAATGTGTTGAAGTAATCCAATTCCTGATACAGGCGTTCGAACTCAGAGTAGTAGGCAACAACGGTCATGGTGCCCTGCTTCAACTCCAAAACATGTCGAGTGAGCTCATAAATCTGCATTGAACTGCCTGCCTGAGAGTAGGTGTCACGAGCTTTTGTCCAAATGTCATAAGCCGAATCCAGAACCATGTAGCCGCGGTACACCTTAGGGGACATAGAATGAAGTAACCATGAGACCACTAAGGAATTGTCCGCATCCCATTTTCTCCATGAGGGATCGACACGTGGTGGCTCATCAGTGGTACCATCAATATGCCCATATAGTTGTTGACTTCGAATAGCATGTTGCGCTGCCCTGGACCATTCCAGATAATTTGTGCCATCCAAGGCAACGATAGTGATCTTCAAAGAGCTATATTGGTCGTGGCTTCGAAGAGGATCGACAGAGGAACCGAGGACACTGGTCTGAGGAGACGATGAGATTTCAGAGGAATCATCCATCGAGAATAGGTCGGAGGAAGAAAAAAAAGCAAGATGAAGATCTCAACTTTGAGTAAACCACATCCGACGAGTGTCCCTAGATCGTGTCGCCGGAGAGAACGTCAGAGGATGTGACCGCAGTGTCTCCGGCAGCCCCCATGGAGGACAAAATGGTTGGAGACGAAGGGCCTCCCGGAGAAACCCGGGCGGAGAAAGCCGCTGGAGAGAAGCGGCGGGAGGGAGGTGATAGTTTAACTTTCAAGACAACCTAAACACCTAGAGGGGGGGGGTGAATAGGTTCTACTTGTTTATAAAACCTTCTAGGCAGAATTCAATTAATGGCTAACACAATAATCACAGCAATCACAGAAAATAAAACATCACAGATTGCACAATGTTTTATAGTGGTTCCCCAAGGTCTGGGTACATCCACTTTCCCCCTTCACCTATCTAGCAGTATGCTAGATTCGGCCAAACTTCCACTAATCTCAGATCAACAGATCCTACAACTCAGAACCCAACTGGTTCCTACAACTCAGGCACAACAGCCCTACCTCAGCCTTGCCCCAAGGCCTACAACTCAGAGAAGACCCTTCTCCTACACTCAGGCACACAGCCCTACCACTCAGAGTACAACACTCCTACACTCAGCCTTTATAACATAGGCTTACAACTCAGATCTGTGTAAACAGATCCTACAGAAATATAGAAAAGATTATCTAACTGTCTTGCCTAAATTGAGAGAGAGAAGGCCAAGACAATTCTTGATCAGCTGATGAAATCAACTGTATCTGAGCTTTCTTCAAAGCTTCTTGAATATGAACTTAGCTGAGTTGATTTCCAAACAGCTTCTTGAGAATCCACTGGTGGTTTCTTTCTTCTTCTTCAAATTCTGGCTTGATCTCTCTCTATCCAGCACTTTGAATGATTCTTCTGAATTCTGATTAGAACTCTTCTTTGATCTATCCTTAGATAGTCTTCTTAGATCTTCCGGAGAAAATCTTCTTAAGTGCCTAGCACTTTCTTGAAATGAATTGGATTGTAATCCTTCTCAACTTTTTGATTCTCAACAATGTATTTCAAAAGGTTACTTTCTCCTTCTGAATCTGTCTATTTATAGACTTCCTTCATGGTAACCGGCTGATCCGGTTTCTAACCGTTTTCTGACAAGTCTGACAGTTTCAGTTAACCGGTGGCAACCCACAGCTGTCAAGTCTTCAAACAAGTCCTGTGCCTTAGTCTTGAACCACAAGTTGTCGAGACAGTCTGTCAGAAAGTGTCGAGACCATCTGTCTATCTGTGTCGACACAATTGACTTTGGTGTCGACACAGTCTTCAGTGATGTCGACTAAGTTGCCTTTGAGTCGACACAGCTTCTTCTGAAAATAACTTGGTCTTGACCCTTCAGTGTGTCGACACAAGCCCTGTGTGTCGACACAGTTGTTGTAGAATCATAACTTAGTAAGTGTCAACTTAGCCTTCAGGTGTCGACACAGTCTTCTTTTAACTCTGCTGTAATGTGTCGACTTAATCACAATGTGTCGACACATTCTGCTGGTGTAGACAAACTTGAGGTCGACTATATTCTTCTGAGTCGACACATCCTGCTGGTGTCGACAAACCTGAGGTCGACTATATTCTTCTGTGTCGACACATTTTCCCAATGTTGAGGTCGACGCTTTTCTTCTGTGTCGACACAAATTCCCAGTGTTGTGTCGACTTACTTCTTCTGTGTCGACACACTTTCCCAGTATTGTTGTAGACTAACTGCTATTGTGTCGACATACTTCCTCTGTGTCGACACTTTTTCCCAATGTAGTTGTAGACTAACTGCTATGTGTCGACACTGCTTCCCAGTGTTGTGTCGACTAATTTCTTCTATGTGTCGACACATCCTTCTCTGTGTCGTCACTTGGACTTAGAATTTTTTCTGCATACTTTATCAATTCTTCACCTGCACATGTCAACTCAAAACAACATCAAATACACCTTGATGTATATCACTGAGCTAGTTTGGGCTTCTTCAAATCAGGTACACATTTTCCAATGTACCCAACAATCTCCCCCTATTTGGAGAAGTCATAACCCTTATAGCCAATAATATACATCATATATAAACAGTACTAAATGATGATATATGACAAAAAAAACACAGGGATATTTAATTATAAACAAAATAAAAAAAAACATCATAGATAAAACAATCTATCACAGATTTAAACAATATTTTGTTTATAACTGGGTAATGTTTGATTACATTGTTTTACATTTCATGATCACATCACAACATTACAAAACATTATGAAGGAACTAAACACAATCAGGATTGATCAGGCTCTTTAATGATAATCCCTTTGCCAGATTGAATTTTAGCTGTCACAGGAGCTTCTGATTCTTCAGCTATCTTCTTTCCTTTTAGAGCAGCTTTCTTCTGAGCTTCTTCCTTGAGCCTTTGCCTTTCAAAATAGTGAAAAGGCTTTGGGAAGTACTTGCTTGGCTCCTTAGCATCTGGTGACAGCCTCCCCAGCTTAGCTTTCCTTCTGAATTGTACTATAGCTTCCTGTCTTGCCTCATACTTTTGCCATTCTATCTCATTGTACCACTTCCCTCTCTCATGAACTTTGTCTTGTACAGCTTTCCATGCAGTGAGTATTATGTTCCTTGAAGTAGGACTCCACTGCTCATAATCTGGCTTAAGTGCAGTCTGCTCTCTAAATCTCTTCTTTGCTAATAGAGCATCTTGCTGTTCTTTCAGGAAGCCCTCTGGCATCTCAACTTTCTCAATCACAACATTATGCACCTCCTTTGGAGGACTATACATATCCTGCACTTGCTTATCCAGAATATCAAAATCAGAAGGGGGGTAAATAACTTGGGCAACCTCAGGTTGGTTGCCTTCAAGTAGTCCTTCTTGAATGCCTGATTCAGCCATCATATCATCATCACACAAGGGTGGACATCCCAAGGTGGCTCTTATACTATTTGTCACCCATTTAGAGTGCTCTTGACCTGCATGAATCAATAACCTCTCCCCCTTTATGACTTCTCTGGTCATATGATCTCTGAGATCTTCCTTTTGAAATCTGATTTGTCCATCCAGATAATTGACACCCTCTTTAAAATATGGTTTTAACTTTTGAAGTTTTTCAGATATTTCTTTTTGAGAGGTAGTGATTGCAGTCTTAACAGAAGCAATAGCAGCTTGAAAGGTCTTATCAAAATCTTCCATTTCTTTTGTTTTATCTGCAGGCAGGCCTGGAACAATCTTTTTCACGTCCTTTATTATCTCATGATGAGATTCAGTTAAATTATCATTCATTCTTAACTGATTTTCCAATACATAGCTTTGCTTCAGGACAACATCATCTACCTTTTTAGTAATAGCCTCCTGTTGTTGAGCAAGATAAACCACAGCATGACCTCCCTTTTGGAAGCAATCTGTCATTTCTGCCTTATGCAGGTTGACTTGAAACTGGATGGACTTGATATCCTGAGCTAAGTCAAACTGCATAGACTTGCTATTTTCATCAACATACTTTTCCAGAGCCATTCTGTGTTCATCCAATTTCACCTGTAGATCTACCATAAACTTGTTATGATCAAAGGCAGGAGATACTTGTTGAGGTGTTGTTTGTAAAACCTGCTTATAATTCTTGCTTCTTCTTTTAAATACAACAAGTTTTCTTTTCTTGGCCATCCTGGCTTCTTCAGTTTCAGTATCAGACGAAGTATCTAGGTGAATTCTTTCTTGAGGAGGATGAAGTGTATCTGTCCCAGTGACCTGTTGCTCAGTCTCAACATCCACTGGCTCCCCCTCAACCTGTGGCTCAACTTCAGCTTCCTGATCAATGTCCATACCTATGGACTTCTCAATTTCTGGTTCTCCTCCTACTTTATCAGTAGGAGTAACAGTATCAGGGAATAACTCCTCCAGAGTAAATTCCAGTTGAGCTGTTTCTTCTGCAGTAGTTAAATCTTGAGATAAGTCTAACTGTGCTTCCTCTTGCACTTGTACTGACAACAGCTTCTCCTGTACTCGTTCAGTAATTGTAGTATCTAGAGTAGGAGTGGACACTAGCTCCCCCTGAACCTGAGCAGGAGTAGATACATGTTGAGCAGGAGAGTGAACTGGCTCCCCCTGCATCTGTGCAGGTGTTGACACTTGCTGGACTAGAGTTGAGTCAGACTGTTCTTCAACCTGTATCCTGAGTGGGTCTTCTTGTTGTTGTTCAGTTTCTTGAGGTTGAGAAGGGGATTTCAGAGGGGTGTCTGGCCTGCTCTCTTCAGGCACATCCTTGGACAGCACCCTATCCCACCTAGAGAACAGTCGCATATCCATCCTTCTCATATGATTGATTTTAGTCCCTGGCAGTTGCTGCATCACTTCAGGAATCACTCCAGTGAGATATAAGCTCATGATTCTAGCCATGTTGGGCTTCTTGATTCCTTCTTTGATCTTGTCAAAGAGTACTCCTGACCAATCAGTAGGAATTGTAAAAACAATCCTGGTCATAAGGCTGAACATATAGGCAGAAATCCTATCATGTCCACCTGTCTTGCAGAGGATCACTTTCCCAACAATTTCAGATAAGAACTTTCCTTGCTGATTCATACCCTTCCTGTTGAATGCAGCTCCAATCTTCATGCTCGAGTCCAGTCCACACCATTGAAGGGCTTCCCTTGTCTTAGAACTAGGAACTTCCTCTTCATTCTCAACTAGTTGTAATTGAAAGATCTTTCTTAAACTTCTTGGAGTAATCTTGACCTTAGTCCTTTGAACAATGGACTTAATCTTGAGGCCATTTGAGTGGACTGATGCAGAGATAAAGAACTCGTGCACCTCCTTCTTCCAGATTTTAGTTGGTTCTGAGAGTAGAAATTCTAACCCAGACTCGGAGAGGAAGGTGATTACTCCTTGAACATCTGGCGGCGCATCTGCAAAGGCCTGGCGCACCAACTCATACCCTTCATTGACGTTGTCTTCAATCCTTGGCGCCATCGATTCGTCGAGAAAGCTTGAGAGAAGAGAGAAAGATAGACTGTCGACACAGGGTTTTAGTCTCGAAAACCTTGGAAGCGTGTCGACATAAGAGGTTTTGACCTATTTATACCTTCTGTTGAAAGAAGTTCAAAAGGCGCCAAAAACAGACTAAATGTGTCGACACAGATGGAATGTGTCGACACAAACTTCTATTGACTCGACATTACTTCAGCCTACTATGAGTCGACACAAATTTGTGGTTATGTCGACACCTTGGATACATAGTAGATAGACAGAAATTCTGTGTCGAATATAAGGATAAGTGTCGACACATATACTGTAAGTGTCGACACCATTGTCCTGGTTGAGTCGACATTACATTTCTGGTTAAGTCGACAATATAACTCTTAAGTGTCGACACATATTCTCTGTGTCGACACAATATTTCTGACTTGTCGACATTATTTCTCTGAGTCGACACATTATTACTGAATGTGTCGACACATTCTTACTTAGCCAATTTCTGTTGGTTCAACACCACTTGTAAGTGTTACTTCAATGTGTCCCTTTTTAACCCTTAATTATGTTGTTATTACTTTAACTTACTGACATACCACTTCAATTGCATTGTTAATGATTTTGTTAATACATTAATCAATGGTTAACATACCTAATTCAATTTTGAATTTATTGAATTTGGTTTCATCTAAAGGCTTAGTAAATACATCTGCTATTTGATAATCTGTTTTTACAAATTCCAATGAAATGTCTCCTTTTTCTACATGTTCTCTAAGAAAATGGTATTTGATTTCTATATGCTTAGTTCTACTATGAGAAACTGGATTATTAGCAATAGAAATAACACTCCTAGAATCACATAAAAGGGGTGTTCTACTTACCTGAATACCATAATCCTTAAGCTGATGCTGCATCCACAATAGCTGTGCACAACAGCTTCCAGCAGCAACATACTCTGACTCAGCTGTGGAAATTGCCACACTGGTCTGCTTCTTACTACTCCATGATATTAGTCTTCCTCCCAGGAATTGACAAGTACCTGTAGTACTTTTCCTGTCCTCTCTACATCCTGCAAAATCTGCATCTGAATAGCCTGTTAGTAGAAAATCTCTATTCCTAGGGTACCAAAGGCCTAGATTAGGAGTGCCCTTTAGATATCTCAGAATCCTTTTGACTGCAGTATAATGAGATTCTTTAGGGCAGGCTTGGTACCTAGCACAGACACATGTTGCATACATAATGTCTGGTCTACTAGCAGTAAGATATAGTAGAGACCCAACTATTCCTCTATACAATGACTCATCAACAGGTTTTCCTGCCTCATCTTTGCATATAGGGATACTTGTTCCCATAGGAGTTCTCATGGTGGAGGATGACTCCATACCATATTTCTTAATTAATTCTTTGGTGAACTTAGACTGGGATATGGACAATCCATCATCAGTCTGTCTTACTTGGAGTCCCAAGAAGAACTTAAGTTCTCCCATACTGCTCATCTCAAACTTTCCTTGCATAAGTTTGGCAAACTTTTTACAAAGGCTGTTTTCAGTAGATCCAAAGATTATGTCATCAACATAGATCTGAACTAAGATGATCTTACCTTTGAATTCCCTAAGGAATAGAGTTTTGTCTATCTTTCCTCTTGAGAATTTATTCTCAATGAGGAAGGTAGACATGGTTTCATACCAAGCCCTTGGAGCTTGTTTTAACCCATACAAAGCTTTCCTAAGCTTATACACAGAATCAGGTTTAAGAGGATCTACAAAACCTGATGGCTGCTCTACATATACTTCTTCTTTAAGATCACCATTCAGAAATGCTGACTTCACATCCATCTGGTATACTTTGAAGTCTTGGTAGGCTGCATAGGCAAGGAACATTCTGATAGCCTCCAGCCTTGCTACTGGAGCAAAGGTTTGATCAAAGTCAATCCCTTCTTCCTGCCTGTATCCTTTTGCAACTAACCTTGCTTTATTCTTCACTATTATCCCACTTTCATCTAGCTTGTTCCTATAGATCCACTTGGTGCCAATTATGTTGTGGCCTCTTGGTTTAGGAACAAGCTCCCAGACTTTGCACCTTCTGAATTGATTCAGCTCCTCTTGCATAGCATCAATCCAGTGCTGGTCTTGGATAGCTTCTTCAAACTTCTTAGGTTCCATTTGAGACAAGAAACTTGAGTGCAAAACTGTGCTTTGATTTCTGCTTCTAGTTTGCACTCCTTGTCTTGGATCACCAATTATCTGATCAGCAGGATGATCTCTTAGATATCTTATAGCTGGAGGAAGATTTCCTTCAGGTTGAGCATCTCCAGCTTCTTCATTCTGCTGAACCTCTTGGTTTTCATCAGCTTCCATTATCTCTTGTACTCCCCCTGGACAGCAGCCTTCATTTTCCAAAGCTCCATCTTCCTTTGAAGCTTCAGCAATGGAGAGCTTGTCCATCCTCTTGCTTATACCTGTTGAGTCATTTGATCTACAAGACAACTCACAATTGATTAATCTTGTTTCATCAAATACAACATGCACAGATTCTTCAACAATTAGAGTAGTTAAGTTGAAGACTCTATAGGCCTTACTATTTGTGCTGTACCCAACAAATATCCCATCCTGGGATTTGGCAGCAAACTTAGTCAAATATGACTTGCCATTGTTAAGTATATAGCACTTGCAACCAAAGATCCTAAAATAGGATAGATTTGGTTTTTTGCCTTTCACAATCTCATAGGGAGTTTTTCTGTGGCTTTTGGTGATAGAAGCCCTATTGATGACATGACAAGCAGTGTTAACTGTCTCAGCCCAGAAATATTCTGGGAGAGAGGTGTCACTCAATAGAGTTCTACCAGCTTCAATTAATGTCCTATTCTTTCTTTCAGCAATCCCATTTTGCTGAGGTGTTCTTGGAGAGGAGAACTCTTGAAAAATCTCAAAGTCCTCACATAATCTTGTCATGCTTTCAGATTGAAATTCAGTACCATGGTCACTTCTGATTTTGACCACTGTACTATTCAGTTCATTCTGAACTTGCTTTACAAAATTAAGTAATACACTTGGGGTTTCAGATTTTTGTCTCAGAAAGAACACCCATGTAAATCTAGAATAGTCATCTACAACCACAAAAGTGTAGACCTTCCTACCTAGACTATGAACTGGCATAGGACCAAAAAGATCCATATGCAAGAGGTATAAGCACCTCACAGAATCCTTGTTTTCAAGGCTTTGAAAGGAGGATTTTGTCTGCTTTCCCTTTTGACAAGCTGAGCATATCCCTTCCTTTATACATTTAATTTGAGGTCCATTCCTCACTAGCTCTTTGCTAAAGAGTTTGCCAATTGTCTTGTAGTTTAGATGAGCCAATCTCTTGTGCCACTTAACACAATGAGAAGCATTGTCATCAGCTACAAGACAGATGGGAGAAGCCTTATTCTCACATTCAAAATTAAGACAATATACATTTCTCTTCCTATACCCAGTCAGTATGATCTTTTGATCACTTGACCTCTTGATATGACATCCATCTTTAACAAATGAAATGTCATATCCTAAATCACTTAGCTGGCTTATGCTTATTAGATTATGTTTCAAACCTTTTACATAAGCCACTTGAGTGATAGTAATTAGGTTAGAAGAAATGTTACCAAACCCTTTGATGACTCCTTTTTTAGATCCACCAAAGATCACTTTAGATCCATCTTTGACAGATGAATACTCCTTCAGCAGCCCCTTTGTTCCAGTCATGTGCCTGGAACAACCACTATCCAAGTACCATGTAGGGGCATGGTTACTTGGATTCACCTGCAATACAGAATTACTTACCCTTAGAACCCATGTAAGTCTTGGGTCCTTGGTTCAGGTTAGCATTAATAAAGCTATCATAACCTCTTCTAACAGATAGACTTTTATTCTTTATAACACTTGTGTTATACCAGCAGTCTAATGCAAAATGGCCTCTCTTGCCACAGCACCAACATTCAAACTTATTGTATCTAGATCTAGCTACATCTTTGTCAAAAGAATTACTGTTCATTGCTGGTGCTGTTGCAACTTCACCTACTGATTTCTTAAAACCATTGGGTTTATGACCATAGGTAGGCCTGCTTGCATTTACACCCTTGTTTTTCAGAACATTAGTCTTAATATGACCTTGAATGTCTTCATGATCATATTTGTTAGAAGGCACTTTCACCTTACTAAACTTTATGGGGACTGAAAGGTTTAGTGGCTGAACAGGAGCTTTGCCTTTCCTCTTGAATCTGCCAGCCCTGGAGTTACCTTTAAATCCTAATCCAGCCTTACCCTTTTGAGTGACAAATTCATCTATCAAGGGTAAGACAGATTTTGGCTTAGAGTAACTAGCCACTAAATCCCTTTCAATTCTAAGTCTGGCCTCCAGACTCTTCACTTGATCATTAGTATAATTAATTGTGCCCATCTGAATAATAGTTATATTTTTCAGCTTGGCAATTTCATTTAATTTTTGATCAATAACTTTTTCTAACTCAGTTGTAGCAATCCTTAGTTCAGCAATTTCCTGGGCCTGAGATTTGACCAGGTTCTTGCTTTTCTAAAGGGCCTGCAACAGGTCCCCATACTTGTCTATCAATTGATAGACATCTCCTTCAGATTCAGATGCATCTACATCTGTTGATGCAGATGTAGCTGATTCTTCACTTGTACAACAAACAGAGGTATTAGAAGGACATTGTACCTTATTATGACCAGACTGATTCTGGCATATGTCCTCTTCTGATCCTGCCATCAGCCCCATACACTGCTGATCCTTTGGTTTATTGATGGAGTCTAGCAACTGCAGAAACTCCTCTTCTTCAGATGCAGCATATAGTCCAACATATGCTTCAGCTTCAGATTCTGACTCTGAAGTTGACTGGTCTGATAGACTCTTATCTTTCTTAGCTACAAAGGATTTCTCCTTCTTGCCTTTCTGATAAGTCTTCTTCTTTTCTGAAGATTCCTTTCTCTTGTCAGGACAATCAGCCACTACATGTCCAGGCCTATTGCAACAATAACAGACAATCTTTGAAGTAGTGGCTTTGCTGGACTTTGATCTGCTCTTCTCTTTCCTTGATGACCTTTTCTTCTTATAATAGTCATCAACTTGCTGTGATGGGGAAGGCCTAGACTTTCACTGCTTCTTCTTCAAGAACCTCTGGAATTGTTTTGTGAATGCAGCAAAATCTGCATCTGAATCACAGCTTTCAGATCCCTTGTTTGAACTTTCAGAACTATCTTCTGTAACTTCCTTAGGAGGAGATGGTGATTTCCTCCTATTCTTTCTAGTGGCTTCTGCATTGAATGCCACAGCCTTATCTCTATGCTCTCCTCTTGAATTCTTTTCCTCCTCCTTTCTCACCATAAGTTGCATTTCATAGGATAGCAACTTTCCAAACAGGGTTTGAGGAGATATCTCTGCCAATTTAGCCACTTCTCTTATGGCACAGATCTTTGTATCCCAATCCTTTGATAAGGATCTTAAGAATTTGTCATTCAGTTCATAGGTACTGAAGACTCTTCCATATGATATTAGCTCATTCACAATTCTATAGAATTTCTTATAGCACTCAGTTATGCTATCAGATTTTCCTTGTCTAAAGCTTTCATACTCCTGATTTAGCATAGACTTCCTGTCCAGCCTTACTTCTTCAGATCCCTCCATGTAGACAATCAATGTATCCCACATCTCCTTGGAGGTCTTGCAGTGAATCAGATTCTGAAATGTTGAATCATCTATGGCACTAACAATAATGTTCTGAGCTCTTTTATCCATGGTTGCCAAGATGATTTCATCCTTGGTCATTTCTGAATAACTCTTTGGAGTTTGGATATTTGCATCAAGAACTGATACCTTCATTGGAATGAAGGGGCCTTCCTGTACTGTGATGTAAATTCTTGGGTCAGATGCTTCCATAAACAGTCTGACTCTTTCTTTCCAGATACCAAAGATTTCCTTCCTGCATATGGGTAATTTCATAGACCCTAGCTCCTTATGATTCTCTCCAGAACCCATCTTCTTGAATCTTGAATCTGCCTTTCAGATCTACCTCAGACTGTTAAGTCCTTTTTGAGGAACCTCCCTCTGATACCACTTGATAGTTTAACTTTCAAGACAACCTAAACACCTAGAGGGGGGGGGGGGGGGTGAATAGGTTCTACTTGTTTATAAAAACTTCTAGGCAGAATTCAATTAATGGCTAACACAATAATCACAGCAATCACAGAAAATAAAACATCACAGATTGCACAATGTTTTATAGTGGTTCCCCAAGGTCTGGGTACATCCACTTTCCCCCTTCACCTATCTAGCAGTATGCTAGATTCGGCCAAACTTCCACTAATCTCAGATCAACAGATCCTACAACTCAGAACCCAACTGGTTCCTACAACTCAGGCACAACAGCCCTACCTCAGCCTTGCCCCAAGGCCTACAACTCAGAGAAGACCCTTCTCCTACACTCAGGCACACAGCCCTACCACTCAGAGTACAACACTCCTACACTCAGCCTTTATAACATAGGCTTACAACTCAGATCTGTGTAAACAGATCCTACAGAAATATAGAAAAGATTATCTAACTGTCTTGCCTAAATTGAGAGAGAGAAGGCCAAGACAATTCTTGATCAGCTGATGAAATCAACTGTATCTGAGCTTTCTTCAAAGCTTCTTGAATATGAACTTAGCTGAGTTGATTTCCAAACAGCTTCTTGAGAATCCACTGGTGGTTTCTTTCTTCTTCTTCAAATTCTGGCTTGATCTCTCTCTATCCAGCACTTTGAATGATTCTTCTGAATTCTGATTAGAACTCTTCTTTGATCTATCCTTAGATAGTCTTCTTAGATCTTCCGGAGAAGATCTTCTTAAGTGCCTAGCACTTTCTTGAAATGAATTGGATTGTAATCCTTCTCAACTTTTTGATTCTCAACAATGTATTTCAAAAGGTTACTTTCTCCTTCTGAATCTGTCTATTTATAGACTTCCTTCATGGTAACCGGCTGATCCGGTTTCTAACCGTTTTCTGACAAGTCTGACAGTTTCAGTTAACCGGTGGCAACCCACAGCTGTCAAGTTTTCAAACAAGTCCTGTGCCTTAGTCTTGAACCACAAGTTGTCGAGACAGTCTGTCAGAAAGTGTCGAGACCATCTGTCTATCTGTGTCGACACAATTGACTTTGGTGTCGACACAGTCTTCAGTGATGTCGACTAAGTTGCCTTTGAGTCGACACAGCTTCTTCTAAAAATAACTTGGTCTTGACCCTTCAGTGTGTCGACACAAGCCCTGTGTGTCGACACAGTTGTTGTAGAATCATAACTTAGTAAGTGTCAACTTAGCCTTCAGGTGTCGACACAGTCTTCTTTTAACTCTGCTGTAATGTGTCGACTTAATCACAATGTGTCGACACATTCTGCTGGTGTAGACAAACTTGAGGTCGATTATATTCTTCTGAGTCGACACATCCTGCTGGTGTCGACAAACCTGAGGTCGACTATATTCTTCTGTGTCGACACATTTTCCCAATGTTGAGGTCGACGCTTTTCTTCTGTGTCGACACAAATTCCCAGTGTTGTGTCGACTTACTTCTTCTGTGTCGACACACTTTCCCAGTATTGTTGTAGACTAACTGCTATTGTGTCGACATACTTCCTCTGTGTCGACACTTTTTCCCAATGTAGTTGTAGACTAACTGCTATGTGTCGACACTGCTTCCCAGTGTTGTGTCGACTAATTTCTTCTATGTGTCGACACATCCTTCTCTGTGTCGTCACTTGGACTTAGAATTTTTCTGCATACTTTATCAATTCTTCACCTGCACATGTCAACTCAAAACAACATCAAATACACCTTGATGTATATCACTGAGCTAGTTTGGGCTTCTTCAAATCAGGTACACATTTTCCAATGTACCCAACAGGAGGTGCAGTCGAGAGTTGGACGCAGTGCGCTGGAGGCGGAACCAGACAGACGACGCGGCTGCAAAGGGAGGCGGAGAGGTCGACGCGGCTGGAGGCGGGAGGCGACTCGCTGAAGGCGGACACGCACAGGAGTGGGTTGACGGCTAGGTCGACGCGACTGAGTGCGAACGGGATGGGGAGAGCGGCGGGATTTCCTTGGCTCTGATACCAAGTTGAAAGGGGGAGAATAATAATAATAATCATTGCCCTAAACCGGGCCAAGGTACATAAATATATATATAATAACACCCACGTGATAGATATATCACGAGAAATAAGAAGCGGGAAAAAATAGAAAAACTGGAAATAAAACGTGTGCAACGCGTATTCAACTGTTACTGGCAAGTGTGTAGAGTGACCATTTGACATGTATGTGCCATTGGCAGTTTACCTATGAAGCACTGATACTTCCATGAGGGTCACGTACCCGTACCGGATACGTATCCGGTACCGATACGTACCCGATACTCGGCGGATACACCTGTTACTCTAATCTGTAGATACATTTGGACTTGCCATATCGTTCTGCATATTGTGATAGAGTATGTTTTCTAAAGTAAACAAAAGACTTTTGTGTGACTTTTAGAAAAGAAAATTTTATGAACCATAAATGCATTTAGCGGTGTTTGTTTATAATAAAATGCGCTTTAGATTTAAGGATCTTTTTTTTTCGTTAAAACTATAAAAATTTTGATTTAAATTTTATTATTTTGTTTTTTTACTATATACATGTGCTGTTAGTTTTTCATACTCATGTTATTTAGTATGTATAAGGTATAAAAATTGATGATTTATGCAATTATACTTGTTCTAATATTGTTTTGAGGACTTTTAATTACATTTGTGAGATATATATACATATTTAATATATTTAATACAACGTATCCCGCCGTACCCGCATCTTTGTTTTAAAAATTTTGTCGTACCGACGTACCAAATACGTATCGTACCTGGTACTCGTACCCGTATCAGTGCTTCCTAGGCAATTACCATACTACAAATGGATGCTAGGAACTGATGGAGGTTGGCGTTTTTGAGACTTTGACGGGCTCACATTGTCGCATATTTCATGGGCAGAGCTGGTAGATGCCGTAACGGGACACTTCATCACTCTGACTGACAGAGAGAAGCTTCATAATCATTTCATCCATTTTCGACAGATGGAACACTGTTATGGTGTACTTGAGAGAGTTTCTCGAACTAGTGAAATAGGCGAGATATTTTACTGTTACCTTGCAAGAGTTGTCTCCGAGTTCTACAAAGGATTGTGAGATTCCCTACGACTACACTTGACTTTACTCAGGGGGAAGCTGTATGCCGAGGTTCTCAATGCGTCCAGGGTGCTGGAGGTTGACCTTGCCTCCATCCGGAGGAGTCTCGCTTCCCCCAAAGCGGATTGTAGAGGCAACAACAGTACAACACAGAGACAAGCTCAAAGGGGTAGGAGAGATCATAAGGGCCATCGCCATGGACCGAGACCGTCTCCTCCTCTTCCTCCTCCCCATCCAGCTCTACCATTACTTCCTCCCCTCAAACACATCCACCTGCACACAAAGATTGAGTCGGTGGGCAGTTTCGAGGAACTGCAACTACTGTGACCAGTATGGCCATATGCGGGCCCACTGCCCAACACTCAGGTACGTGCCACAACAACAGCAGTGCCAGCATCCTCTCCCACCTGCTTGACGTTGACAAGGTTGAGGCCCTCCTGGCTGACCGCCCCAAGGTCTCTCCCACCACCAGCACCAGCGGAGCCAAGGGATTATGCGCTTGATCTTGAGAGAAGACTTGCATCTGCTGACGTGGTGACAAAGTTTAATTTTATATTTCATAATTCTCGTCCTAATTTCATTATGCAATTATCTCCTGAGAAAGGTATCATACACGATATGAAATATTAACTTGCAGCCAACGTAGACATTATGATGGTGACCAACATCCGAGGAGGACCCTTTTTTGACATAGGTGCCTCCCACTCCTTTATCTCTTTAGATTTCATCCTAGAAGAGAGGCTTGTACACCCGTGGAATGGTGAGACACTCCAAGATCGTATGCCAAATGGTGCGACAATGACAACAACAAAAAGGTGTCAATTCATAGTACAGATAGATGACAGTGTGTTCTAGGTCGTGGCAACGATCCTATAACTTACCGTTTTCGACATTGTATTGGGCATGGATTGGATGACGACGTACAATGTACATATCAACTGTAAGACAATAGAGATAATGTTGATCCGACCATGTATCCCACCTTTTCTCTTCTGAGGTATATTGTATGCACGTCACCTCTCTATTTCTTCTATACAAGAAACCGAGACTGCATGATTGGGTACAAAGGCATATGTTGTTTGTTTATCACGAGTGGATGGTTACTGTGGAGAGATTGAAGACGTGCGAGTAGTATGAGATTACCCTAATGTGTTCCAGATGTACTGCTAGGATTGCCACCACCTAGCAACGTAAATTTCGCTATTGAGTTTTTACTAGGTGCCAAACAGGTGTTTTAGGCCATGTACCGTATGACATCGAAGGAGCTGGCAGAGTTTAGGGTGCAGTTGTAAGAGCTCGTGGAATCAAGATTTGTGCCCCCCAAATTCTTTCCTTCGGGTTTTCCAATGCTCTTTGTAAAGGAATAGGATGATTTGTAGAGATTATGCATTGATTACCGAGATGAACCATCTGACGGTTTGAATACTTACTCATTGCCGAGGATTGAGGACCTTTTTGATCAATTGTGAGGGGTCACCATCTTTTCGATGATGGATTTAAAGTCTGTATATTATCAACTGAGGATCCAAGAGGACATTTTGAAAACTTCCTTCAGTTCCAGGTATGGGGATTACGAGTTCACCGTTATGCCTTTGGGCTGACGAATGCCTTATCTGCTTTCACGACTCTCATGTGCTAGGTGTTCGAGCTATACTTGGACATTTACATGATAGTTTTCATCGATGATATTTTGTTTTGCTCAAAGTACGAGGAGCACTTATACCAACCACATCCAAGATTGTAAATATCGGATGTCAGCGACATGCTGCATTGAGTTTTTTAATGTCGGAAGTCAGAGACATGCCAAAGATGTTTTAAAATACCGGATTTCATATATTTTAATAAAAATAGATGAATAATTCATATAATTATATGTTCTATATGATACATGTATACTAATTATAATTATATGTTCTAAAAGTAAAAAAAATCATATAACAAATAGTTGAAGAATGAGTCATGCATATCCCAAAATAAATTCGAAGAGTATCAAAAATAAAATATTATTAACCAATACAAATGATACATTGTAATATATATTTAATATTAAACAATTATTTTATTTTGATAATATCAAATTTATAATAATTAAATAAGATTTAAAAGTTAATTTCTTTAATTGATTATAAGTCATTCCAAGCTTATAAATCTATATTAAAAGCATAAAAATAATTAACTAATAAATGCATTAAATTTTCACATTTTTTGTAATATGAAATAAGAAAATTGTGTAAAATAAAATAATTATACAAATGTGGTTGTAAAAATGTTAAAAAAATAAAGCAATAAGTCTAATTGATTTAGACATACATAATATATATACATATGTATATATATATATATAATTTAAACATATATAGCTAGTTTGCTAATATAACAAAAAATAAAATAACAGACGATATGTTCAAAGTCGTGTGTGCTCATATATCGGAAAAAATCGGATGTTGACATTTATTTTGCAAAAGCACAATCTATTTTTAAAAAATATAGTTTTACCCTTAAAAACGGAAACATTTAAAACAATGCACACAACAAACACACACAACAAACACATACACACACAACAAACACACACACACAAGTACAAACATACAGAACCATACACACACATACACACACATACACACACATACACACACACACACACACATACACAAACAAGCACATACTTACACAAACAAGCACACACATACATACATACACACACATACCCACACCCATAAACATTTACATACATACATAAACATTTACATACATACATAAACATTTACATATATGCACACCCATGCACACTCATGCCCAAACATGCACACACAAACACAAACACACAAACATTCACACAAACACACAAACATTCACACAAACACACACAACACAAACAAACACACACAACACAAACAAACACACACAACACAAACAAACACACAAAAACACAAACACACACATACCCAAACATTCACATACATACATAAACATTTACATATGCACACCCATACACACTCATGCCCAAACATGCACACACAAACACAAACACAAACACACAAACATTCACACAAACACACACAACACAAACAAACACACACAACACAAACAAACACAGAAAAACACAAACACACACACAAGCACAAATAGACACGTACACAAACATTCACACACAAACACAACACACACGAACACACACGCACACACGCACACACGCACACACACACAAACACATATACATACATACACAAACACGCATGCACAAACATGCACAAACACATCCATGCACAAACATGCACAAACACATCCATGCACACGTACACAAACAAACACACACAACACACAATACACACACAACCATACACACATACACAAACATTCACACACAACACCCACAACAAATACATACACAAACATAGACACACAAACACATACAAAAACACACATACACAAACAAGTACATACATACACAAGCATGCACACCCATACACACAACATACACAAACACAAACATGCACACCCCCACACACAACACATAAACAAACACAAACACGCACATGCACACCCATACACACAACAAACACATACACAAACACTCACACAACATACACACATCTAGAAACATTCACACACAAACACTAACACTAACACAAAGATACACACACACACACAATTACAAACATACACAACCATACACACACACAAAAAACACAAATACACAAACAAATACACACACAAGCCTGCATATATAAATGCAAAAAAACACTCTAAAGCAATTAATGCACAAAAATCTTCAAGAGCTTCAAAAGAACTTCACAATGTAGCCAATCCCTTTGGTGGAACAATAAAAGAGAGGAAATTTTTATACCTAATTGGAAGGAAGAGGTTGGATAGAGAAGCAATGGAGCTACAAATGGCCTTCTAGATGCTGGAGGAAGAAGCTCTTCGTTGTCGTCGTTGGAGAGGAGGAAGGAGCAGTGTTTGGAAAGGATTGGTTGTCGAACGTTGCTCACGGTTAGGCCTCTTTCAGGAACCCCAGAACTGAGCAATTGGAGGTGATGTTGCCGGCAGCTGCTAGCCTTGTCGATGTTGGTGAAGGAGGCCCTCGTCGTCGTCGGAGAGGAGGAAGGAGCAGGTCTCCCAAAATCGTGCTCTCTATCGCAAGCTTTCGTCTGTTGCCGCTGATTTCTCGAGCCCCAAAACCGACCAAATGTGGTTGGTTTTGGGGATGGGTGTTTTTAAAAACCCCATAACCTTGGGTTTTGGCCAACTCCACCTTTAAAAAGTCCCAAACGAACAAAACATTTGGAACCCAATTCCAGTTCCTTTCTCATAGTTCATGTGAAACGAATGCAGCCTTAGTGAAGTTCGGGGGTCAATACAAACACAACAAAATTGTCCGCGCTCGATTCTGATGAACATCAAAAAATTTGGCATTCAGACTTGACTTAAATAAAGTAATTATCCAAAAAGGTGAAAAATGAGCAAACAAACTCAAAACCGATCCTAGTTAGCTTCGTTAGACTCGTAACGATAATTTGAATCCAACAAAGTCACCCCACATGCGATCCCGACATCATCAGAGTATATGTTTCATCGAACAAGTCAAATTAGGTTGCAAACGCTTTGAGAAACATAATTGAGCAAACAAACTCGTAATTGACTCAAATCGTTCAGGTGGACGCGTATCAACAAGTCGGTCATAAAGAATCCTTTCGAGACGAATTCCGAATTTGTTTGCTCAATTTATGTTCTTCGGAGCATTTACATTCTATTTTGACTTATTGGTCGAAAACAACTAACAATGTTAGAATCACATGTGGACGGCTCTATTGGATTCGTATTATGATAATGAGTCTAACGAAGCCAATTGGGGTCGATTCTAAGAAATTTGCTCATTTTCACATTTTCGGGACATTACGTTACTTGTGCCTGAGTCTGAATACCAGGTTCTCCGTTGTTCATCGGAATTGAGTGTGGACAATTTTGTTATGTTCGTATTGGCCTCTAAAATTCATTGAGGCTAATTGAAATTAATTTATAGGTTAATTTCTTTGTTCATGAGAATATTTGTATAGTTCAGGTCATAGTCGGGTAATGAATCACCCAGACTCTACTAGACTGCTCACCGCGAGTCAATTAAACCAACTAGACTCCTAAATGGTTCAATTGAAAAATGAAATGTTCCAGCTATCCTTTCCTTTTATGGCACATTCACAATTCTGCCTCTATTGACAAGCCACTGCGATCGACGATCGCGGTTTTCTCCTGGACGACCGACGCCTTTGTCAACCTCGACCACACGAGCTCGATGATTTCCCGCGCATCTGCCGCTTCCGCCTCACCTCCAGTCGACTTAAATTGAAGTCATGCGGCTGTCGCTCGTCAGCTGCTTGCCTGACCCTCCCTGGTCGACTCCCGGATTGCCCACCCACAGCTTCTTACCAACACCGCTCGACTCCATACTGCTGATCGATCACACAAATCCCCCCTTACCGATCGATGCAAGCAGTGCCTGACTCCAGCCGATAATCAACCTGGGACGTCGACCCACCTGTTGACTTCTTTCTCCTAAGTTCAGTTGTGCTTCCTGTGCGGCTCCCAACCCTCCTTCATCTTCGCAGTGTCCAACATCACACCCAACAATTTCCCGCCCGGTAAGAACTATTCTCGCGGCCCTCAATGCATTTCTTACATCTTCTCGATGCTCACCAGCCTCGTACGCTCCTGCCCCACCTTCCTCCCCTTCGTTACATAAGCTAATCACACTCCATGGGTCTCCACGACTTTCCGCGTCGATGAAGGCCCTTTTGCCTCAGCTTATACGTTTATACCAGATCTAGGCTTCCTTTGGTTTAGCGGTGGCGGGAGGAGCTTTCGAACCGGAGGGGGGGAGGTGGGGGTCGAAACGGAGCGGTGGGGGGGGGGGGGGGGGCGTTTCCTCCTTCCTGCGGGTGCAAACGAAGCAAACAGAGACGGAATTTCGTTTGGTTACCCTCCGTCCGGTGGCGTTTGCTCCAAACGCCGCCCGAAAACTCTAAACCAAATGAAGCCCTAATCATTTGGATCGACTCGAATCTCGGCTTGAAGATTTCACTCTCCTCTTTCATTTGCTCGTTGCGACGACAGTAAACCGCCCACCGGTCCCTCCGACACCACTTTTGCAATTCCCATGGCATGTACCTGACTACATGGTGTTTCCCCACCCCGATGCGGACATCCTCCTGTCCACCCCAACCAACCAAAAGGTTTATATGACAACTATCTATATAGAGGGCTCGACGCTCCATTGGATGCATTGGACGCGCCATCAGATCCATGACCTATTGTGACCAACATTGAAGGAGGAACTCCTCTGCCACTATGAAACCCACCAGGCGAGTAATGCCTACGAGCTCCTTAGCTCCGTTCGCTAGTCCTCCACCATGATCACCCACAATATCGACCTCATCGAGGTAGCCACGCACGTTCCCAGTCTATCCCCAAACTATTAGTTGGAGTACTTTCTTGGGGGCCTGCAATCCCACTTCCGTGCGCTCCTTCGGGTCAACAACCCAACTAGTCTCTCCCGCGCAATGAAGCAAACTCGTTACCTCAATGAGGAACTTTACACATTCCAGCTTCCCTCCTCGTCCTGACCACCACACCTGTCGCCGCCACCAAAATCTCCACCTCCTCTCCCTCGCTTAGATCACCTGACTCTACCTGGGCCCACGTTACTCGGCCTGCCGCTGCCGCCAGCTCCTCCTCTACCGACAGCTCCTCCACCCATGTGCTTATCTCGTTAACATCTCGAGCTTCGCCGCAAGCGCCTTACTGTCACTGCTAGCACCGTATTTGCCGACCCACACATGCTCTCTCGAGGACTTGTACTTACTGCTCGTAGCTAAATGAAGATTTTTGTTGGATCGTGCGGCTTCCTTACAGGAGGGGGGGTGTGAATAAGGATTATTGTAAAAACTAGATTTTCTTTTTGCTAATTAAAATTTAGATGATCTTAAAAATTTGCACACAAAAAATAGATTTGTATACCATCATGAACTTAAAAAAAGAAATGTTTATCATTTAAACAATAAAAATCACGACATACAAAAGTTTGATCTTTTGACACAGATCATGAAGCGATAGAAATAATAATCTCGTATTTTCTATTCCGACTCGCTCCTCGAACTAGTTGACCCTAGCTAATCCACCTATGGATTAACCTCAAGCCTTTCTTCCTCGGAGACTTCCCTAGATCTAACCTAATACCTAGTCTCCACACTCGAGGCAAATTCCGCTCCGTAGATCTACAACAATCTAGTCACCACACACAAGGTGATTTTTCCACCAAAGACAAAGATGAACAGTCAAACTCAAAACAAAAGGAGTAATACAGTATAAAAACTTCCCTAAATGATATCAAAGGAAGTTGGTGAAGGCTCGCTCGAGCATATGTGTCGTTCTTCACAAATCCTTCTCTTGAATGATCTTTGAACTTTGAATCTTCCTCTTGGATTTGAAGGTTGGGAATGCTTCATGGTTCTGAGACGGCTAGGGTGAACTCTGATTCAATAATTCTCATGTTGGAATGAAATCCCGTGCAAATGAATTAATATTTAAGTTCTCGGGGAGCTACCACTGGACGATAGCGTTGAAATTTGAATATCCTGCGCTCGATTTGCTCTTCTGCACAACAAAAGTTTCCATATGAAGTTGGAGCTAGCAATGGACAATAGCTGCTACCTCGAGGCGGTAGTAAAATTTGAATTGCAGGCGCTTTCTTCCTCATGTTCTACGGGGTTCCTTATAAAGCTTAGCGCTAACTTTAGGTGGTAGTGTCCACATTTCTGCTCTGCAAAATTCTGTATTTGTAGTGCTGACGCTAATATGTACTGTGGGGTGGTAGTGGGATTTTAGATGTTTATCGAAATTGGCTTGAATCCATCCAGGTGTTGCTCCCGGTTGCTCAACTTAGCTACCGCCGCTAGACAATAGTTGCTATCGCCGACGGTAGAGCCTTTCATGAAAGTCCTCCAGGTATCCCTATAATTCTCCAAGTCCACAACTTATCGTCGACTGCAGGCCGACGTACGTCGAGTTCTTCCGCAGAGCGGCACCAAATACTGCTGGCGGTAGTGTACTTTTTCTTAGCCGTTTTCTTTCAGCCCGCTTCGTTCTTTATCATCCATTACTTGTATTAGCAATTATTCCTGAACCAACACACTATGAAATACTTGCAAATATAAATTAGACTTATTGAGATATTTTATTCTTAAACCAAGAGAGCGTCGAACCTTGTTCCAACAATCTTGACTTCAGCGACTTGGATTTTCTAACGCGCAGACGACCCATACAAGCCTCGACCAAGAGGAGGGGGCCGATTTTTGGTAGGGGGTGTTGATACAAAGACTTCCTTTTGGACACACGTCCTATTCTGCATATGCTGGCTAATGGCATTATAGTAATTTGTTTGCCTCACTTCCCTATATAAGGGAGTAACAATGAGTTTATTTTATTATCTTGGATCATTGTTAGGCTTAACGCTCTCTTTGGGGAGAAGTCTCTCAAAGGGAATTTTCCCTCAAGAGTTGGTATCGACTATGTCTTGATAAATTTTATCTCAGATTTTATTTATGATATTTTGTGGACCATAGTGGCATAGTGTGCCTTTATCAAAAAAATTTATATCTTATTTCTGACATAATAAGGATATCTTTGATTGAAGTTTAATAATATATGTTAGTTAACCCTTAGTCTTCTTTACTAATTCTAAATTAATATATTTCGCTAAGGCTCCGTTTGCCATGGTGGTGGTGGTCGTGAATGCGGTGGTTATGAACCGTCGTTTACTTGTTCTTGAACGCCCGACCTTACCTATGAAACTTCATCCTAGGAAGCACTGGTACGGGTACGAGTACTGAGTACGATACGCACCCGGTACGACGGTGCGATAAAATTTAAAATCCACAGATACGGGCACGTCATGATACGTTATAGCAAATATAATTATCACAAGTGCAATAAATAGTTCTCAAAACATCTAAACATCAAACATAAATCATAACTTGAAATACAAGTTCACAAATCAATGCAACATAACATGAAATTTTCAAACATTAGACATTCATAAATATTACTAAATTTAACATCTTATATGTGTAACCACAAGAGATAAAATTAAATTTAAGTCTACTCATCAGTTTTTTTTCTTCTTCTTCATTGTTGGAGATCAATATCTTCAATCTCTGCGTAGTCTAGAGAAAAGTTATCCGTTTTGTTAATAACTTACATCGTATCAACACGTTCAATACACGTACTTGTAACAAAAATGTACTAGTACCAGAAACGTACTCGGTACAGATACACAACTTAATTGGACGTACCAACACTTCCTAGCTTAGAGCCAACTTTTGTTCGTTCTGGAAAAATAGACTAATATCATAATATGCAGAATGATGTGCTAAGTCCAAATGTGTCCACAAGTGTATCTGTCGAGTTTCGGGTACGTATCGATACCGAATACGTATCCGGTACTGGTACGTTGTCTTCGGGGAAGTATCCGTGCTTCGTAGACTTCATCCATTTTTGTGTTCAAAACTAGTTTTCATTTCTTGGTGATGGTCATAACCACTGTCTTGCCAAACATGCAATCTATGATGGTAACATTTTTGTCCAAACTCACCCAAGCCTAAGTATTAATGTTTACTAGATACCAATATGGTATTTTCCTAACTAAGCTCTTGGAAACCGTTATTCCGGGATTAAAATATTTTATTTTTTACAAATATTATGAAATTCATTTGGCTTAAGAAAGCGTGGTTTCATCTAGAAATTGTTAACTCTATCATTTATCTATTACCATATAAAAGAGAATCCTATATTGTTTAACATCAATTAGGGTTAGGGCTTCATGCATCCGCCACCAGTAGACTTGTTCTGCGTCAAAGTGCCAATATTAACACCCTTTCTTTATCTCAGCCAATATTGAAAATGTTTCATTCTTCTAATTGGCTCTATCATTGGGAAAATTCATAGCTTAATATTTTTTTACTTGTTTGTTCTTAATTTTCAGGCACCTATTAGGCATTGTGAGAGTTTAAGCCATTAGGCATGTTAAACTGGGGAGGGGTAGACATTAAAAGACTTGAAATGAAAATATAAGGAAAACATGATGTACTTAGGCATTCGTAAAGATAGGGCGCAATGGTGACAAAGGATCCATGTAGCCGACCACACAATGATGGGATAAAGGCCTGTGTTGTTGTTTGATGTTAATTTTCATTGCCTTAATTCCCTATTCTTCCACCTGGCCTGAGGCTCATAAATAAATATGTGTATATTTTTAAAACTCTTGCAACTATTTTGTTGTACAGGTTCGGTACTTGAAAATCATTGAGAAGAGCGGCTACCAGGCGCTTCCATGGGTTAGATACATAACAATGGCGGGCGAATATGAATTAAGGCTCATGTAGATCACTCCCAGGTTTCCCCGCATTCCAAACGAGCAAAAAAATTGTTTCCGAACCATCTGGCGCGCGCCATCCGAACGCTCTATATTGGCGCCACAGCCCATTTAATGCGGATATCATCTTGCAGTTCATACTTGTAGCTTTCGAGGGTGCTGCACATAAATGAGATTGTGCTCTTCCTCTCCCAGTAAATCGTTAGTGATTTTGTTAGTTTATGCGCCCAATGTCTCTGTGCTACTGAGAAAGCTTATGGTTCGGATAGCTCTTGTTTGCTGCTTTGCTTGATGAAATATTGCCCACAACATTTTTTGATATTCATATATACATTTAGCATATTTTTGTGTATATCATTTTGCACCTTAAAAAAATAATGATTTATGATGGCATCTGGCATTGTATTTTTTTCAATCCAGAGGTTGTCTTCTTTTACTTGGGCTTCTTCAGTTCTGAGTTTTTAAAAAAAATAAAAGAGGATCCAAGCATTATTGAAGGCACGTCAATTTTACAATCTCCCATTGCAGTGCTTGGAATTTGATTCTCTGGAGTTGGTTCCTACAGAATCATAATTCATTTGTTGGTCTTTGGTTGATGCCGTGCGGGCTTCGTCTGTTGATTATGGATACCTGCGGGCGAAGTCAACTCTTCTATCAATGGAAAGTTACTATTTTCATCAAAGCCGAGTTTTGTTTTTACAATAGAGACTCCTAGAACTTAGCAGTCTTTTAGAGAGATTCTTAGAACTGTTACAATGTAGTCATTTAGAAGAGTCCTAAAACTCTGTGGATGATGGAGTTGATATTGTTTTCATAATGACTAATCTCTTGTGGAGTCTTGAGGTTCTTCCCAATATTGTTGATGTTGGATACTGATTTAAAAGCGGATGGGCACCATTGTTACCATTGATTCACTGCTGCAAATTTCTGCAGTGCTCCATGATTACGTGGAGAATGTAGCACTTGACAACTGTGCACTATTGCTGCCAACGATTCACTGCAGCAAGTATCTATAATGCTCCATGATTAAGTGAAAAATGTAGCACTTGACTACTGAGCACCATTGTTGCAAATGATTCCCTGTAGCAGATTTCTGCAGTGCTTCATGATTAAGTGAAGAATGTAGCACTTGATAATTATGCACCATTGCTGCCAAGGATTCATTGTAGCAATTTTTTTGCAGTGCTCCATGATTAATTAAAGAATGTAGCACCTGAACACGGTGCACCATTGTCGCCAACGCTTCATTGTAGCAAGTTTCTAGAGTGCTCCATGATTAAGTGAAGAATGTAGCACTTGATTACTGTGCACCATTGCTGCCAACAATTCACTGTCGCAAGTTGCTGCAGTGCTCCATGATTTCCCCTTGATGGTTTTACTGTTCATTCATGTCAGTGAAGTTTACTTCGGCTTAATTACTGCAGCAATAACCGTAGACTCGACGATTTAAATGCTAACATTTTGAATTTTACTGTAGCTTGGGTCAATTTTACCTCTTTTAACTTATTTCATTGTTTATCCAAGATTTATATGAGAGACTTTAGTTAATATTTTTAGTTTTCTAAAAAGTTTTTATGATGTTTAATATTTTTATAATTTTAATCTTAGATTATTTTGATTAATTCAATATAATTTTGATTATGAAGATTTAGATAGAGAATTTTTAAACTAATATTTATTCTATTAATTTCAGTTTCTGAATTATGAGTTATTTTTTGAGTCTAAATTTTATTTCTTAATTTATTTTGATTTGAGTCGTATATTATTTGAGTATATAATCAGGAGTAAATCTTTTTGGAATGTTCTATGAATTCTTCTCATATTTATGAATTAGTTTTTTTTGGGACGAACAAAAGTAAGTATGTGGGTATTTGATAATGTATTTTTATTATTATTTTAGTATAGTATTTTATTAAAAATTAATTATCTTTTAATTAGTTTTATATTAGTATTTGTCTAATTTGTTTTTTATTGTGTTTATAGGTAATTTGGGGCTGCAAATAGCAATTTGGAGCTCACAACCGTGTTCAGGGGAAATATTGGAAGAATTCTGCAAAAAACCCTATCTCCCCGAGGTCACGAGCGTGACCTGGGGACATGACCATAATCACGAGTCGTGACTCCCCCGAAGAGATCCAGAGAAGATGTCATGTCAGATTAATGTTACATGCCCCCTATCACGAGCATGATAGTGGGGCGTGACCTCCAGTTCAGGGGCATGACTCAGCCTGACAAGTATTAAAGAAGCCAGTTTCCGCCGTCGAGCCATTTCAGCTTACATTTCATTGGTCACGGGTGTGACCAAGGGGCGTGATCTGCTCCACAACCGCTAGATTAACTCCTGATCATGTCGTTTCCAGCTGTTTGCTAACCCAATCAAGACACGCCCTCGGTCACGGGCGTGACCTAGGGGTATGACCCACCTATTTACGAAATTTACATTTTTTTCTCCCAATGTTCCCGGGCTTTCAAGATGAGGTTCCATACCTTACACGTCCTAGGTCACAGGTGTGACCTAGGGGCGTGACTTCTAGAATTTTCACCTATAAATTCCCAGCTGCTGCAAGATGATCCCTATCTAGTCCTGAAGATCCATTTTGTGCTAATTACATTTTGTCCTTGGTGTTTTGGTAACAACTTGCATACTTTGCATTTTTTGAACTAATGGAGTTCTTCCTGTGTGTCCATTATCCATAATGGGTCTTTTTTTGCTTCTTCAAAATTTTTTTGGTTCCACCAGGGAGAGGAAGCTCTCAAACATGGTTACATTGTGTATTTTACTTCTTATTGCGACTCTCTGGCTAGCATCCCAATGATCAAATTATTGGGGTGATCTTTCAAATGTCTAGTAGCTGGATGCATCCTTTCTGCAGTTGCCTGTGTTCTTATTACAACCTCAGCCTGTTGAGTCACTTATACAACTTCCTGTGCTTCATCTGATGGCTGATCTTCTTCACTGATAATTGCATCAGGTGAGGTGATCTTACTTGCATTGGTCTTGTCATTTAGAGACAGTTCTCTCATTTTTAGTTTAGTACAGTACAACCTCGTATTTGCAGAGTGAGGTCCCCAGGCAAGCGCAAGATGTAATCCAGAGAATGGTCCGGGGACAAGTGAGCCTAAAGAATAAGGGGTCAAAGGGTCGGGTGCGGCGGGAGGCCGACACCCGCCACGACCTCTTTTAGGGGGCGGGTGCGGCGGGAGGTTGGCAGCCGCCCCGACCTCTTTTAGCGGGCGGGTGCGGCGGGAGGCCGGCACCGAGGCCAGCACTCGCCCCGGCCCCTCTTTTAGGGGGCGGGTGTGGAGGGAGGCCAACACCCGCCCCGACCTCTTTGAGGGGGCATGTGCGGAGGGAAGCTAGCACTCGCCCCATCCCCTCTTTTAGGGGGAAGGTGTGGCGGGAGGCCGATACTCGCCCCGACCTCTTTTAGGGGGCGGGTGCGACAGGAAGCCGGCACCGGCCCCGACCTATTTTTCAGGGGGCGAGTGCGGCGGGAGGCCAACACTCGCCACAGCCCCTCTTTTAGGGGCGGGTGAGGCGGGAGGCCGGCACTCGCCCCAACTTCTTTTAGGGGGCGGGTGCGGCGGGAGGCCGGCACCCGCCCTGGCTTATTTTCACGGGGCGAGTTCGGTGGGAGGCAAGCACTCGCCCCGGCCCCTCTTCTAGGGGGCAGGTGTGGCGGGAGGTCGACACCTGCCCCGGTCCCTTGAGCAGCTCGCCCGACTTGAGGGTCTCACCCGACTTGAGGGTCTTGCCCGGCTTGAGGGTCTCGCCCGGCTTGAGGGTCTCGCCAGGCTTGAGGGTCTCGCCCGGCTTGAGGGTCTGCTATTTTGCCCCTGGTGGGCTGCGAATAACTATTCAGAACAACGGAATGTGGCAGTTGGCAGACCAGCCCAAGGTATTTCAGTAATTTTAGAGCAGCGAATGTCTGTTATTTGCATGTCATTTTCAGAAATCTATAAATAGACCATTGGGGTGCCTTGGAGAGGGATCCATTGTTACCAATCTTCATCTTCTTCCTTCATCATCCAAGGCACCTAACACAACATTGGCTAGGGAGGGGGATCTCAAAGGTCTTCTGGGTGTGAGGTGGGACCTCCACGCTAGAGCCAAGGGTCATTTTCCAAATTCAGGTCTCCCACCAAGGGACGGCTTGGGAGAAGTAGGTGTGAGCCGCACCCGTAGGTCCGAACTCTAGGTGGAACCAAATCTCGGTTCCAACATTTTAGTGCGGTGAGCGTGGACCGCAGCTCATACAAAAGTTTCTGAGCAAGTTCCATGGCGGGAGATCATGGAGGTGGTGTTGACTCAAACGAGCTCCACAACCCAGTATCCTTTGTAGGGAGCGAATAGTTCATGGCATCCATCCAAGGCATCATGGAGATGCTGTGTAGTATTTCTCCTCAGGGTGACTGCTCAACTCCCACCCCCCAAGAACTAACTTCCAGGGGTCTCGACGAACCGGCTTCCAGGGGTCTCGACGAACCAGCTTCTAGGGGTCTAGGCGAGATGACCCCAGGAGGGGTAGAAGAAAGTGCATCAGGAAGATGACCCGGGAAGGAAAGGATGGGAGAGGGGGTCGAGCGAGACCTTATCGGTCGGGAGTTATTCCCCATCCTAGCGAGTGCCAGCCTGCCAGGCGAGCAGGTCGCGCGAGTGGAGCATGCAAGACCACCAAGTAGGGGGTCACCCTTCAGCGAGCTGATTGTCTCAGCTCCCGTTCCCGAGGGGTTTAGAGAACCTGACATGACTTACTATACCGGGAAGGATGACCCCGTCCAGCACCTGTAGTGGTTCGATGATACGGTCTCTATCAAGCCGATGAAGGATGCATTCAAGTGTCGCCTCTTCGCGATCACGTTGAAAGACAAGGAAAGGCATTGGTTCCATCAACTCCCAACGAGATCGATCTACGGGTTCGAAGACTTGAGCCGGAGTTTTCAGCTTCGCTTCTCCACTTCTAAAAAGAGAAGGAAGAGCCCCGAGTCCATCTTCCTGATAAGACAGAGGGTGGAGGAGTCATTGGCCCAATATGTGGACAGGTTCCAAGAAGAGATCCTGGACATCCAGGAGATACCGGGGCATGTCCTCCAGATGGCTTTTACATTGGGGTTACGTGAGGGGTTCTTCAAGATGAGTCTGACACGAAAGGCCCCCTAACCTTCGAGGAGCTGACTAAAAGAGCGACAGAGGAGATAACAACTGAGACGGCCAACCCGGCATTTGTTAAGAAGTTGGCAAGGTTAAAAGATGCAGAGTCGAAAGAGCAGGGTGGATCGAGGCATCAGGAGGGAAGGAGGAGAGAAGTGTAGAGAGCTCAGGGGTTCTAGGGACCTCAGGAAGGTCCTGTTGGGTCCATTGCCCGCAATGTCCTAGATTTGAAGAAGTCAAATATGTCAATAAGCATACACAATGGTATATTTAATACATGATCAAGTTTAGTAATTGCAGGTTGTCCTATAACATTGATGGGACAGATAGCTTAAGTGGCTAAGTCAAGTAAACTCTTACCTAAGGTATGGATTGACATAAAGTTATCTAAGTGCACAGGCGTTGAGTGAAGGCTATTCACTCAACGCCAGATGACTTATAGCGCTGAGTGGAGCCTATAGAGTCAAAGCCAAAGTATTGACAGTCTAGAAAAGTGGCTAAGTCCACAGGCGTTGAGTGAAGTCAACTCACTCAATGCCATACAACAAAAAGCTATGAGACAGGCTAATGTTGTTATAGCCTAAGTAGAAATGAGCAGAAATGTGGCTAAGTCCACAGGCTTTGAGCGCAGCTCACTCACTCAATGCCATAGCTTCATAATCGTTCAGTATAGCTCAGTTAGTCAACGCCACAGGAAAACTATGAATATTTTCCAAGTCCACATGCATTGAGTGAGGCAAGTTCACTCAACTCCATGCGATAATGCGTTGACTAATTCTCAAAGAGAGTATTTTTCTTGACACAAAAATTTGGCTAAGTCCAAATGCGTTTAGTGTAGCTCACTCACTCAACGCCAGATAATAGAAATGTATGTTAAGTAGTTTGGCATTGAGTGGAGCTTACTCACTCAACACCATATAGCAGTATATCTGCCCAAGGCAAAAAGCGTTGAGTAAGGCATGCTCACTCAACGCTCTCAGCGTTTAAGATGCTGTAGACGAAAAAAATTGGCTAAGGTAATAAGCGTTGAGTGAGGTTTGATCACTCAACGCTGTCAATGCCTAATGATAAAAAGATTGGCTAAGTGTTTTGGCGTTGAGTGAGATGAGCTTACTCAACGCTGTAAACGCCTAAATAGACAGAATTCCGTCTAAGTGTTTTGGTACTGAGTGAGGCATGCTCACTCAATGCCTATACTGCTGATGCTTGATTTTGGCTAAGTCCACAGGTGCTGATATCAGCAAGTCAATAAGTCAACCTTATTCAATTTGTCAGCGATAAAACTACAGTACATTATAAAAGGCACCGCAGAGCTACTGTACGATAGTTGGCATTAAAGTAAGGTGCAGCCGACGCCCACTGATCTCTAAGAGCCGTTGATCGGTGAACTACAAAAGGAAGAGATGAGCCAAGGCGAAAAACAACTTTTAGGGCCTTATCAATTTCAAAAGGTTACAGCCGGACTTCATCTCTCTCTCCATTATCGCCGAGAAAGAGCTTGAAGTCTTCCTATAGGAATGAAAAGTTCAATGAGCTGTTGCTTCTTTATCTGCTACAAGCACCATAATAAAAAAGGTTTCTGATAGAGGAAGAAAGTAGAGCCACCATTATCCAGTGGGCTTAGTTGGTTGATTGAAGAACACAAGTTCACCTTCTTCTTCAGCAAGATCAGAATCTTCATTCCGAGCTTCTTCCGGTAGAATTTCTACATGCTGCTGAGAAGCAAGATAATGCTGAGATAACTCAGCCCTAGCTTTTAACACAGAGAAATTTCCTTGTGTCAAAACATTCTAATACTCTCTGAGTTGTAGGATCCAACTGGATCTGAGATTATAGGGTCACTGGCTTAGGTAGGGCAATATTGCCTGAGGAGTAGGAGAGTGAAGCTCTCTGAGTTGTAGGATCCAACTGGATCTGAGGTAGGGCTGTCCTCCCAGCCTGAGGTAGGTGATCAGCAGATCACTGAGTTGTAGGCCCTTGTGGCTGAGCTGTAGGTCTTGGAGGAGACTGAGAGATCCTGAGGGATCTGAGGTATAAGCTCATTGGAGTAGTATTTTGGAGAAGTGCCTTGACCAATAGGAAGTTATCAAGGTGGGAGGAGAGTGGATGTACCCACAAGTTGGGAAACCACTATAAATCTGTGTGTGCTTTTTGTATTATTTTCTTTGTGCAGGTTCTTGAAAGAAAACTACTGCCAACACATTTAGTGCTTAAGGAAAAACCAAAAAGGAAATAATAATAGTGTAACAATCTATTCACCCCACCCTAGGTTGCAAGCTACCTTAAAAACTAAGACTTTAAGGTCTGGAGCCGAGTTGGAGGCAACAGGGAGGGCCCATTAAGGGTCTAGGAAGAGGTCTTATCCAGGGTGGGGGGAACTTCCATAGAGGCCAAGGGAGGTTCAACTTCCAGAGGCAAGCCCTTATGTAGCTCCTACCCCCACCGCAGCAAGCCATGGAGATAGAAAAAGGGGGAAGAGGTAACGAGAGAAATCACCCATCCCGTCAAAGAAGGGAAGGAAGAGTGTTGCCATACTGTGACTTCCATCAGGTAGAGGGTCACGCTACAGCTACCTGCCCCGAATTCCTGGAAGTGAGAGAGGCAAGAGTCCCAGCCCAGCAACAGCCATCGGTGCGGATTGAAGAAGTTGTACCCAGAGTAGGGGAAGGTGACAAATGTGAGGACCAGGTCGACGTAGGACCCCGAGGAGGTATATGAGTGATCCACGGTGGAGTGAGGATCGAGGCCAATTTAAAGGCAATCCTCTATGTCATGTCATCAGAGCGTCGCTTCGACATCCCAGACCCTACCCCCAGAGGAGAAGATCACCTTCTCAATAAGGGACATGCCGGATCATGATGATCCATTCTGCGATGCGCTGGTCATCCAGACAGTCATCGAAGGCTACACCGTCTCCTAGATCTTGGTTGACAATGGGAGCTTCGTCAATGTCATTTTCAAGAAGGCATTTGACGAGATGAAGGTGGAACCAAGGAGGGTGTTGGCCTTGGACGGACCCCTGTTCGGATTTTCAGGGGAAAGGAAGGAGGTAGAAGGTGGAGTCAGAATCCAGTTGAATTTGGGGGGACTTCAAGGAACTGCCAATTCATCATTGTTGACGCTCCGAGCAGTTACAATGCCATATTCGAAAGACCCCTCATTAGCATCTTTCATTGTGTGCCATCGTCATTTCACCAGTGGATCAAGTTTAACACTAGAGGGATCCAAGTCAGGATCAGGGGAGACCCCAGGATGGCAAAACAGTGCTACATCACGAACGTTTACACCATCTCCTAGCTATCCAGGGCAGGGGAGATTGAGAAGATCATGGAGAGCTTGAGCAGGATAGAGGTATCAGAGGATAAGGGGGCGAATGACGACCATCATGCCCAAGCAGCCTGTTGGAGTAATTTTCCAGCAGGACACGTGTGTGTGGGACCGACCCCGTGGCTTTCCCCATCGCATTCCTGGTCTGGGTGTTGACCCTGGTGGGCCCCCTGTGGCAGAATATCCCCGCGGTCCTGTGGTTGGGATTAGTCCCACATCGCTCGCAGCGCTTGGTCCTCGGTGTTTATGTACCCCGCCACCCTTCATCTCAACACCTGGGTTTTGAGATGAACTGTTGGGTTGACGGGTTCTCACATGGTATCAGAGGATGGTTGTCCTGCTGCGGGGGTGTGTTGGAGTAATTTGCCAGCAGGACACGTGTGTGTGGGAACGACCCCGTGGCTTTCCCCATCGCGTTCCTGGTCTGGGTGTTGACCCCGGTGGGCCCCCTGTGGCGGAATATCCCCGCGGTCCTGTGGTTGGGATTAGTCCCACATCGCTCGCAGCGCTTGGTCCTCAGTGTTTATATACCCCGCCACCCTTCATCTCAACACCTGGGTTTTGAGATGAACTGTTGGGTTGACGGGTTCTCACATGTGGGACTAATCCCAACCAGCGATGTGGGACTAATCCCAACTACAGGACCGCGGGGATATTCCGCCACAGGGGGCCCACCGGGGTCAACACCCAGACCAGGAATGCGATGGGGAAAGCCACGGGGTCGGTACCACACACACGTGTCCTGCTGGCAAATTACTCCAACACACCCCCGCAGTAGGACAACCATCCTCTAATACCATGTGAGAACCCGTCAACCCAACAGTTCATCTCAAAACCCAGGTATTGAGATGAAGGGTGGCGGGGTACATAAACACCGAGGACCAAGCGCTGCGAACGATGTGGGACTAATCCCAACCACAGGACCGCAGGGATATTTCGCCACAGGGGGCCCACCGGGGTCAACACCCAGACCAGGAATGCGATGGGGAAAGCCATGGGGTCGGTCCCACACACACGTGTCCTGCTGGCAAATTACTCCAACACAGCCTGAAGGAACCTTGCTTTGGTAAAGTCTTTTCCCTTTTATGTTAATGTAATGAGCTATATCCCTGACCAGCTGAGTCAGGATGTTATGTATCCAAAAAAAATTTCTCCATTTGAGGATGTTGAATTTAGTATGGATCGAATGACGTGCCTAATCTCACACAGAGAGGATCTCCTCATCCAGGCTCCTACTAGCTGGATGGGTCGAATGTGCCTCGGTAGTAAGTTCTCATCCCGAGAGGATCTCCACATCCAGGCACCCACTAGCTTGATGGATCGAATGTGCCTCGGTATAGAGAAGGAACCGACCCCCAAGAGGATCTCCTCACCCAGGCTCCCACTAGCAGGATGATTCAAATGTTCCTCGGTGGAGATAAGGTTCCACCCTCGAGAGGATCTCCTTATCCATGCTCCCACTAGCTGGATGGGTCGAATGTGCCTCGATAGTAAATTCTCGTCCTGAGAGGATCTCCTCATCCAGGCTCCTACTAGCTGGACGGGTCGAATGTGCGTCAGTGATGAGAAAGAATCGACCCCCAAGAGGATCTCCTCATCCAGGCTCTCACTAGCGGGATGGGTCAAATGTGCTTCGGTGGAGAGAAGGTTCCAACCCCAAGAGGATCTCCTCATCCAGGCTCTCACTAGCTGGATGGGTTGAATGTGCCTCAGTGGAGAAAAGGAACTGACCCCAGGAGGATCTCCTCATCCAGACTCCCACTAGTTGGATGGGTTGAATGTGCCTCGGTAGTAAGTTCTTATCCCGAGAGGATCTCCTCATCTAGGCTCCCACTAGCTGGATGGGTCGAATGTGCCTCAGTGGCGAGAAGGAACCGACCCACGAGAGGATCTCCTCACCCAGGATCTCACTAGCTAGATGAGTCGAATGTGCCTCGGTGGAGAGAAGGTTCCAACTCTGAGAGGATCTCCTCATCCAGGCTCCCACTAGCTGGATGGGTCGAATGTGCCTCAGCAGCGAGAAGGAACCGACTCCCGAGAGGATCTCCTCACCCAGGATATCACTAGCTAGATGAGTCGAATGTGCCTCAGTGGAGAGAAGGTTCCAACCTGAGAGGATCTCCTCATCCAGGCTCCCACTCGCTAGATGAGTCTAATGTGCCTCAGTGGCGAGAAGGAACGAACCCACGAGAGGATCTCCTCACCTAGTCTCCCACTAACTGGATGGGTCGAATATGCCTCAGTGGAGAGAAGGTTCCAACCCCGAGAGGATCTCCTCACCCAGGCTCTCACTAGCTGGATGAGTTGAAAGTGCCTCGGTGGAGAGAAGGTTCCAACCCCGAGAGGATCTCCTCACCCAGGCTCCCACAAGCTAGATGGCTCGAATGTGCCTCGGTGTAGAGAAGGAACTGACCCCCGAGAGGATCTCCTCACCCAAGATCCCACTAGCTGGATGGGTCGAATGTGCCTCGGTGGAGAGAAGGTTCTAACCCCAAGAGGATCTGCTGACCCAGGCTCTCACTAGCTGGATGAGTCAAATGTGTCTTAGGGGTAGAGTCCCGAGACAAATCCTATCCCGAGGGGTGTCACCACCAAGGATCCCATTAGCTGGCATGGCAGGTTGACCCCTCGGGGAGGTTATGTGAATTCTACCCTAAGGGGATCTCTCCATCTAGGCTCCCATTAGCTGATATGGCAAGTTGACCCCCCGAGGAGGTTAAGTGAATTCTACCCGGAGGGGATCTCGCTACCCAGGCTCCCGTTAGCTAGCATGACAGATTGACCCCTTAGAGAGGCCAAGTATTTTCGGCTCCAAGAGTGCTACACTCAGCGAATATATTGGGTTAGATATTTCTTTTTGAGCGTGGAACTTGCTCGAAGAGAGCGGGGATTGTGTAGAACTCTGTATTCACGGAGTGGGGTCCCCAGGCAAGCACATGATGTAATCCAGAGAATGGTCCGGGGACAAGTGAGCCCAAAGGCTAAGGGGTCAAAGGGTTGGGTGCGGCGGGAGGCCGGCACCCGCCCTGGCCTCTTTTAGGGGGCGGGTGTGGTGGGAGGCCATCACCCACCCTGGTCTATTTTTAGGGGGTGAGTGCGACGGGAGGCCATCACTCGCCCCAGCCCCTCTTTTAGGGGGCGGGTGCAGCGGGATACCGACACCCACCCCGACCTCTTTTAGGGGGCGGGTGTGGTGGGAAGCCGACACCCGCCCCGTCCTATTTTCATGGGGCGAGTGCAGCGGGAGGCAAACACTCTCCCCAAACCCTCTTTTAGGGGGCGGGTGCGGCGGGAGGCCAACACTTACTCCGACCTCTTTTAGGGGGCGGGTGCGGCGGGAAGCCGACACCCTCCTCAGCCTATTTTCAAGGTGCGAGTGAGGCGGGAGGCCAGCATTTACCCCGACCCCTCTTTTAGGGGACGGGTGTGGTGGGAGGCTGACACCCGCCCCGACCTCTTTTAGGGGGCGGGTACGGCGGGAGGCCGACACCCGCCCCGTCCTATTTTTAGGGGGTTAGTGCGGCGAGAGGCCAGCACTCGCCCATACCCCTCTTCTAGGGGGTAGGTGCGGCGGGAGGCCGGCACCCGCCCTGACCCCTTGAGCAGCTCGCCCGGCTTGAGAGACTCGCCCGGATTGAGGGTCTCGCCCGGCTTGAGGGTCTGCTATTTTCCCCTGGTGGGCTGCAAATAGCTGTTCAGAACAGCAGAACGTGGCTTTTGGCAGACCAGCACAGGGTATTTCAGTAATTTTAGAGCAGTGGATGTCTGCTATTTGCAGGCTATTTTCAGAAATTTATAAATAGACCCTTGGGGTGCCTTGGAGAGGGATCCGTTTTCACCAATCTTCATCTTCTTCCTTCATCCTCCAAGGCACCTAGCTCAACATTGGCTAGGGAGGGGGATCTCAAAGGTCTTCCGGGTGTGAGGTGAGACCTCCATGCTAGATCCAAGGGTCATTTTCCAAATTCAGGTCTCCCACCAAGGGATGGCTTGAGAGAAGTAGGTGTGAGCCGCACCCCTAGGTCTGAACTCTAGGTAGAATCAAATCTCGGTTCCAACAAGTACCTGTAACATTAGGAGAACTAGACTAGCCCTTGCAGATCAGGCTAGTCTCATCAAATATAATATTGATTGATTCTTCAACAACTTGAGTTTTCTTATTGAATACTCTATAGGCTCTACTATGTGAGTAGTGTCCAACAAAAATACCTTCATAACATTTCTCTGTAAACTTTGTCAGATAGGATTTTTCATTGTTTAAAATGAAATATTTGTATTCAAAGATTCTAAAATAGGATAAATTTTGTTTTCTCCCTTTCATCAGTTCATAGGGAGTCTTCTTATGATCTTTGGTGATATAGGTCCTATTCAATACATAACATGCTATATTGGCTGCCTCAACCTAGAAATATTCTGGCAATGAGGAGTCACTCAACATAGTTCTTGCTGCCTTAATAAGGGTCCTGTTCTTTCTCACAGTCACTCCATTGTGTTGTGAAGTTCTAGGAGAAGAGAATTCTTAAGCGATATTGTGTTCTTGTTAGAAATCTGTCATAACATCAGATTGAAAATTTGTTCCATGGTCACTTCTAATCTTGAACACAGTACAGTCCATTTCATTCTGAATAGACTTTAGAATGTCATGAAGATATTAAGAGTATCTGACTTCTTTCTAAGGAAGAAAACCCATGTAAATATAGAGTGATCATTAACTATCACATGAATGTATAACCTCCCTCCTAAACTTTGAATTGACATTGGACCAAAGAAATCCATATACAATAAATATAGACACCTGATAGAGTCTTTGTGAGCTATACTTTTAAAGGTGGCCTTAATTTACTTGCCTATTTATCAATCATGACATGGATCATCTTTAATACATTTTAAATTTGATCCATCCCTAACAATATTTTCAGAGAATAGTTTATAAATTGCTTTGTTATTAATATGAACAAATCTCTAATGTCATTAGAACACCCACTATATATCCAAGTACCATATTGGCTTGTGATTGGTACTTGAACTTACCTACAAATAAGAATTAGTTTAACTTTGGAGGCCAACCAACCTTGGTTCCTATTAACTTTTGAAACAATTCTTCTAATGAAAGAGATATTTGTTGAATTGGTTTTCTTTACATGAGGCACTGTTGGATTATACCAACAGTCAAGAGCAAAGTGGCAAACCTTGCCACAACACCAACACTCATAAATGTTGCACCTCCTCTTCTAAACTATTTTAGAAGTAGAATGTGTGTGTGTATGTTCTAGTTCAGGAGAGAAGGCCGTGGCATTCTTTTTATTTCTTTATGCAAGCATGTGGCTGATAGTGGTAAGTGGTTGTACACGACGACATTATTTTATTAGTCACCAAAATCATTTTGTTAGCCACATGATTTTTCTTAAGAAGGGGACCTTGGTGAGTGGCCTTTTCCTTGCCCTTGAGTGTTGGAGCTGGTGTACCAAACATAAATGGTTCATAATTACCCATTTGTATTTCTCCATGGGGATTCTTCAGTGCACACAACCCAAAATCCTTTCTACCTCCCCAGTGAGGAGCATTGTTAGCTTTACTGGACAAACATCCATTTTTCCAGTGACTATACATGATGTCCTGGTCATAGTTGTTGGATGGAAGAAACACCCTTTCAAGGGTGGTTTGTTGCACTTTAGCTTTTCCTTTATTTTTTACTTCCAACAACTATTTTTTATTACATCCCATTACACTTCTAAATGGAGTAGAGAAACTGTCAATAATAGGCAAAACAATTTGTGGCTTAGAAAGCTCGGACACAAGGTTCCTCTCATTGAGGAGCTTCTTTTCAAGATCCTTAATGATCTTATTCTTATGACTGATGGTGCCTATATAAATGATTGACATCCCTCTCAGCTTGATGATTTCACTACTCATTTGAGTTAGCTTAATAACTGTCTCAAGGTTTTACGAATTAGAAAGTTTGAGGGATTCAATCTCCTCAGCTTACTTTTTAGCAAATTTCTTACTTTTCTTCAGGGATTTCAGAAGAGCATAATATTTGTCAATCATGTTATTAATTTCATCCTCAGAATTAGAATCACCCTCCTCATTATATGATGAGTGTGCATCTGATTCTGCACCAGTATCATAGTCAGAATCTGATGGAGATGGAGTTTTAAGAATTACCTCATCAGGGTGGGAGTCATCCGTATCTTCCTCATCTGTCATGGTCATAAGACCACAACTTCTTCTTCTTCATTGTCACTATCAAAAAGTGACAAAGAAGCCTTAATGCAAATCCTTGCAGCAGGACATTCCTCCTCTTCAGTCAGATAAATAAGCTCAATATAGGCTTCTTCTTCTTCTGACTCAGATGAGACAAAATCACTATCACTCCAACTCTTTTCTATCTTTGCTAAGAAGTTCTTCTCAGACTTCTTTCCCTTATGATGCTTCTTTTCACCCGCTACTTTTCTTTCTTTTCTATTGACTAGATAGTAAGCAATGACAAGTCCAGGCCTATTACAACTGTAGCAAATAATGTTAATACTAATATGTTTATTCTATTTAGAAACATACCTGTCCACCTTTGGGTCCTTATTTTATCTATCTGAGCTATTATATTTCTTTCTGGAGCTAGAGGAGGAAGATGGTTTGTTCTTCCATTACTTCCTCCTATTCAACATCCTCTTGAATTGCTTGGAGAATGCTGTAAATTCTCCATCAGTTAGCTCAACTTAAGAAGTGCTGGGATCAGAGCTAGGTTTCAGAATCAGTATCTCTTATTGGAGAGGAAGGGATTTTCTCTCTGCTTCTCCTGGTGATTTCAGGCTTGAAAGCTACTAATTTTTCCTTGGACCGAGACCTGGCAGCTACATCCTCTTCCTTCCTTGGTTTGAGCGGCATCTCATAGGAGAGCAACTTCCCAAATAAAGTATGGGGTGGAATGTTTGCCAGATTCCCCATTTCTCTTATGACATATATCTTGTTGTCCCATTACCTAGTTAGGGACCTTAAGAATTTGTCATTAAGTTCATAGTTTGTGAAGGCTCTGCTATAAGATTTTAGCTCATTTACAATCTTGAAGAATTATTCATATCATTCATCAATTGAATCTTTCTTCCCTTGCCTGAATGCTTTATATTCCCAATTCAATAGAGATTTTTTTCATCCCTTACTTCCTCAGTGCCCTCCTTATAGACAATCAGTGTCTCCAACATTTCCTTAGTTGTTTAGCAGTGGATTAGATTTTCAAAAGTGGAGTCATCTATAGGACTTACTATTATGTTCTCAGCCCTTTTATTAATGGTGGCCAGAACTACCTCATCTCTTGTTATTTCAGAATAAAACTTAGCTACTCTCTGATTTGCATTTATAACAGAAACCTTCATGGGGATGAATGGTCTCTCTTCAACAGTTATGTAAATTCTAGGGTCAGAAGATTCCATAAATAACTTAACCCACTACTTCCGGATACCAGAATTTTATTTTCTACAAATAAGAAGCTTCATGGAAGTTAACTCCTTATATCCTTCACTAGAAGACATGGTGTATAGACTAACAATTCCCTTAAGGAACTTGGTCAGACTATTAAGCCTTTTTAAACCAACCTCTCTCTGACACAACTTGAAAGAATAAGGGTACTCTAATAACCTAGGGGTGGGGGGGGGGTGAATAGGTGTTTAAAATGTATTTGGTCTTTTTTATATTTTATGATTTTTCTACCATAAAAAAATCAAACACAACTAAAATCATAGAAAACATACAATGATTTATAGTGGTTTCTCAGATTATGGATACATTCACTGTCCCTCTCCATCTATCTAGTAGTGTGCTAGACTAAACCAACTCCTCCAAAATCTCAGATTCAACAATCTTACACCTCAGAGTCCTTAACTCCTACAACTCAGGAATACATCAAGTCTCCTACCTCAAATTCACTTCTCAAATCCTACCTCAGGTGCATACAATAACCCTACCTCAGAGATAAAACCCTCCTATAACTCAGATTTAATAACTGAATCCTACCTCAGGTTTTCCCAAGACCATACCTCATAGTGAAAACACTCCTACAACACAGATCTCAAGGAGACCTTATGAAACAAAAATAATTAATGTTATTATAGTAATTTGACTCAATAAAGGATTTTACTTTATATCTTGAGTCTTCTTAGACTTTCCAGAATGAAAGCCTTCTCCAGAATCAACACTTGAACAGTATTCGATTTTCTTAAAAGCAGGTTCAGTGCTGAATTTCCTTGTGTGAAAAAATCTTCTTGTTGTCTTGACTAAGAGCTTTCTTTCTCTTTGAGGCTTGACTTCTTCTTCTTCAACCAAACACTGTTGTATTTCCTTTTACGGCCAATTGAGCTTTCTGAGTTCACAAAGTTCTTCTTTTTTGGCTTGCTCGGCTCTGGTTTAATGACCTTCTCTTATTCTTTTATATCTCTGACTATTCTAATATTCAAAACATTAGAAATACCAAGTACCTGTACTTTATAGAGGGGATTGATATGACAATTGCTTTCAACGCCTCCGTCAATTTGAAATCCCGTCTTTTTGTAAGTGTGCAATGATAAACTTAGCTGTCAAGACGATATCACTGTGTGATCACATCTCTCACAACAATAATACACCTTGTGCAAGATATTCTGCTTCCTTTATTTTTGCTACAATGATAGTGTTGTGTGAAGTATTCTAACACAATGATATTGTTGTGTGATCCTTGCACAAAAAAACATTATAGAACCTGACTCTAACTTTTTTATACTTAGACAAATTCGGAGTTCTGAACATGTTCACTTTTGTTCTAAACTAATCTCCTGGCTTATTGAAGTTGACTAGCAATATGTTATGTTGAACAGATATATATCACACTAGAAAAACATCAAAAACAAGAAGTATTTATCATTGCATGAAGGACTTCTTCAAATCTAGAACATTATGGGCAATGTTACCAACACTAACAAAAGCAAAGTGACAGTGAAAGATACATGTTTGTAGGCGATGAAAAATCAATTGAGGTTGAAACTGTTGACACATTTAGGTTATTATTAGAGGTTGGTCAATATTTAGATTAGTTTGAAACTTTATTATACCATCCTTTAGATTCAATTTTATTTTTATTTTTGTATTTGAAAAATTTAGTTATTATTGCTCTTTTCAAAATAATAAATTAAGTCACCTTTTAAATCCAAGTATTATTGAAAACAATTATTTATCTAATGATGATAACTTATAATTTTTTAATACAATCTTTTCATTAATCAACTTTGCATATTAATGTAAGAGATGCAAAAGTAAATTAATTACCAAGTATTCTACCACTTTATGACACATGACACATCTCTAAACAGAGAATTGAATGCCTTGTGTTCAGATAAAATTTTTGATTCTCTTGATTTTATAGACTTTCAGATTTCTATAGACTGTATAAAAGGGAAACAAACAAACATAAGGAATATAAGTTCCACTATAACTATGTAGGTCATGGAACTAATACATACAAATAATTGTAGATCATTCCTTACAACTTCTTTGTATATCTAATTAATGAGAAATCACAGTCATTGAGTGTATCTAAAATTTATAATATTATGGTAGAAAACCAACTCAGCAAATTGATTAAGGCTGTTAGATCTAGTGTGGCTGTGAATACTATAAAAGATATGGTATAACACCCCCAACAACCTTATACTTTGGAGGGTGTTAGATACCGAAGGATCCTAAGGATGTCCAATGCATTTTGGGGAATAATCAAAGGCTTTTCGAAGAGCATCAGGGATGGTCATGCATTTTTATCCACGCATGGTTGTGCAGTTTTAACCACACATGGTTGTGTATTTTTAGGCATGCACGAGCTTGCGCGGCCAACACGCATGAACAAACCCATAAAATGAGTTTTGTTTAGTTTACACACGCATGATCATGCATGTGTTAAACCATGCGGTCGTGTGATTTGACCACCCGAGTGGCGTTCCGTTGTTTTACGCATGATCGTGCGCTTTAAAAATGCTTGGTCGTACAATCGGGAGCGTGATCGGTTTTCACTATATTTTTTGAGTCGTTCAATCATTTCTCTTAGGATCAAATGGTATGAATCTAATGATGGATTTATTAGGTTATTTTAGGGGCTGAATAGACCTTGTTTCATCTCATCAATTCTCTCTTAAGTTATAGAGAAAGGAAGAGGAAGAGGAGGAAGGCGGAGCTTTCTTCCATCATTGGAGGAGCCTTGGTGTTCTGAGCGATGATCCGAGACAAGCAAAGCAGAGAGAATCAGAAAGTGTTTGGCTTCATCCGTGCACTTTAACCTCTCAATGACAAGGATGCAATCTCAATGGATAACAACATTTCTCCTTCTGGTTAGGATGCGTGCTTGACATTCCTTGTTTTCATACTTTGATTACTGCATATGTGGTACCTAACAACTTTAATTGGAGAACTTAGGGCAACTACAAATAATTAAGAACCAGCAGATCGATCGAATTTGTCCCCATTATGAAACTCATGTAGAAATCTTATGAACATTACAGATTTTGGGCATTGTGAGTGAAGCCTACCCATGGAAGTAGGTTCAAATCGATGATGATTGTTTGACATTGCATTTGAGGCTTGTGTTAGATGTACGATCACAGACATATCATCATTGTAATGCTTAGTTTCCATGGAATTAGCGGATGTTGCATTTAGGGAGTGGAAAGCACAAAAAACCATGGTTTTTGATTGTGTTGGATATTGTTCCCACAATAACCCTAATTTGAAGAAGTCTCTCTTGAAATAAGATGAATTGAGTTTGTATTTGACAATGCTTTTAAGTTACGTGCTTGCAGTATTTAATTACCAAGTACAAACCAATGTCAGATTACAATGAGTCATAAAATAAAGGACTATGCAATGTAATTCCTCATTGTGTAGGACATGGTGTTGACCCATGTGTAATCTCTCTATTGGGGTGTACTTCATTTTCATGTACATAGGAGATTCAAGGAAAATGGTGGTTGCTGAGTTCAGGATGTATTAGAATTTTTCCAAGTCAAACTCATCGAGTATTCATGTGAAGTCTCGTGTCATTTATCGAGATGTCACATCGCGTGGAATTCATCGAGTTTACTCAGGAAATTTCTGATAGTTTCTTAAATCTTTTTCAGGAACGACTAAGCTAAATTTGTCGAGTATTCACGTGAAGTCTTGTATCTTTCATCGAGACATCACATGAAAACTCGTGGAATTCGTCGAGTACTCTTGATATGTTCAGTGACTCTTAACAAAAAATTCTTTCTGGTCCCATTTTCAGCTAAGTATAATTCGTCGAATACTTTCATGTAATTTGTCGAGTGGCTAAGTGATTCGTCAAGTATTCTGGTTATGTCACAAGTGATCTCAATGAATGGACTAGTGAATTTTTCTGGTTCGATTTTTTGATGGGTTTTGTTTTAAGAAATTGGCTATGTATAGTACACATGGAAGCTGTTGGGTCCATTGATCTCAATGTCCCAGATTTGTAAGAAGTCAAACAAGTCAATGACATACACATAGTTTTATTTTATGTGTGTTTAAGTTCATGCATGCAGGATAGTCCTTGTCATATTGATTGGACAGGTGGACACAAAGAAGGATGCTGGAAAGGCAGGAAATTGCCTAAGTCCACAGGCATTGAGTAAAGCCAATTCACTAGAGGTAAAGGAGAATGCTGACAAAGGGCAAGATTATAGTTAAGTCCAGAAGCGTTGAATGAGGACAGCTCACTCAATGCCAGATGAGCTAAAGCACTGATTCAGGTGTGGATAATCAAAGCCAAGCTTCAGCAAGCAGAAAGATCGACTAAGTCCACGGGCATTGAGTGATGTCAATTCACTCAATGCCATGCTGCATATTCGTTGAATAAAGCTTAGTATGCCAAAGCCATAAAGTTTCTGGAAATGGATAAGATTCTAAGTCTAGAAGCATTGAGTGAAGCCAGTTCACTCAATGCCGTGCTGTTTCTGTCAAAGCCAAAGAAGATAGACAGAAAAACCTATCTAAGTTCAGAAGCGTTGAGTGAAACCAGTTCACTCAACGCCATATGATAGAAGCATTGAGTCAAGCTTAAGCAATCAAAGCCAGAAGGAGTGACAGGATTTGACTATATCCAGAAGCATTGAGTGAAGCCAGTTCACTCAACGCCTAGTCAAAAGATGAGGTTGAGGCAGGAAGCATTGAGTGAAGTCAACACACTCAACGCCTCCATTCAGAAGAAAAGTTTCTAAGTATAGAAGCGTTGAGTGAAGCCAGTTCACTCAACGCCTTAGCAGTTGACAAAGTTTAGAAGGAGCTAAGGCAAATGGCATTGAGTGAAGGAAAACAACTCAATGCTGTCAATGCCATGGATGCAGAAAGAGCTGAAGAATAAGCTAAGTCCAGAATCGTTGAGTGAAACCAATTCACTCAACGCACTCAATGCACTCAACTCCTGGAGTGATTCTATGAATTTGGCTAAGTCCAGAATGGCTGACGTCAACAAAAGTCAACAAAGTTAACACAGTTCAAATTCTTTGCGGGAAAGGTGCAGTATGCCTTTAATGGCGCCAGCGGATAGCTGTTGTCATTTTCTACAAATGGAAGGTGGTAACTTGTCCTTTTTAGGCCGGGCCCATAGTATAAAGAGCCGTTGACCAGCTGACTATAAAAGGATAAGATTGGCTGAAAGGAAACAAGTAATTAGGGTTTTCTAATTACGCATAGCGGCGAAACTTCGTCTTCTTCCTCGCCATTAACATCGAGCCTGAAGCATAAGTTCTGATTAGTTGACCTTAAAGCAAAAATAGATAGCTATTACGATTCTCTTCAGTGACAATAAGTTCAGAATCGATTTCTGATTGAGAAGAGAAGCAGAGCCTTCATAGTCTGCTAGTCCTAGTAGCTGTTTGAAGAAGATATAAAACTTTCAGATCCATTGTCTCCAACAGCAGATCAGAATGTTGATTCTGAGTTACTTCCAGCTCAAGCATCCCAGTACTGAAGATCTTTTCAACTTTTTACTGTGAAGAAGATAGGGCTGAAATTTGCTCAGCCCAGGAAGATAGACACACAAAAGTTCTCTGGTGTCTAACTGGTTCACAACATTTCTATTTTCTATAGGATCTAGTCTTGCATCTGAGTGTAGGATTCATGTGAGAATCTGAGTTGTAAGCCTTTGTTATAAAGGCTGAGGTAAGATCATTTGTTGATCTAAGTGTAGGATCCATTTTGGATCTGAGTGTAGGGCTATCCTCCCAGCCTGAGTTGTCGGGCTGTTGGCCTGAGGTAGGTGGTTGTCTAATCACTCAGTTCTAAGGCCTTGTGCCTGAGCAATAGGTCTTGGAGGAGACTGAGTGGTCCTACGAGATCGAGTTGTAAGCTCTTGAGGAGCCGAGTATTGGGGAACAGCCTTGTCTAACACACTATTAGAAAGGCAGAGAGGGACATTGGACGTACCCATAATCTGGGGAACCACTATAAAACAACTGTGTCGTCTGTGATTAATCTTGAAAGCTAAAATAACCTAATCACTTAGTACAACACAATCGGGTAAAGTTCTAAAATATTTAAAGAAAGACCAAAAACCTATTCACCTCCCTCTAGGTGTTTAGCTGACCTTGAAAAAAAAGACTTTCAGAAGCTCGTTTCGAAGAAAATTTCTTGCCGTTGTAGAGAAATCCTATAAATACTAAGGGTTACATTTCAGTCAACAAGAATCGCAAGAATTGCACTTAACCTAATTTTCAAATCGTGAACGACCACAACTTTTTCTTTCCGGATTTACAGTTCTCGAAAATATACAAACTGACGACCAAGAAGTTCATGATCGGCAATTCCTCACAAGAATAGATTCGACAGATCACTACTTTCAGATTCTACAGAGGTTCTTCTTGATCTTATCGGATCCTAAGATTTCAAATCAAAAATTTCAAGTCTACATCAAGTCTTCTCCTTCAACCTTTATTTCAAGATCTACTTTCTAAGAAGGAAGAAGATTGAATCTACTTAGATCTGAAGAAGAAGATTGTTTTCAATATATATACTTGCATAAAATCATTTTTATTATTGTAGGAAGTTTCTACTTTCGAGTTTGTAGATCCGTGTTTATTGGATCGAGTATATGAGAGATTGTTCTCCGAGTTATAGGAGCGTTGTCTCCGAGTTTGTAGGAGTTAAGACTCTGAGGTGTAAGATTTTCATAATCTAAGTTTTGATGAAATAGGCGAGTCTAGCTCGAAGTGCTAGACAGGCGAGGCGGGACAGTGGACGTACCCATCCCGGGGAACCACTATAAATCCTTGTGTCTGTGTTGTGTTTCTTTGTGCTTGTTTGTTATTATTTTTTAATCAGCTAAAAGTCGCAGAACTCACCTATCCACACCCTCTAGGTGATTTAGGTATACAATTAGATACTTTCAATTGGTATCAGAGGAAGATTGTTCGTTAAAAGATTAATACATTGAATAAGATCTCAATCAAGTTGTCAAAAAGTCAAAGCACAAGATTTTCTAATATGGATAGAAGCAAGGATATGTCCCCCATGAAGTTGCACGTGTGTTCTAAGGAAAACTTCCCCATATGGAAGGAAAGAGTTAGGTTCTTAATGGAAGTGTCGATTCCAGATTGTTGAAGAAGGTTCTCATGTGCCTATGATTGCTTCAACCATCAATCCAAGTATGACTGTTCCTAAGAAGATGTTGGACCTAATCATAGATGAGATTGCTTTTGTCTCTCTAGACAAGAAAGAGAAGAACATTTTTGCAAGTGCAGTGGACGACACTATGTTGCAGAACTTAATCCACTGCAAGTCTGCCAAAGAAATGTGGACTTCTCTGTTTGTCCTCATGGAAGGAACATAGGAGGTTAGGGATGACCATAAATCCTTCCTCAACCAGGAGTACGAGGCATTCAAGCAAGACAAAAGAGACTCGATAGCTGAAAACTATGAGAGATTCTTCAAAATCGTCAATGACCTAAGGAACTATGGTCGCGTGTTCACAAGATGTAAACTTAGCGACAAATTCTTGAGATCTCTGAAAAAAGAATGGGATAACAAGGTTTGTGCGATAAGGGAGTTCGGCCCTCAGAATCTATTTGGGAATCTGCTTTCCTATGAGCTTCAGATCAACACGAGAAAAGCTGAAGAAGAAGGAAGCAGATCCTCAACTAGAGAAAAGTCAATGGCCCTGAAGGTTGAAGGGTTAAGGAAAGCTAGAGTTGTATCTCCTTCTAGAACTCAAACCTCATGTGATCATAAAGAATCAGAGCCAAGCACCTCGAGCTCAGAAATATCCGATGGAGAATTCTCTCTTCTTTCCAAGCAATTCAAGAGGATACTTAGCAAGAGGAGGCAGATGAGAAATCATCCCTCCTCGTCTGATTACAGGAGATTACATCATGATTGTGATCATTATAAGAAAAGCTACAACAATAATGAATGGTATAAGCCTAAACAGAACAAACATATTTCATCTAACGTTGTGTGTTACTATTGTAATAAGCCAAGACACATGATTGTTGATTACCCACATAAAAAGAAGGAAGGAACAAGAAGAGAAGAAATGAAATCTTTCTATGGAAAGAAGAAAGAAGAAAAGAGCTTCATAGCAAAAAAGTCAAAGACTCTGAGCGACAATGACTCAGATGAGCCATGTTCCGATAAGGAAGCCTACTTTGGGCTCATGGCTCAGTTAGATGAGAATGAAGGCAACTCCTAGTATAATGCGAAGGTAAATTCTCATACACTACTCTCTGTGTCTGATACTGCCTTAGATGGTCATGAAGACTACTCTTTTGAGGAGGAGTCAAATCTATTGGCTTATTATAAGGTACTGCGAGCAGGATTTGATAAATGTCATAAGGCCGTCAAATCCCAAAGCAAAGAAATTGGCTCTCACAAGGCATTGAACTCTGAACTGAAGGAAGAAATCGAGAGATTAACTCCTCTCGAGGATGAAGGTCAATCCTTGAAAGAGGAACTTAAGATCTCTACTGAACTAGTACGGCTGAAGGAGAAAGTCATCAATGAACTAGAAGAAAAGTTGTTAGTCGAGAAGAAGGTTCTAGTAAGCTTCTTGAAGCCAAACACTATCCTTCCTCTCATAGATGGATTTTCTACCCCGAAGAAGGGTAGTGGTGTTGGACACAAATTTGCTAAGGGGAAAGGGAAGGATCCTCAATGTCACACTACTTTTAAGAAAGTCATCTTTCTGACAAACAAGTATGACTTTGAGACATCCTACAGTCACTTTGCTAGACCAACATATGTTGACTCTAACAAAAACAACCAAGGATGGAGCCGCCCTAGTGGTTTTAGAACGAGTGCTTTAAAAGCACCTCACGAAGAAATTATCCTTAAGAATTATGGGCCATTCGTTCATGGACTGAGTGCTAAGAAGGCACCAAAAGTAAAACCTGTTGATGTCAAGCCACTTGAGATATAGAAGTCTTGTGTATGCTGTAATCATAGGGCTTCTACCTCCAAGTCAGTTGCTTTTGCAAGACCTACCATTCAAAAGGTAAAGCAGGAGAACAAGAGAAGATACAACATGTGTGACTGTTGGTATTGTGGCAATGTTGGTCACTTTGCCATCGATTGTTAGTTTAATCCAATGAATTATAGAACTCCACGAGTTAACACTGCTAGAAAGACCACTCCCAATGTTTATACTCCCAATGGTGTCAAGCTAACCCGGAACTAAGGACCCAAATCTGTTTGGGTTCCTAAGGGAAATTAGTTTGTAAATGCATGTATGTCCAAAGGCCAATAAAATACCTATTTGATATTTGGATAGAGGATGCTCTCGACACATGACCGGGATAAGAAACCTACTTCAGAACTATACCCTACTTGAGGATGACCTAAACGTTATTTTTGGGGGTTTAGACAGGGGAATCACAAAAGGTTACGGTATGATTACTAACGGTATAGTTGAAAGTTATCTAGTGTCAACTAACTTCACCTATGGGGGGGGATAGGTGATTTGCAGTCTTTTGCGGAATTTAAAATAACGTGCACAATTAAACAAACACAGCATCGAAAAGCACACAAGTAATTATAGTGGTTCCCCGATTTGGGTACGTCCACTCTCCCCCTTCGACCTATCTCCCAACAAGGGACGACTCGGTCACTTTACCAAACGGATTAAAATCCAATCCTCACACTATGGAAGAAACCCTTCCACCCGAAGGAGTCACTACTCCTCCACCACGGGTTGCACCCAACCCTTGAACCTAGGAATCACTATTCCTTTACAACAACACGAAAATTAGAATGTACAAAAAAATACCAACTTCAAGTATGGAGAACCCGATGTCCCTCTTTGTTCGTTGAAGCGTTCTTGATGAAGACGAAGAGTCCACGACCGGAGCACTCTCTTGGAGAGGATCTTCCCGAGATCAGCGGCGGCAAATGATTGCGGCGACGATGCTTTGTAGATCCAAACTTTTTGACGAGTCAAGGAAGGTCTACTAACGATCTCAATCGGAACGGTCGTCTCAAACGATTTGGAAAGAAGATCTAACTTCGTTCAACAAATCAAGAGACAAGGGATCTCGAGAGAGAAGCGTGAGACGCACTACTTGGCCTCGGTTCTGTCGACGAGCGATCAAAGAAAGTCTCAGATCGGCGACGGCGACAACTTTGCGAGTGGCGACGGCTTGCGAGCGGCGACGACGACGGGAGGAAGTCCACGATCGGCTAGGTCACGCTCGACGGCCATATTCCTTTTCTCGTTTTCTTCGCTTTGATTGATACCTCCGTAACTTCAAAATAGATGAGTATAAATTCTGTAGATCATCCCTACAAGACCGTTGTGGGGCCCATAAGAAGTAACCCTAGGCCTGGTCAAAACAGCGCCAGTTATCTTGGTTCGGTCCAGCGAGCAGATAAAAATCGCCTAAGGCAAATTCGGCGGGAATCATTGGTGATTCCCGTCGAAGTCGGCGGGAATCACTCATGATTCTCGTCGAATTATCCTTGGTATAGTTTCAGTTGAAAAGCTTGCCATTCGGAGGGAATCAGCGAGAATGTAAAGTCATTCTCGACGATTCGGCGAGAATCAGTTAATGATTCTCATCGATTCTGACTTAGCAGAATTCTTGAAGGCGAACTATCAGTTGGATGAAGTTGGCGGGAATCGACGAGTGATTCTCGACGATTCGGCGAGAATCACTAGTGATTCCCGTCGAATCGGCGAGAATCACTTAGTGATTCCCGTCGAATTTTCCTTAGAAGATTTTTCTTCTTTCTTCCCATGACTTATTCTTTGACCCATCCTTGCTCCTCTTCTGCTCTTTATCTATCTCAACCCTATACTTGAAAATAAGTACACTCCAATAGTGAGAGCACACATGAGTCAACACACTGATCTGCTCAACGAGGGATTACATTGCGCAGACCCGTGTATATTAACCCACTACACACTGACATTGTTGTGTACTTAGCATAGAATAGCTGCAAGCACAATCTTGAAGAAATATCGTCAAATACATTGTCAATTCACCTTAGCTTGTTCAGGGGCTTCTTCAAATCAGGTATATTGTTAATACAATACCCAACAATCTCCCCCTATTTGAAGAAGCCTAAACCCTATAAGCTAAGGTGAATAAAACAGATGGGAATGAAATATAAACTGAACAATCAGTTTAGAATGAAATTCATTACCATTTTCCTTAGAGCATACTTAGCACCATAACACCTTAGCCGAGAGGGTAATCTCCCCCTTTTCGGCTTCTGCAAATCTGGAACTTTAGCACTTGGGACATAATGCTCCCACTCAGATCTTGCATCCATGCTCGAGCTTGAGTTCCTTGCTGATGCTCCCCCTTGATCCAAGAGCCTGGAGCCTTACAATCTTTACTTTTCATAGTTCCGCATGCCGAGTTCAGTTTAGAAGAGACTTAACTTGGCCTCGTCTAGGGGCTTTGTGAAGATATCTGCAACCTGCTTATCCGTAGGGACATAGTAGAGAGATATATCTTTATTCTCCACATGCTCCCGAATGAAGTGATAACGCATCATATCTTTTCCCAAATTACTTGTTCCAGTGCAAGCTTGGAACATCTTTTGTCTAGGTCCCCTCATGTTCATGGGTACCTAGACTACCCTGCAAAATAGAATAATCTTACCTTAGGAACCCAATAGGTATTGGGTCCTAGGTTCTTGTCAGCAAAAAATACCGAATGCCTTCCTACAGGATTCCTGCCAGGAAGGCTATCTCTAGCCAAAGGAGGTGGACTTACCCTTGCCCTTGGCACAGAAGGATTGTGCCAACAATCTATGGCAAAGTGACCCACCTTGCCACAGCACCAACACTCATGAATGTTATATCTCCTTTTCTGACCTGATCTACTGACTGAGTTAGTCACGATCTTAGGTCTGACAGGGCCAGAGCAGGTTCTGCTGACAGATTTTCCCTTTCCACCGAGACACGAGGGAGGGTGGATGGAGAACATGTGGTGAGTGTCATGAGGCCTGGGAGGTGGTGCCTTCTTTTCAGCCAGCACACATCCGGGGGCCCCATGGGTACTTGCTACATGTTTCCCAACCCCCTTTCCCTGTGTCCAAGGGTGGTGAGAGTTACTGTGAGAGCTGGTTCCTGCACTTTCATGACGAGTTGGGACTGAGGCCGTGAATACAAAAGGTTCATGATGAGCCTTGTGTAGTCTCTCATGGGTAGCTATAACAGCTCTTGCACTGTGGGTATCTCCACATGAGGGCTGATTACTCTTACAGTGACCAAAGTTGTTCTTATGGTCATACCTGAAAGCATAATGTGTGCCCTTCCTACTCGGTGTGGGGGGTCTGAAAACAGTTTCCCCATTTCTCCACGATTTTATAATTCGTGAGATCCACCCGTTTTCTCCCTTTCTCTTGATAGCATCTATCTTGGAAAAGTTAGATACTATTCTCTTCTCGATTTCTAGAGAAAACTCTAGATCCGAGATTTTTGAGTCCTTCACCTTGATGGATTCCAATTGGAGATCCATCATGGTCCTTAACTGAGCAATTTCCATAGCTTGTTCCTCAACAAGCAGGTTGCTCTTCTGAAGGGCACAACGAAGGGAATTAAGAGTTTCAATCTTTTGATTGAAATTGTCTATTTCCCCAGCATCAAGAGATGGATAACCCTCTGAATTACTCCTGTCTTCAGGAGATTAGAGAGGAAAGGAGCATGATGAGGAAGATACTTTATCCTAACTGCGATGATCAGGGTTAGCGTTAAGATCTGCAGAGACTGATGTGTCAGCTTCATCAGAACTGCATTCCTCAATCTCTTCTTCAGTCTCAGATAGAGACACGGGAGCCCTGATATTGAGAGATTGGTATTGAATTTCATCTTCAGAGATGAGGACCCCCACATAGGCTTCATCCTCTTGCTGGCATCCAGTCCCAGCCGTCTCCGTTCCCTCCATGAGGTCAGAGATAGTTTGCCACATAGACTTTACAGTCCAACACTTGTCCAATTTTGAATGAGATGATCCAGACTAGACGTCAGTGATGATCTGACGAATCAACTTGTCCAGGTTGAAAAGTGAAAGCTCAGTCTAAGACATCTCTTCGGGACTCTTGGGGATTTGGAGATTTTTCCAAATACGGATGCCTTCATGGGAATGAAGGGACCCTCTTGCATAATGAATGATGCGCGAGGGTCAATGGCCTCCAGATGAAACATAACTCTCATCTTCCAGATGGGATAATACTCCGTTGTGCAAGCAGGGAGTCTCAGAGGAGAGATATCAGAGTATAGCTCCATGCTTGAGTCTTGTCTTCTTCTTGACACTAGAACCGGGATCTTACTCAAGGTGTTAACCTTATTGACGAGTAACCTCCCTCTGATACCACTTGAAAGTTATCTAGTGTCAACTAACTTCACCTAGGGGGGGGGAATAGGTGATTTGCAGTCTTTTGCGGAATTTAAAATAACCTGCACAATTAAACAAATACAGCACAGAAAAGCACACAAGAAATTATAGTGGTTCCTCGATTTGGGTACGCCCACTCTCCCCCTTCGACCTATCTCCCAACAAGGGACGACTCGGTCACTTCACCAAACGGATTGAAATCCAATCCTCACACTATGGAAGAAACCCTTCCACCCGAAGGAGTCACTACTCCTCCACCACGGGTTGTACCCAACCCTTGCAACTAGGAATCACTATTCCTTTACAACAACACGAAAATTAGAATGTACAAAAAATACAAACTTCAAGTATGGAGAACCCGATGTCCCTCTTCGTTCGTTGAAGCGTTCTTGATGAAGACGAAGAGTCCACGACCGGAGCACTCTCTTGGAGAGGATCTTCTCGAGATCGGCGGCGGCAAATGATTGCGCTGGAGTTGCTTTGTAGATCCAAACTTCTTGACGAGTCAAGCAAGGTCTACCAACGATCTCAATCGGATCGGTCGTCTTAATCGATTCGGAAAGAAGATCTAACTTCGTTCAACAAATCAAGAGACAAGGGATCTCGAGAGAGAAGCGTGAGACGCACTACTTGGCCTCGGTTCTGTCGATGAGCGATCAAAGAAAGTCTCAGATCAGCGGCGGCGACAACTTTGCAAGCAGCGACGGCTTGCGAGCGGCGACGGTGACGGGAGGAAGTCCGTGATCGGCTAGGACACGCTCGACGGCCGTATTCCTTTTCTCGTTTTCTTTGCTTTGATTGATACCTCCGTAACTTCAAAATAGGCGAGTATAAATACTGTAGATCATCCCTACAAGACCGTTGTGGGGCCCACAAGAAGTAACCCTAGACCCGGTCAAAACAACGCCAGTTAACTTGGTTCGGTCCAGCGAGCAGATAAAAATCGCCTAAGGCAAATTTGGCGGGAATCATTGGGTATTCCCGTCGAAGTCGGCGGTAATCACTCATGATTCTCGTCGAATTATCCTTGGTAGAGTTTCAGTTGAAAAGCTTGCCATCCGGAGGGAATCAGCGAGAATCAAGACCATTCTCGACGAATCGGCGAGAATGCAAAGTCATTCTCGACGATTCAGCGAGAATCAGTTAATGATTCTCGTCGATTCTGACTTAGCAGAATTCTTGAAGGAGAACTGTCAGCCGGATGAAGTTGGCGGGAATCGGCGAGTGATTCTCGATGATTCGGCGAGAATCATTAGTGATTCCCGTCGAATCGGCGAGAATAACTTAGTGATTCCCGTCGAATTTTCCTTAGAAGATTTTTCTTCTTTCTTCCCATGACTTGGTCTTTGACCCATCCTTGCTCCTCTTCTGCTCTTGATCTATCTCAACCCTATACTTGAAAATAAGTACACTCCAATAGAGAGAGCACACATGAGTCAACACACTGATCTGCTCAACGAGGGATTACGTTGCGCAGACCCGTGTATATTAACCCACTGCACCCTGACATTGGTGTGTACTTAGCATAGAATAGCTGCAAGAACAATCTTGAAGAAATATCGTCAAATACATTGTCAATGCACCTTAGCTTGTTCAGGGGCTTCTTCAAATCAGGTACATTGTGGATACAATACCCAACAATAGTTTCTTTCACAGACATGGCGTATGTTAAGGTATTATAACATAATCTCACTAGCCTGATAAAGTTGTCCGATAGCTTATAAACTATTTTAGCAGGCACTTAAAGTAGAAATATTTTCTGTTTGAATTTTCTTTGTTTAGACTCTTCTACACCAGTATGTTTTTTAGTAAAAGATAGTGCGTCTCTCTATGACCAATGAAACGAGAGATTAGCACATATTAATTTCAAAACTATTAATATGTTATTTTCTCACAAATTAATGTGTGATACCTCCACAGTTAAGTGCGTTAAAGAGAGACCTTATCACTCATGCCAAATGGGCAAGCAAATAAGGCCTATATTTAAAAGCATCATTAGCAAAGATTGTACCAGATGCATATATATGCTCCATATGGACTTATTTGGTCCCTTGCAAATTCATAGTTTAGGAGGTAAAGCTTATACGTTTGTTATCATTGATGATTACTTGCGGTTTGCATGGGTGTTCTTTCTGAAACACAAGTCAGACACATATGACTCCTTCACTAATTTTGTTAGGCAAATTCAGAACAAATTGAAATTCTCTGTGGTCAAAATCAGAAGTGACCATGGAATAGAATTTGATCTAATGTCATGACAAAATTCTATGAAAGTCTAGGTATCTTTCATGTGTTTTCTTCTCCTCGCGCTCCACAGCAAAATGGAGTCGCTGAGAGAAAGAATAGAACTTTCATAGGGGTATGTAGAACCATGTTGAATGATTATTCATTACCAAAGTATTTCTGGGTGAAAACCATCAACACTGCTTGCCACGTGCAAAATAGAGCACTCATAAACAAGAACCATCGTAAGATACCTTATGAACTATTAAAGGGAAAGAAACAAACTGTGTCTTATTTTAGAATTTTTTGTAGCAAATGCTTTGTACTTATTAATCAGAAGTGTTACAAAACTAAGTTTAGTGAAAAATACTTTAAAGGTATTTTCGTAGGCTATAATAGCCACAATAAAGCTTATAGAATTTTCAATAAGAAAACCCTTGTGGTAGAAGAAATTTTTAATATTGTATTTGATGAGACGAGCATGCTTCATAGCAGCTCCTCTAATGTATTTGTTAAAGATGCAGGTACAAAGTTAAAATATCTAAGCTTTGATGAAAATTGAAAGGAAGATGCTCCAAGCACAATCAAAGTCAACACTCCATGCCATGTGGAAGAAGAACTTCAAGATGAAGAGCTCCATCAAATTGAAGAAGATACACCAGAAGTAGCAGAACCTTCTGGTGGCATAGAGGATGCGAGGAATCTAGTGGTCAGACACTCAAGAGATCATACAGCTGATTAGATAATTGGAGACCCTCGTGATAGAGTAAGAACATGAAGAGGTACAACTAACCAAATTCTGCACTTAAGCTTTCTCTCGCAGATTAAGCCAAAGAAATTTGAAGAAGCAAATAGAGACGCTTCATGGATCATTGTAATGGAAGAAGAGCTCAATTAATTCACGAGGTGTAAAGTTTGGGAGCTAGTACCAAGACCTAAAGGACACAATGTGATCGGGACGAAATGGGTCTTCAGAAACAAGCTGGACGAAGATGGTGTAATTATAAAGAACAAAGTCAGACTTGTAGCCAAAGGGTATAAACAAGAAGAAGGGATCGACTTTGATCAAACATTTTCTCCAGTGGCCAGACTTGAAGCGATCAGGTTGTTCCTCACATAAGATGCTCACAAAGGGTTCAAAGTTTATCAAATGGACGTGACGTCATCCCTCCTTAATGTTAATTTAAAGGAAGTAAACGTGGAACAACCCCCAGGGTTTGTTGATTCATCATTCCCTGATTATGTTTATTTTCTTTGTAAAGCCTTATATGGTCTAAAACAAGCTCCTCGAGCTTGGTATGAGATGTCATCTAGCTTTCTTCTTGAGAACAAGTTCACAAGGGGAAAGATAGATAAGAGATTATTTCTTAGGGAGTTAAAGGCAAGATTTTGCTAGTGCAAATCTATGTCGACGACATTATTTTTAGATCTACGGATGACAATCTTTGTACAAAATTTTCTAACTTAATGCAAGGGAAGTTTGAAATCAGCAGTATGAGTGAGCTGAAGTATTTTTTAGGATTTTAGGTGAAGCAATCTGAAGATGGAATTTTCATCTCTCAGACGAAGTTCACCAAGGAGTTAATTAAGAAATTCAGAATGGAGAACGCAACCTTAATGAGGACTCCAATGGGTTCAACTATGACTCTAGACAAGGATGAGAAAGGGAAACCTTTTGATGAAACCAAGTACAGAAGGATAATTGGATCCTTGATCTACCATACTGCTAGTAGACTAGGTATAATATTTTCAACATGTATATGCGCTAGATTCAAGGTGAACTCTAAGGAATCTTATTATGCCACTACAAAGAGGATTTTGAGATACCTTAAAGGTACACCATATCTTGGCTTATGGTAGCCAAGAAGTAATGACTACGAACTAAATGGTTTCTCAGATGCTGACTTTGTAGGGAGCAGAGATGATAGAAAAAGCACTTCTGGGACTTGTTAGTTCCTTGGAAGAAGGCTTATCTCTTGAAGCAATAAGAAGCAAAATTGTGTTACAATCTCAACTGTTGAGTTAGAATATATCTCTGCAGGCAACTGTTGCGCACAACTTCTATGGATAAGAAATCAATTTGAAAATTATAATATGAAGTTGAAGGAGATTCCAATATTTTGCGACTCATCTAGTGCCATAGCAATTGCTCACAATCCAGTCTCTTATAGTCAGATAAAGCACATCGAGATAAGGTATTATTTCATCCGGGAGCATGTGGAGAATAGGGAAATCAATCTAAGTTATGTATTGATGCATACGCATATTGCAGATATATTCACGAAGCCACTGGATGAGACCAAGTTCTCCTTCTTCAAAATGGAACTTGATATGCTCAACAAGGAGTCATGATAAAGTCCAAAAAGCAGCCAAAGTACAGGAATTCAACATCTCAAGAAATCTAAGAAAAATTCATCGAGTATACTCGTGTGATTTCAACAAATTCGTCGAGACTTCTCATGAAATCAGAACTTCACGAGTCATTTCGATGAATTGCTCTAGTATTTACAAGTCATTTTGACGAATTAATCAAGTTCTCTTGAGTCATTTTGACGAATTACTGAAGGTATGAATTTGTTTTCTAAGTCTTACTTATTGGATCTGAAAAGTCATTTCCAAAAAAGGTACGCTCGACTCTCTATAAAACTTTAATAATATATAAATAGGGCTAAGGGCTTTTGGAATTTCACACCCTTCATAAAGAGTTCTCGAGTAATTTAGCCGATTCAACTTCCGTTAGAGCACAGAATGAATTCGTCGATTCTTCTCCATTAATTCTCATTCGTTTTCAGCAATGGCACAAAGAGGAAGTGGCAATCTCCAAGTCAGTGGTGAGCTTGTTCATACAGGGTTTGTGACAGCATTAGATGAGTTTAGAAAGGTGATTCTGATGCTTGAGACAACCGGATTGACCTTTCTTATGGAGCATCCATGCAAAGTTCTAAATAGAGATGTATAGGTGTTCTTTCAAAATACGATGCTTAGGTGTGACGACACAATGATAAAAAGCAGAGTAAGGAATTCTTCTATTAAAAGAAAGGCCAGTCTTCTGAACCAACACTTGCGGCTGTCGTATGTTGATGAAGAAGATTTTCTCGAGGAGACAAATGTTCATAACGCTCTTCTCTTCTGTGGTTTACCAAGGAGAACTACCTCTATTAGACGGAAAGGCATGAATAAGGAAGGAAAGTTTTTGACAAACATCAATGGAAAGGTTCTACTTTACAAAGTTGGGTCCCATGACTATGTATCTGGTGAGATGTTCAAACTTATTACTACTGTGATTTGCAGAAAAAGAATTAACTGGGGAGTGGTTCTTTTTGAGAAGATTAAGGAATGTCTGAATGCTCCTAACTTTGGAAGGATTCTTACACTGTACCTTAATCAAGTGGATAGAAATCAATTTGATATGTCATCAGGAATTCCGATTCACCATTTGAATAAAATTTATTCCTCCATCTTCAGTAGATGGGAGAGGAGAATTCCCAGGGAAGGTAGGATGAGAGATGCAATAGAAGAAGACGAATTCCTTGATGAGGAGAGAATTCCATCTCCTATCCCTATTGAAGCACCTGAGAGCTCTAGTGTAGTTGCTGAGGGGGAGACACATCCTTCTGTGAATTTTGAAAATGTACCTATCTCTCCTGAGCAAGTTCCAGCAATTACAGACACTATAGAGACATTGGTTACAGAAATAGTTGTTCTTGCTTGTGATGCTGATGATAATGTTGATAATGACAATGCTGATAATGACAATGATGACAATGCTGATAATGACAATGATGACGATACTGATAATGATAATGATGTTAATGATGATGATGATGCTGATAATGATGATGAAGTTGCTGCTGCTGATATAGAAGTTAGTGTCCAGAAAGATCTTCCAGCTTTGGCTGAGGGGAAGCTGAACCAGCCATCTGATATTCTCTAAGGCCAGATTGATAAGGCTATATTTGACCTCCAGAAAAGGATTGCTAATATCCCAGGTGGCCTTCAAGTCCAGACTCATAAGGAGATGGAGGCTCTAGAAAAGTCTTGTGCTCTAGTTGAGGGGGAGAATATTATTGAGCTTTCTGATGTGGAAGGAGAAGCAGATGTTCTTCCTCCTTTCCTAAAGGTTATAGGTCCTCTTCCTCGACTTAAGGATCATGCCTCTCCAGTGACATCCCTCTAGTGACTATGAGACTATTACAGAACATCTTCCACCTCCAAGAACTCAGGCTGAGGATATTCCTATCTATAGTTCTGATAATCCTCTGGTTCAGTCAATTGAAGAAATGCTTGCCAAACAGAAAGCATATTTTAATCTTTCTTTGAAGAAAGTGCTTGATAAGGTAGATGAGGTAGAGAAAGATATGAACAATGGAATTGCTGAAGTCAAGATCGATATTGAGAAGCTGCAATCCCATCTGGATAATTGGCTGAACCAAGGCGACAAAGTAATTATCCATACTATGAAAGGAATTAGTCATAACCTTGATGATATAAGGAATGTCCATGCTACAACTAAGTCTATAATCAATGCACATACTTTCGGCATGCATCATTTTCATGACCAAATGGCCTTCTCCAGAACTGCAATTGTCAAAGCCCTCACTACAAAAGTCAGAAAGGGGGAGGATGAACTTAAAAGCAAGGTGAATACACTAGAAGCTGCTATATAACAACAGATTCTTGGTGCCAACACATATAGTTTTGAGAATTTTAAGTGGTTGCAAGGAGATTTGTTTGGAACACCTCCAGGTGAAACAGATCGAGATACTGAAGCCAGAATGCCAAAATTAGCATTTGATGATGTTCAAATTCCACAAGACTTCTCTCAGTATTGGACAGATACCCAGGATTGGACAGAGACTGTTACCGATGCTACTAAAACTACTGCTGAAATTGATGTAGAGTTTGTTGATGAACCATCCCTGTTAAAATTTCATATATCGAAAAATGGGAAACCAGGCGCAGGAACACTCAACCTATCCGAGCACAAATAAACGAGATGCAAACCAGAAGAGCAAGAATCTTGTACTAAACATTCTTTATAAGGAGAGACATACATGGCGAGACATGATTCACCAATGTACCCAAAGGGAAAGCAGAAATAATTACAAGGAAAAACCTAACCGCGCGGACTCAAAGAGTTAGCCGCCAGTTCTACTACTGTACTACGGAGTGTGCACAAACCGCCAGGTCGCCAGACAACAAACCAAGCCGCTCGGGATGCCCATTATTCCAATGTAAGAAGGAACTCTACTTATCGATCAGCAAGCCGCCTAACCGCAAGGTCACCTAGCCGCCTGACTGGACAATCTGCTGTTGCCGAACTGAATAGGACGCTAAAAGCAGACAACTTATTGAACCGGGAAACTAGTTGCAGAAGAGAGACCGCTTAGCCGCAACCCGCGACCTGCTGTTAACCGCTAGTTGCTATCCACAGAGTCCACACTGTCCCTGATCGCAGTTAGAACCGCCTTCCAGCGCTATCCGCATAACTTACACAACACAACCCAGTCAATCATCAAACCGCGCGGATACAAAATCCAGTCCGTAGCAACTATCAGCGAGTTCACTTACTGTTCATTCCGTTAATTTTGATGTGATGGAGGGTCCTATTTATAGGCATGGTGAGGAGTGTGGTCACCGCCCTAGATGATAAAATAACCACCCCATCCTGTGGCAATCACCAAGTGTATCCACAAGCCGCGGATACACAGCCAGTCTGCCACGACCTGTGCAGGATAGCTAGCCCGCCAAGTAACATCACCAAGACCAGATAGAAATCGCTATCAGCCTTGTCGCCTTGGTCACCCACAGAACTCTGTATTAACACTCTGTCCGCCTATCAGCGGACGCTACTCTAGTACGCGTGCCCTATGGAAACAGCGTCTGTTTGCATTCCCCAAGCTCGCAACCAAGGCACACGACAACTACAGCCGAGCTTGGAAGACACTGCATCAGTCCACATGCCTTACAGACTCAAATCCAGTCCGCATTCCCCAAGCTCACAACCAAGACACACAGTAACTGCTGCCGAGCTTGGCAGACTGAGAAGCAGTCCACACTTTAATCGATTGGTCTCCCGGACTAAGCCAACATAGACCTGGTTCAGAAACAACCAAGTCCACACCACTGGCCACAAGGGCCAGTATGCGCTTACTGGCGGACACTGGCCCTAGTCCGCCAATCCTGGAGAACTCAAGCACCAGTCCGCTCTATCCGGCAAACACTGTGGCTACCACCAGTCGCACTACTAGAGCTAGACCAAGGCATCTGCTATGTCGGTCTGCCGAGCTCCAACCAAGTCAGCATTTTGGCGGACTTCACGGATAAAGAAGCTATCCGCCCGGTTACCTTTTGGGATCCAAATGCCTGCTGAGCATAGGCCAGCCTGGCTGGCCGCCACTTCTGTCCGCACAGACCATGCAAATAGACAGCCCAGGCCGCCAAAGAACAAGCTGTCTACAATAGCTCTTCTGACCAGGCTAACCGCCAGTCCTGTCCGTATAGTCCACGCGGATAGGTCGTATAATCACCCACTTTCACTTTACCATTTTAAACACTCCCCCTTGAAGTGAGAAGTGGTGAGCAACCCTAGTAGTTTCCATAACCTTGCACCTGGTCCCTTCGATAGTGCCTTCGAGAAGATGTTCGAGACATAGTCCCCGCCCCGCATATCCTGGACCATGCGGGATTCCTCCAGCATCTCCCAAAAGGAGCCATGCTTCCCTCTGCCTTCTTCTTTAGCCTCGACCTCCACTTGTGTAACATCCCATTTCCAACTAGACCCATAAGAGTGGTTTTGGTCATGACTAGGTCATGACAAAACCCTAGGAAGCTAAAAAGGGTCAAGTGATCGAAGGCCAAGGTGAGAATCACCTTGGTCTGCTTATGGCACAACCTCATCACCAAACCTAGGGATTGACCTTAGGGATTCACCATGACTCCATGACCCCACCAAAACATCACTAACCTATTAGAGGGTCCACTAGAGCCTTAAGGGTCCATTAGAGTCAACCCAAAGTGGCCAATTTGACCTAGGACCACCATAGGCCTAAATTGGGCAAGGTGCCCTAACTAAGGGCAGTTGGCCTCTAATGTGCCCAACCAACCTTGCCCAGGTCTTCCTAGACCTAAAGTGGTGTCAATGTGTCACCAAGGACACATTGGGTTCAGTCCTAGAGGCCAAGTTGACCCAAGTCAAATATAGCCCCAAAGTGCCCTTACTAAGGGTGAAGTGACCTCCAAGGTGCCAAGTCAACCCTACCTAACCCTACATAGACCTTAGGTGATGCCAATGATTCACCAAGGACCCATTGGGGTCAACCCAAATGGTCATGTTGACCAAGGTCAACTCTACCTTAAGGTTAAGTCAAATTAGCCCAAATGGGCTAACCCAAGCTCAAGCCCATTCCCCTCCCACTTGGGCTAACTTTATTTTAATTAATAACATGAGTTTATGGTCTGCAAATAGGCTAGGGAGATGAGCAAATTCATTCATGATGAGTAGGAGAGAGAAAACTCTATTTTACCCTTTAATGGAGGAGAGAGAAAGTGGTTTAAAAGGGTCATTCATGGCCAAGGGAGACCAAGGGCCTCTCCAATTGATGGGTACACTCTCCCTTATCAGTTTTGAGGAGTTGAATAATTATATCCAGCCACCAAAGTGGCTGAATTTATTTTCTCCCATAAGGAAGAGAGAGAAAGAGGAGAGAGAAGGCCATTAATGGTCATAGGAGAGCAAGAGCCCCTCTCCTCACCTCCATTTGCTGGATTCATCTTCCCTAGATAATTAAGAGGAGACCAACAGCCTTAATCATCCCTAAATGGCCGAGTTCAGTGAACCCATGGGTGGCCGAATTTTCCACCTTTATGGCCAATAATGGCCATTGGTGCTACACTCTTCCTCTCCCCCATCTAGCCTTCTTAAGAGCATCCCTAGACTTAGAGGAGGAGTTTCCAACCTTCTCCTAGCTGTTTGAGACGTTTCCTCTCCCTTCAAGCCATGGCCGAAAACTCATAAATGGAGCTTTAATGGCCGTTACATCCTACCCCCACCCGCAGCCCTGTTTCTCCCTTAAAAGATTCCCTAGACTTAGAGAGGAAGTTTTCACCCTTGCCTGACAAAACTAGAGCTTATTACCTTGCTGTTGAAGAATTCCGATGACGCCACCACTGCGCAAATTACATCCCGACGATCGGCTCGACTCCAAACCACGAATAAGGTCCTCCTCTACCTCTTCTTCTATGGATAGATCTTAGGAATTATTAAGAGAGATATCGGGCTAAAAAGAGCTGGATCGGGTGGGTGTTTCCATGATTTTTCCGAAATTCATGGTGGTCAGGTTCGCCGGAAACCACCACCTCCGGCGGCCAAACCACTGCGCCGACCGATAGCCACCACCTCGACGGAGGTGGTGGTTGGCCAGGGGGGTGGCCAAATGGCCGGCGGTGGCTCAGGCAAAGCTATAGGTTGTATGCGTTTTTTAGGGTTGCTGGTTTTGGGTTTTTGAGAAGATGAATAGTGCCATATTGTTTTATTATATTTAAATATATTATATAGTGTATTATTTTCACTAGTTATTCTTCTCCTTTTAAATTAAATAAATGAGGCCCTTATAAGCCATTTTAGGAAAAATAGCCAGTCACAGAAGTTGTAGCCCTTCGAGTCTACATTATTTTAAAATTTATTTAAACTCGTTTGGATAAGTGGTTTGACCACAGAACCCATTTTGGTGGGACCTATACCTAGGGCTATCCTGAGATTCAAATGAATGCCCACCCTTCATCCCTTGTCCAAATGATCTGATATTTGGGAGGGAGTCTACCCTATCTATACCTAGGGTCCGCCAAAAAATGGGAATTTTTGGAGAAAAGTTTTCTATAGCTTTTAGAAAAATTTAATAATCCATGAATAAATTAATTAGGTGTCCTAAACATCTCAAAACTCCCCCAAATTTAGGTGGGTGGTTTTAGAGGGAATGTTAGGGATCTGGTAAAATTTTCATCTCATTTAGAGATGTTCTTGTTAGGTATTGATCCAACCCTAGGTATACCCTTATAGGGTTATTTAGGTGTAAGAGCTATTTTTGATGTTTGAGTGGTCAAATCACCTCAACAGAGGCTGTGATCTTGACCTCTGACTTGGTAGGACCATTATCACCCTCTTAGGGAATATGGAGTGGTTTAGGATTGTTTTACCCTTGGATCCAAACTCAAACCCTAAGGGAGGGCTTTTGAGGGTTATGAAGGGCAAGGGGTCAGTTGACCTTGAAAGGATTTGAAACTTGGGAGAGAGAATTCTAGGGTAGGTAGAATCCTCTGGAAGAAATCTAACATAGATTCTAAGGTGAATAGGTCCCTCAAACCCTAACTCCAGTATAGGGCACAAACCTTGTAGTGATAGAAAATGTCACTAAAACTCACTAAACAGTGATGAGAATTGAGTAGAGTAGTGTTTAAAGTTAGTACAAGCTATGGAGATTTTGTTATGAATTTAGGATTATTATTTTGGATACTTCATTAACAATTTAGTAATTTGTATTATTTACTTAGAAATTTATTATGAAGTAACTACTTGCTGGAAATTGATGAACTTTAGCCAGAGGACTTTTTATTATGTTTTAAAGCTCTGTGAAGTTTTATGAGATTTTTGGAAGATTATTTCTAAGGGTTGCTTCATTAAGTATTGTTTCCCATGAAAACTTAATTAAATTTATTTTGGTGTCTAGCAAGCCTGTAAAATTATGATTTTTGCACAATGACCCTTTCTGTACCATATTAAGATTCTGTATTTTTTATATAATTTTTTGATGAATAATTTTGGTACTTCCTCCTTTACATATGATTAAGGGGATTATATTGGATAAATTAATTAGAGGTCAGATAGTTTCTGAAAAATTATGGAAATTAGTATTTAGTAATATATCTCCGTTATTTAGTGATCAAAATTTTTGGATGGCCATTACTTGAGTAGATCATATAGTTCATGTTCAAAATTGCCCATGGCCAAATATTTGGGAAAATTCAATAAATATCAAATTAATTAGAAAAATTATGAATCTCTGATTTTAGACTAAACTTGTTATGATAGACCTCCGGTAAATTTTATAGGAAATTTGGAAGACAATCCGGAGTACCTTCTTTATACATTTCATATAGTATAGGGTGGTCTGCATATAGGTACTGCGGAAACTGAACTAGAGTGGGTAATGAATTTGAAGAGTTGGATCCTTAGAAGGTTGCTGGTTTGGGTAAATAAAGGAGTTCATCATTGGAAGACAGGATTAGTAGAGTGTGAGGTTGACTAGTGTTAGGTGGTGCTCGGGATCGACGAAAGATCGTCTTATCCCGTGGAGTGGGAAGGTCAAAATCACCCTAGGATAGATCTAGCGTAATATGAAACGAGAATGGGTAAGGGAATCAACAAATAACAATAAGTGCCTTGCGAAAGGGAACGATGGGCTTTAGCTACAATCATAGTTCCTAGATCCCTTTGAGAGCCCTTCACGAGATATACTGGGGGCAGTCCTGGACTAACGTAAACTGTAGGAGTGATAAATTTTAAAGAGCAACTAGAATAATTAGGGGTTCACTTTCACACACCCCAGTGTCTCGGGAAGTTAGTTTGACTAGGATCTTCGAGCGGTAAGCTCGGTGGTTGTGGAGACGGGCGGGATAGCCCTGCGGGCCGGAGGCCCGGTTGATAATTGGAATGGACGGGATAGTCCGGGGAGCTTTGGATCGGTGGGAAACATATTAATATTACATGTGCATAAGTTATAAGGTGGTGGGCCCTCGGTGTTAGTGGTTGATGCACCGACACTAATACATTGGCTCGGCAAGTGTGGTTAGCACTTCGCCAACAGAAGTCCGGTGTGCCAGCCGACAAGAGTACACAGGAGTCCGCTTCATACACCAAGCATTGAGGCGTACGATAGGTCTGACCAGTAGTGACTTACTAGTTTAGAGATGGGCGAGGCCCAACCCACCGCTTCCGTCTGCCACTACGGAGGTATCCTGGGAGGTGAGGCTCCAGAAAGGGGGAACTAAAGGTCTGTGTATACAGAGTCGGGTGGGTGAGTTGCACTTGCATGATCGTATCATAACCCACTAGCATGTCATAACATAATCATTGCATATAACCCCTATCACCTATTATATAAGTGGTATGGGACGCTTACACAATAGGACTTGCAAAACGACCCCTTGGTCTATAAGCTTGTATGGGCAAGTTTATAAATTAAGGTCAAATTCTTTATATATATATTGCTGTTAATAACCGACACCCCAACGTATAAATTGGTATGGGACTCTTTATATGATGGGAGCCCTACAGAAGATCCCTTAGCTTATGCATTTCCGCACATAAGTTAAGGTTACTTTTCATACTTTACTTTACTGCCACATGTACTATAAAATTGCTAGTATAGGTCCACTGTCATCTGTTTCTTGATTACTCTCCACCTTCAAGTTCTCCCCTTTCTTCCTCTCCGTTCGGTGCCTAGGGGCCATGGGGGAAGGGGTGGGGGATGATAGTACTTAGTCTTATAGACTAACGGTTTTCGGACCACATCATTTAGGGGATCGTGGAGCCCAGCATGGAGGAGCAGCCCCGGAGGTCGGCCCGTTTGGAGATAGGGCAGTCTAGCTCAGGAGTTCAGACAGCTGGGACTGTGAGTCCCTTACCTTAGTAGTGTTTTATTTTGCTTCCGCTTGAGTGACTATGTAGTGAGGATTTGATGTATCGTGCTTAAGCCCTTATTTTCAGTACATTTATATTTTGTGGACTCTCCCTTCGTGGAGATATTATTACTCTGATGTGATTTTATTATGGACTTTTTGTTAGAGTTTTTACCTCACTTGTGTTTACTCTACTTTTGTTGCTTTTCTGTGATCGAATCGGCCGGTAGAATCAGCGTTTCGCGGTGATGACCCTTCAGGGCGTGAAGATGTCACCGCAAAGCGGCGGTTCTAGGCCTAAGACCCCAGTGTTTAAAAAGAAAGAAGGGGGTCTTACAACTTGCATGCCATAGGAGTTGTTGGAACCCTAGTTTGGATTTGGGCAAGGAATACTATTAGGATGTTTTTTTTAGATTGACCCTAAATGTATAGTCAGGGTCATAGGATTATTTTTAGGTCTGCCTCAAAAGAACTCCAGAGAAATGTTGCAGAAAAGAAAACATGCAGAAATCAGTTCTGTCAAGAGCAGAAAATCAGTTCGACGATAATCGAACTTAGGTCGACGAAACTCAGAGTTCTATCTCTGAGTTGAGCTCGATGATCTCCGAGATCTGGTCGACGATCGCTGATCTCTAGATAGAATCTTAGGTCGACGCAAAGATTATTCAGGTCGATGATCTCTGAGCTGAGGTCGACGAATAGCAGAGTGAGGTCGACAAAATCCGTGTAGTCTTACAGACAGAGATTTTTACAGTTAGCAGATTTATTTAAGGCATTTAATATCTTTCAAATTTAATGCATATAGCCGTTCAACAACAGCAGTTATTGTGATTAATTCCCCAGACATCTTTCTCTCTCTCAGGAATGCCTCAGCCGTTTCAAGATAGAATTAATTCATTCATTTGAATTACGGCCAGGGGGAATATATATTATTTTGGAAGTTTGAGGAAAGAGAACAAGAACAGAAGTAGTAACTTACAACAAACACATACAGTAGTCAGAATAGAGATTCTGAAGAACACAACACAGCTTTTAATCATACAGTGTTTTTCATCATCTGCTCCAGGCTTTCAGAGACATCAAATACAATATCAGTCTAGAAGCTTCCTGGAGATCAACATTAATCTGAAGGTCTACACCCTGAAGCAAAGCATCCTTCTTTCCTGAACACATCAACATCTCAGGGGGAGCTTTTGCACCATCAAGGATCCACAAAGTCTTCTTAGTTGTACTTAGAGAAAGAGAATACTAACATCACTCTCATCCCCACCTCTGTACAGGGTTTTAATTCCCTTCAAAATTATTCTGGTTCACAAGTCTCCTACCAAAAGACTTAGGTTGGTTTTTGGGCACCTGATCAAAAGCTCATTGGTGGAAGTCACCTGATCAAAACCTGCAGTGGATTCCTACCAGAGTAGTAGAAGAGTGGACGTACCCAGATTGGGGGAACCACTATAATCCTTGTGTCATCTGTGTGCTTGCTCTTCTTTCTCTTTATTTTCGTACTGTGCTTACTTTTTATATAACATATATATTTAATTAGAGTAAATAAGATCTATCCCCCTTTATTTCAGGAGTAACACCAATGATCTTGGGCACAGAATCCCAAGCCCCGTCTCCTCTGAGGGTAGTCAGCTCTTCAACCTTGGCGTCATCCACCTCCTTGACTCTAGTGGTGTCATCACAGCTAGAAGACACTTGCTTGATCTGAGGGCCTGTAAGGAATCATGAGACCAAGCTCATCGCGTTTCCTCCGCTATATCGAGCTGGTGGGTTGGTGATCCTCTTCGATCTTTGAAGAAACTGATCACGGCTAACCACCTCCGCTGCTCCTTCTGAAACAACTCCATTCCCGAGCAAAACCAGAATAATGCTCCCTTTGCTTTCTGAACAAGAAGCCACCACACTGGAACCAAAGCACTTGGAGCAACGCTCCCCCTCCTACCTGAACAAGAAGCCTCCGCTCTTGAAACAGAACTGCCTGGAACATCGCTCCCCTTGCTACCTGAACAAGAAGCACCTAGAGCAATGCCCCTTGCTTCCTGAACCATAAGCCACCGTCTTCGAGCCAGAAGCACCTAGAGTAATGCTCCCCCTACTACCTGACTCAGATGCCTATGCCCTAGAGCTAGAACAACCTGGAGCTCTTGGTGATATAGGCAACTCCATCTGAACCTTTGTAGTAGCCTCCTCCAGCCCACCATCTGACCTGCTTACCTCTAGCTACACACTTACGCCACCCTAATATGACATCAGCTCATCGAAGACAACGTCTTTTGACACGATGAACTTCTTCGTCGCAGGATCCATACACCTCCATCTCCTCTTCTACATATCATACCCAACGAAGACTAGCTTCGTCTTGAGAGCATTTGAAGCGTATACATAGCAGGTATAAACAAACACCCGAAAGTGCTTCATGCTGGGATTTATCATGAACATCCACTCATGCGGAGTCTTCAAGTTGATCAGACTCAGAGACATCGATTGATGACATGTGTTGCGTTGGCCATCCCTTCTACCCAAAAGGCCTTAGGAATGCCTTTGCACTGAAGCCAACACTTGCAGGTTTCCATCAAAAGAAGGATCTTCTGATCTGCTACTCCACTTTGTTGTGAATTATGTCCACAAGAGAGATCCCTTCGTATTCTATGCTTCCAGCCGAAGTTAGAGAACACGGTTGAGCCGAACTCACCTTCGTTGCCCATTCTCAACTTCTTGATCTGAAAGTTGACTAGTTGTCTAAATTATCACCTAGAGGGGGGTGAATAGGTGATTGCGACGTCTTTTGCGGAATAAAATAAAACTAATCGCAGCACACACAAAAAGAACACAAGCACAGACGACACAAGATTTATAGTGGTTCCCCGATCTTGGGTACTCCACTTTCCCTCTCACCGATCTAGTAACGCACTAGACTCGGCTACTCCACTTATCTCAGATTAAAGAAATCTTACAACTCGATCCAACCCGGATCTACACTCGGAAGCACAATCTTCCTACAACAAATACTCGGAATGAAAACTCCTACAACTCGGAGAAGAATCTCCTACAGAATAAAGATTTACAGAAAATGATAAAACTGTGACAGATCTAGAAAATCTTGACGTCTCTTCTTCCTTCAACAATGACGGCTCTGTCAGGAATCAGTCGGAGAAGATACAGTCGTCGATCTTGAGATCTGGTTCTTCGGAACACACGGAATCAAGAGATTCGAAAAAAGTCGAGGTCGATCTCGATTCTATGTGTCACTTCGTCGATCTATCTTCGTCGGCGGCCTTCCAGATGGAAACAGAGAGCGGCGGCGACCGGGAAGACGAATCGAGAACTTAGGGTTTTTCGGCCCTTTTTCGTTTCACGTTCTTGAAGAGAGAGAAAAGATAAACGGTGATAAAAAAAATTCTTAATGAAAAGAGAGACTGATTAGACCTTTTATAGGGAGCCTAATCGGTCAGAAATCAAATCGTATTGAAATTAATGCCACGTGGGCCAATTAGATGATGACAGATTAAGGATTGGAAAAATAGAACCAATAGTGGGTCAACGATTTTGACAAATTCAGAATTAGAAAAAGATTAAGTCAGAAGTACTCGAGAACTGAAGGTTGTTCTCGAGCACTGAATCAAGGAGTTCTCGAGAATAGAAATGATTGTCTCGAGATCTGAGACTTAGAAAAATATACTGTCAAAAATAACTTTCTCGAGCACTAATTGTACTACTCGAGCACTTATACTTAGAAAAAGTATATCTAGATTATTTCTCGAGCACTTGAACATAGAGGAAAATCTGGAGGAAAGTACTCGAGAAGCTAAAGCTGTTCTCGAGCACAGGAACTTAGAAAAATAACAACAGAGAAATAGTTCTCGAGAAAGGTAGACTTTTTCTCGAGAAGAAGAGTTATATTTCTCGAGTACTTAGAAATATTTTTGCACAACATTCTGGTTCTCGAGCAGCAAAGTCATTTTCTCGAGAAAGGAAAACTTTCTCTCGAGCATTAATGACTTAGCCAGATTTGAAAGAAAAAGTTCTCGAGCAAGCTGAGCTTTTTCTCGAGCACTTTAAAAACTTCTCGAGACCTAGAGTTGTAATTTACTCGAGCACTATTGTACTTCTCGAGCAAAAATGACTTAGCAAAAATTCTAAGTTACAGAAAAATATTTTCAAATAAAACTTCTTCAGCTTCAGCTTTTGTCCTTTTCTCCAAGTGATTTGAGGTTAAGTATATTCCAATAGAGAGGCTACACATGAGTCAACACCTTGGATTACACAGTGAGGGATTACACTGTGAAGTCCTGTGTTTGATGACCCATTGCAGACTGACATTGGTCTATACTTAAAGTGTACACCTGCAAGCATATGGCTAAAGAGAAATATCAAATACAACTGGATTCAACTTAGTTCATGGGTGACTTCATGCAAATCTAGGTGAGTGTGGATACAATACCCAACAATCTCCCCCTATTTGCAGAAGTCAGAACCCTATACACTAAGCTGAATCCCTTAACAAATAATACATAACAACAAGTAAGCAAGACATATGTGACATAATCAAAATAACCTAGAGCAGGAATAACAGAAATGAATCACAGCACAATCAGAAACATATAGGTATATAAGTAATCAGATTTTTCAGATTAATGTTTTTAAATCCCACTATTCCCAAAGTTACAAAGGCTGTTATGAAATAGAGTGCAGGTTACTTCTTCTTGCCATCAGCCTGTCTCTTTTGTCTTTCACCCTCTTGCCATCTCTTCTGCTCTTGTCTCTCAAAGTAGCTGAAGGGCTTGGGAAAGTACTTTTCAGGTTTAGGAGGAGCTGCAGCATTGTTAAATCCATACTTAGACTCATGCAGCCTCCTCTGAATGCAGTTCTTGTCATACTTTCTCCATTCCTCATGGCTGTAGAATTCTTGTTGTCTCTCACTGAATTGAGTTACCAGCTTCAGAGTTTCAAGGATTAAAGTCCTGGAGGTGGGGCTCCAGACTTCAGAGTGTACTGGATACTGCCTTGGTTCATCCTGATGTCTTCTGTAGCCTTGATCATGTTCAGGTGCAGATCTCCTTGCAGAGGGCCCTTCCCCATATTTCCTTTTCTTTGTTTGGATATTAGGTGGCTGGTTAGGTAGATCTTCCCACACCTCTCCAGTTGGCATGAAAGTTTCTTGAAGTTCAATGTATGGAGAGAAAGCCTTCTGAGCAAGGGCAGCAGCAGCAGCAGCAGCATCTTCTTCAGCTTGGACAACAGCCAGTGCATCAGCAGCAGCTTGGGCAGCAGAGGCTTGAGTGCTTTCAGCAAGGGCTGCTCTGACTGCAACTGGGTTCAGATGATAGGGAATTGAGTTGGGGTCAATCTGATGGTCAGGGAATATATTGTTGTGCATCCAGACAGAGGTTTCAAAGGCATGAAACTTGACAGAGTCAATATGTTTCAGCACATTTTCTTTCAGGGAGGTGTGGAATGCATTCTGAGCCTTGATGACTTTGGCTTCTATGTCAGCTTGGGTTTCAAGGCTGGCATTGGTAATTCTGGTCAAGATGGATTCAGAATGTTTAGCTGAGATAGACTTGAAAATCTCCTCCCCCTTTCTGACTTCTGTAGTAAGGGTTTCAATAGCATCTTCCTTAAAGGTGCCAACCTCACCTGTCAGCTCAAAGAACTTGGCATCTGTCCTTTTATCCAACTGAATCTGATTATTAGCCAACACAACTGATTGATCCATGAGGTGGCCAATACTTGTTATAGTATGATCCAAGGCCAATCCTCCTTTATGAAATGCTTCTTTCAGGGTATCTGTGTTCACCTGGATTTCAGCAAAGCCTTTGTGCATGGCCTTCTCAAGTGCAGTCACCTGGTCTTGAACCTTCTTGACAGCAGTGTCTATGTAGGTTTTTTGTTCAGCAAACAACTGTGTTAACAGTGTTATGATGGAATCAGTAGCAGCAGGAGCACTTGCAGGAGGAAGACTGGATGGAGGTGGTTGAGCAGCAGCAGGTGGAGAAGGTGCATTGGAGGGGCTGGGGGTGATCTCTTCAATTACAACAGTAGAAGTGGATGGCTGTCTTCTCAGAGGGATGTTGTCATCTTCTTCATTTCCTGAAGGAAGGAAAGTTGGGATGGAGTAGTGTGGCCTTGGAGGAATCCTGGACTCTGCCTCCTGAACATCCTCATCAGTTTCTTGGATGTCAGTCATTGGCTCAAAAGAAGAGGGAGTGGTTGTGGAGGAAGCAGCAGCTTGCTGTCCTTGGGTATCAGCTGGGTGAGAAGGTGATGGGGGAAGTGAACTGGAGGGCTGATCTGGTTCTGGAGAAGTATGTTTCTGAGGCAGTTCTGGAACTGGTTCAAGTGGAGCTGGGTCCTGAGCAGTGGCTGGAGCAGAATCTGGAACTGAGTCTGGAGCTGTTGATGCTAAACTGGGGTGCTCAGAAGTGAGTTCAGTGATCATTGCATCAATTTGTTCTGAAGTGGCAGTCAGATCTATATCCATGGAGGCAGGCTCCCCCTCAAGAGAAGCATCCTGGATGACAATCTCTGGGTTTGGACGGGGGGATGGAATCCTGTACTCTGGAACATCCTTTACCACAACTGTTGTAGCAGGAACTGGGGGAATTTTTGGAGCTGGGGAAGGTTGTGCAGGCTCCCCCTCAATTGCTGGATGAGGAGAGGGAGGTGGAGTCCTGACAACCTCTTCCTGAACTTGTTCTTGAGCCCTGGAGGCCTGGGTGGTATTCTGCAATTTCAACTCCCATCTGTTAATGGAGTCCACTGTGAGCCTCTTCATGTAGTGCAGAACACTGCCTTTGGACATTGAGAACACTGCTGGGTCAAGTTCACTGAGTAGAAGGGTTATAATTCTGGCAAATCCAGGCTTCTTGAGACTGGACCTGATGTGATCAAGAATCAGTCTGCCAAAAGGATATTGCTTCCTGCAGATTATGGAGGTCATCACATCAAACATCTCTCCTGTAGCATGTTTGATTGATCCAGTAGCACAGAGAAGGCATTTGCCGACGATGTCCAGAAGGAATTTGCTCTCTGGGTTCAGCTGGGGGCGTCGAATACCAGAGGGTATGCCGGCGATTCTACAGAAGGAATAGGCACGGTCATAGTCTGCATGGGTTAGGTCTTCTGGTTCTGTGACTGGAGGTAGATGAAGCAACTGATTGATGATGGAGGCGGAGAGTTTGACCTTGATGCCAGAAACGGTAGATCGGAGAACATGACCACTGGTGCTGACTGTCAAATTCTGGTAGAATTCATGAACCTGAGGAAGAAGGAGACGACACTTCTGTTCTAGGACAAAAGTGAGGCCGGCTATATCCAGGAGGTTCAAGAGGTTCTGAAAGTCTGGGGATATGTCTGCAATGCCATCTCGAAGGAGTTCACTGCCGATTCCGAGCTTGGCGATGGAAGAAGATGAAGCCATTGAAGAAAAACGGAGAAAAACTGTGGGGTTTTCCTAGTTTTCACGGCACCAGCGGGAGGCGAAGGGTCTCAAGAAATTTGGGGATTTTGGGATTAGTGAATTTAACGATTTTAATCTGACTATTTATATACATATTGTAAAAGAGCGGCAGAAATGATCTGGACTGCTACTAGGCATTTCGAGAAATAATAAAAGCTAACAAAAACTGTACTCGGGAAATTAGGGTTAAGAATTTTCGCAAGTATCAAGTGCTCGAGAAGTAGGCTCAAGTACTTTATTAAGTTCTCGAGAAGTAGACTCGAGTACTTTATTAAGTTCTCGAGAAGTAGTCTGAGTGCTCGAGCACTGCCACTTAGTCAATTTGACACTTGGCAAAGTACTCGAGTACAGCTCTCGAGAATGAAATAAAGTTCTCGAGTACCCCGAGTGAAGTTCTCGAGACAAAAGAACTTAGGAAATTTTCGTAACCGAAAGTTCTCGAGCATCGTTCTCGAGCAAAAGTAAAGTTCCCGAGAAAGAATTACTTAGCTTTATTTTTTTTCTGAAATTCTGATACCAATTGAGAATTGACTTTTTCCTTAGTCCTCTTTGTTGAGCATCCCAAGTTCTGTCTTGAAGAAAGAGAACTTGGCCTGATCCAGTGGCTTTGTGAAAATGTCTGCAACTTGTCTATCTGTTGGAACATATTGAAGGTTGATATCTCCTCGCTCCACATGCTCCCGTATAAAATGATATCTCAACTCTATATGTTTTGTTCTGCTGTGTGACACTGGATTGTTGGCAATGGCAATTGCACTTGATGAATCACACATCAGAGGAATGTCTTCAAACTTCAGGTTGTAATCTTCAAGCTGATTTTTGATCCAAAGCAGTTGTGCACAACAACTGCCTGCAGAGATGTACTCTGACTCGGCTGTTGAGATTGCGACACAATTCTGCTTCTTACTACTCCAGGAAATAAGCCTTCTTCCTAGGAATTGACATGTTCCTGAGGTGCTCTTCCTATCATCCTTGCTACCTGCAAAATCTGCATCTGAATAGCCAATCAGTTCATTGTCATTACTTCTTGGGTACCATAAGCCAAGATTTGGTGTACCTTTAAGGTATCTCAAAATTCGCTTTGCAGCAGCGTAATGAGATTCCTTACTGTTCACCTGAAATCTAGCACATACACATGTTGAGAACATTATGTCTGGCCTACTAGCAGTAAGGTAGAGTAGTGACCCAATTATGCTTCTGTATTTGGTTTCATCAAAAGGTTTCCCTTTCTCATCCTTATCCAGAGACATAGCTGAGGCCATTGGAGTTTTCATTGTAGATGCGTTCTCCAATCCAAATTTCTTAATCAACTCCTTTGTGAACTTCGTCTGAGATATGAAAATTCCATCCTCAGATTGTTTCACTTGGAGTCCCAAGAAATACTTCAACTCACCCATACTGCTCATTTCAAACTTCCCTTGCATTAGTTTTGAAAACTTTTTGCAAAGGTTGTCGTCAGTTGAGCCAAAAATAATGTCATCGACATAGATTTGCACTAGCAAAATCTTGCCTTTTATTTCCCTAAGAAATAATGTCTTGTCTATCTTTCCTCTTGTGAACTTGTTCTCAAGAAGAAAAGTAGACAATGTCTCATACCAAGCTCGGGGAGCTTGCTTGAGACCATACAGTGCTTTAAATAGAAAGTAGACATGGTTAGGAGAGTTTGGATCAACAAAACCTGGAGGTTGTTCTACATATACTTCTTCCTTTATGTTTCCATTAAGGAAGGCAGACTTCACGTCCATTTGATAGACGGTGAAACCTTTTAATGCAGCATATGCTAGAAATAACCTTATTGCCTCCAATCTTGCCACTGGAGCATATGTTTGATCGAAGTCTATTCCTTCTTCTTGTCGGTATCCTTTGGCAACGAGACGCGCCTTGTTCTTTATTATTGTACCATCTTCATCTAGCTTGTTCCGATACACCCACTTGGTTCCTATAACGTTCTTATCTTTGGGTCTTGGTACAAGCTTCCAAACTTCACACCGTTTGAATTGGTTCAGCTCCTCTTCCATGGCTAGTATCCATGATGCGTCGCAGTTTGCTTCCTCAAACTTCTTTGGTTACACCTGAGATAGAAAACTTAAATATAAATTTTCATTAGTGGTACCTCTACGAGTTCTGACACCGTCTCGAGGATTTCCAATGATCTGTTCTATTGGATGATCCTTCAAGTGTCTGAGCTCTAATGTCCTAGCATCTGGAACATCTTCAGCATCTGGAGTGACTTCATTTCTTTGAACTGCTTCAATATCCTGATCTTCATTCTCAATTGTAGTTGGAGAAGTGATCTCGATGAAGGTATCACCCTTCTCTTCACTTGGTTCCTCCAACTTTATTTCATTTATCTTGGAACCTGCAGCTTCAAGTAACACACTAGACGAGTTGCTTTGCAACAAACTCGTCTCATCAAAAATAACATGAATTGATTCTTCTACCACCAAGGATTTCTTGTTAAAGATCCTATATGCTTTACTTTGGCTACTATAGCCTACGAAAATGCCTTCAAAACTCTTTTCGCTAAACTTAGTGGTATGATACTTGCCGTTGTTAAGTACAAAGCACTTACAACCAAAGATTCTAAAGTAAGATATTGTTGGCTTCCTGCCTTTTAAAAGTTCATAAGGAGTCTTATCATGGTTCTTGTTTATGAGTGCTCGATTTTGCATGTGACATGCAGTGTTGACGGCTTCAGCCCAGAAATATTCCGGTAGTGAAGCATCACTCAACATAGTCCTGCAAGCCTCTATGAGTGTTCTGTTTCTTCTCTCAGCTACTCCATTTTATTGTGGAGTCCGAGGAGAGGAAAACTCATGAAGGATACCAAGGCTTTCACAAAATTCCGTCATGGCCCCAGATTTGAATTCCGTTCCATTGTCACTTCTGATTTTGACAATGGAGCAGTTGTACTCATTCTGTATTTGCCTGACAAAATTAGTGAAAATATCAAAGGTATCCGACTTGTGTTTCAAAAAGAACACCCACGCAAAGCGCGAGTAATCATCAACAATAACCAACGTATAATCCTTACCTCCTAAACTTCTAACTTGCAGTGGACCAAACAAGTCCATATGAAGAAGGTGTAAACACCTGTCCGAATCTTTGCCAATAATGCTTTTAAAAGTAGCCCTTGTTTGCTTGCCTTTAATGCATGCGTGACAAGGTCTTTCCTTTTCGCACTTAACATTTGGAGCATCACGCACCAAATTCTTCGAAAACAATTTATGAATGGTTTTGAAATTAATATGTGCTAATCTCTTGTGCCATTGGTCACTAAGAGATGCACTATCTTTAGCAAGAAGACATACTGGGGTAGAGGAATCCAAGCAAATAAAATTAAGACAAAATATGTTTCTGCTACGAGTGCCGGATAAAATGGTTTCTTGTTTATCAACCGCTTTTATCAAACACTTGTTGGCATGAAACTCAACAACGTATCCTTTGTCGCATAATTGACTTATGCTTATGAGATTATGTTCTAATCCCTCAACATAAGCAACATCCGAGAAGGATACGCTACCGTTAGAAATTGTACCATATCCTTTTGTAACTCCCCGGTCGGAGCCTCCAAAGATGACCTTTGGTCCGTTCTCGATTGGAGAGTAATTTTGAAGTAAACTTTTTGTTCCGGTCATGTGCCGAGAACATCCACTGTCCAAGTACCATATTGGCGTTCTATTGGCCTTTGGACATACCTGCAAACACAAAATCATTTTTCCTTAGGAACCCAAATTTGTTTGGGTCCTTGGTCTCTTGTTAGATTGCTCCCCCTACCGATGTTAGCATCGTGAGCGGTCTTTCTCACATTGATAACTCTTGGGGCAGCATAAACACTTTTGTTGAACCAACAATCGATGGCAAAGTGACCAATCTTGCCACAACACCAACAATGAAATCTATTGTATCTTTGTCCATTCTTCTCTTGCTTGACCATCTTGACATGAGGTCTAGCAGGAGGAGCTACCCTGGAGGTGGATGCTTCATGTTGATGACATGAACATGCTTTCCTCTCTTTGGTGGACAAGACTTCAACTTCTTTCACTTTCGGTGCTCTCTTAAAGTTATGACCATGATTATATGGACCATAGCTCTGAAGACTGATTTCTTCATAAGGTGCTTTAAAAACACTTTCGCCAAAGTTTCTAGGACGTGCCCATCCTTGGTATCTAGACTTTGGCTCTACATAAGTAGGCCTAGACCAGTGTCCATAGGAGGACTCAAGATCAAACTTGTTTGTCGGGTAGATTACCTTATTAAAGGTAGTCTGTTCTTGAGGGGCTTTCCCTTTTTCTTTGGCTAAGGCTTTCTTGGCTGCCTTATTCTTTCGTTGAGTCTTATTCCTTCTAGAAGTCTTACTAGAAGAGGCTACATGGCCTAGTCCAGCACCATCAGTCTGAGCTGAAAATTCAGCAATCAGTGGAAGAACTGTCTTAGGCTTGGAGAAGCTCTCAACAAGCTTCTTCTCAGCCTCAAACTGCTCTTCCAGTTTCTCAATGACTTTTTCTTTCAGACTGACGAGACTAAGTGTCTCATTCAATTCTTTTATGGCAGAGTTAAGCTTACCTTTGAGTGATTCCATCTCAAGAACTTCTTCTCTCAAAGAGCTTTCACTTGCCTTAAGAGACTTAATCTCTTTGGCTTGAGCTTTCACGACCTTTCGACATTTGTCGTAGGCCTTGATCAGCTCTCTGTACTGAACCATGAGTTCAGACTCATCGTCAGAAAAGCTGTCCTCATTCTCATGTTCAGAACTCTCAGATTCAGAAAGAGGTGTGTGAGAGTTTACCTTCCCAGTGTACTGGGGTTCTGTCTCCTCATCAGTTTGAGCCATCAGCCCAAAATATGCTTCTTCTTCCTCACTTGACTCCGAGGAGTCTGAGTCGCTGAGGGTCTTTGTTTTCTTAGCCACGAAGCTCCTTTCATTCTTCTTTTGGTGAAAGGGTTTCTTGCTTTCCTTCTTTCCTCCTTCTCTTTTCTTATGAGGGCATTCAGCAATCATATGACCTGGCTTGTTGCAACAATAGCAAACTATGTTAGATGAAACATGTTTGTTCTGTTTAGGAACATACCTGTCATGGCTGCTTGAGCCTTTCTTTCTTCGATCACTTTCATAATGTGATCGTCTATGTGAGGCATCCTTGCCTCTCCAATTCTTCTTTTTGTTCAGAAACTTCTTGAACTGTCTTGATAAGAGAGAGAACTCTCCTTCAGACAACTCTGAGCCTGATGAACTGGGCTCTGAACTTTCTTCACTCTCAATTGTTTCCTGAGCAGGAGTAGATGATTGAGCTTTGACCTTTTTTGTGCTTTCTGCCTTCAAGGCAACAGTCTTATCCTTTGAAGAGGATCTGCTCTTCTCTTCTTCGGCTTTTCTTGTATTTATTTGCATCTCATAAGACATCAGCTTTCCGAAGAGATTCTGTGGGTCAGTCTCTGCTAGTCTGCCAAACTCCCGAATGGCACATACTTTGGTATCCCACTCTTTCGTCAGGGATCTGAGGAATTTGTCATTCAGGTCACCATTAGTGAACTTCCTGCCATACCCCTTCAGACCATTAACAATTTTGCTGAAGTTCTCAAAAGTATCTGTGATTGAATCCTTTGGTCCTTGTCTGAAGGCTTCATATTTTTGATTCAGAAGGGATCTCCTGTCATCCCTTACTTCTTCAGTGCCTTCCATCAGGACTAACAGACACTGCCACATTTCCTTAGCACTTTGGCAATGTATCAGATTCAGTAGCATAGAGTCATCAACTGCACTTGCTATGATGTTTTTAGCTTTCTTGTCCAACGAGACAAGTGCAATCTTATCTTTGTCAAGATCCATCAGTTTCTTTGGTACCTTTAGAGTAGGATCTATTGTGGAGGTTGTCATGGGAACATAGGGACCTTCTTCAACTATCATAAAGATCCTTGGATCCACAGCTTCCATAAAGAATTTAATTCTTTCTTTCCACATGGGAAAGTTTGTCTTGGTGCACAGTGGAAGCTTTGCAAAATCTTTTGCCTTATCCATGCTTGGCTAACTTCTTAGACAACTTAGGGCAGATCTGATCAAGGTGTTAACCTTTATATGATCAACGACCCTCTGATACCAATTGAAAGTTGACTAGTTGTCTAAATTATCACCTAGAGGGGGGTGAATAGGTGATTGCGACGTCTTTTGCGGAATAAAATAAAACTAATCGCAGCACACACAAAAAGAACACAAGCACAGACGACACAAGATTTATAGTGGTTCCCCGATCTTGGGTACTCCACTTTCCCTCTCACCGATCTAGTAACGCACTAGACTCGGCTACTCCACTTATCTCAGATTAAAGAAATCTTACAACTCGATCCAACCCGGATCTACACTCGGAAGCACAATCTTCCTACAACAAATACTCGGAATGAAAACTCCTACAACTCGGAGAAGAATCTCCTACAGAATAAAGATTTACAGAAAATGATAAAACTGTGACAGATCTAGAAAATCTTGACGTCTCTTCTTCCTTCAACAATGGCGGCTCTGTCAGGAATCAGTCGGAGAAGATACAGTCGTCGATCTTGAGATCTGGTTCTTCGGAACACACGGAATCAAGAGATTCGAAAAAAGTCGAGGTCGATCTCGATTCTATGTGTCACTTCGTCGATCTATCTTCGTCGGCGGCCTTCCAGATGGAAACAGAGAGCGGCGGCGACCGGGAAGACGAATCGAGAACTTAGGGTTTTTCGGCCCTTTTTCGTTTCACGTTCTTGAAGAGAGAGAAAAGATAAACGGTGATAAAAAAAATTCTTAATGAAAAGAGAGACTGATTAGACCTTTTATAGGGAGCCTAATCGGTCAGAAATCAAATCGTATTGAAATTAATGCCACGTGGGCCAATTAGATGATGACAGATTAAGGATTGGAAAAATAGAACCAATAGTGGGTCAACGATTTTGACAAATTCAGAATTAGAAAAAGATTAAGTCAGAAGTACTCGAGAACTGAAGGTTGTTCTCGAGCACTGAATCAAGGAGTTCTCGAGAATAGAAATGATTGTCTCGAGATCTGAGACTTAGAAAAATATACTGTCAAAAATAACTTTCTCGAGCACTAATTGTACTACTCGAGCACTTATACTTAGAAAAAGTATATCTGGATTATTTCTCGAGCACTTGAACATAGAGGAAAATCTGGAGGAAAGTACTCGAGAAGCTAAAGCTGTTCTCGAGCACAGGAACTTAGAAAAATAACAACAGAGAAATAGTTCTCGAGAAAGGTAGACTTTTTCTCGAGAAGAAGAGTTATATTTCTCGAGTACTTAGAAATATTTTTGCACAACATTCTGGTTCTCGAGCAGCAAAGTCATTTTCTCGAGAAAGGAAAACTTTCTCTCGAGCATTAATGACTTAGCCAGATTTGAAAGAAAAAGTTCTCGAGCAAGCTGAGCTTTTTCTCGAGCACTTTAAAAACTTCTCGAGACCTAGAGTTGTAATTTACTCGAGCACTATTGTACTTCTCGAGCAAAAATGACTTAGCAAAAATTCTAAGTTACAGAAAAATATTTTCAAATAAAACTTCTTCAGCTTCAGCTTTTGTCCTTTTCTCCAAGTGATTTGAGGTTAAGTATATTCCAATAGAGAGGCTACACATGAGTCAACACCTTGGATTACACAGTGAGGGATTACACTGTGAAGTCCTGTGTTTGATGACCCATTGCAGACTGACATTGGTCTATACTTAAAGTGTACACCTGCAAGCATATGGCTAAAGAGAAATATCAAATACAACTGGATTCAACTTAGTTCATGGGTGACTTCATGCAAATCTAGGTGAGTGTGGATACAATACCCAACATGATCCAAAGACCAAGTTGACCCTCCACAAGCTTCTTGAACTCCACAAACATATGGAACACGTTCGACTTCTCCTTCATGAAGTACAACCAAGTACACCTCGAGTAGTCATCAACCAATATCAACATGTACCTGCTGTCTCTAAGACTGGAGGTGACGGTCGGTCCCACTAGATCACCATAGACAACCTCCAATGGTGCCTTACACCTGTACTGTGCCTTATCAAACGTAAAGCAATAAGCATCACCGTGTTGACATCCCGCGCAAGCTTGACTATCGCCGAAGGATGACATCCTAGACAAGCCTATCACAAGACTTCTCACCGCCATTTCTTTCAGCTTGTCCATCCCTACGTGCCCTAGTCTTTCATGCCAGATAGTGCACTATAACTGGCCTTCAACCGATCAGCATTAGAACTTGTTGACGACTCAACCAAGTCCTTCCCTTTGCTCCCAATAAGAGTGATGTTCACCTAGTGCAGGATAACCTTACACTCCTTCTTGAGGTGACCAGGCTGCTTGCATCTATAGCACTAAAAGGAGGGTGTTAGATCAGATTACTCTAGAGGGGGGGGGGGGGGTGAATAGAGAATTAAAACTTTGGCTCTTTTTCTAGATTATATCAGAGTGAATATAGCGATACCATATATTAGTTAAAGAATAAGAAAACTAAGCTAACAATTCAACAATCACAAGCACAACAAAAACAAATGAAAAGGAGCAATAAGACGACATGAGAAGTTTATATTGGTTCCTCTAAACTTGGGTACATCCACTCTTCTACCATCCTTGATAGGAATCCACTAACAGGTTTTGATCAGGTGACTACCACCACAAGATCTGGTTCAGGTAGATCAGGAAACCCTTCAGGCTTTTGATCAGGTGCCCAAAAACCAACTTCAAATCTTTTGGAGGGAGACTTGTCAACCAAACTAACTTTTGAAGGGAGCTATAACCCTGTACAATGAGATGTAAGAGATGTTGATGGAAGTCTTCTCTTTTCTCAATACAACTGAGAAGACTGTGTGGATTCTTGTTTTTTCAAAGCTCCCCCTGAGATGTAGAATGCTTTAGGAAGAAAAGAGCTTTGCTAAAGGGTGAGTAGGTCTTCAGCTTGATCTGCCAAGGTCCAGGAAATCCAGTAGCAGATGTTGAATAGAATGTCTCTGAGGATTTCTGGAACAGAAGTTGAAGAAGGCTCTTGATCTTGATGATTTGTTCTTCTTCAAACGACAGTGTTGGCAGAGAATGAAAAAGCGTTGAGAACATTGAGAGCTTGTTCAGAATTTTCTATGCAGTGCTTCTCGATTTTTTTTTCTGACTGTCTTGCATGTTCTATTTCTCGAAAAGGAGAGAATTACTTTTTATTCCACTGCTGAAAGATTCCAGTGAATTTTTGAATTCTTCCCATAAATGTTGGCTGCTGTGGGGAATAGAAAGCGGCTGGAATAATAACATTAATGAGTTTCCCAACTGTTCTTGATAGAATAAGCAAATATTTATTCTGAAGAATACCACATTTAATACAGCCAAATAACGGCTATATTCAGAAAAATATTTGCATTAAATGATCAGAATGATACTGTTAATAAGGAACAAAAGAGGGAAGGACTCATTCTGGAACTACACAAAAAGATTTGAATGCAAAACATAATTCATCGACCTGAGATCAAAGATCATCGACCAGGGAATTCAAGTTCGTTGACTTAAGCTCTGCGATCTGCTAACTGAGAATAACATTCCAAATCTGCACTCTTAGTTAGTCGAGCTGAGAAACTGACAGAAGAATACTAAGCGTCGACCTGAGCTCTGAGAACGTCGAGCTCAGCTCAGAGAATTAACCCTGAGTTCGTCGATCTGAGATCGACGATCGTCGAGCTGAGTTCAAAGAATTTCGACCTGATCACTGTCTTCTGAAAGCTACTAAAACTGATTCTCTGAAGTCCACTTTTGGCTTGTCCAAGGAGGTAGCACTAATCAGGACTTAGCCTAAACTCTAGGACTACTACACATGACCCTAGCTATATAATGTTGGGTCATACTCAGCCCAAGTTAGTGAACCTAGCCCAAATCCAATTAGGGATCCAACAATCTCCCCCTATTTGGGTGAGGTCACTAACAAAAACAAAACAATCATAAAGCAGAAGAAGATATATCTGACAGAAGAAAAAAAATATTCAGCAGATATTTACAGAGTTGTGCTTCATGATAAACTAAGAGAATAGAGTTCAAAAGATAACTAGAAAATAACAGAAAGGAAACTCATTTCTTCTTCTGGGCTTTATCTTTGTCTGAATCTTCAGAAGGTTGTCTGAATTTGATTACTCTGTTAGGATTGATAGCTTCTTTCTTTGACATATACATGTCAAATGCTCCAATAATAGTTTGAGATGAGGTTCTGGGTATAACAGCCTCTGAGTGCAGTTTCATATAATCATCAACATTGAAAAATTTATTAGCCTTAGCATACCTGAACAATTCTTCTTTTATATTGGTTGACATAGTTGAGAATTGAGAAATATCTTTGCCTTCAGCTTTTGCTTTGTTAATCTGAGAAAGTCCTATAAGCTCATGGAATCTAGCCATCTTGGCAGAAGTCTCCTGTTCTGGATCAACAAAAGGAATTGGAGGAGAATCTGGCCTTTTTGAACTAGAATACTGCATTGGTTCTTCAGTAGGAACTTTCTTTGAAGAATCTGAAGGTCGATTGCTTGAAGAAGACTATTGATAGCTTTGTATGGGTTGTCTCTGATAAGTTTTTTTCATAGAAGTAGATTTCTGAGATAAATTGCCTGAGAAACCTGAAGAGGGAGGAGGAGGAGGACCTCTCCTGAACTTTTGAGGAGGAGGAGAGTAACTTCTTATCTTCTTCCTAGCCTTTTGCTCATTCTTAGACAACCACATCCACTGTGGCATACTACGGTAGGGAGTAATCTTTTAAAATATATAGTATGGAGTGTCATTACTTGGATTTGGCTTTGGAACTGCCTTAGGAGGGGCTTTCCTTTCCTTAGACATTTTCTTTCTACTGTCATCAGAATCTGAGTCATCAGATTGATCATCATCAGAAGATCCTTGAGGATTATCATACATAGCATCAATTTCAGTAATGACTTCTTTTGGAACTTGCTTCCCAGCTGGAGGAGGGACAACTGGAGGAAGAACTGTTGGAGGTGGAATGATTTCAGCAGGGACTTCTTTAGTTTCCATATCCATACCCTGGATAAGCTCAGACTCTGGAACTAAGATGAGTTCAGGCTCAGGAGCTTCAAAACTTTTCTGTATCTGCTGCAAAGTCTCTAAACTGATGGGAGCTGAGTAGTAAACAATATCTGTACACCAATGAAAAGATATAAAAGGAAGACAATTTCTGTACAAAAGATCAAAAGATCTTAGAACTGAATATAGGTCAAAATATGGAGCAATGAGACAATATCCATAAAGAATTCCAAAGGATTACTCTCAAAATCAGTATCCAAAAACTAAACAAGATCTACATCAGTAAATTCAGTATCAATAATGTCAGCTTCTAGTACAAATTCTATATCTGTTAATGTATCTGCTGCTGTATCTGCTGCTGCTGCTAGAGCAACCTCTTCACTGAGTATCTCCCCCTGCTTAGTTTCAGTGGCTACTAGAGCCAGACCCCTGACAGAAGAGGATGTGATAGAGAAGGAAAAAATATGAGAAGCAAGGGTAGAGATAGACATAGCAAGAGGTGAAATAGCCTCTACTATCAGCAGTTTGAGAAGGGGTGAGATGGATGCTAAGATGAGAGAGATGGAGGGAGAAGATGAATCTAAGAATTCTTGAGGGTTTGAGTAGAGATAGATGGATTGATGATGGAAGAGGATGAGGGATGACAATCTAATATTGGTTAATCTGAAGAATTGCTTGGGGATGAAAGAAGATTGAAGGAGGGTAGAGAGGTGATATTTTGAAGATGAGATGGAAGGGGGGATAGAGGTGGTGCTATAGAGTCTAGAGATTGAGATTGTTCTAGAATTTGTTGTTGTTGCACTGGAGATGAAATTATGGGAGACTGAGGAGGTGTAGGTTGATGAACTGGAGAAGCAGGGTGGATGGGGGAAGCAAAAGGTATAGGTAGAGATGCTGGAGTTGTTGAAATTTGTTGGAGGGATGGTGAAAGGGTTTGGTCAAGGGGGGGGGGGAATGGAACTTTCTTCTGCAGGGTGGGGAGTGGCTGGTACTGCCCTAGTGCTCTCAGAGGTTTTAGAGGAGGAAGCCCTGAACTGCTTTGGCATAGTCCTCTCCCACCTACCAAACAAGGCGCAGGTCAGCCTATTAGAGGCATTGATGAATATGGTCGGGGCGACCAGGGATTAAGCAGCCTTGGCATTAAGGAAGATTCCAAGAATCCTTCCAAAGCAAAATTCTTTCTTATTGTTCTTCTTCCTAATCAGATTGAACAAAATTTTGGCCCAATTAACAGCCTTCTTATTTACCACAACACTCATCGCTAAGAACTGCTGCCAGGTAATGTGATCATGGGCTATATGCTTGCCCAACAACACTTTACCGACCACATCTGCAAGAAATTTATACCCAGCTAATAGGTGCTTCTTCAGCAATTTATTTGGGTTGTCTCCACAATAACCCATCAAAGTCAACATTTCCTCATATTCAAAAGATTCAAGTTCAATATCTTCTTCACTGTTAACTAGTCCAAAGATTTCAGAAAGTGTATCTGGGGTTAAGGAAACAGCGTTACCCGATATATATCCAACCATCGTGTCAGCATCTAGAGTAGATGAAGTATAAACCCATTCTCTTATTTCAGAACTAGCAATCTTCATTCTGGTAGACAATAGGGTCTTCAAATTGAGTTCCTCGAATAACTGCAGAATATCTTTGAAGATCTGGTCTGATTGTTGAAAAGAATCAAAATTGATGTCGAAACCCATATCAAACTTCATGCCAGAAAGAGCTCCTGTTGGAATCGCCATTAGTTGCCTGTAACACGAAAGCAAAAAGATCAAGTGCCGAGGAACAGAAAGCGCGGGATGGAGGTCAAAGAAAACCTAGTTATAAGGTTTTCAGAATATGAACCGACAAACTCCGTCCTACAAAATAAGATAAATCTTCGATCTGAGGTCGACGAAATGTTTTATTGTCAAAAGAATTCATCGATCTCATTCAGAAGAGGGGAAAACTTTTCATCGTACTCAGGTCGATGATAACTCTTTTGAAGCCAGATCGTCGGTCTTAGGTCGACAAAAAATTACTTCCACAGAGAGTTCGTCGATCTCAGGTCGACGAAATATCTTAAGAACTTCCCTTAGTTCGTCAAGCTCCGTTCGACGAAATTTGGTAAATTCTTCGACTACAAACAGAGAATTAAATTAATGTATCACCATTCATCATGCCTAGCTGATTCATAAAGGATAGATGTTTCTTCTCATCCAAGGATTTGGTGAAGATGTCTGCCCTTTGCAAATCAGTGGGAATAAAAGTAATATTAATTTTCTTCTTGTCCACACATTCTCTAATGAAATGATGTCTAACACCTATATGCTTTGTTCTAGAATGATGCACTAGATTCTGTGCTATAGATATAACACTGGTACTTTCACAAAATAGAGTTGAATTATATAAGTTGTAACCATAATCTAGGAGTTGATTTTGTATCCATAGCATCTGGGAGCAGCAACTGCCAGCTGCTATATATTCAGCTTCTATAGTTGATATAGACACATATGTCTGCTTTTTACAAAACCAGGAGACAAGTCTAGCACCAAGAAATTGGCATGTGTCTGAAGTGCTTTTCCTGTCCACTCTATATCCAGCAAAGTCAGCATCTGAGTATCCAGTTAACTCAAATTCTGATTCAGTTGGTTACTAGAGTTCTAGATCTGGGCAACTCTTTATATATCTTAAAATCCTTTTTAATAAAATTAGGTGTGATTCTGTAGGATTCACCTTGAACCTAGCACAAAGACATGTAGCAAATATTATATCAGATCTACTTACTGTGAGATATAGAAGGGACCCAACAATGGCCCTATACAATTTCTGATCAACAGGTTTCCCTTGTTCATCAGAATCAACCACAGCATTTGTAGCCATATGTGTTTTCTTAGCTAAGGCATCAGCCATCCCAAACCTTTTAATCAGCTCTTTAGCATATTTAGATTGAGATAAGAAAATGCCATCAGGAGTCTGCTTTACTTGGAGGCCAAGGAAGTAGGAGAGCTCACCTATGCTACTCATCTCAAACTTAGAATGCATAAGGTTAGAAAACCTTTTACATAGTTTGGGATCTATAGAGCCAAATATTATGTCATCTACATATATTTGTACCAAAAGTATTTTATCATTATGATGCACAAAGTCCTATCTACCATGCCTCTAGAAAACTTATGCTCTAAAAGAAAGTTAGCTAAGGTTTCATACCAAACTCTTGGAGCTTGCTTTAGACCATAGAGATCTTTATGCAATCTAAAAACATAAGAGGGATAAGATGAAGAGATAAAACCTGGAGGTTGTTCAACATAAACTTCTTCTTTTAGTTCTCCATTCAGAAATGCACTTTTTACATCCATCTGGTAGACTTTGAATTTCTTGAAAGCAGCATAAGAAAGGAAAATCCTTATTGCCTCTAGCCTGGCAACAGGTGCAAAGGTTTGATCATAATCAATCCCTTCCTCTTGCCTATAGCCTTGAGCAACAAGCCTAGCCTTGTTCCTTACAATCACACCTTGAGCATCAAGCTTGTTCCTGAAAACCCACTTGGTCCCAATTACTGGATAGCCTTTAGGCCTTGGAACCAAGTCCCAAACTCTACATCTCTCAAACTGATTGAGCTCCTCTTGCATCGCAATAATCCAGTGGGGATCTTGCTCTGCATCAGTTATAGATTGAGGCTCAACTTGAGAGAGAAAACAGGAGCATCACATCATGGTTGAGTTGATGCCTTATTTGTACACCTACTGACTTGTCTTCAATCACTTGAGATCTAGGGTGATCCCTTAGTGTGACAAGATCAAATGGTAGAGTTTGTTCAGCAACAATATTTGGAATGACTTCCTCTTGTGGAATTACATCTGCTGTTGGAGGAAGTTCAACTACTTCCACAGTTTCTTCTTCACTTTCTTCATCACATTGTGGAGGAGGATGTGATATAACCTTTGGTGTAAGGTTTAATTCATCCATTTTCTCACACAAGTGAGGTACATGCAATAGCTCACTTGTAGAAATTACTTTCTCCTTATAATACATATTAGCTTCATCAAAAGTTACATGCACAGATTCCTCAATTTTTAAAGATGATTTATTAAACACTCTATAAGCTTTGCTGACTTGGGAATATCCTAGAAAAATTCCCATTACAGCCTTTACTTCAAATTTTATAATATATTTCTTGTCATTGTTAAGAATATAGCATATACAACCAAATACTTTAAAATATGTGACTTTAGGTTTCTTCCCTTTCAGTAACTCATAAGGAGTCTTATTCTTAAGTTTGTGTATAAGACTTCTATTCAGCACATAATTTGCTGTGCTTACAGCCTCTGCCCAAAAGGATAAGCGAAAATAAGCATCTGCAAGTAATGTGCATGCAGATTCAATTAGTGTTCTATTCTTCCTTTCAGCAACCCCATTTTGTTGAGGTATTCTAGGAGCTGAGAAGCAATGTCTGATACCTTCTTTCCTATAGAACTCTTACATAAGAAGAGACTCAAAGTCAGTACCATGATCACTTCTGATCAATGTAACTTGAGTAGAGTACTAAATCTGTATGGTCTTGAGAAAATCTGTAAGAACCTTGAAAGTATCTGACTTGGATCTCAGAAAAAATACCCAAGTGAATCTAGAAAAGTCATCTACAATCACTAAAGTATAAGATTTCCCTCCTAGGCTTTGTACTGCTATAGGGCCAAAAAGGTCCATATATAGTAAGTACAATATCCTAGGTGAGTCACTTTTATTTAATGATTTAAAACTAGATTTAGTTTGCTTGCCTAACTGACAAGCCCTGCAGAGACTTTCCTTCTTATAGGGGTAAGGAGGCAATCCTCTAACAAGGTTGTCTTTAGAGAGCCTACCTATGTTTCTCAAATTTACATGACCTAATCTTTTATGCCACAAATTATTTTGATTGCTAACAAGATTAAATAAACAGATTGCTGAACTGGCAGATTTAAAGTTTACTAAGTACATGTTATCTTGTCTATTTCCAGTTAAAATAGTTTGATTGTTTGTAGAAATAATACATTGAGATTCAGAAAAGCAAACCTGATAACCTGAATCACATAACTGACTTAGGGATATGAGGTTATGCTTGAGACCATTAACATATGCCACCTTTTTGAAAGTGACATCTCCACTTTTGAAGTCTCCATAGCCTTCAGTCTGTCCAAAGCTTGAATGTCCAAAGATAACTCTTGGACCAAGTTTAGCCTTGAAGTTGATGAGGCTGTCCTTGCATCCAGTCATGTTCTTAGAGCACCCACTATCCAGATACCACTTATTTTGAGTGATAGGATTGGTCTTTACCTACAATGAAACAAATTAAAAGTTCTTGACCCAGGTAACCTTGGGTCCTTATTTCTTCTCAAATGAAAATCTGGATATAAATGAACATTCAGGTTGGATCTTATAACCTAAGGGGTGAAATCTTTTAGGAGGAATTATCCATTAGGTGAATGGGTTGATGTTCTCCCTATGTTGGTTAGGTTTAATGTTACAGTTTCTGTTAGAATTTAAGTTTTTGTAATTATGATCTGGGATCGACGAATTCTGGTGAGTTCGTCGACCTGAGCTCGATGAATTGGAATGAGATCTATGAGCTCTGCTCGAAGAAGGAAAGTATTCATTCTCAGGGCACCAATATCGTAGATATCTGGTCGATGAACCGTACTGGTTTCGTCGATCATAGATTGAAGAATTCTTATTATCATGGTTTGTGTTCAGAGTTCATCATTCTGAGGTCGATGAACTATTCACGTTTCATCGATCTGAGTTCGACGAAAACTGCTAAACATTGTTATATCTATTATTTTTCTTGTTCTTAGATTTTTGTTTTAATTCCATTTGCTTTAGAACTTCATTAACTTTATTAACCTTTTCAGTGTTCTTCTTGCCTTTATCTGAAATGAAGTTTACAGGTTTTGATAGATTATTCTTCTGGATTAGAAGTGGTTCACTAGATGAGGCTCCTAATCCTAGTTTACAGTTATTAGTCATAGCATTTAAGGTACTAGTTATATCTAGTAATTTCATGCTCCTGCCATTTATAGATTTCCATAATTTCTTGGCCTTACTTAGTTCAATTTTCAGAAAAACTATTTGTTCATTAGCTGAATTTAGTTCAATTGACAATTTGGCATTTTCAGCAAGATATTTATCTTGATCAGTTAATTTCTCTCTAAGAAGTTTGATTTCCTTCTCAGAGCTTATTAAGTCTAAGCAAAGATTTTTAAATTCAGATTTAAATTCTTCTGATTCAAAATCATAGGAAGCAATTACCTGGTCTTCAGCAGACATTGATTCTTAAGTATCTGAATCTTCAACATCTGATTTGCTACTGCAGGCATCAATTGCCATTAGGCAAACTTCCTTTGCCTTTTGCTCTTCTTCATCATCATTAGAGCTCGAAGACGATGACTCTTCTTCTGTATCACTCTAGGTTTCAGCAACAAAGCCCTTTTCCTTCCTCATGTGCTTGCTTAAGGAGGGTTTGCTGTGATGATTTCTTCTTGACTCTTTTTCTCTTCTCCTATCTTTCTTCTGAGCTTCTGGACACTCAGAGATGTAGTGTCCTGGCTTCCTATAACCAAAACATACAATTTCTTTAGAAGGTGTTTTGTCATACCTTGGTTTGTCATCTTGTCTAGATGACTTCCTTCTTTGACATTTTGAAAAATCTTTTGACAAATAGACTCATCAGTTCTTCATTGACTGGAGTCCCTTCAGGGTCCTCAACAACCTTGGAAGCAATGTTATGCTCCTTCCTGGTAGGTGTTGGTGTCTTTATTTTAGCTGCTGCTTCTCTGGTGTTCATTAGTTGCTCATATGATTTGAGCTTTCCAAGGAGAGACTCAGTTGATATTTCAGTCATGCTTCTGGCTTCTTTGATAGGCCAGATTCTTGAATCCCATATGCTAGGGAAGCACATAAGGATCTTGTCATTCACTTCAGTCAGAGTAATTTCATTATCTAAGGTCCTTAGCTCATTAATGATTAAGCTTAACCTATTATACATGTCACTGACTGACTCAACTTCTTCCTTCTTGAAGTTCTCATACTGGGAGATGAGATTGGATCTTCTGTCCTTTCTCTCATCAGCAGTTCCAACCACCATCTAGATTAGGGAATCCTAGATGGCTTTGGCATAAGTGCACTTAGTCACTTTCTAAAAAATGTCATCAGACATAGTCTGAGCTAAAATATTCATTGCACTTGCATCCGCAATCTTGGCTTTCTTCTGGGCATCTGTCCACTCAGGAGGTGGAACAATATGAGTGCTTGAAGTAAAAATTGAAGTGGTTGCTATAGTAGGAGGTCCTGTCAAGATATAGTTAAATATATCCTCATCAATAGAATTCATATACAACTTAATTCTTGCCTTCCAGATGGCAAACTTATTTAGGTTGCATACTGGAGATCTGGTGCTTACATAATCCTTGTTTTGTGACATTGTGATAGAGAATAGTTGGGAAGAGGAAAATTTGATCTAACTGGATCTTGGTTCAAGTGTTAACTTGTACAACCAAACCACCTCTGATACCAATTAAAAGGAGGGTGTTAGATCAGATTACTCTAGAGGGGGGGGGGGGCGGTGAATAGAGTATTAAAACTTTTACTCTTTTTCTAGATTATATCAGAGTGAATATAGTGATACCATATATTAGTTAAAGAATATAAAAACTAAGCTAACAATTCAGCAATCACAAGCACAACAAAAACAAATAGAAAGGAGCAACCAGACGACACAGGAAGTTTATAGTGGTTCCCCTAAATTTGGGTACATCCACTCTTCTACCACCCTTGGTAGGAATCCACTAGCAGGTTTTGATCAGGTGTCTGCCACCACAAGATCTGGTTCAGGTAGATTAGGAAACCCTTCAGGCTTTTGATTAGGTGCCCAAAAACCAACTTCAAGTATTTTGGAGGGAGACTTGTCAACTTTACTAACTTTTGAAGGGAGATATAACCCTGTACAATGGGATGGAAGAGATGTTGATGGAAGTCTTCTCTTTTCTCAATATAACTGAGAAGATTGTGTGGATTCTTGTGTTGTCAAAGCTCCCCCTGAGAAGTAGAATGCTTCAGGAAGAAAAGAGCTTTGCTAAAGGGTGAGTAGGTCTTCAGCTTGATCTGCCAAGGTCCAGGAAATCCAGTAATAGATGTTGAATAGAATGTCTCTGAGGATTTCTGGAACAGAAGTTGAAGAAGACTTTTGATCTTGATGATTTGTTCTTCTTCAAACGACAGTGTTGGCAGAGAATGAAAAAGCATTAAGAGCGTTAAGAGCTTATTCAAAATTTTCTATGCAGTGCTTCTCGATTTCTTTTTTTTTCGTACTGTCTTGCTTGTTCTATTTCTCGAAAAGGAGAGAATTACTTTTTATTACACTGCTGAAAGATTCTCTTGAATTTTTGAATTCTTCCCAAAAATCCTGGCTTCTGTGGGGAATAGAAAGCGGCTGGAATAATAACATTAATGAGTTTCCCAACTATTCTTGATAGAATAAGCAAATATTTATTCTGAAGAATACCACATTTCATGCAGCCAAATAACGACTATATTCAGAAGAATATTTGCATTAAATGATCATAATGATACTTCTAATAAGGAACAAAAGAGGGAAGGACTCATTCTGGAACTACACAGAAAACTTCGAACGCAAAACATAATTCGTCGACCTGAGATCAAAGATCATCGACTAGGGAATTCAAGTTCGTTGACCTGAGCTCTGCGATCTACTAAGTGAGAATAACTTTCCAAATCTGCACTCTGAGTTCGTCGTGCTGAGAAACTAACAGAAGAAAACTAAGCGTCGACCTGAGCTTTGAGAACGTCGAGTTCAGCTCAGAGAATTAACCCTGAGTTCGTCGATCTGAGATCAACGATCATCGAGCTGAGTTCGAAGAATTTCGAACTGATCACTGTCTTCTGAAAGCTGCTAAAACTGATTCTCCGAAGTCCACTTCTGGCTTGTCCAAGGAGGTAGCACTAATCAGGACTTAGCCTAAACTTTAGGACTACTATACATGACCCTAGCTATACAATGTTGGGTCATACTCAGCCTAAGTTAGTGAACCTAGCCCAACTCCAACTAGGGATCTAACAAGCACCTTAGTCCTTCCTTCCTCTTCCCATCACGCCTAAGAGAAACACTCCTCTCTTGCTGATCAGAAGTAGAGGGACCAACCTCAGCAACAACCTTCACCTCCTTGTTGAACAAACTATCAAGGGAAATCCAAATCCTCGCAGTTGACCGACATCCGCCGATGTAGTCCAAGAGTTCTGATGAGATCACTTGCTTGAGAACAACCTATACTTTCGCGTTTGTCTTCTTCTAATCTCTCATCACTTCAGCATTTCCAGCAGTAACCTCTTGCCTTTTATTTCTGCAAACCACCTCCCAAAGGTCCTCGCCAAGAAGGTAGCATTCCATACATGACTTCCACTTTCCAAAGTTTGTCCATATAAGAAGCTCCATTCCAAGATCCCTTGCTAAACCACCTTCCATTGCACTTAACCCTAGTTCACTTAGACTCATAGAATCACTGAAGTAAATTATCGGTTGATCCTCTGCTCAAGCCTCTGTTCCCTCTGATACCATGTTAAAATTTCATGTAGCAGAAAATGGGAAACCAGGCGCAGGAACACTCAACCTATCCGATCCCAAATAAACCAGATGTAAACCAGAAGAGAAAGAATCTTGTACTAAACAATCTTTACAAGGCGAGACATAAATAGTGAGACATGATTCGTCAATGTACCTAAAGGGAAAGCAGAAATAATTACAAGGAAAAACCTAACTGCACAGAATTAAAGAGGTAGCTGCTGGTTCTACTGCTGCACTACAGAGTCCGTACAAACCGCCAGGTCACCAGACCTTAAACCAAGCTGTGCGGACTGCCCGTTATTCCAATGCAAGAAGGAACTCTACTTGTCGATCAGCAAGTCGCCTAACCATAGGGTCGCCTAGCCGCCTGACCGCATGATCTACTGCTGCCGAACTGAGCAGGCCACCAGAAGCGGACAACTTATTGAACTGGGAAACTAGTTGCAGAAGAGAGACCGCCTAGCCGAACCCGCGACCTGCTATTAACCACTAGTTGTTATCTGCAGAGTCTGCACTGTCCCTGACCGCAGTCAGAACCAAGTCTTGGCCTTCCAGCGATATCCGCTAACCTACACAGCACAACCCAATCAATCTTCAAACCGCACAGATACAAAATATAGTCTATAATTACTATCCGTGAGTTCACTTACTGTTCATTCCGTTACTATTGATGTGACAGGGGGTCCTATTTATAGGTACGGTGAGGAGTGTAGTCACCACCCTAGCCGATAGAATAACCACCCCATCCCACGGCGATCACCAAGTGTATCCGCAAGCTGCAGATACACAACCAGTCCGCCGCGACCTGTACAGGATAGCCAGTCTGCCAAGTAATATCACCAAGGCCGGATAGAAACCGCTATTTTACTTATCGCCTTGGCCACCTGCAGAACTCCACATCAACACCTTGTTTGCCTATCAACGCACACCGCTCCAGTCCACGCTCCCTACGGACACAGTGTTTGTCCGCATTCCCCAAGCATGCAACCAAGGCACATGACAACTGCTGCCGAGCTTGGCGAACACTGCATTAGTCTGCATGCCTTGTAGACTCTACTCTAGTCCACATTCCCCAAGCTCGCAACCAAGGCACACAGCAACTGCTGACAAGCTTGGCGGACTGAGAAGCAGTCCGTGCTTTAACTGCGTGATCTCCAATACTGAGCTAACATGAACTTGGTTCCGAAACAACCACGTCCACACCACTAGCCACAAAGGCCAGTTCGCGCTTATTGGAGAACAATGGCCCCAGCCCGCTAATCCTGGCAAACTCCAGTACCAGTCCGCTCTATCCGGCAGACCCTGCAGCTACCATCAGCTACACCCACCTAGTGCTAGACCAAGGCATCTGCCATGTTGGTCTGTCGAGCTCCAGCCAAGTCCGCATCATGCCAGACTCCGCGGATAGAGAAGATATCCATCTGGTTACCTTCTGGGATCCAAATGCCTACTGAGCATAGGCCGGCCTGGCTGGCCGCCATTTATGTCCGCACAGACCGCGCGAACAGATAGCCCAGACGGCAAAAGAACAAGCCGTCTACAACAGCTCTTCCGACTTGGCTAACCGCCAGTCATATACGCATAGTCCATGCGAACAGGTCGCCCAGGTCGCCTAATCACGGACTTTCACTTCACCATTTTCAACAATCCCAACCATCTTACAAGAAAAGAAGGTATGGAGAAGGCTCCTCTACTCACAGGTTCTACCTAAACTGGGAACCTGCTAAAGCATGGAACCCAATTTCTAAAGAAATTATCCTGGAGACATTCACTCAGGTAGATTTGACAAGTGAAGACAAAAGGATCCACTATAATAGAGAAGCGTGAGAAAAGCATGAAGTGGCTAATGCGAAGAGGAGGATACACTTTAGGAAGTATAAGAAAGATGATCCAAATTCCCCTCCTCCTCCTCATAAGTATTATCCAAAGCCAGAGGCATACTTTGACAGACAATATGAGAAGTACAAGGGGAAGACTGTTTAGTTTTCATATTCTCTGTTTATGAATGTGTGAGAACTCTGAAATACCACTTAGAACTTTTTATATAACTTTATTGTTTTGTTAATTTAGAGATTTCTGCTATTTTCATTATATCTCTTTCTTTGTTTATGCTTAAGATTATTCTTTGTGCAATTCACCTCAGTATATATGGTTCTGACTTCTTCAAATAAGGGGAGATTATTGGGTATTGTTCTCACAATAACCCTGATTTGAATAAGTCCTTCTTGAACTAAGATGAATTGAGTTTGTATTTGACGATGCTTTCAAGTTATGTGCTTGCAGTATTTAATTGCCAAGTACAAACTAATATCAGATAAAAATGGGTCATAAAACACAGGATTATGCAATATAATTCCTCATTGTGTTGGACATGGGGTTGACTCATGTGTAATCTCTCTATTGGGGTGTACTTCTTTTTCAAGTGCATAGGAGATTCAAGGAAAAGGGTGGTTGCTGAGTTCAGGATGTATTAGAATTTTCCTAAGTCAAATTCGTCGAGTATTCACGTGAAGTCTCGTGTCATTCATCGAGATGTCATGTGAACACTTGTGGAATTCATCGAGTTTACTCAGGAAATTTCTGGTAGTTTCTTAAATATTTTTCAAGAACGGCTGAGTTAAATTCGTCAAGAATTCACATGAAGTCTCATGTCATTCGTCGAGATATCACATGAACAATCGTAGAATTCATCGAGTACTCTCGATAGGTCCAGTGACTCTTAACAGAAAACTTCTTTGTGGTCCCATTTTCGGCTAAGTATAATTCATCAAATGCTTTAGTGTAATTCCTCGAATGCTTTCGTGTAATTCGTCGAGTGGCTAAGTGATTCATTGATTATTCTTGTTATGTCACGAGTGATCTCGATGAATAAACTTAGCGAATTTTTCCTGTTCAATTTTTTGATGGGTTTTGTTTTAAGAAATCGACCATGTAGAGTGCACATGGAAGCCCTTTTTGAAGACAATTTCTAGCCATTGTAAAGGAATCCTATAAATACCATGGGTTATATTTCAATCAATAAGAATCATAAGAATCACACTTAACCTAATTTTTAAATCGTGAACGACCACAACTTTTTCTTTCCGGATTTACAGTTCTCGAAAAGGTACAAACTGATAACCTAGAAGTTCACGATCATTGATTCCTCACAAGAATAGATTCGACATATCACTACTTTCAAATTCTATAAAGAGTCTTCTTGATCTTGACGGATCTTAAGATTTCATATCAAAGCTTTCAAGTCTACATCAAGTCTTCTCCTTCAACCTTTATTTCAAGATCTACTTTCTAAGAAGGAAGAGGATTCAATCTTCTCAAATCTGAAGAAGAAGATTGTTTTCAATCAATATACTTGTATAAAATCATCTTTATTATTGTAGAAAGTTTCTACTTCGGAGTTTGTAGATCCGTGTTTATTGGATCGAGTGTAGGAGAGATTGTTCTCCGAGTTGTAGGAGTGTTGTCTCCGAGTTTGTAGGAGTTGAGACTCCGAGGTGTAAGATTTTCATAATCTGAGTTTTGGTGAAGTAGCAGAGTCTAGCCCGAAGTGCTAGATAGGTGAGGCAGGACAGTGGACGTACTTATCCTGGGGAACCACTATAAATTCTTGTGTCTGTGCTGTGTTTTTGTGTGCTTGTTTGTTATTATTTTTTAATCAGCTAAAATACGTAGAACTCACCTATTCACCCGCCTCTAGGTGATTTAGGTAGACAATTAGGTACCTTCATATTGCAATGCCTAATGGGTGTGTGCGCTCTAAGCCTTGGTGTTATATGCGATTTGTAATCCCCATGCTCGATTGATAAGTCCCTGTGGGCTGATTTGATTTCATGTACGGGTAGGTGTTCTAGTGGGATTAGTGTAACTAGTTAGGACAACCATGCTCGATTGATGAGCCCCCGTGTTGTGAGTATCCATGTATGAATAGGGGTCCAAATGGGGTTCTCGAAATTAGTAGGTTTTTAGGAGTGTCTTCTGAATATGTCCTCTGCAAATTTTTGTTGCATGATAGCAAAGGTAATGATGATAGTGCAAACTGCGAATGTGCTGTTAGATGTGACACTTATCACACAGGATGGAGCAGTAGGGAAAGTAGAGTCGTTATCAGATCATGCAGGTGGCTAGAGAGGCCACTAACTAAATCAATTTTTATGCTTCCATCATCCTTCATTCATCTGATTTGACACACCGACATGCGTAGAGGATTGGCTGGCTAGTATTAAGGAGTTCTTAGAGGCATCAAAAATTGCTGAAGATAGGAAGGCATCTTTTTATACCTTTATGCTATAGTGCGACGCCATAGTAGGTAGTAGAGTGTGGCAATAATTACCCTAGATGCCTCCCCATGATGGAAGAGTTCATAGGGTCTTCCTAAAGCATTATATCTCATCTTCAATGAGGTTAGCACTCTAGAGGAAATTCCTGAGATTAGTTCAACATGAATTTATAGTGGATCAATGCCTGCAAGAGTTCACTCATTTAGATTGTCATGCAAGAATAATGATGGCAGATGATGAGGAAATGGATAACCTTTTCTATGAAGTTTGCAAGACAATTTGAGGTACCCACTCATAGCTCTAAAGAGGGCAAGCTTTAATGTGTTGGTTGAAGCTAGTAGGAATTTAGAGAGGGACTTCGACGGAACTTAATGTTGTAAGGGTTTTGAAGGGATCACTCTCTGTGGAAGTCTGAAGGGATCATGGGGAATAAAAGGTTTCACCCTCAAATGTTGGTCAAAAGGAGCAAAGTTAGTTGTGGTGATGTCTATGTGAAAGGACCGCTGATGTGTTTCATGTTTGGTAATTAGGCCACATCATTCATAACTCAATTGAGGGAGAATTCGAGATAGAGCAAAGGCTAGAGACATCAGTGTGATCTTACCCCAGCAATGCTGAAAGGAGATGCAGTAGAATCAAGCGATTCATAATTTCCACCAGTGTATCATATAGTCTATAGCCTTGGGAAGCAAGCAAATCCTCGCCAAAATAAAATAGTGACATGTATGAAATATTTAGAAATTATTTTACACTTTCAGATTGAACTTTCAATAAGAAGTTTGTGACTCCCATTAATTGTTATGTATGCGTGTTTAGGCATCGTTCTAGTGTTTGACAAACCCACCAGAGTGTTATTCGATATGTGGGCATTACACTCTTTTCCTACGAATAAACTTATATGGAGAATCAGTGTTGAACCCTTTGAAGCATGGATGATGTTGAGCATGAGAATGCCAAATGTTTCTTTCATGACCACTAGGGGAAAGAGGTGCATTTTGTTGAGTATATTTGATGTGAGAAGTAGCGAACAAAAGACTAAAGTAGCGAACAAACGACTAGAAACCAAGCAGGAACTTTGAATAATTGAAATTTTATTATCCAAAAAGATATCATTTACAAAGGTATGGCCTCCCTTTTATAGAATGGAGGAGAGAGGATAGAATACAAACTAATAATGTGGGACTAAAGCTATACATCAGATCCGGGCGGCTAGAACAACAGACCGCAACAGGCCGCGCGGTTAGACAATGTTCTAACCGCTCGGCAATACCAGAAGCAAGAGAGAGAAGCGGTAGGAGACCGCTAGACCGCCCGGTTTCCAAGCCGCCGAAGATAAACCGTCAGACCGCCGGACACCACACAGCAACAGTCTGGATATCAACCCGTCGGACACAAATCGCCAGACCGCCCGGTCTCATACTTCGACACTCCCCCTCAAGCTGGAGCATAGATATCAATCATGCCCAGGTTGTCACAGATATGGAAGAAGGAAGTAGAAACCATCTTGGTGAAGATATCTGCCAACTCTTTGTCGGAGGTAACGAACGGAGTGCAAATCTGTCTCTTCAAGACCTCTTCTTGGATGAAATGAAAGTCAACCTCTATATGTTTCGTTCTCTCATGGAAGACCGGATTTTTGGATATGTATATAGCGGCCTTGTTGTCACAGAACATAGGCAGAGGATAGTCGTAGACCTCTCCTAGGTCAAACATAAGAGCCCGCAACCATTTTAACTCACATGTGGTTGACGCCATACTCCGGTATTCGGCTTCTGCACTGGACCTTGAGACAACAGACTGCTTCTTGCTCTTCCAGCTCACAAGATTACCTCCAACAAATGTGCAAAAACCCGATGTAGATTTACGGTCACCTTTGTCATCCACATAGCTTGAGTCTGAGTAGGCTTCAACTCTCAGATGACCATGCTTCTGAAAGAGTAGCCCTTTTCTTGGTGCTGCTTTGACATACTCTAGTATCTTTAAGGCAGACTGAAGATGACATTCCCTGGGAGCTTGCATGAACTGACTGACCTTGCCTACAACATAGGCGATGTCGGGTCTGGTCATCGTGAGATAAATGAGTTTGCCCACCAGACGTCTATACCTCGTGGCATCAGATATAAGAGGTGAGTCATCTGTCCATGTTTTGTCCTCTCCAGTGGCCATGGGATACCGGGCCGGTTTGGCACCGGTCAATCCTGCCTCTTGTAGAAGATCAAGAGCATACTTCCATTGGGAGAGAACCAACGAGTCGGGCTTCCGAGAGATTTCTATCCCCAAAAAATATTTCGGGAAGCCCATATCCTTCGTGACTAGGTGTTGACGGAGGTGTTTCTTTGTCAAGTCCACCCCAGCCTGGTCATCGCCGGTAAGAAGAATATCATCCACATACACTGCCAAAATCACAAGGCCCGATACGGTTTTGCGAATAAACAATGAGTGATCAGCTGAACTTCTTGTAAAGCCAATGGCAGCCATAATGCCACTAAACTTGTCGAACCATGCCCGAGGGCTCTGTTTTAGGCCGTAGATGGCCTTCTTCAACTAGCATACTCGTGTCTCCCCCTGAGCAACATACCCAGGAGGTTGCTCCATATAGACGTCCTCCTGAGGATCCCCATACAAAAAAGCATTCTTGAAATCAAGCTGGGAAATAGCCCACTCCCTATTGGCGGCCACAGAAAGAAGAACCCGGATGGTGCTAAGGCGAGCAACCGGGGAGAAAGTATCAAAATAGTCAACTCCATAAGTCTGAGTAAAGCCTTTGGCCACCAGTCGGGCTTTGTAACGATCCACAGTGCCGTCTGGGCGAAACTTCACAACGAACACCCAGTGGCAGCCAACCACATCAGTACCTACCGGTGGAGGAAAAAGGGTCCAGGTACCCCTTTCAGTAAGAGTGGCGATTTCCTCATCCATGGAAGATTTCCAATGAGGAATAACAAGAGCCTCTTGGTAAGTGCGGGGAGTGGTAGTAGCCGAGATAGCCAAAGCAAAGCACCTGCGAGAGGGAGTAAGCCGAGCATAGGAAACAACAGCCGCAAGCGGGTGTTGGGTACACGCCCGCACCCCTTTGTGAAGGGAAATGGGAAGATCCAGGTCGTCTTGTGCCTCAGGGACCGGAGCATCCGTGGCGGAGAAAGCTGGCCTGAGACTAGAGAGAGACGGCTGCGGAGAAGAAGGAGGGGAGATAATAGGGAGAGGAGACGGAGGAGGAGATGATATAGGAGGGGAGACGTCGATATGCATGGAAGGATCACAGAGAGATGGTGGAGAGTCAGAGACAGCAAGAGGAAGCGGGGATGAAGAAGAAAATTAGGATGCATTTTCGAAGAAGGTGACGTCCGCAGAAACAAACTGTTTGCGTAGAACGGGGTGAAAACAACAATAGCCTTTTTGAGTGGTCGAGTATCCCAAAAAGACACATTTTGTGGAACAGGGGGAAAGCTTGTCACGGGTAGCAGACGGAGCATGCACAAAAGCCGTACACCCAAAGATACGGAGAGGAAGAGGAAAGGGTTACTTTCCCGGGTAGAGAATGGAGAAGGGGGTCTTGCCGTGAAGAACCGAAGAGGGAATGCGATTGATGAGATAGCAGGCAAGAAGAACAGCATAGCCCCAGTAGGAGCGAGGTACCTGCATCTGCGTCATTAGAGTACGAGCGATATCGAGGAGATGACGGTTTTTACGCTCCGCCACCCCATTTTGCTGGGAGGTGTAAACACAGCTGGTCTGATGAATAAGACCATGTTGCATACAAAAAGACGAAAACTTATGACTGAGGTATTCTTTAGCATTATCAGAGCGCAGCACTTTAATAGAAATATCAAACTGAGTTTTAATCATATTATAAAAAGATTGCCAGACAGATAAGAGTTCAGAGCGATCTTTTAAAAGATACACCCAGGTACATCTAGAGAAATCATCAATAAAAGTTACGAAATAAGAACTACCCCGACCAACAGTGAGAGTAGGAGCAGGACCCCAGACATCGGAATGAATGAGATCAAAAGGGCGGGAGGAACCACGGCCTTGCTTCGGCGGTAAGGAGGAGCGGTGATGTTTGCCAAGCTGACATGCATCACAGTTGAGCGGAGGACTGGCCTGAGGTAAGTGGAGAAGAAGCTGACGAAGAATCCGAGGAGGAGGATGTCCAAGGAGAAGATGCCATTGAAGCAGATTAGTAGATGAGGAAGAGAAGGCAGACAGAGCGGAAACATTGTCGAGGAAGTAGAGACCACCGCTCTCAGTCCCAGTAGCAATCGTCCGTTGGGTCCTCGGGTCCTGAAAACAACAAGAAGTTGGAGTAAATAAGACAGAACACTGAAGTTGCTTGCATAAAGTAGTAACTGAGAGCAAATTGCAAGGGAACTTCGGGACATAGAGAGTGTCCGCTAAGCAAAGCGACGGGGTGACTTGAACCATGCCCGTTCCGTGAACCGGGGAAGGCGAACCATCCGCAACAAGAACCGGGGGTAACCGATCCTGCGTCTCTAGGAGAGAGAAGCAGTGAGGGTTTCCGGTCATGTGATTTGTAGCACCAGAGTCAATCAGCCATTTACCTTGGGTAACGACGTGTGCACTACCTGAGGTCGTGGCCACAGAAGAAGATGGCCGAGAGGAGGTGGAGGTTGAGGAAGAAGTATCACCAGAGGGACGAAGATGGGGATGTTTATGCCAGCAGCGGTCAACAGAGTGGCCGGTATGACCACAGTGAGAGCAGAGGAATCTTGACAGACCACCCGTGCCAGAGTGGCTGCGACCACTATTGCCACCCCGCTGAACTTGGTGAGCATAGGAGTCCGGTGGAGGAGGGGAGGACAACAGAGGATGGTGCAGCAGTGAAGTAACATCGGCGATGCGAGCCGCGGTGGCATCCAAGGTGGGAGACTCGGCTTCGCCCAAGATCTGCTGGCGGATCATATCAAAAGACTCAGGGAGCCGTAGAAGATAACAAACAACCAGGAGTTCCTGGAAGTGTTTGTGCTTCTCGGCCAAGTCCGCGGAGAAGGGGCGATTCTGGAGGATTTCAGCGCCAAGAGCCAGAACTTGCTGATAAGCCGCAGCAGGAGACATGGAAGGGCGAGCGAAGAGATCCGCGTAGAGAGTATAAATGCGGGATGTCTGGGCCCCCTTCGAGTAGAGAGCAGCAAGGTGAAGCCACGCGGTCTTGACCATCTCATCATGGCGTATGACAGGAAGACATTCATCGGAGAGGCTGTTAGCCAACCACGTTCGGACAAGCGCATCACTGGCATCCCAGTTATCAAATTCAGCAGAGTCTAGAGGAGGAGGGTCATCGGTGAGGTGATGACGTTTGCGCTGAGAGCGAAGAAGAAAGGTGAAAGAAACGCTCCAATCCGGATAGTTGGAGCCAACAAGTTTAGAAACCGTGCCAAGGTTGCCAGAGGGAGTAGGAAGCGGCGTCGGAGTGACGATGGGAGTGGTGGTAGTGGAGGTTTCAGAAAGGGCCATAGGAGAAATCTGTGAGAAGCCGCGCGGTTAGAATACAAGCCGCGCGGATAGGAAGAAGAAGAGCTGCGGCGGTCACGATGACAGACACCAGCGGCCAGAGAAGCCACGACCAAGCCGCAGATCCAAGCAGGGAAAGAAGTCGAGCGGCTAGAAGATAGACCGCGCGAACAGAAGGGATGAACGGACAAGGCAAAAAAAAAAGACAGCAGGACGCGGCGAGCACAGATACAGGTCGCTGTGACTGAAAGGAAGGAAAAGATTGTCGCGCGGACAGGGCACAAGCAGGCGGAAGAGACAAACCGCGAGAACAGGTCGCGAGAGGAAGAGGCAAGCCGCGCGGACAGGGCGCAAGCAAGCGGAAGAGAAACCGCGAGAACAGGTCGCGAGAGAGAAAAAAGAGGCAAGCCGCGCGGACAGGGCGCACAGAATCAGGAGGAGAAGATCGAGGGCTCTAATACCATGTGAGAAGTAGCGAATAAAAGACTAAAGTAGCGAACAAATGACTAGAAACCAAGCAGGAACTTTGAATAATTGAAATTTTATTATCCAAAAAGATATCATTTACAAAGGTATGGTCTCCCTTTTATAAAATGGAGGAGAGAGGATAGAATACAAACTAACAATGTGGGACTAAAGCTATACATCAGATCCGGGAGGCTAGAACAACAGACCGCAACAGGCCGCGCGGTTAGACAATGTTCTAACCGCTCGGCAATACCAGAATCAAGAGAGAGAAGCGGTAGGAGACCGCTAGACCGCCCGGTTTCCAAGCCGCCGGAGATAAACTGTCAGACTGCCGGACACCACACAACAACAGTCTAGATATCAACCCGTCGGACACAAACCGTCAGACCGCCCGGTCTCATACTTCGACATTTGATATTGACTTCAAGTTGGAAGTGGTAATTCTTTCACTAGCATAGTTTGAAGTGATCTTGAGTATGGACTGACTTGCAAAGTAGAGAGCCAACATTGACTGCAATATAAAAATAGTGACCTTGAGAAGTGAAATGGTGAGCATAAGTTCAATTTGATGGTTTGGGAGGAGTGGCATGCACCTTAATTTGTGTCATGCAAATGATGTGTGCGGTAAAACAAGGAGTCATATCATTTGTGGATTTGTTGGAAACTCACTCCATAGAGCCATCAATTAGAAAAGTGTCAATGGTGGTGTAGTTTGACGATTTGTTTTCTGATGAGCTTCTGGAGCACCCCCCTCAAAGAGAAATCGATTTCTCAATGGTGTTGACACCTGGTGCAAGTCCAGTGTCACGTGATTCATACATGATATCATTGAAGGAGTTAGTTGAACTAAAAATTTAATTACAAGAATTGCTAAAACAAGGATATATTAGACCAAGCTCTTCATTCTGGAATGCACCGATGTTGTTTGTGAAGAAAAAGTTAGAGTATGCAGTTGTGCATCGACTACCGGAAGTTGAACAAGCTGACTATCAAAAATAAGTCCCCAATTCCACACATCGATGATCACTTTGATCAGTTAGTTGGGTCGATGGTGTATTCCAAGTTAGACTTGAGGTCGGGTACTACCAGTTATGAATCTGGGAAAAGGACATTCCAAAGATGGCCTTTGGGACGAGATATAAACACTACAAGTATTTCATTATGCCATTTGGTTTAACAAATACACCATCAATATTCTTGGATGTGATGAACATGGTGTTTAGGAAATACCTAGACATGTTCATTGTGGTCTTTATAGAGGACATTTTGGTGTATTTAAAATTTGAGGCTGAATATGAGAATCATTTGAGCCTAGTCTTATTGACCTTGAGAGAGAACTGACTCTATGCTAAGTTCTTGAAGTGTGAGTTTTAGATTGAGGAGTTAGCAATTTGGATCATGTGATTAATGGCAATGAGGTGGTGATGGATCTAACAAAAATTAAAGCCATTATAGATTGGATTGTTGAAGACAATTGTGGAAATCAAAAGTTTTCCTTGACTACTCAGTTATTATAGAATGTTTGTGGAGAAATTTTCACAGATAGTATTGCCCCTCATAACTCTCATTAACAAGGGGCATATATTTGTGTGGATGTGTGAGCGTGACCAAGATTATGAGATATTTAAAGGAAAGTTATTGTCTACCCTGATTCTAAGTTTTCTTAATAGGTGTAATGACCCAAAAAAAATCCTGAAAAAGGAAGGATTGGAAGTTAATACGCGGCTGTAGAATTAACGTCGGCGCTAGCTATGGAAATAAATCGTCTGGTGTCTCGGGTATCTACCGGGTTTCGGTAGATAGGTATCGCATGGAATTATCACTCGACACACTCAACGCTCTTAATGAAGCATTGAGTGACTACCGCGTGGCGGTAGTAATCTATCGCGTGGTGATGACTGCTCTCAAATAACTCGACGCTCTCAATGCACTCAATGCTCTCGACGAAGCGTTGAGTGAATACCGTGCAGCGATAATAAGCTAAAGAGCGGCAATAGCTCAAGGCAAAGTACTACTTGGCGGTAGCTTGCTACGTGGCAGTAAGGTGGAGGCTGCTTTGGGTGACAGAGCAATATCCATTGGGACAAGCAGTGACTGCCTCAGATACTGTGCTATGGTAGAAGATACCGCACGATGGTAGCCTCCAGATATAAGCTGTATATGAGAATGAATTCTCATTGTTCTCTCTCTTAGTTCTTGAAGTTCTTGAGAGCAAGAGTCTGGTGCTGAGCTTTGCAAGCTAGGTGAAGGAGATCTTGTGGTCAGATTTACGAGCTGAGGCAAGATCCATGAGGTGGAAAGCGAGGCGATCCTTTTCATTCAGATAGAAGACTTGGTCATGGATCAAAAAGGACTTACGAGGGTTAAAAATTTCTCCTTGGACAAGTGAAGTCCTCAATTTGCATACGTGTATGGAACCCCAAACCAAAAGGTGAAGAAAATGGGGGTTTCTAGCGGGTAGATCGTTGTGATCCCCGAAAAAACTTGCATATAGATCCAGAATCAAAGTACGGAATATGCATACTGTGTGAAGCCCATCTGGATAGGTTAGTCTAGATTGGTGATGAATTGATTTGCGTGCCGGAGAAGACTCCGTAGATAAAATGTGTGGTTAAATGTGTAGAATCTGGGGTCTGAGGGTGTGCAGGATGCTGCTATGGTAGTACTGGAGGTGATCTCCAGGAAAACAACCAAAAATTGGGAAGAAGTAATTTTGGTTCCTACCACACGACAATAGTGCTACCGCCAGCAATAGCTTCTAGTGAGCTATGGGACCTATCTCTGGGAGACCTAGGCCCATTATTTGAATCTAAGAGCCTTATGAACCTTGCTAAGGTGGCCATGCGAGCCAGCCTGAATGTTGTTGCGAAGCTTGTGTCCATGAGACAAGGTGCGTAGCATGAAAAGTTGTGAGCCTAGAGAGCCTAGCTATTGGCCATGAGAGCCATGTTGATCATTGCAGGCTCGGGTCCTGGGGACATGTGAGCGAAAATTAGAGCTGAGGGCCTGTTGTGTCCAGCAAAAAGTCCAGAGAGCTAAACAGGCAAGGGGAAGATGACCCGTGTCTTGTCATGGGGCTTGATTGCTTCGTCTTTCGTCAATGACTTGGCAATTTGAGCAATTGGAAGAGTGCTGAACTGTAGACTGCATTATGTCACTACGGGCTAGATTGCCTAAAGTAATTAGCTTTCGTCATTAGCATAATGAGAGTCTTAGGCCACGTGTAGGAAAAGACTAGAATGCTCAAGGATACCATCAAGTGTGGGACTGTGGATGGTGGTGGGACCCGGGAGGTCCGGTACACAGAGAATGTTCCCTGAGTGTACGAGGCATGTGGCTGATCGAGCCTGTGTTTGTGGAGAATGGTACTTAAGTACACGCTATTATTTGCCAAAATATACATATGTTGCTGCTTGTAGGGAAGGATAATTGCCGCCCCGAGTGAGGGGTGGGGTCGTTATAAATTGGTCAGCTAAAGCTGACCATTGCATTGTATGTCATCCTTGTGGTGGATTGTCCCTGTGCCAGTACTGGAGAGCCAAGCGGGAAATAGCGGGTTGCAACCCTTTGATTCTATGCCGGCCCTCGAAGGCCAAGCGAAGGCTCTTTTAGTGTTTTTCAAGTGTAGCTGGCCTGCGCGCCGATGTTTGTAAACCACTCTTTTGGGGAAAAACATTTTTAAGGCCTTAAGTCCGCATTGTTTTGTGTATTTGGTAATAACATTTATATGGTTTTATATAGTGGACATTGTTGGTACTTGAGTTCAATTTAACCCATGAAGCTTTCGCTAGTATACTTTGAGTTAGGATTCATTTGGTCTCTTGATATCAACATGTAACCTCGCTGACAGTCTATGGAATATGGCTTGGGGCCCCGACCGGACCCTCTATTATATTTCATGTGATGGACGGAGGTGTTGGAATTTGGTATCAGCTTGTCTCGGTCTTCCTTATATGAATTCGTGGTCGAATTCTTTTGAGGGGTGGCGAGCACGTGGTTGTTCTTACCGGTATAACATAAATGAACTCAAGAATGTTCACTTAGGAATGAAAATACATATGTTTGAGGAACATGCACATTCCTATTAACCATTGGTTTCTTTTTGCGTAGTCGCTAAATTGTGTATTTTACAATTATAGGTGACTAGAAGTAGTGCGAGGCAGTCTGAACCCCAACGTTCTATTGAGAGTGAAACCCCAGCTGATGTGCCCACACTTCCTCCTTATATGAAAACAGTATGCTTAGTTGCTGAGGCAATGTTTGCAATGATGAATGCACATCTGACAGGGCAGGTGCGACCTGCGATGTTACCAGTTCAGGTTGGTGTAGCCGAACCTATAGCTGCTAGGCAAGTGCCTGCTAGGGCTTTGGTTGATAAGCGAGCAACTAAAAGGCAGTCGAAGCACTTCATGAGCTTTAGTCCTCCTACGTTTACGGGTGCAGGATCCCCAACGCAGGTAGAGGACTGGCTTTCATATGTCAAGAGGATATTGACGGAGATAAAGACAGAGGAGGGACATAAGGTCACCTTGTCCATTTTCATGTTGCAAGGAGAGGCTCAAATTTGATGGGATGAGTTGGAGTTACACCACTTTACGGTAAAACGATGATTGGAGATCTCGATAGAGGAGTTTTCAAGATTGTTCTTGGCAAAGCATCTGGCTTCGTCGCAGCAGATTGTGGAAAATGAGTTCCAGCATTTAACTCAGGGCAAGAGTAGAATGGATAACTACTTGCGTGAGTTTACCAGGTTGGGACATTATGCGGGGTCTATTTTTGCTGACAAAGAGCGTAAGACCAATAGGTTCTATGAGGACTGCGGGATGAGCTGAGGTTACTACTCTTGGGTCCAATGAATTAAGGTTTTCAAGTGTTGGTTAATACGACTCGGTCATTAGAGAAGGACATGAAGAGGGTACATGGCAAGAGGAACTTGGCTGTGCCACATCCTATAAAATCTGAGTACCGAAAGAAGTGGAGAACAAAGTCTAGGTCTTCTAGACAAGCTCCATCTACTGTTGCTTCTGGAGCAACGTCAGGGCGAGGTCCGCTAACATGTTACACTTGTGGCAAGCTAGGTCATTTTGCCCGTGAGTGTACTGGTGGCCTTCCAAGGAAGGTTACAAAGGCAGGAGCATTTTATCCCGAGAAGGGAAGGCAGTGGAGTCCACTGCAACCCATTATGCTCAATTTCAGTCGGGGTTTATAATCTTGGCTAACAGGAGGCCATCAAACAGGCTGATGTCGTCACAGGTACGAGTAATACATAGTTTTCTTGCTTTATATACTTTATACCTTATGAATTGCTTGTGTATAACTTGATAAGTGTAAGTTTTGTCCTTATTCGGGACTATCCAGTGAGAGCACTGTTCGATACTGGTGCTTCTCATTTGTTTCTATCTGAGGACTTCGTATCGCGGATCAGAGTGCCTACTCTTATGTCGACAGATAATGTAAAGGTGTTGTTACCTAACAGATGTGGGATGCGTGAAGATAGGTCTTGTTGTGTTGAGGTGCAGATAGGAAATTAGGATTTCAGATTGGAAGCATCTGTATTACCGATATCTGAGTTCTATGTAATCTTTGGTATGGACTGGCTCTCAGAGCAGCGTGCCTGTATATATTGCAACTCTAAGGAAGTAACACTAGGAAAGAACACCGAAAGAGAGACTAAGTTTGCTGGTGTGTGAGGATCAAGCAAGATATTGGTGTCTTCTCTCTAGGTAGTGAAGGCTGTTTGGAAGGGCGCGAAGTTATTCTTCATGCTGTTGGAGGCAGTTGAGCTGAAATCCAGTTTGAGTGACGTTCTTATTTTATCTGAGTATGCAGATGTTTTTCAAAAGGATCTCCCTAGGTTACCGCCCCAGCAGGATATTGACTTTATTATTGAGTTGGTGCCAAGTGCGAAACCTGTGGCCCGCTCACCGTACCGAGTATCACCAAAGGAGATGACAGAATTAAGAGTTCAATTTTAAGAATTGCTAGAGCAAGGCTATATACATTTAAGTATGTCACCTTGGAGTTCCCCGGTCCTCTTTGTGAAGAAGAAGGACGGAAGCTTGCATCTATGCATTTAATATCAAGAATTAAATAAGCTGATAGAGAAGAACAAGTATCCGATTCCACGGATTGATGACTTGTTTGATCAGCTGCTCGGTTCAACTATATACTCGAAGCTAGACTTAAAGTCTGGCTATTACCAGTTGCAGATTCGGTAATGTGACATTCCCAAAATAGAGTTTGGTATACACTATGGTCATTATGAGTTCACTGTAATGTCGTTTGGTCTAACAAACATGCCATCGATATTCATGGACTTGATGCGCCGAACTTTTCGGGAGTATTTAGATCTGTTTGTGATCGTATTTATTGACGACATATTGGTGTACTCTCAATCAAAAGAAGATCATGCAAATCACTTGAGGATGTTTTTGCATACCCTGAGAAGGAATAACTTTATGCCAAGTTCTCAAAATGCGAGTTTTGGCTGTTGTCAATAGGTTTTATGGGTCATGTGGTTAGTGGAGAGGGTATTGTGGTGGATCCAACGAAGATAGTTGTAATATAAGAGTGACCTATATTGACCACTATAGCCAAAGTCAGGAGATTCCTTGGACTTGTTAGCTACAATAGGCGCTTCGTGGAGAACTTTTCGCAGATAGCCTTACCTCTCACTACACTGACGAGGAAAGAGTAGAAGTTCGTTTGGACGCCTTGCACACGAGATTTTGAGGAGTTAAAGAGTAATTTGACCACGAAGCCTATCTTGAGTTTGCTATGTGGTACAGACGGCTATGAGATTTATAGTGATGCTTTAGGGAGCGGCTTAGGCTGCATTCTTCTTTAGTTTGGAAAGGTTATTGCTTTTGGCTCTCGCCAGTTGAGAGTGCACGAGCGGAACTATACAGACCATTACTTGGAGTTGCCAGCTGTGATTTTCGCACTTAAGATACAACATCATTACTTATATGGCATGAAAGTTGACATCTTCACGGACCATAAGAACCTTAAGTACTTAATAGATCAAAAAGATCTAAACATGCGGCAACGGAGGTGGAAGGAGTTCCTCGGGGACTACACCTTCTAGAAATATTACACCCCCGGGAAGGTAAATGTGATCGCAGATGCCTTGAGTCATAAGACTCCAATACGAGCAAGTTGGTTGCAGATACATGATGAGGCGTCTGATACAAGAGTTGGAGGCCTTAGATATTTCTTGTGTTGATAAGAATACCACTATAAATGTGTGTTTGAACTAGACAGAGGTGCAGTATGACCTCACGGACAGGGTTTGACGAGCAACAGAACTCGATGAGAGTATGAAGTGCTATAAAGCGAATGGGTCAAATTCCTAATTCTCCTTGGAAGACGGTCTTTTGAGAAAATACAGTCATCTGTGCGTCCCGAATGCGGGTAAACTATGGGAGGAGTTGATGTATGAGGCACACTTTACTAAATATTCAGTCCACCCAGGGAGCACAAAGACTAGCTTTGTCTTGAAAGCATCTAAAGCGTGTACATAATAGGTGGAACCAAACACCCGAAGGTGCTTCACGCTAGGCTTTATCATGAACATCAGCTCATATGGAGTCTTCAAGTTGATCAGACTCAGAGACATCTGATTGATGATATGTGCTGCGCAAGCCATCCCTTCCACCCAAAAGGCCTTAGGAATACCTTTGCACTGAAGCCAACACTTGCAAGTATCTATCAAAAGAAGGATCTTCCGATCCGCTACTCCACTTTATTGCAAACTATGTCCACAAGAGAGCTCCCTTCGGATTCTATGCTTCCAGCCGAAGTTAGAGAACACGGTTGAGCCGAACTCACCTCCGTTGCCCATTCTTAACTTCTTGATCTGCAGACCAAGCTGAACCTCCACAAGCTTCTTGAAATCCACAAATAAATGGAACACGTTAGACTTCTCCTTCATGAAGTACACCCAAGTATAACTCGATTAGTCATCAACCAATATCAGCATGTACTTGCTGTCTCCAAGACTGGCGGTGATGGTCGGTCCCACCAAATCACCATAGACAACCTCCAATGGTGCCTTACACCTGTACTGTGCCTTATCAAACATAAAGCAATAAGCATCACCGTGTTGACATCCCGCGCAAGCTTGACTATTGCCGAAGGATGAAATCCTAGACAAGCCTCTCACAAGACTTCTCATCGTCATTGCTTTCGGCTTGTCCATCCCCACGCGCCCTAGTCTTTCATGCCAGATAGTGCACTATCACTTGCCTTCAACCGATCAGCATTAGAACTTATTGACGACTCAACCAAGTCCTTCCCTTTGCTCCCAATATGAGCGATGTTCACCGAGTGCAAGATAACCTTACACTCCTTCTTGAGGTGACCAGGCTGCTTGCATCTATAACACCTTAGTCCTTTCTTCCTCTTCCCATCATGCCTAGGAGAAGCACTCCTCTCTTGCTGATCAGAAGTAGAGGGACCAACCTTAGCAGCCAACTTCACCTCCTTGTTGAACAAACTATCAAGAGAAGTCCAAATCTCAGCAGTAGACGGACATCCGCCGATGTAGTCCAAGAGTTCTGATGAGATCACCTGCTTGAGAACAACCTCCGCTTTCACGTTTGTCTTCTTCTAATCTCTCATCACTTCAGCATTTCCAGCAGTAACCTCTTGCCTTTTATTTCTGCAAACCACCTCCCAAAGGTCCTCGTCAAGAAGGTAGCATTCCATACATGACTTCCACTTTCCAAAGTTAGTCCATGTAAGAAGCTCCATTCCAAGATCCGTTGTTAAACCACCTTCCATTTCACTTAACCCTGGTTAACTTAGACTCATAGAATCACTGAAGCAAACTATCGGTTGATCCTCTGCTCAAGCCTCTGTTCCCTCTGATACCATGTTAAAATTTCATATAGCGGAAAACGGGAAACCGGGTGCAGGAACACTCAACCTATCGGAGCCCAAATAAACCAAATGTAAACAAGAAGAGCAAGAATCTTGTACTAAACAATCTTTACAAGGCGAGACATAAATGGCGAGACATGATTCACCAATGTACCCAAAGGGAAAGCAGAAATAATAATAAGGCAAAACCTAACAGCGTAGACTCAAAGAGTTAGCCTCTGGTTCTACTGCTGCACTACAGAATCTGCACAAACCGCCAGGTCGCTAGACCGTAAACCAAGCTACGCGGATTGCCCGTTATTCCAATGTAAGAAGGAACTCTACTTGCCAATCAGCTAGCCGCCTAACCGCAAGGTCGCCTAGCCGCCTGACCGCATGATCTGCTGTTGTCGAACTGAATAGGCTGCCAAAAGCGGACAGCTTATTGAATTGGGAAACTAGTTGCAAAAGAGAGACCTCCTAGTCGCAACCCACGACCTGCTGTTAACCACTAGTTGCTATCTGCAGAGTCTGCACTGTTCCTGACCGCAGCTAGAACCAAGTCCTGGCTTTCCAGCGCTATCCGCATAACCTGCACAGCACAACCCAGTCAATCTTCAAACCGCGCAGATATAAAATCCAGTCTGCAGCAACTATCCGCGAGTTCACTTACTGTTCATTCCGTTACTATTGATGTGATAGGGGGTCCTATTTATAGCATGGTGAGGAGTGTGGTCACCACCCTGGCCGATAGAATAATGAAAGAAAAGGGATAGATACTACTCTAGAGGGGGGGGGGGGGGTGAATAGAGTAATCAAAAATTGCACTAGCAAAGTTGACTGTCTACTCAACTCCCTTGGAGTTAATTGCGGAATGAAGGTTATAGATATTTGAGATGAAACCCTAAAGCCTAACACAAGTGTTGTGCACAAAAGGCAGCCAACTGTAATTACAGTTAAGGCTTGGAATCCTAAACAGCAACTAGCAATCCTAATTAAAATCTAATCACAGCCAATCAGCACAGAGAATTAATTAAACAATCCAGACGACACAAGGAATTTATAGTGGTTCCCCAAACAACTTGGGTACGTCCACTCTTCTACCAACAAGGTAGGAATCCACTCAGGTTTTTGATCAGGTGCCCTGCCACCAACAAGATCTGCTTCAGGTAGATCCAGAAACCCTTTAGACTTTTGATCAGGTGTCTAAAAACCAACACAGGTTTTTGATCAGGTGCCCTGCCACCAAGGTATACTTTTGAAGGGAGTAATAACCCTTTACAGGAGGGGGAAAAGAGGTTAAGATGCCTTCTCTATTTTACAATAGATTAGAGAAGCACAAGAGCTTGCACTGAGCTAGAAAGCTCTAAAGAATCAAGGCTCCCCCTGGCTAAAAGAATGTCCAGGTGAAGTCTTGCTTCAGTGCAGAAAACACTTCAGAAAATCTGAAGGAAAAAGCTACAAGAAGATAAATAATATGAATTGAAATTTCTTCTTTAGGCAGCTATCTTCTTCTTCTTCTTCTTCTTCTTCAAAAGGCTCTGAGTGAAAATCTTCCTGAAGGCAGGAGAACTCAGGTTGAAGAAGAGTGAAGAACTAAAACTTCTTCTCAGTTAGATGTGAACGAGCTGAGAGCAGTTGAAAACTGGTAAGCTGTAAGCTTGAATGCTGCTGTTAGCTTTTTGTATATCAGAACTCGGCTATCTAAACTAGTTTATTTCTTTCTTCAAAGAATTCTTTATATAGCAGCAGCATCAACGACTCTAATTTGAGTTTGAATCTTGTCTTCTACTGAAATCTGCAAGCTGGGCTGCAAATAGCATAAAGCAAAAACAAATACTACAGACATATATCCTATAAAATGATAAAGCTTTCTAAGAAGCTGCAAGTCCAATTAGATAAAAGATTACTACAGAAAGTCACATCAGAAAGAACTCTTTACAGCCAGAGAAGACTTTTTGAGTCTGACGGCTATAAAGGACAGCCTGGCAGATAAAGCAGAAATCATATTTCAACTAACACGACAAACAACTTTGTCAGATAAGATTGGCTCATGCATAAGGAAAGGAGCAGATATTGCATGGAAATGATATCATAAAATTATTCAAATAATATGCCAAATAAATATGAAATACATCACATCATAGAAGAAGACAAAATTATTCAAAACATACAACAAAACGTCGAACGACCCTCGGAGATCGTCGAACGAGGCACAGAGATCGCCGACCTATCAGACAGATAGTCGAACGATACAGATAGTCGAACTATCAAAGAAGATAGTCGAATTACCTCAGCAGATAGTCAAACTATCAGGACAGATAGTCGAGCTAACAGATAGTCGATCTATCAGGACAGATAGTCGAACTATCAAGCAAAACAGATAGTCGACCTATCAACAGATAGTCGAACTATCACAGAAAACAGATAGTCGACCTATCAACAGATAGTCGAACTATCACAGAAAACAGATAGTCGACCTATCAACAGATAGTCGAACTATCACAGAAAACAGATAGTCTACCTATCAACAGATAGTCGAACTATCACAGAGAACGGATAGTCGACCTATCAACAGATAGTTGAACTATCAAATAATTGAACTATCCAGGCAGATAGTCGAACTATCAAAGAAAATAGATAGTCGAACTATCAACAGATAGTCGAGCTATCAAGGGAGATAGATAGTCGACCTACCAAATAGATAGTCGAACTATCAAACAATACAGATAGTCGACCTATCAAACAGATAGTCGAACTATCAGATAGTTGAACTATCCAAGCAGATAGTCGAACTATCGAACAAAGCAGATAGTCGATCTATCAAACCGATAGTCGAACTATCAAAACAACAGATAGTCGACCTATCAAACAGATAGTCAAACTATCAACGCAGACAGAAAGTCGACCAACTGAGAGACGATCGTCGATCAGTCGATAGACGATAGTCGAGCGGCGTTCGACCATAGTCGAACGAAAAACAACTTAACCAAATTTACATCTGGAAAAGTGGCAACTCTACAACTAGACAACCAACCTTTGACCATAGATAAATCTTGGGTCAAGAGACTAAAAGAGAGGACTAAACTCAAATCCAAACTAGGGTACCAACAATCTCCCCCTATTTGAGTTAAGTCTCTCAATAACTAAAACATACAAAACTAAATACTGAAAGTAAATAAAATGCATGAAAAGAAATAACTAAGCAGATAACATCAATCAAACAGATAAGCAATTAACTGTCAATTAATGAATTTTTAAGATGCTTCAGAGTTAGGTTTAGGTTCAGAAGAGCTAGAAACAAAAGAAATCTTTCTAGAAGGATCTTGGGCTTCTTTCCTTGACAACTTCAGGTCTTGTTCTCCAATGATTTTCAATTCTGACGCTCTTGGGACAACTGCCTTAGGATGTTTTTCCATGTACTTTGAAGGGTCAAATACCTCAGGTCTAACCTGGAATTTGTCGAGCTCCTTCATTTTGAATTTTGACATCGTGGTCAATCCTGCAGTGTCTTTTCCTTCTGCTATAGCTTTCTTGATTTGGGCTGAACCAACAAGCTCAAGAAATCGAGCCATCCTGTAATCAGGATCCAGCTCTTGGCTTTCATACACATTTTCAGAAGTTGTATCAACAGGTTTCACAGCTTTAAACTTAATAGACATGTCTAGCATACTTTCAGCTGGCTCTTTATCTTCCTGAATAACTAGAGATGAATGAGGGGCAACCTCAGCAAATTTCCTACTAGACTTTTCAGAAAAAATAGTTCTTTTACCTTTTGAAACATCTTTAACTGCTTGATCTGGTATTGAAGGTGAAACTCTTCTCTTGGGAGAAGGAGGAGGTGAAAAAGTTGGCTTTTGATAGATCATCTCCTTTACTTGTTCCTTTACTTCAGCTCTATGTCTTTGATAACCAGATTGAGATTTGCCTGAATATCCTTGAGAGCTTTTCCTTGAAGAAGGCTGGGATGGAGTAGATCTGGCAGATGGAGCAGAAGGATTTGCAGATATGTTGCCAGAGGCTCCTGCACTGGGAGGTGGAGGAGGAGGACCTCTGGGGATCCATCTTGGAACTGGACTGTCATACCTCTTTGACTTCTTCCTTTGCTTTTGCTGGTTCTTAGAAAATGACATCCAATGTTGAAACTCTTTTGATTTAGGATCAATGCCTTTCAAGATATAATATGGAGTATCATTATCTGGATTTGGAGGAGGAGGAGCCACAACTTTCCTTTTCTTTTTAGTAGTTCTTTTCTCTTAGACTCATCAGATTCATCAGAATCAATTTCATCCTCAGAATTTGAAGAAATGGGAAGATCATATGGATCAATTGCCTCTTGCAAAGCTCTTTCCTTTTCCTTTAGGGCAGCTTTTTCTAATTCTTCTTCCATGGCATCCTGTGCTAGGAGAGCATCTAAATCCAATCCAGGGGAATCATCCCATACAGTAGACTTTTCAATTTGAGCATCTGCAGCCTTTTCTTGTTGATCAGAAACTGTCATGGTGACCAGTTCTATTTGCACTGCTAGCTGAGCTGGCTGAGCAGCCTCAGAAACTTGAGCAACTGGTTCTGGTTCAGCTGGAACATCAGAAGCAGGTTCAGACACAGGCTCTAAAGCAGCTTGAACTTCTAGAGCAGATTCAGGCACTGGTTCTTGGACAGCTGGAACTTCAGGAGCAGATTGATGATCAAGCTCTTGGCCATCTAATACTTCTTCCATTATATCTTCAGAATTTTCCTTTGAATGTCCTAAATCCCATAATTCATCTAGGAAGGAAGTAATGACTCCTTCTAGATAGAGGGCAACCAGGGGAGTAGAGGATTCTTCTAAGCAGACTTTTACAACAAATTCTGTCAGCATAATTGCATCAGAAATCTCTTTTTCAGATAATTGAGGAACTGCTTCTTCTTCTGCTACTATCTCTTTTTCTGTAACTGCAGGAGGATCTGCTGGAGGGGAGGCCAAGGGCAGCTCAGAGACATCTTCATAAAGCATCTCCCCCTGCCTGATTTCAGTAGATACTGAAACCAGGCCCCTAGATGAAGAGGGCTCAGCAGATTTGGATAGAGCTTGGATGGCAGTAGTCAAAGAAGAGATGGAGGAAGCAAGTGGAGCAATTGCCTCTTCAATCATAATTTTGATCGAAGGAGTAATTAACTCCAAGATGCTAGAAATGAAAGCAGGAGAGATTTCAAAAGACGATGGGGGAATCTCAGTGGCTGGATGATCAGCAGGAATGGTTTATTCTTGATGAACTGGAGAGTGAACTGGAGAATGAACTGGAGAGTGAACTGGAGAGGGAGAGTGAACTGGAGAATGAACTGGAGAATGAACTGGAGATGGAGCTGGAGAATGATGTGGAGATACATGGGTGGATGCAGGATGATCAATATGATCAGAATGATGACTTAGTGTCCGAGGAGGAGTGGATAGCTCAGAAACTAACAAATCAAAACTAGGATGTGAGATCCCAGCAAGATGAGAAGGGAGAGGAGAATCTGGAGGTGCTGCATCGAGAATTGTGGTTGATTCATGAAGAGGAGAGGCAGAAGGTCGTACTTCAATTGAAGTTGATGGAACTTCAACTGAAGTAGACGGCAATGCAGATGAAGAAGAAGGAGCAGAGAGAATTGCTGAGCCAGCTTCTTGAGGGCGGGGAGCGACTGAAGCAGTCCTTGTGCTCTCAGATGTAGCTGGAGCGACCCCTGTAGGAGCGGGCTTCAGAAAACTTCTTTTCCACTTGACGAACAAGGTTGGATCCATCTTCTTGCTTGCATTGATGGAGGTAGCAGCTGAAACCAGCAGATGGGGAAATTTCTCCTTCAGAAAAATCCCAATTACCCTACCTAGGGTGACCTCCTTCTTGCTGTTCTTCTTCCTTATTAAATCGAACAATACTCCTGCCCAGTTAATCCTTTTCTTATTCACAATTGCACACATCAGTGCAAATTGCTGCCTTGTAATATTGTCATGGGCAGAGTGCTTTCCCAGTAGCACTTTTCCAACAAGTTCAGCAAGGAACTTAATCTTAAACAGAAAGTTTACTTTCAGTAGCTTAGCAGGAATGCCATCGGCATGACCTAACTCTGTTAACATCCTCCCAAACTCAGGGGTATCTTGTTCATAATCTTCTTCCCCATTCAGCAATCCAAAAATCTCTATTAAAATGGCGGGAGTCAAAGTTACCTCTTCTCCGCCAATGGTTCCGGTCATTGATTCGTCGTTGGAGGACGAAGTAAATGCCCATTCTTTAATCTCTTGAATGTTGATCTTTATCCTGGAGGACATGAGCTTTTCCAATCCTTGATCTTTGCACAGATTGAGGATTTCCACAATCGTGGATTCGCAGCAGCTGAAGGAGTCGAAATCCACACTGAAGCCTGCATCGAAATTCACTACTGACAAGAGAGCTGTAGCAATCGCCATTGAAAGGGCTGGAGAAGACGAGGGAGACGGCGAAGACGAAACGGCAGAAATCGCGAGACAAAGAGCAAGCAGGAAGATGGAATGCGAAAAGACGATCTCCGTCGACGATAAAAACAACGATCTCTTAACCTAGGTCGACCATCGACTTTATATTAAAACAACGATCGTCAATCTATTTAAAAGATACTGGAGACGATGGTCGAACGGTCGTTCGACGATCGTTCCTGAAGCAGAGTAGTCGATCAATCGTTCGACTATTTCTGTCTTCACAAACAGCAAGCTGTCGTCAACCATAGATCGACGATAAGCTCGACTTGTTCGACTATCTTCGAACGCCGGTCGATGACTTTCAAGCAGATAAGCTATTATCAACCATAGGTCGACGATAGGCTTGATCCGATCGACTATCTTCGAACGTCGTTCGACGATCTTCAAACAAGTTTCAACAAGGCAGATAGTCACACTTAGTCTCTTCCATTAATCATGCCTAGTTGAACTAAAAAAGAACAGATGCTTCTGTTCATCTAAGGGCTTGGTAAATATATCACCTCTCTGAAGGTCAGTGGATATGAACTCAAGGCTGATCTTGTTCTTTTCCACACAATCTCTCAGGAAATGGTGCCTGATCTCAATGTGTTTCGTTCTAGAGTGGTGCACTGGATTTTGTGCAATAGATATAGCACTGGTACTATCACACATGATTTTTGTGTTCTTGTGTGAGTACCCATAATCTAAAAGCTGGTTTTGTATCCACAGGATCTGTGAACAACAACTAGCAGCTGCTATATATTCAGCTTCTGCAGTTGAAGTTGATACAGAGGTCTGCTTCTTACAGAAATAAGAGACCAATCTCTCTCCCAGGAACTGACAAGTTCCTGAGGTACTTTTCCTGTCAACTCTACAACCAGCATAATCAGAATCAGAATATCCAATTAATTCAAATTCTGACTCAGCTGGGTACCAAAGTCCTAGATTTGGACATCCCTTCAGGTATCTCAGGATTCTCTTGAGAAGAATCAGATGAGATTCCTTGGGGTTGACCTGGAATCTAGCACAAAGGCATGTAGCAAACATTATATCTGGCCTACTTGCAGTTAAATACAATAGGGAACCAACAATGGCCCTATAATTCTTTTGATCAACTGGCTTCCCTTGATCATCAGAATCTATAACTACATTAGTAGCCATAGGTGTATGCATTGCTGAAGCATCAGCCATCCCAAACTTCTTTACCAATTCCTTGGCATATTTGGATTGGGAGATGAAGATGCCATCAGCATCTTGCTTTACTTGGAGACCAAAAAAGTAAGACAGCTCACCCATACTATTCATCTCAAACTTAGAATGCATCAAGTCAGAGAACTTTTTGCACAGTTTGGGATCAGTGGAACCAAAAATAATGTCATCCATATACACTTGAACTAGAAGGATTGTGTTCTTGTGGTGCTTGACGAAGAGGGTTCTATCAACTACTCCCCTAACAAAGTTGTGCTCTAACAGGAAACTAGCTAGAGTCTCATACCAGGCTCTGGGTGCTTGTTTGAGTCCATAAAGAGCTTTTTGCAACTTGAATACATGTGAGGGCTGAGTTGAAGAAACAAACCCAGGTGGCTGTTCAACAAATACCTCTTCCTTTAGCACACCATTTAGAAAGGCACTTTTGACATCTATCTGAAAAACCTTAAACTTCATGTAGGCTGCATAGGCTAAAAAGATCCTTATTGCCTCTAGCCTTGCAACAGGAGCAAAGGTTTGGTCATAATCTATACCTTCCTCCTGTCTGTAGCCCTGAGCTACAAGCCTAGCTTTGTTCCTTACAATGATTCCATTTGCATCCAACTTGTTTCTATACACCCACTTGGTGCCTATGATCAGTTGGCCTTTAGGTCTTGGAACCAAAGTCCATACTTTACATCTTTCAAACTGATTAAGTTCCTCTTGCATAGCAATGATCCAGTGGGGATCTAGCTCAGCATCTTTAATGGTGAGGGGCTCAATCTGTGAAAGGAAACAAGCATGCATCACATCCTGTCTTAACTGATGTCTTGTTTGAACACCAGCTGATATGTCTCCAATCACTTGAGATGTAGGATGATCTCTAAGTGTGACAACATCAACAGGTGGGATGTGATCTTCAGCAATAGTTGGGATTAATTCCTCCTGAGGAATTTGATCTACTGTTGGTGATACAGCAGCAGCTTCTGCAAAGTCTTCATCACTGTCTGAATCAGTGATGTGAAGAGTTGATAGCTGGAGAATCTCTTGAGTGACATCTTTGCTAGATTCTTGTACCTACAATGAACTTGAGGAAGGGGAAGTTTCCTTCTCCTTGTAAAACATTTGAGATTCATCAAAAGACACATGCACAGACTCTTCAATTTTAGAAGAAGATTTATTAAAAACCCTATAAGCTTTGCTTACTTGGGAATATCCAAGAAAAATTCCCATTGAAGCTTTTGCTTCAAATTTTCTAAGGTATACTTTATTATTGTTATGAAAAAAAACTACACAGCCAAAAACTCTAAAATAATTTATTTTATATTTCTTTCCTTTAAGCAACTCATAAGGAGTTTTACACTTAAGCTTATGTATAAGACTTCTATTCTAGACATAGTTGGCTGTACTAACAGCTTCTACCCAATAGGAAAGAGGTATGTTAGCATCTGCCAATAATGTGCTAGCAGCTTCAATTAGTGTTCGATTCTTCCTTTCAACTACCCCATTTTGTTGGGGAGTTCTAGGAGCTGAGAAGCTATATTTGATACCTTCTCTCTCACAGAATTCTTGCATGAGAAGAGAGTCAAACTCAGTACCATGATCACTTCTGATCAAGGCCACATGAGTAGAGTACTCAGTCTGCACACATAATAGAAAATCTGTAAGGGCTTTGAAGTTATCAGCCTTAGTTCTCAAAAAGAACACCCAACTGAATCTAGAGAAGTCATCTATAATGACTAGGGTGTAATACTTCCCTCCTAAACTCTGTATATTTATTGGGCCAAAAAGGTCCAAATGTAATAAATACAAGATTCTAGGGGAATCACTTTTATTTACTGATTTAAATGAATTCTTGGTTTGCTTACCTAATTGACAAGCCTTGCATAGGCTCTCCTTCTTGTAGGGGCAAGAAGGTAAACCTCTAACAAGCTAGGTTGTGTTTAGATAACCTAGATATGTTCTTGAGGTTAACATGGCTAAGCCTTTTATGCCATAAGGTATTGTTATTTGTTACTTCATTAAATAAGCAGATTTCAGAGTGAGTTGAGTTAAAATCTACTAAATAAATGTTACCTTGTCTAATACCTACTAACACAACATTATTATTTAAAGTAATATTACAAAGAGAGTTAGTAAATGATACCTGGTATCCAGCATCACATAACTTACTTACTGAAATGAGATTATGCTTCAGTCCAGTTACATAAGCAACTCTCTTGAATGTTACAGCTCCAATTGTCATTCTGCCATAGCCTTCAGTTTGACCACAGCTTGAATCTCCAAATATCACCTTTGGGCCAAGCTTGGCCTTGAACTTTGACAGATGTTCCTTATTTCCTGTCATATGCTTGGAGCAACCACTATCCAAATACCACTTATTCTGAGTGATAGGATAGGTCTTCACCTACAAATAAATCAATTAAACATTATGGACCCAGGTAACCTTGAGTCCCTTGTTTTTCACCTAAGAAAAACTGGAAATAAATGAATAAGCAGGCTGAGGGTGATAACCTAACGGGTAAGATCTCCTAGGTGGGATTCTCCATGCAGATGATGGGTCAATGAACCTAGGGTTTCTATTTTCATTATGGTTTCTAAAGTTCTGGTTGAAGTTTTGAAATTCTTGTTGAAAACGTCGATCGGCGTTCGACGATTGGTACCCAGATCGTCGATCTCCGTTCGACCACTGGGCCTGCGATCGTCGAGCAGCGTTCGACGCTCTTTGTAATTCCTTAAATTTTTGTTTTCTTTTCTCTCTCTTAGCTTTATTTAAGGCTTTATTGACCTGATTAACTTGCTCAGTGTTCTTTATCCCATCAGCTGAGATAAAGTTCACTGGAGTTGAAAGATGGTTTTTAAGAATGATTGGGGGTTCACTAGAAGAAGCTCCTAAGCCTAATTTATTATTGCCTGACCTAGTGTTAGACATGCTGGTAATTTCAAGCAGCTTAAGGCTTCTACCATTCAGAGACTCTTCTAACCTTTTGGACTTAGCTAATTCATTCTTAAGGAATTTTATTTCTTCACTAGAATTAGTGAGGTCTACTGTTAACCTAATGTTTTCATTAGAGATTAATTCAGATTCAGCTAGTTTATTTCTAAGCTCTTTTATTTCCTTTTCAGAACTAATTAAATCTAAACATAAAGATTTAAAATCTGATCTAAATTCAGCAGATGTAAAATCGTAAGAAGACAATACCTCATCTTCTGTTGGCATTTCTTCATCAGAATCTGAACTCTTTGCAGCTGAGTGATTGCTGCAGGCATCAATTGCCATCAGGCAAACTTCCTTTGCCTTCTTTTCTTCCTCATCCTCACTGGAGCTTGAGGAGGAAGATTCCTCATCAGAATCGCTCCAGGTTTCAGCAACAAAACCTCTCTCCTTCTTTTTGTTCTTGTAGGAGGATGGCTTGGAATGCTTCCTGTGCTAATCCTTGTCCTTCCTTTTATCTTTATTCTTTTCCTCTGGACAATCTGGAAGAATATGTCCAGCCTTCCTGCAACCATAGCAAATTATTTCTTTAGAAGGAGTACGATCATACCTTGGTTTTTCTTCATATTTTGAAGATTTCTTTCTGAAATCTTTCCTTCCCATCTTGAGAAACCTTTTAGCAAATAATGCCATCAGTTCCTCATTGGACTGGCTTCCTTCAGAAGCATCAGCAGCTTTAAGAGTAAGGGTTTGCTCTTTTCTTGTGGGGGTTGGAGTCTTTGCTTCAGCCTCAGCTTCCCTGGACTTCAGCACTTGCTCAAAAGACTTGAGCTTGCTGAGAAGGGCTTCTGTTGAGATTTCTGTTGTGCTTCTGGCCTCCTTAATAGGCCAGATCCTCAGATCCCATGTGCTAGGGAAGCACATAAGAATCTTATCATTGACCTCTGTCAATGAAATATCCTTATCAAGAGTCCTCAGCTCATTGATGATTGAGCTGAGCCTTGTGTACATTGCTTCAACTGATTCAGCATCAGTTTTCTTGAAATTCTCATACTGGGAGATAAGGTTGGACCTTCTGTCCTTCCTTTCATCAGCTGAACCAGCTACAATCTGGTTCAGTGTATCCCACATTGCTTTTGCTGAGGAGCAGTCAGCATCCTTGTGGAATACTTCATCAGACATTGTCTGAGCCAGAATGTTCATTGCCTTAGCATCTGCTATCTTTGCCTTTTTGTATTCATCATTGTAATCTAGAGGAGGCACTGCACTCATATCAGTTGATGATGAGGCAGTAGCTGCAGCAGGTGCTCTTGGTGGTCCTGTCAAAATAGAAGCAAAAATACTCTCATCAATAGAGTTCATATATAACTTAATCCTTGCCTTCCAGATGCTGAACTTTGCTAAGTTGCATGCTGGAGGTCTGGTGCTAGAATAATCCTTGAACTGGGCCATGATAGTGAAAGTGAATATCTATAAACTTTGGTATCTATCAGGATCTTGTGACTTAGGTGTTAGCCTATACAGTCAGACAACCTCCCTCTGATACCAATTGAAAGAAAAGGGATAGATACTACTCTAGAGGGGGGGGGGTGAATAGAGTAATCAAAAATTGCACTAGCAAAGTTGACTGTCTACTCAACTTCCTTGGAGTTAATTGTGGAATGAAGGTTATAGATATTTGAGATGAAACCCTAAAGCCTAACACAAGTGTTGTGCACAAAAGGCAGCCACTGTAATTACAGTTAAGGCTTGGAATCCTAAACAACAACTAGCAATCCTAGTTAAAATCTAATCACAGCCAATCAGCACAGAGAATTAATTAAACAATCCAGACGACACAAGGAATTTATAGTGGTTCCTCAAACAACTTGGGTACGTCCACTCTTCTACCAACAAGGTAGGAATCCACTCAGGTTTTTGATCTGGTGCCCTGCCACCAACAAGATCTGCTTCAGGTAGATCTAGAAACCCTTTAGACTTTTGATCAGGTGTCTAAAAACCAACACAGGTTTTTGATCAGGTGCCCTGCCACCAAGGTATACTTTTGAAGGGAGTAATAACCCTTTACAGGAGGGGGAAAGGAGGTTAAGATGCCTTCTTAATTTTACAATAGATTAGAGAAGCACAAGAGCTTGCACTGAGCTAGAAAGCTCTAAAGAATCAAGGCTCCCCCTGGCTAAAAGAATGTCCAGGTGAAGTCTTGCTTCAGTGCAGAAAACACTTCAGAAAATCTGAAGGAAAAAGCTACAAGAAGATAAATAATATGAATTGAAATTTCTTCTTTAGGCAGCTATCTTCTTCTTCTTCTTCAAAAGGCTCTGAGTGAAAATCTTCCTGAAGGCAGGAGAACTCAGGTTGAAGAAGAGTGAAGAACTAAAACTTCTTCTCAGTTAGATGTGAACGAGCTGAGAGCAGTTGAAAACTGGTAAGCTGTAAGCTTGAATGCTGCTGTTAGCTTTTTGTATATCAGAACTCGGCTATCTGAACTAGTTTATTTCTTTCTTCAAAGAATTCTTTATATAGCAGCAGCAGCAACGGCTCTAATTTGAGTTTGAATCTTGTCTTCTACTGAAATCTGCAAGCTGGGTTGCAAATAGCATGTAACATCCCATTTCCGGCTAGACCCCTAGGAGTCGGTTGGTTGTGGTAGAACCCTATGGAGCCCAAAAATTGAAATAAATCGACCAAGATTTCGGGTCACGGGTTGGTCACGCCCGTGACCGACCCGTCACGCCCATGACTTAGGGCGTGACTCCTTCGACGATCGTCGATCTCATAGTGACGATCGTCGGGCGCAAGATCTTCAACCCGGCCATGTCACGCCCGTGACCTAGGTGTCACGCCCGTGACCAAGGGCGTGACCCCTTCGGCGATCGTCGATCTCGGTGCGAAGATCGCCGAGCGCAAAATTTACCTCATGGTCCTGTCACGCCCGTGACCCACAATGTCACGCCCGTGACATAGGGCGTGACCATGTTCGACGATCGTCGATTTCAGTTCAACGGTCGTCGACCCAGAATCGACCACCCGGGGCTGTCACGCCCGTGACCCAGGTGTCACGCCCGTGACAACCCTTCGACGATTGTTGATCTGAGTTCGACGATCGTCGATCCCAGAATTGGCTATCCGGGCCTGTCACGCCCGTGACCTATGTGTCACGCCCGTGACCGAGGCCGAAATGTCAGCCAGACTGGAAATTTCGGTAACCGACGTTGTAATCAATTCGGATTATGGGAAGTTACACCATGAGTATTTATGGGCCGTTTCCTACTTTAATTATTTAAATAAATAAGGAAATGCTAGTCCAATAGGAAATCGCCACCTGACAAACATCTCTTCGTTTCCAGCAATTCAATTACCAGCATCATAACCGAAACGTTATTAAGAAGAAATATTAATGGCCATGAACGTTTCAACCTTTCCCCTCCCTCCTTTCTTTCCTTTAAAAAGGCCCCTTAGGCTCAAGGATGAAGTTTCCAAGCCCTTACCTGAAGTTTCGAGCCACCTACTGTGCTGTAGAAGAATTTCCGACGACGCCACCACCGCGCCATGACAGTCCAACGTCCATCTCGCCGTCAAACCATGAATAAGGTCCTCCTCTACTCTTTCTTCTATGGATAGATCTTAGAAATCATTAGGAGAGATATCGGGCTCAAAAGAGCCGGATCGGGTGAGCGTTTCCATGCTTTTCCGAAATTTGCATGGTGGCGGGTTCGCCGGAAACCGCCTCTCCGGCGGCCGTGCCGCCGCCCGACGGTAGCCCTTACCTCAACAGAGGTGGTGGTGGTGGTGGCCGGCCAAGGAGATGGCTGGATGGCCGGGAAATAGCTTTGGAAAAGCTACAGAAAAATGAGTCTTCAGGCTTCTGGTTTCGGGCTGTTGAAGAAGATGAACAGTGCCATGAGAATTAAATTCTATTTTTAAAATAATTTCTGAATGAAAATATCTGTCACCTTAAATAATTTAAGAAAAATACTTAGAGGCTCCTACAGGAAAAATAATCAACATAGAAAATGTAGCCCTTGAAGTCTACTTTAATTCAAAATTAATTGCGCTCGATTTGGAATCCTGGTTAGACCACAGCACCCTTTTTGGTGAGGTCTATCAAGAGGGCTGTCTTGACCTTAGAAAAATTCCCCACTCCAATCCAGTCATCAAAATGACTTGAAATTTGGGGTGTGGCCTAATATTATCTATATTTACATGCTGTCCAAAATTTAGGATTTTTGGGAAATATTTACTATAGTTTTTAGAAAAATTCAATAATCCTAGCTTAATTTAATTAGATGGCTAAAGTACTTTAAAACCCTCCCAAATTTTGGTGAGTGGTCCCTGGGTTTATCATAAGGTTCTGGTAAAAATTTCATCTCATTTGGAGATGTTTTGGTTAGGTTTGTGTCTAACCCTAGGTTGATCCTTATAGGATAATTTAAGATCAAACACCCCCTTGGTATTTGAGTGGCCATATCACCTCAACAGAGGCTGATATTTTGGTCACTGACTTTTTAGGGCATGACGCACCCTCCAAGGGAATTTGGAGTAGGTAGGTGTAGGGTAGCCCTGGAACCCTAGGGTAGGTACCTTAATGGGGATTGGTAAGGTTGTGAAGGTCATGGGGTCAAATGACCTTGGTCTGACTTGAAATTTGGTGGAGAGGACCATAGGGACATTAAAGTTCTCTGGTAAAAATATTAGGGTATTTGGAGACCTTTAGCCCACCTAAAACCCTAACCCTAGTTTAGGTCACCAACCTTAATTTGAATTATTAAGCTGTTAATTGAACTACAAATCAAGCAAAAATTTGGGTAGAGTGATTTTATGGTCCAAGTAGATAAAATATAATTTGTTGAGATTTTTGGATTAATTTATACAGTACTTCATTTACAACTCTAATGGTACCCTGGATATTTATTTTGATGAGTATGGAATTTCTGATTGCTGGAATATTATGAAATCTTGGATTAGTACATATTATAGCATGATACTCCTTATGTAATTTTCTTGGAGATTTTATCTGATTATTTTGGGTACTTTATTCTTTAAGGTGCTAAATATGATATACAGTCAAAAATACAAATAGTGCCCAATTGGTGATTGGAAAATTATGAAATTTGATCAGTGAGTGTTTCAAATTATGATAGTCACCTGGTAATTTTCTCTGGAATTTTAGATGGATAAAAACAGTACCTCCTTCATTAAGTTAAGAAAATTAGTATCTTACTTTAAAATAGATTCAGAGTTCAAATGATGGAGAAAAAATTATGGTACTTGGTTTATGATGGTTTTAGGTCACTATATAGCTTATATAATTTTCTTGGAATTTTTGGATAAATATTTACAGTACTTTCTTCATGATATAGTAAAAGTGGCCTAAAATGGTAAATTAGGAAATATAGGCATAAACATCTCTAGAATTTCTCAAAACTTGGAATTGCTGTTTAAATGTTGGATACGATTTTTACTGATTTTATGATGATTTATTATTGACTCAGTAGTGCACTTCATGTTCATACAAGGGCATTTGGGATCTTAGAATAAATAAATTAAATGCCAAATGAAATAGGAAAATTATTATTTTCTGGATTTAGACTAATTAGATCATGGTAGACCTCCAGTAAATATTATATGGGATTTGGGAGACAGTTGGGAGTACCACCCCTTGCATACCTCATAAAGATTAGGACGGTTTGCGTTTAGTAAAACTGCAGAAGCTGAGCTAGAGCGGGTAATGAACTTGGAGATGGAATTTTGATAGTTCGCTGGTTGGACAGGATGAGTTAAATCAGGTTCATTATTGGAAGTCAGGATGGGTAGGGTGTGAGATTGACTAGCGATAGGTAGTGTTCGGGTTCGACGGAAGACCGTCCTCCCCGAGAAGAGGAAGAGTCAAAGCCACCCTAGGAATAGCCCACTGTAATGTGAGAAGGGAATGGGTTAAGTGAACCAATCAAGTATAATAAGTGCCTTGGAAAGGGAGTTTTGGGATTCACCCCATCATAGCTCCTAGTACCGCTACGAGCCCTTCACCGGGTAACCCTCGGGAAGTCCAAGGTTAACCTTAAATCTTAGGAATAAAATGATCAAGAGTAACCCTAATAATAGTTGTACCTCACACCTACACTTGTACACTTAGGAATAAGAGATGGCATGGAATGGGTAGAGTAGGTCCGTGGTCTAAGGGTCTACTAGTAATGATAGTGGACTGGTTTGTGATTGGGAAGTCCAGGGAGCGGGATGCTCGGGGACTTGGTATATGCTTGGTAGCCTAGAGAGCTGGAGGCTCGGTAATATGAGAACTTGTACAAATATAATTGTCATGATTGCATGTGCATAAAAGTGGTGGGTCATCGGTACTAGGCGATCGATCACACCGACAGCGGTACGTTGACTCGGCGAAAAGCCTGGTGTGTACAGCCAGCACAAGTACGCGGATACTCTAGGTTGTGTTCTTCTAGGGGCGTACGGAAGGGCTAGGCCTGGTAGTGTGGTTACCCTCCTAGGAGTGGGGGGCCCGACTCACTGTCTCCGTTTGCCACAACGGAGGTTCCTGGGGGTGAAGCTAGCTGCCCGAACAGGGGGAACTAAAGGTCTGTGCGCATAGAGTCGTGTGGGTGTGTTGTACTTGCTTGTGCATTTCATAGCATAATTGTGTGTCATAGCATAAATATGCCACCTAATGTATAAAATGGTATGGGACGTTTTATACGATAGGCCCTGCAAAACGACCCCTTGGTCTATAGGGGTAATCCCTATAAATCAATGGTTATATTTCTTGTACTTTCATTTACTTTCCATTCCTTGCCGTTGATAACCGACACCCCAACGTATAAGTGGTATGGGACACTCTATACGATGGGAGCCCTGCAAAAGATCCCTTGGCTTATGCGCTTCCGCGCATAAGTTAAGGTTACATTTCTTACTTTCTGTTTCTATCATATTTACTATAGAATTGCTATCATAGGTCCGCTGTCACCTGTTTATTTGGTTTAATCTCCACCTTCATGTCCTTCCCTTTCTTCCTCTCCGCTCGGTACCTAGGAGCCATGGGGGAAGGGGTAGGGGATGATAGGGCTTAGTCTTTATGACTAACGGTTTTCGAACCACAACATTTTAGGTATACCATATGGAAGGGTCACGGGTTTTGCAGCTTCTGGCAGAGTTAACCCCACGACCGTGTTACCATTATCACCAGCCAGGACATACACGCGTCAAATGCCCCTTGATGGGTGGGACCCCACTAGCTCAGCAACCAGGAGGTCGAAGACGTAGACGTAGACGTGGATCGCGAGGCGGCGACGGCAGGCTGAAAAGGAAGAAGCACCCAAAGATGCAGCAACAACGGAGTACAGAGTCGGTGGAGATGGGCCAGTCCAGCTTGGGTGCTCTCGGTTCAGTGACAGTTACGGTGACGCTTAGATTTAGTTTTGCTTCCGCGAGTGACTTGTAGTGAGGATTACATGTACTGGGCACAAGCCCTCCTTTTTATACTCTGATTATTATTATATGTTGTGGACACTCCCTTCGTGGAGATTTATTTATATACATGTGATTATTGTGGACTTGCTCTTACTTTATTATGCTACTATTCTGCGATCGAAAAGGGCCGACAGAATTGGCGTTTTGTAGTGGCGACCTTCCCGTTAGTCGGTGCCACCGCAAAGCAGCAGTTCTGGGCTAAGACCCCGGTGTTTGAAAAAAAAGGGGGGGGGGGGGTCTTACAAGTGGTATCAGAGGAGACCGCGATCGGAAAAGTAGCAGTCCAATAACCCTGGGTCACCCCCGTTCGAGTTTAGTTTGGGGACAAACTAAGCAGCGGAAGCAGTGGTGTGCCCATAGGGGAAATCACATGTGAAAGTCCACTTCATCGTTAATTGGAATCCTTCTTTGTAGCCTGTGGCCTACCCTGCCCCCAGCAGGGAACACCTCCGGCGGCAAAGAACATTTCACATAATTCTCTAGTCTACGATTTAGACTCAACCAACTAGGACTCGTGACTAACCAGGATAGTCTATAGTATACCCTAGTTCAAAATAGACCTTGGGTATGAATTTGGTTAAGGTAAGGAGATACTCAAAGAGAATGAAGGAGGAGTTTAACATGAGAATGACTACCTAAGACGAAAACTCAGGTGTCCCTACTATCCCAATCAACGATTATTCGAAGCGGTAGACTACTTTAAGGAGAATTGAGACCAATAATACATTAGCAGAATGGTAAAATACAAGTAGTCTTAACCCTCAACACCAGTAACAAAATTACCTAGAGGCAACCACCGAGACAAATACTGAGGGTCGGATAGGAATGCAAGTTCGGAAGATACCCATGTGAGATTGGGAACATTTTGACCCGGATAAAGTTGTCGTAAATGTGACTCAGCGAGTTTAAAGTATGGAGTATATTAACGAGTTTCAGGGTGGAACCCCAAGTCGAAGATTGATGCCCTAGAAATTGTGCACCCAGCTAGGACAGATGTAACAGGGTGATATCCAGGATACTTAGCCCAAGATAGGTAGGGGATGATCTTTTGTTTATTGGGGGCTAAACCTTTGTTTATTGGGCAAATTAGTATTGGCTTGTGTTTCCCTGGATTCAGGACGAATATCTGAAGGCATTGGGATCGAATTTTGTCGAAGACGCCGAGGCTCAGGTGAGACTAATCAGAGACAGAATGTTAGAAGCACGGAGCAGACAGGCTAAGTATTATGACGCCCGACATCGTCAGGTGGAGTTCAGGTGGGGAGACCGAGTGTTTTTAAAGATCCGGCCCATGCATGGAGTTTCACAGGTGCGTGGTCGGAGGAAGAAGTTCAGCCCTAGGTATATGGGCCCTTACGGGATCCTAGAGCGGATCGGGCCCTAGCTTACAGGCTGGAGTTGCCACCAGAGCTGGCAGCTCTGCACAGCGTATTCCACATTTCTTCACTTAGGAGGTCTCTACTGCGCCCGGAGCAGTAGATTTATACCACCGATGGACCGGTAGCTTCTGACCGTTCAGTTCATTTGGAGCCAATTGGGATCGAAGACACGGCACTGCGGGTCTTGCAACGGAAGAAGGTTCCATTAGCCAAGGTTCCATGGAACAACCATGGGCAGGAGGAGCGTACATGGGAGCCACAGGACGTGATGCGACAAAAATAACCGGGACTTTTCAGTCAGGTATACCTCACAACCCCTCTGGACAATCAATTTGCGTTCCTATTTTAAACCAATAAGACTGAAATTTCAAGAATAGGGGGGGGCTAATCCTTTGTTTATTGGGATATACACCATATCAATTGGACGAATGGTTCTTAGAATCAAAACTGCACACTACAAACTTAACGCAGAGATGTAGATCTTTCAACTCTCATGGGATGTTACAAGCTTCCCCTCCCGATTGGAGCCCCGTAGACTTAACCTGGATTTTGGGGACGAAATCTTTGTTTTGTTTATTGGGATTTGTAACATCCCATTTCCGACTAGACCCCTAGGAGTCGGTTGGTTGTGGTAGAACCCTAGGGAGCCCAAAAATTGAAATAAATCGACCAAGATTTCGGGTCACGGGTTGGTCACGCCCGTGACCGACCCGTCACGCCCGTGACTTAGGGCGTGACTCCTTCAACGATCGTCGATCTCATTGTGACGATCGTCGGGTGCAAGATCTTCAACCTGGCCATGTCACGCCCGTGACCCAGGTGTCACGCCCGTGAACAAGGGCGTGACCCCTTCGGTGATCGTCGATCTCGGCGCGGCGATCGCCGAGCGCAAAATTTACCTCATGGTCCTGTCACGCCCGTGACCCACAATGTCACGCCCATGACATAGGGCGTGACCATGTTCGACGATCGTCGATTTCAGTTCGACGGTCGTCGACCCAGAATTGACCACCCGGGGATGTCACGCTCGTGACCCAGGTGTCACGCCCGTGAAAACCCTTCGACGATCGTTGATCTGAGTTCGACGATCGTCGATCCCAGAATTGGCTATCCGGGCCTGTCACGCCCGTGACCTATGTGTCACGCCCATGTCCAAGGCCGAAACGTCAGCCAGACTGGAAATTTCGGTAACCGACGTTGTAATCAATTCGGATTATGGGAAGTTACACCAGAAGTATTTATGGGCCGTTTCCTACTTTAATTATTTAAATAAATAAGGAAATGCTAGTCTAATAGGAAATCACTACCTGGCAAACATCTCTTCGTTTCCAGCAATTCAATTACCAGCATCATAACCGAAACGTTATTTAGAAGAAATATTAATGGTCATGAACGTTTCAACCTTTCCCCTCCCTCCTTTCTTCTCTTTAAAAAGGCCCCTTAGGCTCAAGGATGAAGTTTCCAAGCCCTTACCTGAAGTTTCGAGCCACCTACTGTGCTGTAGAAGAATTTCCGACGACGCCACCACCGCGCCATGACAGTCCAACGTCCATCTCGCCATCAAACAATGAATAAGGTCCTCCTCTACTCTTTCTTCTATGGATAGATCTTAGAAATCATTAGGAGAGATATCGGGCTCAAAAGAGCCGGATCGGGTGAGCGTTTCCATGCTTTTTCGAAATTTGCATGGTGGCGGGTTCGCCGGAAACCGCCTCTCCGGCGGCCGTGCCGCCGCCCGACGGTAGCCCTCACCTCAACAGAGGTGGTGGTGGTGGTGGCCGGCCAGGGAGATGGCTGGATGGCCGGGAAATAGCTTTGGAAATGCTACAGGAAAATGAGTCTTCAGGCTTCTGGTTTCGGGCTGTTGAAGAAGATGAACAGTGCCATGAGAATTAAATTCTATTTTTAAAACAATTTCTAAATGAAAATATCTGTCACCTTAAATAATTTGGGACAAATACTTAAAGGCTCCTACAGGAAAAATAATCAACATAGAAAATGTAGCCCTTGAAGTCTACTTTAATTCAAAATTAATTGCGCTCGATTTGGAATCCTGGTCAGACCACAGCACCCTTTTTGGTGAGGTCTATCCAGAGGGCTGTCTTGACCTTAGAAAAATTCCCCACTCCAATCCAGTCATTAAAATGACTTGAAATTTGGGGTGTGGCCTAATATTATCTATATATACATGCTGTCCAAAATTTAGGATTTTTGGGAAATATTTTTCTATAGTTTTTAGAAAAATTCAATAATCATAGCTTAATTTAATTAGATGGCTAAAGTACTTTAAAACCCTCCCAAATTTTGGTGAGTGGTCCCTGGGTTTATCATAAGGTTCTGGTAAAAATTTCATCTCATTTGGAGATGTTTTGGTTAGGTTTGTGTCTAACCCTATGTTGATCCTTATAGGATAATTTAAGATCAAACACCCCCTTGGTATTTGAGTGGCCATATCACCTCAACAGAGGCTGATATTTTGGTCACTGACTTTTTAGGGCATGACACACCCTCTAAGGGAATTTGGAGTGGGTAGGTGTAGGGTAGCCCTGGAACCCTAGGGTAGGTACCTTAATGGGGATTGGTAAGGTTGTGAAGGTCATGGGGTCAAATGACCTTGGTCTGACTTGAAATTTGGTGGAGAGGACCATAGCGACATTAAAGTTCTCTGGTAAAAATATTAGGGTATTTGGAGATCTTTAGCCCACCTAAAACCCTAACCCTATTTAGGTCACCAACCTTAATTTGAATTATTAAGCTGTTAACTGAACTACAAATCAAGCAAAAATTTGGGTAGAGTGATTTTATGGTCCAAGTAGATAAAATATAATTTGTTGAGATTTTTGGATTAATTTATACAGTACTTCATTTACAACTCTAATGGTACCCTGGATATTTATTTTGATGAGTATGGAATTTCTGATTGCTTGAATATTATGAAATCTTGGATTAGTACATATTATAGCATGATACTCCTTATGTAATTTTCTTGGAGATTTATCTGATTATTTTGGGTACTTTATTCTTTAAGGTGCTAAATGTGATATACAGTCAAAAATACAAATAGTGCCCAATTGGTGATTGGAAAATTATGAAATTTGATCAGTGAGTGTTTCAAATTATGATTGTCACCTGGTAATTTTCTCTGGAATTTTAGATGGATAAAAAAAGTACCTCCTTCATTAAGTTAAGAAAATTAGTATCTTACTTTAAAATAGATTCAGAGTTCAAATGATGGAGAAAAAATTATGGTACTTGGTTTATGATGGTTTTAGGTCACTATATAGCTTATATAATTTTCTTGGAATTTTTGGATAAATATTTACAGTACTTTCTTCATGATATAGTAAAAGTGACCTAAAATGGTAAATTAGGAAATATAGGCATAAACATCTCTGTAATTTCTCAAAACTTGGAATTGCTGTTTAAATGTTGGATACGATTTTTACTGATTTTATGATGATTTATTATTGACTCAGTAGTGCACTTCATGTTCATACAAGGGCATTTGGGATCTTAGAATAAATAAATTAAATGCCAAATGAAATAGGAAAATTATTATTTTCTGGATTTAGACTAATTAGATCATGGTAGAACTCCAGTAAATATTATATGGGATTTGGGAGACAGTTGGGTGTACCACCCCTTGCATACCTCATAAAGATTAGGACGGTTTGCGTTTAGTAAAACTGCAGAAGCTGAGCTAGAGCGGGTAATGAACTTGGAGATGGAATTTTGATAGTTCGCTGGTTGGACAGGATGAGTTAAATTAGGTTCATTATTGGAAGTCAGGATGGGTAGGGTGTGAGATTGACTAGCGATAGGTAGTGTTCGGGTTCGACGGAAGACCGTCCTCCCCGAGAAGAGGAAGAGTCAAAGCCACCCTAGGAATAGCCCACTGTAATGTGAGAAGGGAATGGGTTAAGTGAACCAATCAAGTATAATAAGTGCCTTGGAAAGGGAGTTTTGGGATTCACCCCATCATAGCTCCTAGTACCGCTGCGAGCCCTTCACCGGGTAACCCTCGGGAAGTCCAAGGTTAACCTTAAATCTTAGGAATAAAATGATCAAGAGTAACCCTAATAATAGTTGTACCTCACACCTACACTTATACACTTAGGAATAAGAGATGGCATGGAATGGGTAGAGTAGGTCCGTGGTCTAAGGGTCTACTAGTAATGATAGTGGACTGGTTTGTGATTGGGAAGTCCAGGGAGCGGGATGCTCGGGGACTTGGTATATGCTTGGTAGCCTAGAGAGCTGGAGGCTCGGTAATATGAGAACTTGTACAAATATAATTGTCATGATTGCATGTGCATAAAAGTGGTGGGTCATCGGTACTAGGCGATCGATCACACCGACAACGGTACGTTGACTCGGCGAAAAGCCTGGTGTGTACAGCCAGCACAAGTACGCGGATACTCTAGGTTGTGTTCTTCTAGGGGCGTACGGAAGGGCTAGGCCTGGTAGTGTGGTTACCGGCCTAGGAGTGGGGGGCCCGACTCACTGTCTCCATTTGCCACAACGGAGGTTCCTGGGGGTGAAGCTAGCTGCCCGAACAGGGGGAACTAAAGGTCTGTGCGCATAGAGTCGTGTGGGTGTGTTGCACTTGCTTGTGCATTTCATAGTATAATTGCGTGTCATAGCATAAACATGCCACCTAACGTATAAAATGGTATGGGACGTTTTATATGATAGGCCCTGCAAAACGACCCCTTGGTCTATAGGGGTAATCCCTATAAATCAATGGTTATATTTCTTGTACTTTCATTTACTTGCCATTCCTTGCTGTTGATAACCGACACCCCCAACGTATAAGTGGTATGGGACACTCTATACGATGGGAGCCCTGCAAAAGATCCCTTGGGTTATGCGCTTCCACGCATAAGTTAAGGTTACATTTCTTACTTTCTGTTTCTATCATATTTACTATAGAATTGCTAGCATAGGTCCGCTGTCACCTGTTTATTTGTTTTAATCTCCACCTTCATGTCCTTCCCTTTCTTCCTCTCTGCTCGGTACCTAGGAGCCATGGGGGAAGGGGTAGGGGATGATAGGGCTTAGTCTTTATGACTAACGGTTTTCGAACCACAACATTTTAGGTGTACCATATGGAAGGGTCACGGGTTTTGCAGCTTCTGGCATAGTTAACCCCACGACCGTGTTACCATTGTCACCAGCCAGGACATACACGCGTCAAATGCCCCTTGATGGGTGGGACCCCACTAGCTCAGCAACCAGGAGGCCGAAGACGTAGACGTAGACGTGGATCGCGAGGCGGCGACGGCAGGCCGAAAAGGAAGAAGCACCCAGTGATGCAACAACAGCGGAGTACAGAGTCGGTGGAGATGGGCTAGTCCAGCTTGGGTGCTCTCGGTTCAGTGACAGTTACGGTGACGCTTAGATTTAGTTTTGCTTCCGCGAGTGACTTGTAGTGAGGATTACATGTACTGGGCACAAGCCCTCCTTTTTGTACTCTGATTATTATTATATGTTGTGGACACTCCCTTCGTGGAGATTTATTTATATACATGTGATTATTGTGGACTTGCTCTTACTTTATTATGCTACTATTCTGCGATCGAAAAGGGCCGGCAGAATTGGCGTTTTGTAGTGGCGACCTTCCCGTGAGTCGGTGCCACCGCAAAGCGGCAGTTCTGGGCTAAGACCCCGGTGTTTGAAAAAAAAGGGGGTCTTACATAGCATAAAGCAAAAACAAATATTGCAGACAGATATCCTATAAAAGGATAAAGCTTTCTAAGAAGCTGCAAGTCCAATTAGATAAAAGAGTACTACAGAAAGTCACATCAGAAAGAACTCTTTACAGCCAGAGAAGACTTTTTGAGTCTAACGGCTATAAAGGACAGCCTGACAGATAAAGCAGAAATCATATTTCAACTAATACGACAAACAACTTTGTCAGATAAGATTGGCTCATGCATAAGGAAAGGAGCAGATATTGCATGGAAATGATATCATAAAATTATTCAAATAATATGCCAAATAAATATGAAATACATCACATCATAGAAGAAGACAAAATTATTCAAAACATACAACAAAACGTCGAACGACCCTCGGAGATCGTCGAACGAGGCACAGAGATCGTCGACCTATCAGACAGATAGTCGAACGATACAGATAGTCGAACTATCAAAGAAGATAGTCGAACTACCTCAGCAGATAGTCGAACTATTAGGACAGATAGTCGAGCTAGCAGATAGTCGATCTATCAGGACAGATAGTCGAACTATCAAGCAAAACAGATAGTCGACATATCAACAGATAGTCGAACTATCACAGAAAACAGATAGTCGACCTATCAACAGGTAGTCGAACTATTACAGAAAATAGATAGTCGACCTATCAACAGATAGTCGAACTATCACAGAAAATAGATAGTCGACCTATCAACAGATAGTCTAACTATCACAGAGAACGGATAGTCGACCTATCAACAGATAGTCGAACTATCAGATAGTTGAACTATCCAGGCAGATAGTCGAACTATCAAAGAAAACAGATAGTCGACCTATCAACAGATAGTCGAGCTATTAAGGGAGACAGATAGTCGACCTACCAAACAGATAATCGAACTATCAAACAACACAGATAGTTGACCTATCAAACAGATAGTCGAACTATCAGATAGTTGAACTATCCAAGCAGATAGTCGAACTATCGAACAAAGCAGATAGTCGATCTATCAAACCGATAGTCGAACTATCACAACAACAGATAGTCGACCTATCAAACAGATAGTCGAACTATCAACGCAGACAGAAAGTCGACCAACTAATAGACGATCGTCGATCAGTCGATAGACGATAGTCGAGCGGCGTTCGACCATAGTCGAACGAAAACAACTTAACCAAATTTACATCTAGAAAAGTGGCAACTCTACAACTAGACAACCAACCTTTGACCATAGATAAATCTTGGGTCAAGAGACTAAAAGAGAGGACTAAACTCAAATCTAAACTAGGGTACCAACAAATAACCACCCCATCCCGTGGCGATCACCAAGTGTATCCGCAAGCAACCAGTCCGCCGCAACCAGTACAGGATAGCCAGTCTGCCGCAACCTGTGCAGGATAGCCAGTCCGCCAAGTAACATCACCAAGGCCGGATAGAAACTGCTATTCTTCTTGTCACCTTGGCCACCCGCAAAACTCCACATCAACACCTTGTTCGCCTATCAACAGACACCACTCTAGTCCGTGATCCCTGCGGACACAGTGTTAGTCCTCATTCCCCATGCTCGCAACCAAGGCATACGATAACTGCTGTTGAGCTTGGCAGACACTGCATCAGTCTGTATACCTTGCAGACACAACTCCAGTCCACATTCCCCAAGCTCAAAACCAAGGCACATGATAACTGCTACCGAGCTTGGCGAACTGAGAAGTAGTCCGTACTTTAACTATATGATCTCCCGAACTGAGCCAACATGGTCTTGGTTCCGAAACAACCAAGTCCACACCACTGGCCACAAGGGCCAGTCCGCACTTATTGGAGGACACTGGCCCCAGCCCGCTAATCCTGGCGAACTCTAGTACCAGTCCGCTCTATCTGGTGAACCCTACAGTTACCACCAGCTGCACCACCAGAGCTAGACCAAGGTATCTGCCATGCTGGTCTGCCGAGGTCCATCAAAGTTCGCATCTTGCCGGACTCCGCGGATAGAGAAGCTATCTGTCCAGTTACCTTCTGGGATCCAAATGCCTGCTGAGCATAGGTCAGCCTGGCTTGCCGCCACTTCTGTCCGCACAGACCGCGCGAACAGACATCCCAGGCGGCTAAAGAACAAGCCGTCTACAATAGCTCTACCGACCTAGCTAATTGCCAGTCCTATATGCATAGTCCACGCAAGTAGGTCACCCATGTCGCCCAATCACCCACTTTCACTTCACCATTTTCAATAATCCCAACCATCTTACAAGAAAAGAAGGTATGGAGAAGGCTCAACTACTCAAAGGTCTAACCTAAACTGGGAACCTGCTAAAGTTTGGAGCCCAATTTCTAAAGGAATTATCCTGTACACATTCACTCAGGGAGATTTGACAAGTGAAGACAAAAGGATCCACTATAACAGAGAAGAGTGAGAAAAGCATGAAGTGGATAATATGAAGAGGAGGATACACTTTAGGAAGTATAGGAAAGATGATCCAAATTCCCCTCCTCCTCCTTAAAAGTATTATCCAAAGCCAAAGGCATACTTTGACAGGTAATATGAGAAGTACAAGGGGAAGACTGTCTAGTATTCATATTCTCTATTTATGAATGTGTGAGAACTCTAAAATACCACTTAGAACTTTTTATATAACATTATTGTTTTGTTAATTTAGAGATTTCAGCTATTTTTATTATATCTCTTTCTTTGTTTATGTTTAAGATTATTCTTTGTGCAATTCATCTTAGTATATAGGGTTCTGACTTCTTCAAATAAGGGGAGATTATTGGGTATTATTCTCACAATAACCCTGATTTGAAGAAGTCCTTCTTGAACTAAGATGAATTGAGTTTGTATTTGACGATGCATTTGAGTTATGTGCTTGCAATATTTAATTGCCAAGTACAAACAAATATCAGATTACAATGGGTCATAAAACACAGGACTATGCAATGTAATTCCTCATTGTGTTGGACATGGTGTTAACTCATGTGTAATCTCTCTATTGGGGTGTACTTCATTTTCAAGTGCATAGGAGATTCAAGGAAAAGGGTGGTTGCTGAGTTCAGGATGTATTAGAATTTTCCTAAGTCAAATTCGACGAGTATTCACGTGAAGTCTCGTGTCATTCGTCGAGATATCATATGAACACTTATGGAATTCATCGAGTTTACTCAGGAAATTTCTTATAGTTTCTTAAATATTTTTCAAGAACGACTGATTTAAATTCGTCGAGTATTCACGTGAAGTCTCATGTAATTCTCCGAGAGATCACCGGAAGTTGAACAAGCTGACTATCAAAAATAAGTCCCCAATTCCACACATCGATGATCACTTTGATCAGTTAGTTGGGTCAATGGTGTATTCCAAGTTAGACTTGAGGTCGGGTACTACCAGTTAAGATTCTGGGGAAAGGAAATTCCAAAGATGGCCTTTGGGACGAGATATAAACACTACAAGTATTTCATTATGCCATTTAGTTTAACAAATACACCATCAATATTCTTGGATGTGATGAACATGGTGTTTAGGAAATACCTAGACTTGTTCATTGTGGTCTTTATAGAGGACATTTTTGTGTATTTAAAATTTGAGGCTGAATATGAGAATCATTTCAGCCTAGTCTTATTGACCTTGAGAGAGAACCGACTCTATGCTAAGTTCTTGAAGTGTGAGTTTTAGATTGAGGAGTAAACATTTTAGTTCATGTGATTAATGGCAATGAGGTGGTGATGGATCTGACAAAAATTGAAGCCATTATAGATTGGATTGTTGAAGACAATTGTGGAAATCAAAAGTTTTCCTGGACTACTCAGTTATTATAGAATGTTTGTGGAGAAATTTTCACATATAGTATTGCCCCTCATAACTCTCATGAACAAGGGGCATATATTTGTGTGGATGTGTGAGCATGACAAAGATTATCAGACTTTGAAAGGAAAGTTTTTGTCTACCCTGATTCTAAGTTTTCTTAGTAGGTGTAATGACCAAAAAAAATCCTGAAAAAGGAAGGATTGGAAGTTAACACGCGGCGGTAGAATTAACGTCAGCGCTAGCTATGGAAATAAATTGTCTAGTGTCTCGGGTATCTACCAGGTGGCGGTAGATAGGTACCACATGGCACTATCACTCGACACACTCAACGCTCTCAACGAAGCATTTAGTGACTACTGCGTGGCGGTAATGATCTATCGCATGGTGATAACTGCTCTTAAAGAATCGACGCTCTCAATGCACTCAATGCTCTCCACGAAGCGTTGAGTGACTAACGTGCGGTGGTAATAAGCTAAAGCACTGCAATAGCTCAAGGCAAAGTATTGCTTAGCGGTAGCTTGCTACGTGGCAGTAAGGTGGAGGCTGCTTTGGGTGATAGAGCGATGTCCATTGGGCCAAGCAGTGACTGCCTCAGATACTGTGCGACAGTATAAGATACCGCACGATGGTAGCCTCAAGATATAAGCTGTACATGAGAATGAATTCTCATTGTTATATCTCTTAGTTATTGAAGTTCTTGAGAGCAAGAGTCTGGTACTGAGCTTTGCAAGCTAGGTGAAGGAGATCCTATGGTAAGATTTATGAGCTGAGGGAAGATCTGTGAGGGGGAAAGCGAGGCGATCCTTTCCATCTGGATAGAAGATTTGGTAATGGATACAAAACGACTTACGAGGGTAATGAATTTATCCTTAGACAAGTGAAGTCCTCAATTTTCATATGTGCATGGAACCCCACACCAAAAGGTGAAGAAAAGAGTGGTTTCTAGCGGGTAGATCGTTGTGATCCCCAAAAAAACTTGCATATAGATCCAGAATCAAAGTACGGAATATGCATGCTGTGTGAAGCCCATCTTGATAGGTTGGTCTAGATTGGTGATGAATTGATTTGCGTACTGGAGAAGACTCCGTAGATAAAACGTGTGGTAAAATGTGTAGAATCCAGGGTCTGGGGTGTGCAGGATGCTGTAGTGGTAGTACTGGAGGTGATCTCCAAGAAAAAAAAACCAAAAATGGGGAAGAAGTGAATTTGGTTCCTACCGCACGACTATAGTGCTACCGCCAGCAATAGCTTCTAGTGAGCTATGGGACCTGTCTCTGGGAGACATGGGGCCATTATTTAAAGTTGAGAGCCTTGTGAACCTAGCTAAGGTGGCCATGCGAGCCAGCCTGAATGTTGTAGCGAAGCCCGTGTCCATGAGACAAGGTGCGTAGCATGAAAAGCTGTGAGCCTGGAGAGCCTAGCTGTTGGCCATGAGAGCCTTGTTGATCATTACAGGCTTAGGTCCTGGGGACATGTGAGCGAAAATTGGAGCTGAGGGCCTATTGTGCCCAGCAAAAAGGCCAGAGAACTGAACATGAAAGGGGAAGATTACCCATATGGCTTGATTGCTTCGGATTTCGTCAATGACATGGCGATTTGAGCAACGAGAAAAGTGCTGAACTGTAGCCTACGTTATGCCATTCCAGGCTAGATTTCCTAAAGTAATTGGCTTTCGTCATTGGCATAATGAGAGTCTTAGGCCATGTGTCGGAAAAGACTAGAATGCTTAAGGATACCATCAAGTCTGGGACTGTGGATGGTGGTGGGACCCGGGAGGTCCGGTACACCGAGAATATACACTGAGTGTAGGAGGCATGTGGACGATTGAGCCTGCGTCTGTGGCGAAAGGTACTTAGGTGCACATTGTTATTTGCCAAAATATACATATGTTGCTGCTTGTAGGGAAGGAGAATTGCCGCCCCGAGTGAGGGGTGGGGTCGTTATAAATTGGTTAGCTAAAGCTGACCATTGAATTGTTTGCCGTCCTTGTGGTGGATTGTCCGTGTGCAAGTGCTGGAGAGCCGAGTAGAAAAGAGCGGGTTGCAGCCCTTTGATGCTATGCTGACCCTCGAAGGCCAAGAGAAGGCTCTTTTAGTGTTTTCAAGTGTAGCCGGCCTGTGCGCCGATGTTTGTAAACCACTCTTTTGGGGAAAAACATTGTTAAGGCCTTAAGGCCGCACTATTTGTGTATTTTGTAATAACATTCATATGGTTTTATATATTGGACATTATTGTTACTTGAGTTCAATTTAACCCATGAAGCTTTCGCTAGAATACTTTGAGTTAGGATTCGTTTGGTCTCTTGATATTAACATGTAACCCCGCTGACAGTCTATGGAATATGGCGTGGGGCCCCGACCGGACCTTCTATTATATTTCATGTGATGGATAGAGGTGTTGGAATTTGGTATCAGCTTGTCTCGGTCTTCCTTATGCGAATTCATGGTCGAATTCTTTTGAGGGGTTGCGATCACGTGGTTGTGCTTACCGGTATAACACAAATGAACTGAAGAATGCCCCCTTAGGAATGAAAATACACATGTTTAAGGAACCTGCACGTTCCTATTAGCCATTGGATTCCTTTTGCATAGTCGCTAAATTGTGTATTTTACAATTATAGGTGACTAGAAGTGGTGCGAGGCAGTCTGAACCCCAACATTCTATTGAGAGTGCGACCCCAGCTGAGGTGCCCACACTTCCTACTTATGTGAAAACAGTACACTTAGTTGCTGAGGCAATGTTTGCAATGATGAATGCACATCTGACTGGGCAGGTGCGACCTGCGATGTTACAAGTTCAGGTTGGTTTAGCCGAACCTATAGCTGCTAGGAAAGTGCCTGCTGAGGCTTTGGTTGATAGGCGAATGACTTAAAGACAGTCGAAGCACTTCATGAGCTTTAGTCCTCCTATGTTTACGGGTGCAGGATCCCCAACACAGGCAGAGGACTGGCTTTCGCATGTCAAGAGGATATTGACGGCGATAAAGACAGAGGAGGGAGAGAAGGTCACCTTGGCCATTTTCCTATTGGAAGGAGAGGCTCAGCTTTGATGGGATGAGTTGGAGTTACACCACTTTGCAGGCAGACGACTATTAGAGATCTCGATAGAGGAATTTTCGAGATTGTTCTTGGCAAAGCATCTGCCTTCGTCACAGCGGATTGCCATGGAAAATGAGTTCCAGCATTTGACTCAGGGCGAGAGTAGTGTGGATAACTACTTGCATGAGTTTACTAGGTTAGGACATTATGCATGGTCTATTTTTGCTGACAAAGAGCGTAAGACCAATAGGTTCTATGAGGACTGCGGGATGATCTGAGGTTACTGCTCTTGGGTCCAATGAATCATGGTTTTCAAGTGTTGGTTAATATGGCTTGGTCGTTAGAGAAGGACATGAAGAGGGTACATGGCAAGAGGGACTTGGATGTGGCAAAGCCAGAGTTCAAAGTTCCACATCCTATAAAATCTTAGTACCGAAAGAAGTGGAGAACAAAGTCCAGGTCTTCTAGACAAGTTCCATCTGTTGTTGCTTCTAGAGCAACGTTAGGGCGAGGTCCGCTCACATGTTACACTTATGGCAAGCTAGGTCATGTTGGCCATGAGTATACTGGTGGCCTTCCAAGGAAGGATACAAAGGCAAGAGCATCTTATGCTGAGAAGGGAAAGACAGTGGAGTCCATTGCATCCCATTATGCTCCAGATCAGCCAAGGGTTTATAATCTTGGCCAACAGGAGGCCATCAAACAGGCTGATGTCATCACAGGTACGAGTAATATATTATTTTCATGCTTTATATATTTTATACCTTATGAATTGCTTGTGTATAACTTGATAAGTTTAGGCTTTGTCCTTATTCGGGACATCTAGTGAGAGCACTGTTTAATACAGGTGCTTCTTATTTGTTTCTATCTGAGGACTTCGTATCGCGGATCAGAGTGCCTACTCTTATGTTGACAGATAGAGTAAAGGTGTTGTTACCTAATGGATGTGTGATGCTGAAGATAGGTCTTGCTATGTTGAGGTGCGGATAAGAAATAAGGATTTTGGATTGGAAGCATCTGTGTTGCCGATATCTGAGTTCGATGTAATCTTTGGTATGGACTGGCTCTCAGAGCAGCGTACCTGTATATATTGCAACTCTAAGGAAGTAATACTAGGAAAGAACACCGAAAGAGAGACTAAGTTTGCTGCTGTGTGAGGATCAAGCAAGATATTGGTGTTTGCTCTCTAGGTAGTGAAGGCTGTTTGGAAGGACGCAGAATTATTCTTCATGCTGTTGGAGGCAGTTGAGCCGAAATCCAGTTTGAGTAACGTTTTTATTTTATCGGAGTATGCAGATGTTTTTCCAAAGGATCTCCCTAGGTTACCGCCCCAGCGGGATATTGACATTGTTATTGATTTGGTGCCAAGTATGAAACCTGTGGCCCGCTCACCGTACTTAGTAGCACAAAGGAGATGGCGGAATTAAAAGTTCAATTGCAAGAATTGCTAGAGCAAGGCTATATATATTTAAGTATGTCACCTTGGAGTGCACTAGTCCTCTTTGTGAAGAAGAAGGACGAAAGCTTGCATCTATGCATTTACTATCAAGAATTAAATAAGCTGATGGAGAAGAACAAGTATCCGATTCCACGGATAGATAACTTGTTTGATCTGCTGGTGGGTTCAACTATATACTCGAAGTTAGACTTAAAGTCTGGCTATTACTAGTTGTAGATTCGGTAATGTGACATTCCCAAAACGGAGTTTGGTATACACTATGGTCATTATGAGTTCACTGTAATGTCGTTTGGTCTAACAAACGCGCCATCGATATTCGTGGAATTGATGCACCGAACTTTTTGGGAGTATTTAAATCAGTTTGTGATCGTCTTTATTGACGACATATTGGTGTACTCTCAATCAGAAGAAGATCATGCAAATCACTTGAGGATGGTTTTGTATACCTTGAGAAGGAATAAACTCTATGCCAAGTTCTCAAAATACGAGTTTTGTCTGTCGTCAGTAGCTTTTCTGGGTCATGTGGTTAGTTGAGAGGGTATTATGGTGGATCCAATGAAGATAGTTGCAATACGAGAATGGTTTATATTGACCACTATAGCCGAAGTTAGGAGATTCGTTGGACTTGCTAGCTACTATAGGCGCTTCATGGAGAACTTTTTGTGGGTAGCCTTACCTCACTACACTGACAAGGAAAGAGAAGAAGTTCGTTTAGACACCTGAGTGCGCATGAGATTTTGAGGAGTTAAAGATTCGTTTGACCACGACGCCTATCTTGAGTTTGCCACATGGTATAGACGGCTATGAGATTTATAGTGATGCTTTAGGGAGCGGCTTAGGCTGCATTCTTCTTCAGTTCGGAAAGGTTATTGCTTTTGGCTCACGCTAGTTGAGTGTGCACGAGCAGAACTATCCAGACCACAACTTGGAGTTGTCGGCTGTGATTTTTGCACTTAAGCTGCGACATCATTACTTATATGGCGTGAAAGTTGACATATTCACGGACCATAAGAACCTTATGTACTTAATAGATCAAAAAGATCTGAACATGCGGCAATGGAGGTGGACGGAGTTCCTCGGGGACTACACCTTCTAGAAATATTACACCCCCAGGAAGGGAAATGTGATCGCAGATGCCTTGAGTCATAGGACTCCAATACGAGCAAGTTGGTTGCAGATGCATGATGAGGCGTCTGATCAAGGAGTTGGAGGCCTTAGATATTTCTTGTGTTGACAAAAATACCACTACAAATGTGTGTTTGAACTAGACGGAGGTGCAGTATGACCTCACGAACAAGGTTCGACAAGCAACCGAACTCGATGAGAGTATGAAGCGCTATGCAGCGAATGGGTCAAATTCTCAATTCTCCTTGGAAGACGGTCTTTTGAGAAAATACGGTAATTTGTGCGTCCCGAATGCGGGTAAACTATTTGAGGAGTTGATGTATGAGGCACACTTTATTAAATATTCAGTCCACCCAGGGAGCACAAACACTAGCTTTGTCTTGAGAGCATCCGAAGCGTGTACATAGCAGGTAGAACCAAACACCCGAAGGTGCTTTACGCTGGGCTTTATCCTGATCATCAACTCATACGGAGTCTTCAAGTTGATCAGACTCAGAGGCATCCGATTGATTACATGTGCTGCGTTGGCCATCCCTTTCACCCAAGAGGCCTTAGGAATGCCTTTGCACTGAAGCCAACACTTTCAGGTCTCCATCAAAAGAAGGATCTTCCAATCTGCTACTCCATTTTGTTGTGAAGTATGTCATCAAGAGAGCTCCCTTCGGATTCTATGCTTCCTGCAGAAGTTAGAGATCACGGTTGAGCTGAACTCACCTTCGTTTCCCATTCTCAACTTCTTGATCCGCAGACCAAGCTAACGCTCCACAAGCTTCTTGAACTCCACAAACAAATGGAACACATTCGACTTCTCGTTCATGAAGTACACCCAAGTATACCTCGAGTAGTAATCAACCAATATTAGTATGTACCTGCTGCCTCCAAGACTGGCGGTGACGGTCGATCCCACCAGATCACCATAGACAACCTCCAATGGTGCCTTACACCTGTACTGTGCCTTATTAAACATAAATCAATGAGAAGAATGCTGAACGGTAGTGACAATTAGAGCTGAGGGCCTGTTGTGCCTAACAAAAAGGCCAGAGTGCCGAACGGGCAAGGGGAAGCTGACCCGCATCTTGTCATGTGGCTTGATTGCTTCGGCTTTCGTCAATGACATGGCAATTTGATCAATGAGAAGCATGCTGAACTGTAGCCTGCGTTATGTCACTTCGGGTTAGATTGCCTAAGTAATTTGCTTTCGTCATTGGCATAATGAGAATCTTAGGACATGTGTCGAAAAAGACTAGAATGCTCAAGGATACCATCAAGTCTGTGACTGTGGTTGGTGGTGGGACCTGGAAGGTCTGGTACACCGAGAATGTGCCCTGAGTGCATGAGGCGTGTGGCCAATCGAGCCTGCATCTGTGGTGAATGGTGCTTAAGTGCACGCTGTTTTTTGCATATATATATATATATATATATATATATATATATACTGCTTGCAGGGAAGGAGAACCGCCTCCCTGAGTGAGTGGTGGGGTCGTTATAAATTTGTCAACTAAAGCTAACCGTTGCCTTGTTTTCCATCCTTGTGGTGGATTGTTCCTGTACAGGTGCTTGAGAGCCGAGCGAGAAATAACGGGTTACAACCCTTTGATGCTATGCCGACCCTCGAAGGCCAAGCGAATGCTCTTTTAGTGTTTTTCATGTATGGCCGGCCTGCGCGCTGATTTTTGTAAACCACTCATTTGTTGAAAAACATTTGTAAGGCCTTAAGGCTGCACTGTTTTGTGTATTTTGTAATCCCATTCCTATGGTTTTATACAGTGGACATTTTTAGTACTTGATGAGTTCAATTTAACCCATGAAGCTTCCACTAGAATTCTCTGAGTTAGGATTCGTTTGGTCTCTTGATATTAACATGTAACCTCGCTGACTGTCTATGGAATATGGTGTGGGCCCCCGACCAGACCCTTTATTA